>JANHMN010000001.1:92387315-92422249 GCA_030674055.1 Rhabdomys pumilio
CAAACTACAATATTCTAGATATAAAAATCAAACACGGACCACCCACTCTTGCCCAGGCCATGTGGAAGTGAGTATGGAGTGCCCCTAACTGCGTGGGGTCCAGTGGATGCCTGGTCATAGGCAGTGCCCAGTCCTGAAAATATTAGGTCTAAGTTTCTTCATGTGTATGATATATAATCTATATGGTAAGATGTAATTAGAGATATCAACAGGGAGAGAATGCATCACAGGAACAAAAGTAGAATGACTTTCTCTTCTTCACAGTTTCAGACAATCCATTCTTCATTTATTACTTATTGGAGGAAGGAGTATAGCCCCAGAGCAAGCTCTCAGCCAACAATCAGAAGGACCATTAAAAAAATAGTATGTGGTCCTTACTGTAAAAATAAAAGTCTTTTGAAAAACTGAAGAAGAGTCCATCCTCAAATACAAGGTCTCTCTCAAAGCAGTGTGAGCACAAATGTGTGGTGACCCTAGTTGTGGCTGTGACCTGTTTGTGACACGCTCTAGCGGTGTGTGGCCATCAGACTGGGTCTTCCCACTGCTGCTTTAACTTGCCTTTTTCCCACGCTTTCCTTTATGGCGGGCATCCTTGCTGCTTTGGTCTATTGAAGAACTCGAAGAACTTGACTGCCTGACATCGGTGCCAGAAGCTTCCTTTGGTGGTTCCGAGGGGTGACTTGCTCTCCCAGGGATTTGGAATTCATCTTCGTCTTCTCTACTCCAGTTGGCCTAGAGCATAAAGGACTAAGCTTAGCTCAGCCGGCCTCTGCAGGACACTCCTCCAGACATACCATTCCATGTACTCATGGCACACATGTTCAAATACCAGTGTGTCTGACTGCATGGAGAACCACTGTTGCCATGCTTTGTGAGTGTGTGTGTACATGTACACATATGTGTTTGTACAGCCATATGTGCTGATGCCATGGAATACATATGCTAGTCACAGGACAGTCTTGGGTGTCGGTCCTCACCTGCAATCCACTGTTATTTGAGAGGATCTCATGGCTTCTGTTTGGCCAGGCATACTTTGGGTTCATGGAGACTTTCCTACCTCTGCCTCCCAGGTCCAACAGGGCTGTGCTGGGCTTACAGATGCTGCTGCTACTGTATGGGGCTTTTAGCAAGATGAGAATGTGTTCAAAGGCAAAGAATGAAGACAGCATGCATAACTGCACTGTTAGAAGGCAAGCACCAAGTGTCTGCATTTAATACCACAGGCATCATTGTGTCCCATATTCTGCTGTGTGAGCAAATACTTCAATGTAAAAATCAGGGACAATACTTCTGGTTTACAAGTGACATTTTGGAACAGCACAGAGCCAAAAATAAAATAGAACCAAAGATTAAAATTAAATAGAACAGCTTCCTGCAACCCTGGAGTCTACTTAATTTCTTTCCCAAGGCCTGACAGAGCTAAGGGCAAAGTGTTCTGTACTAAGTCAGTGAGCACCTGCAAGTTTCTGCAGTGAACATGGTGGTTACTCTGTCAGCCTCATAGGATGTAAACCCTCCAAGGAGACACTCTCTGGGCACAGGTATGAGGTGTTAGTGGATACATTAACGGAGGCTGGGAAAGCCACTTAAAATGGGGCCACAGCATCTCATGCTCTGGAGTCCAGGACTGGAAAAAAAGGAGAGGGCTCTCTGAGTGGCAGCATCCATCTCTCTCTGCTTCCTGACTGGGAAAGTAGCATAACCAGCTGCCTCACACTCTGCTGCCATGCTCCCCAAACCCCAGCCCCATGGTGGACTACACTCTCCACCTGTGAGCCAAAACAAACCTTTCCTTCTATAAGCCGCTTTTGTCAGGAGTCGGAGCAACAAGAAACAAACACAGCAAGTATGGAGCTGGGATGTGCCCGGTCCACTCAACCATGTCCCAACTTTTACACACTCCTTCCTATGGACACACAAGGCAGGGCCATACTACATAGAGATTATGTGTTATGCTAACACATACACAGAAACACCTACATATGACTACATAGCTGTGATATCTTTATATTAGCCTGTCCTTGCTCTTGGCACCCTGCCATTTATCAGTTTAACTGGTTGATAAGAGTTCATGCTTGATGACTAAAAAAAGAAAAAAAGATCAATACTCATAGTGTTTTTAAAAAAATTAAAAGAAACTTTATTACACTCACTGAGCCCAACATTTTGGCAGACAAAAACACAGACAGGGCAAACAGGCTAAGTAAAGAGAGTTTGCAGGTTGATTTCCATGGCTTGCTTATGAAGTGTGCCCCAAAGGTTCCAGTGATGAAGGCTTTGGCAGGCTCCAGTGAATGGGTCCTGTCACTCACGGGATTTGCTTGTGAGGGTGGAGTCAATAGAGTCATGTGCTAGCAGACATGTAATTGAATGGACTATTGGGACCTGGTAGAAACTGGAAGGCAGGCCTGATTGAAGGAAGAGAGCCCCTAGGGCATGTGCATTTGAAGGGAGAATCTAATCCCTGGCTTCTTCCTGTGTCTGTGTCTGTGTCTGTGTCTGTGTCTGTGTCTGTGTCTGTGTCTGTGTCTGTGTCTGTGTCTGTGTCTGTGTCTGTGTCTGTGTCTGTGTCTGTGTCTCTTCGTTTCTGTCACTCTCCCTTCTGTCACTAAAACTCCTTGAAAACATGAACCTAATTACCTAATTAATGCTTCCTCCTCTGGTGACAAAAAGCTACCACTCACGATGAACACACATTGCTTTTTATTTGGCCTTTATTCTCCAAGAGATTAAACATCCTTCTGTCTACCTGAAATACCATCAGACATATAAAATGTCCAAACCTGCTAAAGCAGAATTATCTTCAAAATTTTATACCTTAGGCCAGTCTCACTGTAAACAGGGTCAAACAAACAGGCATCCTTTCCTGGGTGTGGCCACCTGGTAGCTGTCAAATGAGAACTTCAGTTCATACCACTGCCCTGTGGGGTGGACATTATCACTGACCCCATGTTTTCATTAGAACACTACAGGCAGAGCAGGTCAGTAACAGCTGGGATTAATAGCTACTACACAGAAAATTTACCTCCAGAACAACCAATGGCAGCCAATTCTCATCACCATGTCACGAAGAAAATCTCACAGCTTTGAAAGCAGTGGCACTCACAGTCAAGTTTGTTTTACCTAGAAATCCAGGTTACCTGGAGCCGAAGGTCAGACATCTGTCTCAACAGATCTTCAAACAGCTCTCTGTCATCTTCTGGGAGCTCAGATGAAAGAACAACCCCTACAAAGCACCCAGCAGCTTGTAGCATGGTGTCTGGAAACATGTAGGCTCCCACAGTGCACTTCAGAACGGGTGACCTATCAGGAACTAGAGGGTATAACCAGTCACACACCTGGAAGAGTCAGATGGACACAGAAATCAGTGAATGGAGTTCCATGAAATTGTTATGTAAAAACAAATATGTCAGTTTGGTGCATGCTAAAGGTTTTACAGACTGACTGTCAGAGCTCCAGTTTACATACACCATCTTGTCTTCTCATCTTCCTGCATTAAAAACTGTTGCAAATGCTCCACTGACAATAGTCTTACAGCCTTAAGTGGTCCTGAGTTTGACATAACGATGATGCTAGCTTTAAATAAAAGATGGTTAGCATAAAATGGGGGCTAATTATTCTCATTAGACCCCTTTGTAGCACTAAATTATTTTCTAGTACAATACTGGACAATATTCATGTAATCCTGACAGTATTCTATCAAACTGACTAGCAGTTTTTACTTTTAAATGGTAAAACTATAAAATTGTATATATTAAGAGGACACACAGTAATATTTTGATGAATGCATATATATCAGAATGTTTAAAGCAAGTTAAACATATTATCTCTTCAGAAACCCATTATTTCTTCATAGTGAAAACCCAAAAGCACAGCTGGTCATTGCTAACTAACTTCGTATCAACTGATTAACCCTTCATCTTCCCCCATCTACTTCAACCACGTCTCGGTCTCAGTAACCATCACTGATTGCACTCTCAGCCTTTAGCTCCTCTGGATCGTGCGCTATCTGGCTGTGTCAGGCTATTTCCCTTCACAGACTGACCTCCAGCTCCATCTGTGGTGCATAGTGTCCCACCACATTCTCCACCCATTCATCCCCACGAACATTAGGTCATTTCCATTGTGAAAATGTTGAATAATAGTCATTTTATCACAAAAACTGGGACAGAGCCAGGTCATGTAAATTTCTCAGTAGTGACAACTAGAAAGTGTACCTTGTACCTGAGCACATACTTTGTCAGAGATGCAGAGTGATTATTTAATTAGGTTTTGCTTTTGCTAATGCCCAGAGAACCTGATGTGTCAGACACAGAGCAGAACATTGTGTGTCACTAATTGTGACACCTGGAGAGGTCAGTTTGTCCCAACACTCAGACTTAAGCTCATATCCTGGCTATCTAAATCAGAATTCCCAAATGTATCCATTTCTCATATATTATAACCCTGTAGCAACTGAAATATAACCACCCCAACCTTAGAACACTGTCTACCTAAGTAAACCCGAGGGATCGTCTATTGAAACAGGCAAAACTCAGATAGCTCAGCCTGTTTCTGACCAGCAGAAGATAAATGCAGACGGCAGCACTCGGGGCTGGCTCCTGGTAAGTGCCTGACGAGCACTGTCACGTTCTTTTGTTTAATGAATAGATTTTCTTCTCTATCTCAAAAGCCATTCAGGGAGATTAGAATAGAGCTAACTACAATGTTTTGTTGAGTATAAGTGGTGCCAGCGACAAAACAGAACAAAAAAGCCCAGTGGTTAATTAATATATATTAGAAAATCTGCCTGTTGAACATAACCCTACTCTCAGGTCCTAAATATATTAATAATGACTTTTAGAGCACAGTTTACCTAATGTCTACTAGTTAGCAGCTGTGTTGTTACTGCCTATTTTGTTTTTGTTTGCTTGTTTTGTTTTTTAGGATAGACTCAGGAGACATGCGTTAACTCCTTATGAGAAGAGTGCTGCAAATAGCTAATATTTGAGTGATGGCCGATTACACTTGGGGTGCAACTCTACTTATTTAGGACACAAAACAAGGTATATAACAGGTCAAAAGCCAAATTAAATAAATGAAGACAAGACAAACTGCGGGTGGAGCCAAAGCAACTCCACAGCTGAGATCTGGCAGCCAAGGGCAGTCTTTCTGATACCCAATTCCAGCTCTTCCAGTTTCAAGAACCCAGAGTTCTTATAGCCATGACTATGCAATACTATTACCAAACTCGCAGAAACTCTTGGCAATCCCTTCCCTCCCCTCGGTAAAGAGCCCTGTAAAACTTAAGATAACCAGGTCAGTCAGCTCTTGTCCACTAATGAATCTCTCAGCTGTGCCCAAGAATCTGTTTTCCACACCTCTGATAAGCTTCTAACTGTTGTTAAATGACTTTCAAGTTGGCTCCCATAAGAATCAGGGCAAAGTAGCATTAGAAGGACTGCAGCAGGCCAATGTCTAGCTAAATTATCTTATCTGAGGCTGAGTACAGGTAACTGCTTTGTTTAAACATAAATCCATTGAATGTACACTGTGACCCAGTTTCAAAAACCCATCTCTCTGCACCTATGCCCAACCTTTTCACATCAGACTGTTGCTGGTCTGTACCCTGAGAAGATCTGAACTCAACACACTAATCAACTAAAGATCAAATAATTTGATCTTTACATCAAACTAGTCTTTACTCTTGGACAAACTGCATCTGCAAGGCAGCCCTCTAGGCCAGGGCTTGTGAACCTCGGCCTGAGGTTTAGGGACAGAAAATTTTCCTCTTGATGGGCTGTACCCTGTGGTCATCTAGCAGTTTCTCTGTTCACTTTGTCTAATACACCAGTAACAACCACTCTCAGCTGTTGTACTGGCTGGGCTTGTGTGTCAACTTGACAAGGGCTGGAGTCATCAGAGAGCAAGAGCCTCAGCTGAGGAAATACCTTCATGAGATCCAGGTGTAAGGCATTTTCTCAACTAGTGATCAATGGGCAAGGGGCTAGCTCATGAAGGGTGGAGGCATCTATAGGCTGGTGGTCCTGGGTTCAAGAAAGGAAGCTGAGCAAGCCATGGGAAGCAAGCCAGTAGCAGCTTCCCTCCATGGCCTCTGTATTAGCTCCTGCCTCCAAGTTCCTGCCCTGTTTGAGTTCCTGTCCTGACTTCTTCCAGTGATTGACTGATCTGGAAGTGTAAGCTGAATAACCCTATTCCTCCCCATCCCAAATCTGGGGCATGGTGTTCGGTTGTAGTTATAGAGACCTTGATTGGACAGCTGTGATGGAAACAGGTACACACTGTTACATAATCTATCAAGGGGCAAAACTGCCCTCGGCTGAGTGTTTCTAGGCCAGCTCAGAACTTCAGATGAGTCTTGAAAACATGTGTGGGTATTCAGTTATATATTCAAACGTAGCACATACATTCCCTTTGAAATTTAAGTAACATTTCTTCTTCAGATAAAAAAAAAAAAAAATTGTTCTCTTGGGTCCTAAAATCAATCACAAATAACACCAAACTAGATTTTCTGTAGTAAGAATTCTAGAGCTTTAGTTTCTTTAAAAAAACAGAAAAATATTCTAGGAATATGTATTTGTTTTAATCCCAGGTGTGGGGATCTGGGGTTGCTTCACCGCAACTGATGATAATGATAATTGCCTCCTGCTCTAGCTGCGGGTGGTCAGTGGGATGCTTGGACTTCTGGGAACTCCTCCTCCTCCTCCTTCCTTCTCCTTCTCCTCCTCCTCCTCTTCCTCCTCCTTCTTCTCCTCTCTCTCTCTCTCTCTCTCTCTCTCTCTCTCTCTCTCTCTCTCTCTCTCTCTCTCTCTCTCTCTCCCCCCCCTCTCTCCTATCTACTGGTGGAGTGAACCAGGAGATATAAAGTGTAGAGAAAGGGTAGGAAAGCCCACAAAGTAGCAAAGACCAGCTACAATTTTCTATCATTAAAAACAAAATAAATCCCAGCAAACACAAGCATGGATGTGCTCAGAACCCAGTAGAATCATTTTTTCTTGTGCTCGTATCCTGGACATGATATATATCAACAAATGAAAATGAAATATTCCACCCGCTTTTCGGCTTATGCTCATAATGTGGTTTTGAAGGGCTTACCTGAAGAAATCCAGGAGGGCGGTTCAGAACTGTATCCAGAGAATTATCCAAGAACCTCACGATCCGCAGGTACCCGGGGTATGAGGGAGCACTAACCTCTCCCGCCGGGTTTACAAAAAAGATCTGCACTCCATTTGGTATCAAGATCAGCTCATCTGCATCAAGCCCCAAGGTCTCAAGTGGGGGCGGTTGGGAACGGTTCCTATAGAAGTCTTCTCCCACAGATGAAAACTCCCCAGAATCGGTTCCATAGGAAACAGTGTAGTGGCCCTCGGCAGCCTGTGGGGTGTAGGCTGGTGGCGCTTCAGCGGGGCAGCTGGGCGATGGTAAGGGCAGAGCAGAAGGCGCTGCACTCGGTCCAGCAACTGCAGCTGAGGCGCTCCCATCCACTTCAGCATGCTGCGGGGCTGAACTAACTGACTCTGGGGACTTCTTGAACGCGTCTTTTGGAGGGAACTCTGGGTATAACTTGGGCACATCCTGAAGGTCATTCCGTAGAGAAGTGGCAAGGCCCTTCTCCAGGATCTCTAGCCTGGTGCGGACATTCTGAAGCGTCTCCTTCATTTTCTGTTGCATCTGCCTGGCAGACTCCCATGCAGGGCCTGTGTGCCCTGGCTCTGCTGCGGCGATGCTGATGCCCCTAAGCAGGTGTCCTATTCCTTGCTTGTAATAGTTCTTTGCTTCTTCCTTCTGCCCCAACTCGTCCGTGTTCAGTCCTTTATTAACAAACATAAAGGCCTTCTCGTAGGCTTCCTTGATGATCTTAATTTCAGCAGGTTCTCCATTTCCTGGTTCTCTCTCCATCTCTGCAAGACAAGAAACATCATCTGCAATTACACAGCTAGCTCTCTTTATACTTAGCCCTCTTTCCAATGAGAATATATTTCAAGGACAGGGGCCTGCCTCTCTTATCTTCCTATTCATTGATTCCCAATCCTTCAAAGAAAGTACCCAATAAATACTTGGTGAGTCGATAAATGTTATTGGTAATCGTAAAGAGGGCTGGAGAGGTGGCTCAGAAGTCAGCTCCAAACTCCAGGTCCTCTTAGTGAATGCTAACCCCAGCGAGGAGGTGGCTCCCTGGAACTCACTGGCAGGCTGGTAGTCTACCTCCTCAGCTCCAGGACAGCTATAGAGCCTATCTCAAACCAAAACAAACCATGTGGTGACTCTTGATGAACATCACCACCCACAGCTGACCTCTGGCCTCCAATGCATGCATACACCACAAGGAAAAAACCAACAGAATATCCCATAAAATAAAGATATGCATGTGCCCAAAAGGACACACACCCCATCCCCAGAAAAAAAAAAAATAAATTAAGCTTTTAGAAATTACACATAAAATAGCTGAGAAGATGAACTCGCCGGAGAGATAAAGAGTTTATAAAGTTAAGAGAAAATGCCCAGAATGGGGAGCAATGAAATAAAGGAATGAACAACAGAAAATAAGTATAAAATTAGGACTTTTTCTAGAAGGCCCAATGTGAATTCTAAAATGCTCTGAAATGAAGAATTAGAGAAAAATGATGGACAGAAGAGTAACGGGGCTAACTCACAGAGAGCAGATAAATCCAAAAACAGAAGCACAAATTCCCAGGTTTAAACAGGTCTGACAGAGGCTGGAGAGCAGGCTGCGGTGCCAGGCAGACCTCAGGACAGTGCCCTGCACACTTCAGGCTTCCTACCCTCTGGCCTGGTGAGTGGAATCACAAGCCTAGGTGGAATTCCCAGGGTAGTTACAAAGTGACAGATCTAGACTGGAAGACAACTCAGAAAGCATTCAGGTAACAGAAACTGACAGTGTCTGATGTGTTCCTAAGTTTTAGGAAAGACTTACACAATCCCGGGAGAATTCAGGGTTTAATTAGTAAAAATGAAAAACTACAGAGATAAAATTCAAGACAATTAGGAACTCCAGGGAAAACAAATGCCAAACAAAACCAAGAAAGTAATCCGGGAATACCCTGTTTCCGTTTTATTTTAGTGCCATAATATTAAAAGTAGTGGGTCTTGATGTTAGCACAATGGCGCACTAAACTGTCCTGAGAGAACAGGATGATGGATGGGAAGTTTGTGTGCAAGCAAGAAGGAGCCAAAAACCTCATCTCTACCAGTCAACTGCAGTGCCCAAGACTGCACAGCAAAAAGTAACAGTGTTAGTATACTGCTGAGAGACAGGAAACACCAAGAATTGGGTCAGAAAATTGATCCAAGCTGCCTTCGGAAGGAAAGGAGACAGGTTGGCTTACAAAGGAAGTTAATTTTTTATGTATATGGTGAAGTTAAATTACTTACTTTACAAAATAAATGAAAGGTTCAGTCTTGTCCAGAGAGATTACACTTGAGGCCACAAAATTAATTTTTATTTTCCAGGAACCACTAACAAAGTAGAAGGAAACAGGTAAAATTTCAATGACAGTTTTTATTTATCTAATACAGCCACACTGTTATTCTGACTTGTAACCAGTATAAAAATGATTTGTGAATATTTTGCTTTTCTTTGTCTTACAAAGACACCCTACACTGTATTTAACAAGTCCAATATATTCCATGGCTAACAGTCAGTTGTCAATCGTGTCCCAACTGGTCACTGTGGACTTCTTACGGCTTCTCGGGACAGAAAATAAAAATCAAGGGACATAAGAATGTTTCTATAACTCTCGACACATTGAAGGCACCACAGATTTTGGTAGTCAGACTTCCTAGAACTGAAAAACAGGCCAATAGATGGCCCTATCACACAGCAACTTTATGATCGTGGACAAAACAGGCTTAACCCCCAATTCAGGAACTAGAGTATACAAGTGGCAATATAAAAATCCACATTTGCCCTCCCCTGGGGTCATTGCTGACACACTTTCCCTGGGATTCTATTCTGCTGTGTCATCATAATGCCTCAGGCTTCACGGATCCCCACCCCTTTGCTCCTCTCAGAAGCCACAAGACAAACATTCCATGCTTCACCCTTAGGGCACAAGAAGGCATGAACTCAGAAGTGTACAACCTTCTGACAGTGTCATCTGTCTAGTGCTGGGCTGCAGCCGTGGCTCTGCTGGACTTCATGTGGTTTCTGGGTAGCAGGCTGGACTCCTGTCCTTAGAATAAACAGTGAACCAAGCAGTACCCAGTTACATCTCTTAAGAAAAACTGTTTACTATGTCTTGAAAAGATTGTAAAGTTTAATGATTTCATATGCTTTAATTCTCAATGTTGGGAGCAAGTCTTTGGCATGTCAATCTGAAGTACTAAATAGTGCTTTCATTAGCTTAATAGTCCAATCATCAAATCACGAGCCAATACCTGCTCTAGGTAACAAGGGTGGACTTTTAAACATTCTCACTCTCTTGGCCTCTCTTTCTGTCTCTCTGCCTCTCCCTCCTCCAGCCCCCTCCTCATTTATGTACACAGATCTCTGTACATGAAATGTTGACAGACACATGCCTTGGGGCCTGGGAAGGTCAGAGAACAACTGGATGTGTGTCCTGATCTTTCACCATGTCTGAAACGGGGTCTTTGGCTGGGTTTTTTGTTTGTTTTCATGTTTGGTAGACAAGGCTAGCTTCTGGGAAGTCTCCTGTCTCTGCCTCCCATCTCCCAATATGAGGGCAGAGATTATAGCTTCATACAGGTTTTGGGGGGGGAGGGATTTGAACTCAGGTCCTCAGGGTTAGTCTCCTTACTCCTGTTTCAATTTTCTAGTACAAGATTTAGGAAACACCTACTTTAAACACAGCTACATATGTGGTTCACTCTGTACCAGAAGAAGTAAAGTTCTGATTAAAAATACTTGGAAGCTCAGTTATATTCCATGACAGAGAAAGTAGCAAATAATTGTGCTTACGGGGAAACAGCCAGCAACAGGAGTTCTGATGCTAGCATGCTTGGTCTGTTACAAAAAGGGGGAATGGGAAGGGTTTGTTATTCATATTATACTGACAAGTTAACATTTATAGGGTACAAAGTGATAGTAAAGTCTGATTTTTGAACTACTCTAATTTTTAATATTTGTCTTTACTATTTTTAATTATGCATATGTGGGGGGGGGGAGTATGTGCACCTGAATGTAGGGACCCAGTGAAGCTGGGATTAGAGGCAGTCACAGTACAGAACTGGGCACTGGGAGCTGACTTGGGTGCTCTCCAAGTGCAGTGCCTGTTAACTGCTGAGCCATCTCTCCAGCCCCATTATTCTGATTTTTTTTAAAACGAAATATGAATGATGAAGTAAAGCTAATTAACATGCTCATCATCCAGATATAACATATTTTTAAAAAAATGAAAGCAGTTGAGACTCATCTATCGCTGACCTGTACAATATTCTATGACTAGCTATACTGTACTAAGTTCCAAAAACTATATCCCTTACTCCTCCTATCTGGGTAGGGAACATGGGGGACCGAGAGCATCAGAGAGGGTTTTAAGGTCTCTGTTAACTTCTGTGCCATCCCACCAATTCTTGACTGCTAGGGAACTGTGTGTTTCAGATAGCACCGCGCACAGCGTGTGGGCAGCAAACCACATTCCACATAATACAGAGGTTTCCCGTTTCAAACACGTCTTCCACAAACACAATTAAGACCATCAGGAAGGCACAGGAACCAAGACCAGTTCCCTCAGAACTAGGAGCACTCTTCTACTGCCGCATTATTCACTTAATTGCTTCTGAGAAATTTAAAACAGTTGCTAAAGTCTTAGATATCCAAGGGTCATTTCATCGATTTAAAAAAAAAAAAAACCGTTACGTTTATATAACACAACAAAGCAAACCTCGAGGATCCTTAAGCAATACCACAACCATGGGGAATAACGGAACCAAGCCTTGCACTCGCGCAATAAAGTAGCGTCACAAAACCACGCACATTCCCGGAGAAAACTTTTCCAGACATAAAGTTAGGCCTCAGGGGTCCTCTGAGATGCTGGAAGCCAGTAAACATGTATTCCAATTAACAAATGGGCATGCCATTCATTGCCAGTGTTGTGGCTCCTGGCGCTTTCAGCTGCCCAACGCTGGACAAGCTGTAGAGGAGCAAAAAAGCCAGTGGGGTTTGGAGAGGGAACCGTGGAGGATGCACACTAGGAATCACCAGAGATCAGGAATGGGAGGACCCGAACCAGGGATTCAGAACCAGGGGACCAAAAAGAGAACTCAACCCGGGGACAAGCGAGGATCAGGGACAGGTACACGCACACCAAAGATGCCTGGGGGTTCAGGGTTGAAGGACCAGCGCCAGGGATTGAGCAGAAACCAAGGATGGGAAGACCCACACCAGGGATGCGCGGGTTCCTGGGGCAGGAGAGTCTAGGACCTGAGCGCCGCTCCCCGGACTAGAGTTGTAGGAGGTGAAGGGTGGGCGAAGGCTCCTTCAATACTAGCTGGAATATCCTCAGCAGGACTTCTGGAAACTTCTTTGGCAGAAGGGCTCCCAGCAAGATGCCGCCGGGGCCCGGGCCGCAGCCCCCATCCCCGCTGTGCGTCCCGGGTGGGCCCGGCTCACAAAGCCTCGCGTGACGCCCTCTGGGGTCCGGCCCCGCCCACGCGTCACCACACCGGCGGGGAGCTGAGCTTCTGCCCACTCTGACCTTCCAAAGGCGCACAGGAGGCCGGTGGTCCGCTCCGAGCCCGAGAGCCCACGGAGAGCGCGCAACTGCAGGTCCCAGACACCCTCCGGCCTCAGCCAGGCCCAGGCCACGTCGGAACGCGCCTGCGCACTCCGTACTGGCCGCCCTGGGGCCGCTGAAGGGACCCACAGTGCCACGGCAATGACAGCTTCCGGCCGCCAGGGGCCGACCTGGGCCGAGCACTGAGGACCGGGAGACCAGAGGTTGACTGGAACCCAGGAAGGACCTTACCTTACCTGTGTAAAGTGTTATATCTGTGACATAAAAACAAAATAAACAAACAAAAACCCCACAAGGCTGGTGGCTGGAGAGATGGCTCAGCAGTGGAGAAGAGGTCATTATTTATTTGTCTCTATAACACATAAAGAACACATCACAATAATCTATGAACGCAACAATTAAAAGTGAATAAAGGATTTGAGTAGATCCTTCAGACAAGATATACAGACCACCAGAAAGTATATTAAAAGATGATTGATATCATGAGTCTTCAGGCTAACTCAAATCAAAATGAGGTGTGACTTCTGTCTCATTAGAATGGCTATAATCAAAAGAGAAGCCCTAAAAGGTTTAGCAGGATGTTTTTCCAGTCCTCCTGCATTACTGGTGGGAATGTTAAGTAACCTAAAACAGCCCTGCAAGTCTAACCCTAGTTAGAATTGTTCATAAAAGTATCCATTTATCTTGATTCAAATAATTCAGCCGTCATAAAATTTCTTTCACTCTCTTGACACCACCTGTAATCACCTGGGTGGATTCCTTTCTCTCTGCTCTTGGCTGTAGGTGTGATACATCTAGATGTTTGATTTCCTGCTTGACTTTCTCATAACACTAGATTACAACTCAGACCTGAATTAAACCTCTTACTCCCCTAAATCACAGCAACAAATGAAACTAGGACACACTCCTATTTATTTTATTTAAGTGAATCAGACAGGATTTTATAACGGCATTCTGCCTTAATTCTTTGAACTGCTTCCAAATTATATGCTCCAAATCACTTTACAATGCCATATCCATAGCGTGTGTGTGTGTGTGTGTGTGTGTGTGTGTGTGTGTGTGTGTGTTAGGCAATAAATCCCTCCATTTCTTCAGGCAATAAAATTAAGCCACTTGACTATAAAACTACTTGTTACCAACTAATTATAGTTACACTCAATTTTAGGGAATATTTCAAAATGACTTTACAAAGATTGACAATTCGGAGTGGTTGGGACCTGGAATTTCCAGCATGCAATGTTCAAAGTAATGTCTTCATCCTCTAGTGGTATCTAAATGGGACATACACACACACACACACACACACACACACACACACACACACTCACATACACACTCATGCACATACACACTCACACTCATACATACTTATACACTGACACACTCACACACACATATACACACTCTCACACACGCTCACAACGCTCACATACACACACTCATGCACATACACACTCTCACACACACACACTCACACACTGACACACTCTCACACACACTTGCACATACACACTCTCTCTCACACACACTTCAGCAACAGGTCGGAGAGGTAGGGAGAGAGATGCTAGGACTCTTCCTCTCTGGGGAGGAAATCTCTCTCAACTGTTGGCCATGAAGCCTGCTCTTGGCTGTAACAGTCTGGGGTAGTTTTCATTTCTGTGGCCTGGCATTAGAGAAGGAAAAGAGGGAGGGGGGAGGAAAGGAGAGAAAGAAAGACTGGATTCAAATGCCAAAAACTGTTCTTATTGAAGTTTAGATTTTTTTAAAAAAAGATATTTCTTCATTTGCTGCATACTATTAGGAAATTTGTAGAGACTTAAATTTAAAACAATACTTATTCCCACCCCTGGGGGGTGCTTTACAGAGCCACAAAAGAGAAGACCCCAGGATCCTATATTTTAATGGCTTCAATAAAAAGTATGCAGCATATGTAAAATTGGGGTAAAAGTTTTATCTGGGGCTTTTTATCTTCTACCACATTGATCAGTTTGATAGCTCTGATAAGTATTACCTTTCTGTTTTAGATGCTCAGCGTGATATGTATTACTTGACTTCTACCGGTGAGGGTTCATACTTTGCACAGGCTACTTCTAAGCCAGTTCCTGGTATGTGCTCTGTGGTCATATGTATTTTGATGAAAATCCAGAGGCTCTTACCAGCTAAAACCACTGACTCTCCATTTTCTCATCCTCACTGTTGAAATGGATATGGGGATTAGAAGATAGGACAGGTTAAGTTGGATATATGTTTTCTCTTTGTTTTGTGAGTTATATTTGCGTTTGTAATGGCTTCTGTATATGACTAAGCTACTGCTAGCCACAGTGGTGAGACACTGACTCCCACCGCAGGCCCAGCTGACCCTGCATAGCCTTGACATAAATAAGGACACTGTCAAGGAACCACATTTCTCTTTCATTATATTGCATCTTATAGGTCAAGTGTCCCTCATCCAAAATGCATGAGAGCAGAATTATCTCCGACTTCACATATTTTAAAAATTCAGAATATTTGTACAGACATCATGAGGTATTACGGAGATGACAAGACCTAAATTTCAACAAAATTTATTTACATTTCATATATAACTTACACACACAGGCTTAAGGTAATTTAATGTGGTTTTAGTGAGTTTACATCTTGACTGTCACCTGTGAAATCAGATGAGGGGTTTGGCACCGTGGCATTACAAACTTTCCAGTCTTGGAACATTCCAGCCTCTCAGGTTAGGAAGGACCAACCTGCACAATATTCAGCACCATGTGGGTGGAGCAGAGACAGGAGTTGAACTTCTTAGACTGAAGTACAACCTACAGAGTAGCCCAGCCTCTAGGCTCCGCCAAAAATATAAGCAAAGACCTTGCTTTTTCCATCAACAGCTTGTCAAGCCCTCTGTCAGTAATCCTCAGATGTTATAAGTGGGGAGATGGCTAGACAGAGTAAGAGCATTTGCTGAACAAACATAAAGGCACATGTTTGAATTCTCAGCATTGACGTAAAGGGCCAGTCATGGCCACACCACAGCACTGTGGTGACTCCAGGGAGACAGGAGGACTGCCCAGGCTTGCTGGCACTGTCTCACCCCAGGCTCAGTGAGAGAGCCTGTCTCAATACCAAGGTGAGGAATGGTAGAGCAGGACCCGGAGTATCTTCCTCCAGCCTCTGCAATTCACAACCCACCAACTCTCACACACCAAGTAATGAGAATCAACTCAGAACTGTCCATATTAAATTATGAAGCTGGAACAAAGTCTCCTAGATTTCATAATGTTGGTCTTGATAAACAATGCTAAAGGAGATGAATTTTACTTATTCATTTATTCTCTCTCTGGAAACCTTACAGAGTTTCCCAAAAGAAAGATTGTTTAGACAAATTAAATTCAGTAGTGTTTATTTGAGCAAAACAAGATGATTTGTGAATCAGAACTTCAGTACTTTCTGAGACATACAGCATGATCCGACAGCATTGATAGACAAATGGAAAGCAGCCTAGAGTAATATAATGATCTAGGCTCAGTCAACCAAACCATTGGTTATAGTTTAAACAGTAACTTACAGATTAATTAGTTATTTAGTTAATGGGCCTTTTCCAATCTAGCAAAATCATCTCTCTGAAAAATTTGTACCGATATCATTTTCTTGAACCAAGCAGAGGTATCTGGCTGTTTTAATTCATTTCCCTTGAGCTGGAGAGACAGCTGTGTTTAAGAGCACTGACTGCTCTTGCAGAGGACCCAGGTTCAGGTCCCAGAACCCACATAGTGGCTCACAAGCCAACTCTATCTCTAGTTCCAGGTGATCCGACATCTTCTTCCATGGTTACTGCACACGAGGTATATGTATATACATATATGCAGGCAAAACACACATACACACAAAATAAAAATAAATATATCCTTTCATCTTTTATTTCAGGTCTTTTTATGCACAAATAAGCTGGCTCCCTCTTACAAGAAGATGAAAGCCCCAAAAGTTTGCATTGTGGATTTCCAGACCAGCAAGTCCCTGCCAGAGTCAAGATTTTCACTCCTTTCAGACCTGTTATTTTCTCTGTACTGAAGACTGTATGTTCAGCATGAATGGTTGCCTTACACTAGCCTTGAATTCAATCCAAATAGTGTGGAATAAAGTCTGTAGACAGGAAATGTGGCCAAACAAAGGTTTTGTAGTTAGTCTGACCTACAGCTCACACTAGCGTCTTTGATTTTAAACCTTGATGTGTCTGAGTGTTCTTTATCCCAAGAGGTAATGTAGGTTTTGAAAATCAGAAAGATCTTAGTAAAGTAATTTTGCCAAGGTAGAGGAGACTAACTTTAAAATTAGATATATTTAATACCATGGATTATCACAGAGACCAGTATTTGAATCTTAGTATCTTTGCTTACTTCCAGTTTGAACTTAGGTGACCCATTTACTAACCTCAAAGCTCCAATTCCTGATTTATAATATTGAGATGGCACTGATTTCTTCAAAGGCTTATGCTCTAGATTAAGCTCTGGATTAAAGAAGATAATCTATGCAAAGCTCTGGCTCTCAGTGGAAGAGACAGGCTGCTGAGCAGTCTGTGCAAGGCCCACAGACCCTGGAGTCAGTGCCCACACTGAAACTCACACTGATCTGTGACTGACTGTGGGCCAGTTTGCTTCGCGGAGCTGCACCTCCATTTTCTCACTGTTAAAACAGAGCAATGAAAGTGACGACCTATTTCCTATCTGTGTGTGAACTGCTTAACAGAGTCTCTAACAGAGTGTATGCACAAAGCTGTTTTCTAAAACAAATCTCTTTGAGGAGCTTGAAAGATGGTTCAGCAGTTCAGTGCATGGGCTACTCTTGAAGATCTGGATTCAATTACCAGCATCCATTTGGCAGCTCATAACCATCTATAATTCCTGTTTCGGGGGATCTGACACCCTCTTCTGGCCTCTTCAAGGAATGCACACATATGGTGCCTTCATAACATAATCTGCAGACAAAACACCTATGCACAAAAAATTAAAATTAATCTACTGCTAAATAAAATGGAGGCTATTTGACACTGATCACAGGTTAAAGTTGATTTCCCCCAATATTACAATTTTGGACTTTCTGTTTTGTCTTTTTTTTTTTTTTTTTTTTTTGGAAAATAGATAACTCAGCATACCCAGAGTGATAGGCCTTATGGTCAGTAGAGTAAGGGGCTAGAGTCTGGAGCAGGGGAGATGGGAGGAAGGAAAGGTATTAGAAAGGTCCTTTAGGTCTATGTGACAAAGCGATCATGTGACACGCATTATTTCCTGAGAAGGAACAGAAGGATTATACATATGAGAAAATGACAGAGTAGCTCTCATGAGGCTCCCCACTCACGTGACTCTAATGTTTGGCAAGGTGGCTTAAATCATCACACTGACAAAGAGTGAAACTCACTGTGTAGCCACATTACACGCAGCAGGAAGACTGATGTTATCCATCTTAATTTCAACATTCACGCCGACCAGAGTACGGGGTTTCTATCCCTGTCTTCTGAGGAGTGCATGCCATATGTTTAACTCGGAAGCATGGGGAGCATCATACAGTAAACAGAACCAAAACTAGCGGAAAGAATGCAGGTGACTTGTGAACCTGCTACAGGACACAATTCTGAGTCATGGAGCCTCGTTTCTAAAAAGCTGCAGAGGAAACTGCTATTCTGTGTGGGTCCTCGGGCAGTGCGAGGGACAGAAAACCTGTAAGGTCGAGCGGACTCGGGTATCTCAGCAATTCTCATAATTGAGAACGGTGGGTGTTTAAATCTACTTCCAAACAGGTTCCTGTCCTGGAACACGTGACCACAACACCCAATTAAGAGGACTATGACAGGCAGATGAGGCAGCCCTAACATCTCAGACCAAGCCAATAGAAAGCATCTGCTTTTAGATCCTACCCCACCGCAAAATATTTATAAGGTCCTATGCACAAGTTATTTCACCCAAGATAGTCTGAGAGTGCCTGTCTTATTGAGCTGTGACACTCCAGGGAAGACTATGCGACCTTGTTCCGGCCCAACTAGCTGGGTGCTCAAGCCTACCAAAGCCACTTCCTGTTCAGTGGCCCCAATCTTGGCCTCTAGCCACCCACTTCGCTCCCTCTGCCTGCCACTGACTCCCGAAGCTTTCCTCCACCTTCCCCTGGAGAGCTGCAACTCTTTGGCCATGCTAGCTGGGCCAGAGCCCCGCCCCATACGCAGACCAGCAGTTCTGTGCAAATTCCACCAGGTTATTAAAAAAAGATGGAACTCTGTGAACTTGCACACTGGGTACTTCTGTGTAGTTCTGCCTTGTAGATCCACAGGCTAGTCCACAGCTCAGAAGAACATGGGTGTGATTATATTTAAAATAGCTTTTCACCCATCAAAACCCTTCTTCATTATGATAGAAAATGGAGAACATTCTAAACTTTTCTAAGTATCTCTACTGTTTTCTTTTAAAATCATCATCTCATCGCATGGAGTTCCTAGTTCTGCCTTGCTCCACCACACAAACACCTCTCTGTTCTGCCATCTTTCCTGCAGCTCTGGGTGGATGCAATATAGGGCCTTGGTCTTCAGGGAGTGTGTGAGTAAAAACACACCCACCTAGGAACAGCTTTGGAGAATGTTTCAGTTTATTGGGGGCAGGTTCTCTGGGGCAAGGTTTGTGTGGCCATGTTCAATTGGCCAGGACAGTGGCATTGGAAAATGCTTCATCTGCATATTCAGGGGCTGAAGGGGTCCAAGGGGATAAACCTTATAAGGTCAAACAAGAAGTGAGGCCTGATAACCAGCAGGGTACTAAATTCTCACTAGGGTTGATAATGAGGCAGCTGACTTTCAGGCCCCAGGCTGGGAAAGGGGAGGGAGCCAGGACCTGCCATCCTCATAAGAGGTATTCAGGATTGAAGCTTTCTTTGAGACCCTTCCCCCATTTATCCTGGGCCATTGCAGTCCCACACTTTCCCACTTGTCCACTGCATATTTGTTCATTGTAGTGCCATTGGAAAATGCTAGCCTCACTCCTGAGGGTCATATGGATGTCTATGCAGCCACCTGAGGCCATGTCTGGACAGCAGCCAGAGACTGAGGGTGTTGATGTTGGTGACCTGTGTTGCCACTGAGAGCCATGAGCATATCTGTGCTGTAGCCTAAGGCTATGTTGATGTCCATAGTCTGGGCTATCTTCTTAAGCTATGTTGAAGTCTTCGTGCAATGCTGATGTCCATGGCAAAGCTGATGCAGAGGACCATGAAGAAGTCCTGTTGACTATAAAGGGTAAGAAAGCTACATCTGCAGTGGCATCAATGGCTGCAGACTCACAGTTGACAGGGGCATCGGAGACCTCAGTGACAACCCCACCTGGTTGTCTCCCAAAATAATATCCTAGACAGAAAACCATCAAAGAGAACTCTTAAAATGTGTGATAAGGATGTCTGAAGTGTAGCTCTTCACAACTGATGGCTTCTGGTGGGGGTGGGGAAAGACTTTTCTTTAAGGGGTGGGCTATTGAGAATTTGACCATACTCCAGTGAATATATGAACTACACAGATTAAACTTGGTTCTCCTCCTCTTTTTCCTCCTCTTCTTCTTCTTCCTCCTCCTCTTTCTTCTCCTCTCCTCTGGGGAGAGATCACAAGGGTGGGGGTAGACCTAAAAGAACTGAGAAGTGAGTGTGATTGAGATGCATGGTGTAAAATTCTCAAATTGTCAATTATCAATAAAAATGCTATGAATAAATGAATAAATAAAATCATTTTATTTTTATTTGGTTTGGTTTTTTGTAAGTCAAGGTTTTGTGATGTAGCTTAGGCTGGCCTCAAACCCACCATACAGCCCAGGCTGATCGCAAACTCACTACCCTCTATCTGAGATGCTGGAATTACAGCTGGCCATTACAAAATATTCTTAAAAAGACAAATATTTTATTTTACGTGTATGAGTGTTTGCCTGCATGTGTGACTATTCACTACATGCATGCAGTGCCCATGGAGACCAGAAGGAGTGTCAGATCCCCTGAACCTAGAGTTACAGATGGAAACCAAGTCCTCTACAAGAATAGTCAGTGCTTTTAACATTCATTTCTCTAGCTCCTCTTAGAGGATCCGTAGAGTAAGCAATATGTACTGATTAAAAGTTTTTGATCTTCAATAAAATTATTGGTTATAAGTATAAATAATGAAAATATTTCTGCCTGAGTGACATTGGAAGGATTTCTGCAGGCCCTGTGAACACTGGCCTTTGCAGTTTATTTTAAGAAGTTGGTGGTGTGGCTCCAGCTTCATTCAGCAGGCAGGGCCAACATTAGCCATGAGAGAGCCTCAGAGCGTCTGTGAATCCCGATCTCAGTGGTCAAAACTGACAGCAATGTTTTCCCTTAGATCTATTAGACAAGTGACTCATCTTGAAGAAATGTGTCTGATATCATATTCTGAGAGAGACATTCCCAGGTCTGAGCTCTCTCTGCACTTAGCTTTTCTCAGGAGGTCTCTACCAAGTGTGCTTTGACATCTGAGAAAGCCCACAATCCCCCAGCCTGCTGCCTCTCAGCCTGAAGTCAACAGAGAGGAGGAAACCTTTCTGTGTTTGTTTTTTTGTTTGTTTTTTAAGGCTGTTTTGCTCCTGGGTAATTTTAAACTTCAGTTTATTGTTGCAGCGTTGCTGTTGGCTACTAGGTCGTTTTTCTATCATACTGGCAGGACTTGTTCTCTGTGTCACTTTGCGAAGATGTGTGGGGTGGAAAGACAGGACCAGCTGGATTGGAGGTGTTGTTCATCCTTGATGTGCCTGCACTTGACATCTTCTGAAAGCTCCAGCATGGGCCTAGATGGCTCAGTCCTTAGGAGCGCTTCGGTGCTCTTGCAGAGGACACAGGTTTGATTTCAGGCTCACAACCATTTGTAATTCTAGTACCAGGGGATTCAACGCCTTCTGGTTACTGAAGGCATCAGGCAGTGGTGTGTACATGACAAACATCATACATACAAAATAAGGATAAATATTAAAAAATAATAAAAATACAGTCAGATTTTCTAAGGCTGGAGAAGAGCCTGACAGTGTGGATTTTGAGGAATCCCAGGGGGTAGGAGTGGAGCACAGCTTTGGTTCTGAGTGACACGAAACCTAGGGAACTTCTTACAGTCGCTGGTCTGTAAGAATGTGACAATTACAGGACTTTCTTTTGAAAACTACAAGAATCTTAAAGATCTCTAGTTGATTTTATTTCTTCTCTTATCACCTTTTCTGTGGAAGTGTGTGAATGGAACTGCACTCTTTCTCTAGAGTCCAGGGATCAGGAATTAACTAGAACCCTCCCCCGCCCACACATACTGCCTTCATCCCTCAAATCATCAATGGTGAGATGCTGCCTGTTCTAGCCTCATTCCTCATTGACTTTAACCATCAGTTTTTATAGCTCCTGCCTGTCATCTTTGTAAAATAAACAAGCAAACAAAGTCTTGAATGATCAGAGTGTTCCCGGTTGTGCTGGTTTGTGTGGTTAGTCACTTTCTTTTGAAATTAATCTGGGATTGGATCAGCACAGAAGATGACTGTGAAATAACCTCATACACAGTAGTTCACTCTACACCCTCCCGCAGGCTGAGCGGTCCTGTCCCAGAATGTCAGTATAGCACATGTCCCAGCACATCCACAGGACAGCACGGAAACCTGGCGTCTAACTTTTTGTTTTGAAATAAAGGCTTTAAGAAAATGCAGTTGATTTGAGCTCTGCATAGGCTTCTCATGGCTTTCTTCAAAGAGAACATTCAACAGAGCCATGATACATGAGCAACACCAAGACATTTATGCTAGGTC
This sequence comes from Rhabdomys pumilio, assembly GCA_030674055.1. Taxonomy (NCBI): domain Eukaryota; kingdom Metazoa; phylum Chordata; class Mammalia; order Rodentia; family Muridae; genus Rhabdomys; species Rhabdomys pumilio. The sequence continues at coordinate 92,409,829 of JANHMN010000001.1, forward strand.
AGTGCTAGTAACTAAATTTTGCATTAATATTTTTATGTACAGTCATATTTTTGAAGGGAGAGGTAGACATACATCACTCTGTAAAAGCACCACCACCTTCTGGGGGCAGAGGTTCACCTTGTTTCTCTATGTCCTTATCTCATCCCACAAAGAGCCACCATTAATCCCTGAGAGTTCCACCATCAAAGTGTCTTTAGAGTCCCTCACTGGTCTATGACACTCTCCATTTCGCTTCTGGATTTTTCTAAAAGCCTTCGCCCTCTGAACTCTAAATGATTCCCTTTCCTTTCCTCGTGTGACCAACATTTGCTAAAACACCAGGCTCCTGCTTTAGTGACTTGCACTGCCAGGAAAAGAAACCTATTGCTTTCGAAAAGCTTGTGAAGCTTCAATAAACCTGGCCGACTTCCCATGATGCCTCACCCCACTCTCTGCTCTGGTCTCGCCACATCCTGCCTGCAGCTGTTCAGGTCAGACTTGGAGATCCAGCTGCTTGCTTGCTAAATCTCTCAAATGCCACACATTCCATGGAACTGGATTCTCTCTCCACCAAAATTACCACACAGGGCTCAGCACCCCCAACCCCTTCAGCAGCACCCTTAGCGGTATGTCTCTCTCTACCCTCTACCTTCTTCAGTATTTCTAGGATAATTACAGGGAATCCATCAATGCCTGTATTTACTCACTGATTCTGTTTACGAGAATAAGAATTTAGCTGAAATTCTAAGCATGGCTGAGTTCTGAAAAATATTACTTACACAAGACCAATGTGTTTTCTCTTTAAAATAGTTTACCCATCAGGCTGGAGAGACAGATGGTGGCTAAGGGCACTGGCTGCTCTTGCAGAGGACCCGGGTTCAGTTCCCAGCACCCACATGGCAGCTCGTATGCACCTGTAATTCCAGTTGCAGGATACTTCATACACGGAGTACAGACTTGTGTACAGGTAAAACACAAGTACACATAAAAATAAACAAACCTTAAAAAAAAACATAGTGTACCTGGGAGAAAAACCATTTCATAAGCTCCTTTTAAAGAGGGGTTCTGGAGAAAGATGGAATGAAAGATGTCAACATTTTCTTGGCCTTTGTGGGATGCATAGCTTCTACATCAGTGTGACGTGTGCTGGTGTAAGCACTGGTACAGACATCTAGTACAGGGTTCAGTGATATTTAAATACAATAAGAATCAATAATCATTCGCCTCAGATAGTGTAAGCTGTATGAATTATTTGTGTTTCCTGTTTTCACCCTAATACAAGTTAGAACTTAACATTATACACAAGGGAAATGTTTTTTAAAACTTCATAATTTCTTGCTACCAACTGGTGTTCAGGGCTCTAACTCTTCAAGGTCATTGGCATTTCTTTGGAGGAGACAGTGAGTTGTGAACATTTTTGATGTATCAACAACATGAGATTCTTTGCTTTGTCTGTCCATCCGGCCCCCTCCCTCCCTCCTAGTGTGCTGACACATTAGCTCCCCTTTCAGCTGCTGAGTGTGCCCGGGAATGAACAACACAGCCTGTCCCCTGCTGTCAGCAGGATGAGCACACTGCACAGATGGAGGCAGAAGAGCCATTGATTAAGAAAAAGACTTAATTTTTTAAAGTCATGTTTATTAATCACTACAATTTTTTTTTCTTTTCTGTAATTCCTAAGATGCTTCAGTCCAGATATTTTCACTGTCTCCTTTCATAAGAAACACTGGTAAGAAGTTATTTCTAATATGCCATTCATGTGTCCTTCCTAATAAGCCATAAACGTAATCAGTTGACTCTTGTACAGTGGTCAATATTGAAGCCAGTCTCTGTCTGTAATGTTTTCATTCCGAGAGCAAAAGCAAACACCATACGATACTACATATCACCGTTAAAGAAAACTGTTGCAGTTTTTCCTCTATATCCTTCGACTTTTCTCTAAATTAAATCAGCTACAGATTTGCTTCCAAGGTCATCTGCCTCCTGTCCTTTTTTTTTTTTTTTTCCCCAAGTGCCAACATTTTGTCTACTTCATTTTTGTACTGAGATTTTAAACAGCAAGAGGCCTGGGCACAATGAAAGCCATAGCACCCATTAAGCCATCTAATCTCTTAATAATTGTAGCAAAATCTGCAGTCAGAAAAATTAGAAGAACTTTAAGTACTATTTCACTCTATTCCTCCAAATCCTGCTGTGATTTTTAGAGATCTTCCCTCCCCCTGGGTTTTAGGTTTCATTTGGAACCCTGACTGCCACACCCCAGCTGTGACAAATGCCTGGATTCTGGTTTCAATCATGTCTAGTCCCAGTTGCTTCCCTAGGGAATCATAGAAGATCATTTTTGCCAGACTTAAAGAAGCATCAGAGTCAGACTCGCCAGCAGCCTTTGTCTCATGTGACTTTACCATGATCCCCAGGTCACTGGTTAGCTTTGCAAAGGAAGGGGCTAGAGAGATGTCTCAGCAGTTAAGGGTCGTGGCTGCTCTTGCAGAGGGAGTGTGTTCAATTCCCAGCATTCACATGACTGCTCACCACCATCTGTTAACTCTAGTTCCAAGGGATGCCCTCTTCTGGCCTCCTTGGGTTCTAGGCATGCATATGGTACATACTCTTACATGCAAGCAAACAATCACATATGTGTGTGCATGTATATTGATATATGTAGATATATTTTTACATATGTATATGATGTATATGTATATATTATGTAAACACACAAATATAATAAAAATAAGTGGTATAAATAAAAGTAAAGGACTGCATTCTTAGGACACATGAAATCCCATTCTTATATTTCTATTGCCATTGTCATTACCCTTTCAGACTCACTTGGAGTTTCTGTATTTATGCAGCAGCCTTCACTGTGCACAAGACAGTGAACTCAGATTGCATTTGAAAACATGGATTCAGCACCGTGAGCTCTTACCTCCTCAAGACAGAAGCATAGTAGAAGATAGACAGACAGTAAGCCCTAAAACGAAAGCTGCCTACTCCTTAAATGACTCCCAAAGTAAGGGACAGAGAGTATGGGTAAAACAATAGTAATGGTGAGACTATCTGCTAAGATGCCACTTGCTTATGGTTCCCTTTCAGAGTTGAAGAGTGAGTCTCATGAGGAAGGGGGCAGGGCAATGCAGTGCCTGGCCTTGAGGAAACAAGGAAACTGACTGAAAAGGCTCTTTCATTCTCCTGGCAGAGACAGCCTTGCAGCTGGGGCCCCCACTGCTCTGATGATACCCATGCTGGCTGGTGGCCTCTTGAGAGAGCCTGGTGGAGACTGGTCTTAACCCCAGTCTCTGGTAATGGGGGAGGCAGTTGAAATGACTACCAGCAAGACAAGAATATCTACTAAATCTAAATTTTAACCTTGGCAGGTTGTTTTTTGAGACCTAGGATAGTGGCTCCAAGCTATTCACAGTGATAACAAAGCCTGTGTCTGCTCAAACCTCTCATGTAAAATGGCTTGGTATTTGCATTGAGTCCAATATTTATTCAACTACCAGATATCATCTGAAATTTTAAACATTCCAAAATCATTAACTTTTTGAGCACTCATTTCTGCCCCAAATGGAAATTCCATCCGTGTGTTGTGTTTTACAAATTAAAGACTTCACTCATTCTTGCTGAAAAACTACATTTCCCAGATTCCTTTGCGGATTATTGGCCTCATATCCACTCTTGTAAGGAAGATTCTTCATCAGCCTTAGCCTTTTTTGTCCTCTGCCCATGTGGATAACAAAAGCACCCCTTACTGATAACAAACATGGTTCCATCCCAGGTAAGACCAAACCTTTCTTTCTTTCTGCCTTCATCTTTCTATGGCAGCTTTAATATAATCTTATATATAGTGCCAAAGATCCTGGATAAAATTTGAGCCTAATAGTGGCTCAAGCTTACCCACAGAAAACCCCTGACTCTCATAGGACACTCAGCTGTGAGTCAGGTAACATTTTCTTTGCACTTCTGTGTCCTTTCTCTCTTACCTCACCATCTCCCCCTGACAGTCTCACCTAGGTGGAAGGCCGCACTACATTCGACCAGAATGTGCGTGCAACATAGCAGAACACTGGGTCAACGTAATAGATTGGACCTAATTCAGAGGTGTCCTGGTTAGGTCTGGACGCTCACTGAAGCTTTCTTCTGTCTCAAGACCTGCTTGGTCAAAGGCACTGGAGACTTACCACTAGCTGTGAGAAAGTTTGGCTAGGAATTCTAGTTCCCAGAATTCTCCACTGGCCTACTACTACTTGATTAGCTGAAAGTCCCAAGAACCTTCCACTGGCCCTGCAGTTCCTTAACCCTGGAACTGTAATGGTTAGGGAGGCCCTCTCACTTTTCCAGGGGCATTTAGTCATTTCAAGACTCAGAGACTGCTCTTTCTAAGTGACTAGATATTGACCCCTGTTTTTACCTAGATTCTCGGCCCTTCCATGGCTTCCAAATCCTCCATTCCAAACAGCACACCCTCAGCCTGGCTGCAGGCTAATCTAAAAGTTCCCTTTGGGAGACCTTATACTGAGTTTATGTGTTCAGCACCCCATTCAAATCTGGCCTCAATATATGTTGGACAAATGGCTATTCTTGACCCAAATTCAGAATTATTGATTTTTTAATATCTAAACTGATTGAAGTAACTCCACAAGATGAAATGCCAGTTCGGTCCAGGGCCCTTTCCCCAGTAGCTCACAATTCACTTTAATCTTTCTCAAGGCCTTACAACCACTCCAAAAACTGGATTGTCTGCCATTCCTGCAGTCCTCCAAACGTACATCTTTGTAATTATTCCTGAGATAGTATAGAGCTCTTTTGTCTTGGGCCTCTTTGGCCTTATGCTTCGGCCCATTTTTGTTTCATCCTCTCCAAACCTAGAAAATCCTGCTTGTGCTGTTAATAGCTAAGGGGTAAAGGCATGTCAGATTGTCTGTTCCATTTACAGACCCACTTAACCTCATTATGGATATGTAGATCACTGGGTTCAGTCTTCAGGGCGTCAAACATCGTTTAGGTATGGATAATATTGAAAAATTCTTTCATGCTTTTCGACTCCACTGAGAAAGGCTGGCTCTGGAGTTAGAGTTTGGCCTACCTGCTCCAGACCAAGCGTATTTGTTTAAAAGTTTCCTCTTTGTCCTGGGTCTCATGCCTCTGTGACTGGGAGAAAGAAAACAAAGCAGAACACTCAGGAAAAGACACTTTGCCCTTGACAAGGACCAAAAACTGTTTGTTATAGTGGTCACAAAGGGCGAGGCGTTTGATGCCCTGAACACTCCCTACTTTTCCTTGGTTTCATTTACTATCCCTAAAGCTTTTGTTAAAAATTTAACTTTCTGTATTTTAGGACTTATAAGTTCACTGGGTATGACTTAAAAAATCTGAAACAAAAAGCTTAAAATTTTAACAGAAAGGGTTAATAGTAAAAAAAAAAAGAAAGAAAGAAAGAAAGAAATCTATGTATAGATGATCTTGATTTGCTATAGCATACCATGTGTGTAACTTGGATTCTACTCTTGTTTAGGAAAAGGGTGTGTGATGAAACTTGGGATACCATGTGGCTTGTTGCCATCTTGGCTGGTGGCCTAGCACCCATGAGACTCAAACACCATCTTTCCTAAGGTTAAAGAAAGAGTTTGCCATAAGACTTCATTACCATCTTCGTTAAGGGGACTGTGATGGTTTGTATATGCTCAGCCCAGAGAGTGGCACTATTTGGAGGTGTGGCCTTGTTGGAGTAGGAGTGTCACTGTGGGTGTGAGCTTTAAGATCCTTGTCCTAGCTCCCTGGAAGGCAGTATTCTGCTAGCAGCCATCAGATGAAAATGTAGAACTCTCATCTTCTCCTGTACCATGCCTGCCTATATGCTACCATGTTCCCACCTTGATGATGATGATAATGGACTGAACCTCTGAACCTGTAAACCAACCCCAATTAGATGTTGTTTTTATAAAAGTTGTTTGGTCATAGTGTCTGTTCACAGCAGTAAAACCCTAACTAAGACAGTGGCCATGTTGTATAAGATGCTACTTTGTCTACATTAAGGAAGCAACATCAGGTCTAAGATATTTGGGATTAGGATGAACTTTTACATATGATTATTTTTTGTCTCAAGAATAAAAAATAACAGATAAGGACAAAAACCATGAACAAGATGTCTTAGGGTTTTCATTGCTGTGAACAGACACCATAACCAAGGCAACTCTTGCAAAAGACATTTAATTGGGGCTGGCTTACCGGTTCTGAGGTTCAGTCCGTTATCATGGAGGGAAGCATGACAGTGTCCAGGCAGGCATGGTACTTAAGGAGCTGAGAGTTCTTCATCTTGTTTCTAAGGCAAACAGGAAAAGATTGGCTCCCATGTGGCTAGGAGGAGGTTCTCAAAACCCACCCCCTCAGTGAAACACTTCCTCCAACAGGGCCACACCACCTCCTAATGGTGCCACCCCCTGGGCCAAGCACAGTAAAACCACCACACAAGGTATATAGAAAATAAGACTTAAAACATCAAACAGCATATTATGATGATTAAGGTCTAGAAATTCCTAAGTTTCTCTTTGCTAACTTGGTGAATTCTAGGGACTTGGTGAAACTGAGTCATATAAACACCTGATATTTTCACATTGTAAAACAGAAAAAAAAATGAGGTTCCCAGACTCTCTGTGAACTATATTTACAGTTTAAAATTTATATTCTTACTACAAGATCTTCAATTTAAGAATTATAAATTTTTAGGCTCAAACTTAACAGGAATAAACGTGTGAAATCCTCATCTTATAAAAGGTACAAACTTAATATGAACTGTTAAAGATAATTAAGATGTACAAATTAATGGTCAGTCACACTGAGTACAAATGTAAAATATTTATAGAGAGAAGCTCAAGGCTAATTTATATCTCCATCTTCTCTGTGTATTGTCAAATTTAAGCCTAAAACAAGTGATTCAAGTTTAAAGTAAACTTGAAGTTTGTTTGATGTAAAATAAAATTTAAAATTAGGCATAGTTTCAAAAAATTGGTTCTATAAGACTGAATTCTTCAGTCAAGTGGATTGAATTTACAGTATACTTGCAGGGCAGGAAGTCCCCAGGCTGAGGTAGTTCCCTTGGATGGAGCACAAGTTTCCTTGGGTGGAGCACCATCCCATCAGAGTAAGATGAGGTTAGCCTCATTACAGGACAAGGATGCATGGGAAATGGGACGTGCCAGAAGTATACTGCTTTTGCCTCTGGCTGCATAGGCCTGGCCAGCTCTGCAGTCTATAGATCTGACTGGCTTCGGCCATGTAGGCAAAACCAGAAAGAAACTCCTCTTTATCTAAAGATGAATTACTCCTCATGTCTCACTGGACAATGGGATGGATTCTGTTGCCCAGTGGAGGTTCTCGGAGTCTGTAACCATATCCTAAATGTCTCAAACAACAGAAAGGCAAATAGCAATTATTCTGGCTGCATTGTCTGTATAACGAATCCGTGAGGATGTCGTGAACCTACATGCTAGTTCAATTGGCCACGCTGTTTACATTGCCATTCAGGTCTTCCTCTTAGCAACAGCTAATTACAGCATCCACACCCCAATCTCTCATGTTCCCTGACTGGAGGAGGATGCCAGACAGTCTGTTAAACTCACAGACTTTGGCAGTAATGTTTGTGTATGTTATCTAAGAGATTTCAAAAGCCAATATTTGCTAAAGTTCATTTAATGTGGTTATCTTTCTTTGCAAATTGCTCCTCTAAACAACAGAACTATTTTAAATAGAATAACATTAAGAATAATGCTTACTGCTGTCAATATGTGGTGATATAGAGATTTGTCCATCTGCAGAATGGATAAAGTCTTGGCTTCTAGACTTCTTTGCCAATTCAGTCTATGTTACATGTAATTATTACAGATTGGACATGACTGGCTGCTTTCAATTTTCTTCTGTTGGTTGAGTGTATGGAAGGAAAATGTTGTGGAGAAATTTTAAAAGGTTCTGGTAATAGGGACAATTTTAGAAATCTTTGTAGAATGTATCATTTACTCTTGACAAGGCAGTCACTCTCTTTGGGAGTGTCATGTTTTGATTAGGAATGGCTCCCATAGACTCCTATGTTCGAATGCTTGGCCCATAGGGAGTGGCACTATTAGGAGGTGTGGCTTTGTTGGAGTGGGTGTGGCCTTGTTAGAAGAAATGTAGGGGTGGGCTTTGAGGTCTCCTATACTCAAGCTGTGCACAGTGTGGTACACAGTCTCCTTGCTACCTACAGATCAAAATACAGAACTCTCAGCTCCTTCTCCAGCTTCATGTCTGCTTACACACTGCCATGCTTCCCACCATGATGATAATAGACTAAGCCTCTGAAACTATAAGCTGGCCCCAATTAAATATTTTCCTTTATAAGAGTTGCCATGGTCACGGTGTCTCTTCACAGAGATATAAAACCCTAACTAAGGCAGGGAGTACACTTTTTAAATTGGAAATTGAAAATCACTTCGTTTTGGAGAATACAACTTAGATTTAAATTAACTCTTTATGCAGCCTGATTTCTATATAATCTTGGAATATAGGGATAACAATTTGATGTTAGCTAAAATATGTATTAAGTTATGTTTTCAAATACTAGGTATAGTAATGGCCCCAATTTAAAAATTTTTTACCTTTTGCAAATTGTTTCTAACCAAAAATTATATTTTACTTGAGACATATTCTGTCTTTGGTTATTAAGTGATAGATGGTATTATGAATATTGAAAATGAATGTATAAAGTTTATCATATGTAAAGCAAGGAATACCACTTACACACCTTATGTTCAAATCCATTCTTTGGATGCTGACTTTAACTGACTTCTTTTACGAAGCTTCCAGGTACATGCTTCTTATGCCTGAGTCTGGTCTAAGTAAGTAGCTAATACAGTTACCTTATTCTTCTACAGAACTCTGGTGCATGGTTCAGCCAGTTATGCAATTGCATTTAACCTGATGTAAATTCTATATTTAACCTTATATTGATTCATGTTAACCCTGATGTATATGTTTTTCTGGTGCAACTTTGTTTCTTAATGTTGTATAGCTATTATTACTTCCTGACTTGTACTCTGGATCTTTGCCAGGGGCTGAGCTTTAACATGGACCTTTGGATGAAGCCTCTTTTGACCCTCCCCTTATTGCCCTTCTATCAAGGGCAAGGTACCTGCTTTTAGGGAATGGAGATTGGTTCCTCCATCCCTTAAAAGCAGTTCAAGTGACCTCTAAAAGGGGAGGACTAGTGGGCCATCTGACATATCTCTCTTCTTGCCACTCTGGATGTTGTTTGGGGGACTCAGAACTAATTCAGCTGGGCTTCTTTGCATCAGTTAACTTCTCTGTCTCACTAGCTCAAACCAGCTTAGCCCGGTTCAACTCCTTGGCAGCTGCAGTACTCTGGATTAGGAAGGACTAGATCTGACCTCTGCTAAGGATAGGGTCTTTGCCCTCTTCAAAAAACCTGCTTCTACGCCAGTAAATCCTAACTGGATTTAAAGGAGCCTAAAGACACAGAGACAGGTGAAACTTCCTTCTGGTTCCCTTCCAGTCTGGCTCCCCTTGATCACGCTTTCCTCTCTGTTATCATAATACTTACTTTTCTTTTAATGTTTTACTTACTGTCTTTTAATGTTTTAGTTGTTTTTAAAAATGTTTTCCTTTCCAAACGTCACTCTATACCAAAACTAAATGCTCCACCCAAGCTCTTCTAGTAGCTCTCACCCTCCAACAGCTCCATTTGTTTCCACATATGAGCAAAAAAAAAAGGCCTTTTGAGGTGTCTCGGAGAAACTGGCTGAAAGGGACCTTCCTCCCTTTCACCCAAGGCCAGATACAATTCTTTACATTAGTCCTCCGCTTTCACCTGTTTCCTTCCTTTGCTGCTCTGTAACTGCCTGCCACTTTGCTAGCTCACTATGGTCCAACAGTCCTGGCAATGGGACCAGGCACTGTCAGCCTGAATCAACTCTATGTCTGCTTTCTCTCACTGACCCAGTCTGTTTCTCCTGCCTCTGCCCCTCCTCCTCCACCAACCTTTCCAGAAAAACCTTTCAGTTCTCCACTGTAGCCAGATCATCTGCTTACATCCCTCTAATAACCATTTTTACAAGTTTCCCCAGGAGGAAACACAGGACAGCAATGGTCTGATCCATCACAGCCAATCAAATTAAGACTCTTCCCCTGCTTCTTGACCTGAGGACTCCCTTTCAACGGATTCAGAACTATGCCCTCTGACATAGAAAACAGCAGAAAACAGCTATAATGCTTCTGCCCTGCAAGTTTTATCCCCTCTTAGTTAGAAATGATAGTTTCTTGCTGAAGAACTAGACTACACTTCCCAGCTTCCCTTGCAGACTAGGAAAGTCATTTCTGTCCCTGTGGGGGTTCTGTCTATCTTCTTCTATAGGCCTTTTGGCCATCCACACACATGGGTTACAAAAGTGACCCTCACAGTGAACATGGTCCCTCTTAAGGTCAGACCAAGCCCGTTTTGCTTAAAATCATCTTACAAACCTACATTCAGCCTGTTGTATATAAATCTGTATATAAAATATTAATAAGATTCACTTTCAAACTTGGGTCCTATTCCATGCAAATTTCCCCAAAGCTGTATGGACAGGTTTTGCATACTTCATTGATCAGAGTAAAACAATACTGAAAGCAGTGAAAGTCTTTTGACCCACAGTTTGATGAATGTATAGATATAGACACCCAGACAGGGACATTCATGCTAACAGTAAGCAGAAGCAACTGACATAACTGAAGAGAACATCTGCTGTCCTGGCCTGCAGGGGGCAGTATGAACCCAGAGAAAGACAGATGAAGCAGAGGGTTACTCTCAGACTCTACGCAGCCTGCCTCCCTGTAGTCAAACCTTGGGCATTTCTGATGATCTATCTATGTCTATCCACCTCCTAACCCCCAGTACCTATTCTAATACCAACTCTTGGTATCATTTGAGGCTTCTTTGGGTGAGATTTGTGCCAAATCTCTAAAGCTTGCTCTATACTCCTGGGGGATTGCAGCATTGTTCAAAAGATACACATACACCAGGCTCACTCCAAGCCTCAAGATCATACTTTGCCTGCATAAGACTGCCTTCCAGGGGGCCTGTGTCCTTATTTTCTTGGTGATGATTCTGGGGCTATGCTTTCAGGAGAGAGTGGACATGGGAAGAAACTTCCAGAACTCATAAAATACTTGCCATGCTTATAGCCTCGTCTTGCATTTTCTCAGGAAGAGTTCCTTTCTTCAGAAGCAGAAAGCTGGTTCCGAGTTCAGCATGTAGCAGTTTAGCTGTGGACTAGGTCTTGTCTGTTTTGTCTTTGCATTTCGTCACAGATTGCTTCCTTCAGACACACGTCAGGCTCTGGGCTTCTAGAAGGTCAGAGTGCCCATGTGGCAGATGAAGGATGTGTTTGATGGGTGATGTTGTTTCCCAAGCAGAACCATTTCCTCCTGTGCCAGCCTCGTACCACTGAATTTTTATGTCCTTGGTTCTAAAACGGTGAAATGATGCTGAACCAACTTCTGGCCTCTACATGTTCGCACACATGTAGACATCCTACAGAGACATACAAAGAAACCAACAAACTTTCCTCCACATCTTATTTCCATGTGTTTCTTGACAAACAGACAAATGTTTCTATAGAATCTAACTTGCTGGCACAGAGTGGCTTGGCTTGCTTCACGACATTTCAAGTTGTCCGTGTCCAATGTCATCTTTCTAGACTATAGACCTCATTATGCCTTTGCTTAAGAATCTTCTTTGATCTCTTGTGGCCTAAAGGTCAAGAGCCCAAAACATGGCATCCAAGGCTTCTCACATGTAATCCCAGGCAACCTTGGTCCTGTCTCCCATGCTTCCTAAGCCCAATACCAGCCCAGACTACTGCATTCATTCCTTTCCAAGGAATGCCTGGCTCCTTTGTGCCTTCTCTTTCTTGTCTGGAATTCCTGCAAATCTCTTTGTAAGTCAGAAAGACACATCAACCTTCCCAGACCTGGCTAAAGAATATCTCCATTTCTGTGACATTTTTCTCAATCCTTTCAGGCAGCCTTCATCCTTTCTTGTTCACATTCCATGGTTGGCATCTGTTGAGTGCTTCCTGTGGTCCAGTGTATTCAGATGGAGCATCTAGGTCTGCTTTAAGAGGATGCTGCTTTAAGAGGATGATAGGCAGATCACGAGGAAAATAAGCCATGGAATCAGGGCTGCTGGCACCTCGTTGTCACTCTGCCGTTTCGTGCTGTCTTAAAGAAGCTGTCACTTTGTTTCTGTCTTAGGGCATTTGCAGTGACTTCCTTGGCATCATGGCCTCAGTGGGAACATTAGATTCTTCTAAGTACCTCCTCTGACCACTGAATCCAAACAGCTCTCTGATTACACTGCTGTGCGCGTGTGTGTGTGTGTGTGTGTGTGTGTGTGTGTGTGTGTGTGTGTGTG
>JANHMN010000001.1:92422259-92458401 GCA_030674055.1 Rhabdomys pumilio
GTGTGTGTGTGTGTGTGTGTGTGTGTGTGTGTGTGTGTGTGTGTGTGAAACTCATCATTTCATTTTGAGAAAGTTAATTTTTTCTTTTCTCCAATGAAATATTATTTCTAAAGTTAATTTTCTCTTTTCCCCAAATGAAAGTCTTCTGTCAAAATTCCTCAGCCATCTTAAGCCGGGAAGACAATACCTATGTGTGTTTTTTTTTAACCTCATTAGACTAGAATACCTGACTTCTAGTTATTACTGAAATATAATTGAAATTCATAACATGTCAAGAATATTTCCTTTTAATAGAACATCTTTTTAAAATGTAGAAAGGGGATAAAATGAAGAATTCCAGGCAGTTCCCCCAAAAGACTTGTTAACTGTGTTTTGATCCTTTTCATTTTACTAAATGCCCAGACACCCCATCCCTCTGATTCAGAGCTGAAGCACTGTAGTGATTTAGTTTATCCCCCATGAAAAGATTGTCAGCGTTTAACTCCCATGGTGGGGAATGAGAGGGCAGATGTTTAATGTGAGTGCTCTGTAGGGAAGGAGCCTTCCAGGGAGGCTCAGGTGTGGATGCATTTGCTCGCTCTTTACCAATTTCCTTGCCTCTGTCTTGGGCTCTACAGTCCTACCCTTGACTGGGCCTGTCAGAGTCTCATTGGTTCAAGTAGTCTTGTTTTCTATCTGGCTCTCCAGATAACCCAAAGGATGTGCATATGGATGTGTAGTTAAAAAAAAAAAATTCTGTCCATAATCCTGAGCAATCCAGAGCTTCTGAGATCTCCACTGCTCTCTTTGGCTCCCTGGTTGTGTCGTCTGCCAGCCTTTCTTCCTCCCGAGTCTGGTGACTGACAGATGATCCTTCTCTGAGAGCATCTGGCTTGGGTCTGATCCTACAGAGCCTTTCCTGCTGCATCACCGCCAGCAGTGAGGATGTGTGTGGTGCTTCTTCTATGCCTTATGATTGTTCCCAAGATGCCCTGCACACGCTTATCACAGTTATGGAAAGCAGGCTGAGGATACTGCATGGAAACTATTTACATTTAAAGGGATGGGTTATAACATTTACCATATGCTTTATCATGTTAAAGTTGAATAAAACTTTCAAGTCTTTTTTTTTTTTTTTTTTTTTTTGATGAGTGTTTCATGAGGCTATTGGCTGGAAATAACTACACCTTGGCCTAGTGACATGTCTACATTTCAGGGATAAGAATGGTTGAAGCCAAGGGGCCTGATCTCTCCCTCCCTCCCTTCCCATCCCAAGACAGCCCCATAAACAGTTGCTATGAAACAAATCAGACTATAATAATATAATATATAATATTATAATAAATATAATAGGACTATTATTATAATAGTATAATAATAATAGGATTATTAATGAGTAACAAACCATCATATGCTCCCCTGGAAAAGGCATTGCCTTCTGAGGAAAATGTGCAAATAATGAAAGTATTCTTTGCATGACAAAGTATCCTAAGCACCCCGGCATCTCAGATATTTGTTTAATTAGTTTATTAGTGAGTAGGGAATGAGCTTAGGTTCATTTGGAAATGATAGTTAGGGAACAAGAGGGACAGGGAGACAGACCTTTTCCTTTTCCTGTCTGTCTGCCTCCTGCTGATGCTGACTCTACCTTGTCCTCCAGGTGCATAGTTGGTTACATCAATACATAAATGCAGGTTGTCTTGGGCTTACTTTCCTTTCTATTCTTGGAGCTTATATTTTCTCTGTATTTAAATTTGTATTGACCTTGCTGGGCATGATGGCACACACCTTTAATCCCAGCACACACTGGGGAGGCAGAGACAGGCAGATCTCTGAGTTTATGGGTAGTCTGGTCTACATAATGAATTATAGGACAGCTAACACTACATAAAGAGAGCCTGTCTCAACAAGCAAACAAATTCATTGACTTTGGGTGCTTTGAAAATTCTAATTTCAGATGTTGCTTGAAGTTGGGCAGCAAGGCAAGATCCAGGGGGATCCGTCTTCTGCCCCTGAGGACCAAGAGTCTGTTTCTTTCTCTCTGATACAATTTCCCACATGCCTCTAAGATTGTAACATAGGTAAAGTGATAAAGCTAATTCTTTTTAGGCTGTAACTCGGCGTGTCTTTCCAAAATAGAATTGTCTTCTCATCTTTTCTTTTTCTGAAACTGTGCCAGGAAGTCCAAGCAATGGCCAGAGTCCTGAAATTCAAATGCATATTAATGTTTTAACATTAGCTTAGTGAGTCAGAGGGCACTGGGGAAATTAGTTTCATATTCTTTCTTATAGAAAAAAATTCAATTTTCTTTCAGGGTTGGCTGCATGGATTGGAGATTGGCTGTAGGGGTTTTGGGAGAAGATCAATTTGATTATTACATTTGGATCTATTGTAGGGATGCTGGTCCAAAGATGAGATGATCAGCAGAGCCTGCGTTTCATTGTTAATGCTTCAATGGAGCCACATAGAGCAAGGCAATCCCTGCATGGCGGAGCACTTCCCAGGAGCAGGGAATTAGAATTAAGAATCTTTTGAGTTTGTCCTATTTGAAGAATTTGGGGAGGGGGAGATTTCAATGAAATTCTAAACTTTTTCTTAGAAAGAAAGCTAGTCAATCCCCAACTTCTCTATGTCTGAGTAGCTGAAACCAAGTCGTTTTCTTAACTTTTGCCTTCACTAGGTGAAAGTCTCTGGCCTGATGTAAGATCTATTGTCTGATGTGTCAAATTCTGCAAATTTTCATCCAGGAAATGAAAGCTGAAACACTATGAGGACTCCAGTTCAAGGTTATTTACTAAGGCCAAACTATAAAGTCCCTCCCAGATCAGCTGATGTTCCTACAGGTCCCAGGGGGAGGCACTGTCATCCTTTCTAGGCAGCTTTGCACGGCAATTACCTTTGCAACCTTCCTCAACAGAGGAAAACAGAAGAAAAGAAAGGACATTCAATGAACTCTGAGGATGAGAGAAATGTTAGAGTCAATGCCTTCTAGATTTGGATCTGTGAGATCTCACCCCAATTGGACGTGTCTGCCTCACCCGACAGTCTTATCACTTTTGAATAATAGCTCGCACAGCAAACATCCTGTTTATCAGATGGGCATTCGGCCATTATTTGTTGAATAAAGTTAAGCAGAGAAAACAACTATTAAATTGTCTGTCATTCTTTAGGTATATAAAATAGATTTCTGCTTTAGTCTTTGGTGTAATATTCCACTATAATTACTCCATAGGTAGGAATATATATCTGATTTCTTGATTCAAGCTGTCATGATAGACTCTGCTTTGAATATCCTAGCATCGCTCTTACGGTTTTGAGAAACTATAAAGTCTACAAAAGGCATGACTGGCCTGTGGCTGTCACTGGGGGCTCACCATGTGGCTTGTCTCTACCTTTATCAATCTCCAGTTAATCTATACCAGGCCAGATAGATACAGTATCAGGTTGCCTGGCAACAATACTACCCCTGTGCTAAGATTTTCCTCTCACATATTGTGGAGATTTTATAGTTTTTGCTTGTATTTCTGTGATCTATATTTAGGTCTTCGTAACAATGTGAGGCAAGAATCAACACATTTTCCATGAGGATATTCAATAGCCATTTGCTGAAAGGACCTTTTCACCCTTGAATATGAATGGTTGGACATGGAAAGTCTACTGAACACTTATATAACAGCTCATTCAGGACTCTCTGTTCCTCTGTCATTGATGTTTTTTCTACATGGTGACTATAATTCCTGTAGCATAAGAATAAAAACCCCTTATCATTTCATTTATTAAGCTACGTTGGCATTAATTTTTGCATCAGCTACCTTCCTGTTACTGTGACAAATACCGTGGCCAAAATCAACTCATGGAAGAAAGAATTTGTTTTGTCTTAACAGTTCTAGGAAGGCAGTCCATAATGGTGGGGCAGATATGACTGGGACAGGGAGCTGGCTGGTCACATCTCATCATGCAAGAAGCAGAGAGATCAAACTAGAACTGGAGTGAAGCTATGAAAATTCAAATCCTGCCTCCAGTGACATATTTCCTCCAGCAAAGCTCTCCCTCCTAAAGGTTCTGGAACCTCCACAAATAGCACCACCCCTGGGAACCAAGTATCAAAACATCTGAGCCTATGGAGGACATTGCTCATTCAAACCACATGGCTTGCTTAATGGTTTCTAGTTCCTTAACATAGGAACAAATACTACCGACACAGGCATTTAAAGCTGTAAATGTACCCATTGGTGCTGTTTTGCCCATACATACATTTTGGTAGCCTATGTTTTTGTCTTAATTTGTGTGACTTCCTTGACCCATGGATTGTTTAGAAAGGGTACTAACGACTACATTCTCAAATGCTTTGGAGGGTTTCCTAGGTTACTTTCTTGTTTGTTTTTAAGTTTAATGTCCCTACATTTAGAGAACACACTTGATGGTTCCTTTAAAAATGTACCAAGACTTATTTTATAGCCCAGAATAGGGCCTGTTTTGGTAAATGTTTTGCCTTAACTTGATTAGAGTGTAAATTGTACTGTTAATTTCTGGTTTGTTCTGTTATGGTTCCTTTTTACCTTAGTAGGAAGTTTATTTGCCAAGGTCCCTTGGAGAGCCCCACACATGCCTCTTCACGGAGTTTGAACCCTGCTGAAACTTGGCACAATGCTTTACAGTATCAGAATGAGGTGAGGAGGTAGGAACCTCTAAACTGTGGCATCAGGTCTGTCTCCCCATCTCCTCTGGGGACAGGCTGTCATGAGGCTGTCATGACTTATGTCGCCATCACTTATGTCTCACGGTTATACTTTTGGGTGTGTGTGACAAGAAGAATGTAGGGACTCAGAACTGTTGGCTTACCTTTCTCTTCCTGTCTACACAAGCAATACTTCTCTAAACCAAAAAGAATCTCCTGTGTCCTTACTAGCCACAGCATGTGGGTCTTGATTTCCCTTTCTGTGTGTATCTTTCATCTGCCCAATGCTTTGTGCTCCCCAAGAGATGTGCCCATAGCTGTCTCTCTGGACCCTTCTGACATGTATGGAGTCTTATTTATTTCAGGCCTTTTCAGGCAACCAGAGACATAGGGATTTCTGAATTCTGGGTGGTGGCTTCATTTCCTGAATTTCTCTGAGAACTTTCTTGTGAATTTACTAAGATGCTTTTTGCCCTAGCTGGGATGGCAAACT
The DNA here is from genome assembly GCA_030674055.1 of Rhabdomys pumilio. NCBI lineage: Eukaryota > Metazoa > Chordata > Mammalia > Rodentia > Muridae > Rhabdomys > Rhabdomys pumilio. The sequence continues at coordinate 92,427,410 of JANHMN010000001.1, forward strand.
CAACTGAGCTGTGATATAGCCCTTTCCTATCTGCTGCTAGAAGACCACTGCAGTTCCCAGAAATGTCTAAGGGAGATCCTGTGCTGGGGCCTCAGGTTAAGTCAACTCAGCCATCTTCCAGGGGTGTGTTTTTAAAGCTTCCTCCATCCTGCTACAGTGTGATGAACCTTGGGGAGAGGTCAGTGAGCCCAGAGGCAGTCTTAGAAATATCATAGACTCCCCTGCTGCTCTGCAGCTCTTATCACATAAGCTAGTCTCAATTTCCATTTATGGGCAATGTTAAGAATACACCATGGTAGGCTAGATGTAGCTCAGCTGTATACCAATTATCTATAAGTGTGAGGCTCAACATTCAATCTCTGGTACTACAAAAATAAATGAGCAAACTCCCACAGAAGACTCAAGTCACTGAAAAGTATTTCACAGGGCAAAGGAAAGCATGGTTAATTTGTTCGAGAAATTGAAGTTGACTCCTTCATTATATATATGCTTGCATTATCAGAACTTTGAGGGACTTATATGCAATACAAAAGTTTAGAAAAAGAAAATCTAATACAGTTTTCTATGGACAGACCCATCCAGCCCATGAACACCCCCTGGGGAATGACACACAATAAACACCCATATGGTAGTAGATCACTGTTGCCCTCTTGTGGTGAGTTGTTTCACTTCGGTCCTGTCCAAGGCTTAAAAACCTCCTTAGCCTTCCTGCTTCTCTTAGCAGGTCCCCAGATGTGATCGATTCTTCTAGGCACAAATGGGTTTCATGGCCTCATAATGGCACACAAGGATTCCAGGAAGGAAAACGGCAGGAACTGCTTGTGTAGAAATTCCTTCTTGGCTGAATAGTTTCCTAGAAGTCTTACTAGTTATAACCAAAGAAGCAATTCGGGTGTCTGTGCTTGAGCGTAAAAAGATGGTGCCATTCCACAACCTGCAAGGTCATGATGAACCAGGTTCAAAAGACGCTTGAAGATGAGTGGCTTTGTGCATTGCTAACTCTGATACCACCAGCTCTGCTCAGCCACAGGGATAAGTGAGAATACTGAGTATATTGCTGGAACAAGAAGAGTATCACCTGACAGCTAGTTAAGCCCTAACACAATCAGATACCAAACTTCCGTCGCAATGTATCCTTGCACTGAATCGGTGGTTTTTTATCCAGTGACAGCTCACCTAGTTGGAAAAGACGAGGGTGGCTGTAACAGAGTGGAGCACAGAGATATGTAAGTAGGTAAAGGGGTGGGTGTTGGAAATGGTGTGTGGGCTGAAGAAGGACAGGATGGTAGAGGCCAAATAGACAGCTGGTATTTGCTAATTAACACCATAATTGTGGAATAAGAAAAATAATTACTAGTGATTATTTTCAGATACAAAACCGTAGGAACATAATTGTTTTAAACACTGACTTTTACAGGATCGCTCGCGCGCTCATTAACAACTTTCTGAAGTGTCAAGCTCTGTGTTTAGTTGGAAGCTGCTCATATTAGTAAGTTTTTATAGATTTTTGTGATATAACAAAGGAAGGCATGACTTTAGCCTTTGTAATTACACAGGATGATGGCGGCTTCTTTACAAGGTTGACTGAAGAGGTTCAGAGGCTTCTAATTGCTTTAAATTCTTTTCCATATAATACAGCAAATCTGAAAATACCCTTGAGATTTTGGAGTTTCCTGGATGCTGCAAAAAGTATGAGAATTATAAATCCAAGCATGTGTGTTTGTGCGTGTGTGTGTGTGTGTGTGTGTGTGTGTGTGTGTGTGTGTGTGTGTATGTTCTCACAGTCAAAGATTCTCAAGCGAGAGTCATCATTACTTCTTTATTCTTTTACCTTCAGTAAGAGTCAGCCTGGAGGGAATAGTGGCATAGTATTCCACGATCACCATTTTAATGAAGATCTGGCTTTTCAAGTATAACTTTTCTGAGGCTTCTGTTTTAATTCTGCAGCCTTAATGCCAAATGCAACCAAATGCAGCTGAGATAGTTTTATAGGGGGTGAGGGGTGAGGTGGTATAGATTTTTTCCTGTGTGTGCTACATCCCTGAAATGAGTCTCTGACCACAGACACTGCTCCTGGACTACTTCATATTAAATATATAAAGAAATCAGAATCGTGATTGTAAAACAGCAAAGTTTACCTATGATTATTTTTAAACATTTTATTCAATAGCTAAAAGTTATTTGGTATGTGATCAAAGTCATGGAATTCTGAGCATTTTAGGATAAAGTGAATATGATAATAAAATTGATAGTATAACTTGATCCTCAAGAGTAAATTTTACTACTTAAATTTAAACATCCTAAAAAAAAATCTCTTTTATATCGTTAGAGGAAATTAGAGCTCTGACTTCTGAGAATGTACAGGCACAGTGTAAGCAGCCCACAGGGGAGTTCTTGGTTTAATTTGTGTGCGACCAACACACATCTTCCTTGACAAAGAGCTATTTGGTAAAGGCCTCTTGGCACCCACTGGTCTAAGGTTTAATATGCAGCATTACACATAGATTTATTTCCTGTCAATGGAATGTGAAAGCAGTGCCTCTTTGGATGATACCCCTCATTTTGTTTCCTACATTTCTGTAGAATACTATTTTCCCACTTTCAAGGATTGGGCCACAAAATTTCATAGGGTGGCATGGGGGTCACATGCTCACAGATAAGAGCTGGAAGAACCTGGAATGTTAAATACACAGGGTTGTTGTTCCTTCAAGAGAAGGAATGAAATGCCTGTTTTCTGCCCAGAAGGCTGGGAGCAGTTGTTCTTTTTAGACTAGTGGCCTTGGTGCATCTGCGTGGCCAGAGACCACAGTGGACCCTCCCCAAGACCCTTATCAAAAGCTTGTTTTTCCTCAGTCAATCTATAGAACACTTAGAGAGTTTCTATGTAGTCACACCTGATTTTTAGTTAGCTTACTGTGTTCCTCAAGGAGATTTATAGATGCTTTATTATGGCCATGGGATTGAGTTAATTATCAGAAAACATTTCATCAACACGCTCTGTGCTCAACTATGCCTAAAATAAACCACCTGAGGTTAGTCAGACTCCAGGAGTTTGAGGAACATTGGCTGCTAAGCCGTGTTGAATTGAACTGTCTTCTTGCTTCCACTGATCATCTCTCTGCAGTCCTGTGAAGGTCCCAAAGACCCTGGCCTAGCATAAACAAGGCTTCTCAAGAACATCAAAACATTGAAAATAAAAGCTACCCTCATCTGGAAACTGGAGTATGGCTCCATGGTTAAGAACACTTTGGCTACTCTTGCAGAGGATCCAGGTTTTGTAGACACCAGATGATAGCCTACAACCAACTGTAACTCCAGTTCCAGGGAACTTGATGCGCTTTACTGTTTTCCCTAGGCTTTTGCTCACACACACACACACACACACACACACACACACACACACACACACATTGTGGGTGTGTGCATGTGCATATGTGTGTGTGTGTGTGTGTGTGATTCCTCTGGTATTCAAGTGTTATGGTTCAGAATGGTTTTAAACAATCCTGCCCACTCCGTTACCCACATCTGACTGTTTCAGTCACCTTGTCTCCTTTATTGTTGATCTCTCAAGGATACCTGTGACATTTTCATTAAATCCAGTAACAAGCAAATCCATGTAGTCAAGCTAAAAAGCAGCAAGAAAGCAACAGTACCAACAGAACCCAAAGCCTTCTGTTTCCAAAGTTATTCATCCCAGAGTTTCTTTGATATGTCCCTGGTGTAAGTGAATCCAAAAAGCTTTTGCAGATAAACATTTGAAAGTGAGTTTTATATCATTTCTAACATCTGGCAAGGGAAATTATCTCTAGAGGGACCCATCTCATTAAGTTGGCAGTTTTTATTAAGCTTTAATCAGCCTTTTCATTGTTGAAGAGCTCATGTTCCCAGGAGGTCTAAGTTCAGACACCCAGAGCTCAAAGCATACATATATAATTTTCACAAAGGTCTAGCTGGTCTTAGACACTGGTTGGTTAATAACACAGAATTAAATAGCTCTGTCAGAATGGGATCTATCATAGACATCCACAAAAGTCACAGTGGGTGGTACATTCTAATCAACCACACCAGGAGAGCAGTGCAGAGTTGGAACGATTATGGAGACTAAACTTCATATTTAATTAATCTTGAAAGTTTTAATTAGCAAACTGTCATACTAATTAATGTTCCTTAGGTCATGGGGAAAGGAGACCAGCTTTCAGGTGATCTTAATTTGCCCTTTTAAAAACAATGGTCCTCATTCAGGATGGGTGTCCAACCTCAATTTAATTCCTCATCTCAAAGACCAATCATGCTGCCTACTAATTTTGAACCAACAGACTGCTATATACAGTTTCCCAAGTAAGAATCAACTAACTCAACAGTCACAATTAGCCACTGTAGGTTTTGGAAGTAATTGCTTTTGTCAGTCTACAGGAAGACAGTGGTGCCACCTTTCTAACACTGGGCACTGTGCAGAGACTCAAATGACATGTTTTTCCTTTAAAATTTAACACTCCATTTTAAAGTAAAGATTTTCATTTTTTGATTGCATTACTCTGGGTGTGTATAAATATAGGTACCAAGGTTCATAAAAGCATTATAAATCTAATTGAACATTAAATGTTGTCAGTGTGTGCAGAGAGCTTATGGTATGGCTGAGTTTGCAGAGGAGCTTGAACTGTGTTCTTCTTTTCCAAGCTAAGGGCATGTGTCAGCTCTGGGACTTTCCACTCAGGAGCACCTGAGCTTAGCACACAACCTCTGGGCTGTGGCCACATCACAGGCTGTCAGAAACAGTTTTTCCACCAAAGGTCTATTGTTTCTTTTTGGAACAATCTAAATCAGAACCATTGAATTACCTCTGGGGATCTTTACTCAATGGGCCTTGTGTCCATGCCATATTCTTGAGCTATTACTCACGCCATAGCATGACTCAGTGCCAGGAACTTGTCCACTGTAAACAAGGCCCAGGTCCATACCCAGCACCACAAAGAAGAGGTGGACCATACTGGTGAAATATTTCCTCTACAACAGTCTGGATGGGCTCTCGTGCACCTATGCAAAGTTGTTAGCTGGTGATTGAGGGAAGCCACGGAGGATAACAAGCATGCTGACACATGCCTGTGATCCAAGTTAAAAAAAAGTCAAACAATTCCAGATATGTTGTTCATGGACTTGGACTAAAGCATTAAAAAGAAAAATAGTATTTTAAAACATTATATATGCTGTTTATCAATGTTATCAATAATCCTAAATATGATCTAATTTCCATTCCCTAAATGAAAACTGTATATAAAACTTTTTGGATACATAAACACAACAGATGCTAATAAAAGAGATAAGTTAGTCAATGATTACCTGGACTTGCTAGTGTGAATTTAGCTATACAGATCCTACTGAAGACAATGTTAATTTAGAAATATTCCTTCTTATTTCAAAAACAGTTTTTACTTGGTATTATGTATTCATAAATATGTGGGCAGTACCCAAGGAGGCCAGAAGGGGGCCTCAGATTTCCCTGGAACTGGAGCTGGCTATGAACCACCATGTGGGAACTGCAAACCAAACCTCAGTCTTCTGGAAGATCAGCCAGTGCTCTTAACCACTGAGGGGTAGTGCCAGGGAAGTGTTCGTGATTCTCCCCAAACCAGGCAGAAGTCAATCTGATGCAGCTCACAGCAGGGTCTTTATTTTATTTGAGCTAGCTCAGGCCCCTCCAATTCACCACCATCCTGCAGGACAGTTTTGGTGGTGGTGGAGCCCCAAACATCTGTGTAGCAAGACTTTATAGTGAGCAGCAAGTGTGTGAGGGGGGGTGAGTGTGCAAGCATCTAATTGGGAAGTTACTATGGCTTTTAACATAATTGGCTGGTGCTGGGAGTCATATCATAAACTTAGTTTTTGCTTCCCTCAGCATTGGTGGTTGTTAGGCAGGAGGTGGGCTTGTTACCTGGGGTGCAGTTTGTTAGGGAATAACCTGGAGATGCTGGTCTTGTTGGGGATTAGCCTAGAGACTGAAGCTAGGCTTGGGTTTTCTTGGGGGCCAACTTGGAAACTAATACTAGGTACCAGCCTGTTAATTTACCTGAGTTCAAACTTACGTCAGGTTCTCTAAAATGGAGTCTGAGCTTAAAAGATTTGACCTCTCAGAGGCATCTCTCCAGCTATAAGACTTCTTGCTTTAAAAAGATATCCTTTAACAAGAGACAAACAAGCAAACAAACAAATGAACAACTCCACCCCCTACATTCTCCTCCACTAAGCATGACAAAATAAGTTAGCAAAAAAGTTTTTGAATCACAAAACCTTCTAAGCACCACAGAAAGTCTATGTTTCCTCCTGGCAAGGGTCAGGGGTCAGAGAGGTGAAGGGCAGAGAAACGATCTTAGAAATTCATTGCTGCTAATGTTTGGCATTTCAGAGGGATGTTGAGCCAGACAGAACTTATGTCCTGACTAGAGATGATGCAAGGAGGAGCAGACCTTGAAGGCTCTGTCATGACAAGTAAGAACCAGACATCTCCAGAAGGTTCAGCATGTGTGACCGAGTAAGATTAAAGGCCATTGTTTTAAATCCAAAGTTGAATGGAGAACTTAAAACAGTTATAAGCACCATTGGAAAGTAAGGGTTAGATTTCAAATTCTATGAACACTGGGACCAGGTCTCTCTTAGATACTGTGGCAGGTTCTATTTTTCCAGCCCCTACCAATACCTGAGGAGCCAGTAAGTGACTGCCACTTGGGAAGAGAGAGCCATATGGCCACTAGTAAGTTCCCCATTGTGGAGTGGATGACCACGGGCCCATAGGTGTGTGGGGAGCCTAATTGGACTCAGTGAGGTAACACTAATTAGTTATAAAAGGAGGGTTTGAAATTGGGAAATAAAAACTTGGGAGGTCCTGCAGGAATAGAAATCAGCCATTTGATTTTCCTCTATTGAGACTTTTCTGTTTAGATCTGTGCCCCATTTTTAACTGGGTTATTATATTAGGCTTTTTGATATCCAGTTTCTTGGAGTTTTTTTTTAAAATATATTTTGGATATTAGTTTTCTATCAATGTGAAGTTGGTAAAAAAAAAAAATCTTTCCCATTATGTAGAGTGTTGCTTTGTCCAAATGACAGTGTCCTTTGCCTTATAGAAGCTTTTCAATATCATGCTGTCATTTATAAAAGATAAGCATTTATTAATGGTTGGTTTTGGTGCCTGTGCTAATGGCGTTCTGTTTAGAAAGTCTTTTTCCTGTGCTGATGAGTTCAAGTCTATTCCCCAAAATTTCTCTTCCATTTGGTTCAGTGTATCTGGTTTTATGTTGAGGTCTTTGGTCCATTTGGAGTCGAGTTCTGTGCTGGGTGATAAGTATGGATCTGTTTGGATGCTTCTACATGCAGCTGGTTGATCAGAACTATGTCTTAAAGATGCTTTCTTCTCTCCATTGAATGTTTCTGGCTTATTGATCAAAAATAAGATAACCATAGACTTGTGGAATTATGTCTGGGTCTTCAATTTGAGTTGACCGATCAACATGTTGTCTTTTGTGCCAAACCCTGTTTTTATTAGGGTTAGAACAACATGAAATTGGGAATTGTGATGCCTCCAGGAGTTTTTATCGTTTAGGATTTTTTTTAAAAAAACAATTCTAGGCTTTTTTATTTTTTGGTGTGTGTTTACAAATGAAATTGAGAATTGTCCTTTCAAGCTCTGTGAAGAATCGTGTTGGAATTCTATAGGGATTGAATTGAGTTTATATATTGCTTTTGTTATGGCCATTTTTACTATGCTATTTTTTCTGATCCGTGAACATAGGAGATCTGTCCATCTTCTAATACCTTCTTCAATTTATTCCTTTAAAGACTTTAGATTTTTATCATACTAGTCTTCCTCTTGCTTGGTTAGTTATTCCAAGATATTTTATATTATTTGTGGCTATTGTGAAAGGTGTTGTTTCCCTGTTTTCTTTCTTAGTCCCTCCATCACTTGTATATAGGGCTACTGATTTCTGTAAGTTATTTTTGTATCCGGCTACTATGTTGAACGTGTCTATCGCCTGTAGGAGTCTCTTGGTGAAATTTTTAGGGTCAGTTGTATGTACTATCATATCATCGGAAAATAAAGATACTTAGACTTTTTTCTTTACTATCTGTATTGCTTTGATTTTCTTTGGTTGTTTCATTGCTTTAGCTAAGACTTCAATACTGTACTGAATAGGCAAGAAGTGAGTAGACAATCTTGTTCCTCATTTTAGTGGAATTGCTTTGGATTTGTCTCCATTTAAATTGTTATTGGCTCTGGGCTTGTAGTAAACTGTCCTGATTATGTTGAGGTATGTAATTTGTATCCCTAATCTCTCAAGGGCTTTTATCATGGAGAAGTGTTGAATTTTGTCAGAGACTGTTTCTGCATCTAATGAGAGGATCTTTTTTCTCTCAGTTTGTTTATATGCCATCACGGCATCTCTTGATACAGACTACTTGATTACGGTGGATGACCTGTTTATGTTCTTGGATTCAGTTTACAAGGATTGTATTAAGCATTTTTTCATTGATGTTCATGGGGAAATTGGTCTGTAATTCTTTGTTGGGTCTTTATGTAGTTGGGTAAATCTTAAGATGAACTAGGCAATGCATCTTCCATTCGGTTTTGTGGACTAATTGAGGAATATTGGCATCAATTCTTCTTTGAAAGTCTGGTAGAATTCTTTGCTAAAATTATCTATCTGGCCCTGGGCTTTTTCAGTTGGGAGACTTTTAATGATTGCTTTTATTTTACTAGGGGTTATAGGTCTATTTAGATTATTTATCTGTTCTTGACTTAACTTTGGTAAGTGGTACCTATCAAGAAAATTATCCATTTCTTCTAGATCTTCCAATTTGGTAGGAGTACACGTTTTAAAAATATTTCTTTATGTTTATCTATATCTCCTCAATGTCTGTTGTTATGTCCCCCTTTTCGGCTCTGATTTTGTTAATTTGGATATTCTGTGTGTGGTGTGTGTGTGTGTGTGTGTGTGTGTGTGTGTGTGTGTGTGTGTGTGTTTTGGTTAATTTGGATAAGGGTTTGTCACTGATTTTCTCAAAAATCCAACTCTTTGTTTTATTGATTCTTTATATTATTTTCTTAGTTTCTATTTTATTGATCTTAGCCCTGAGTTGGATTTTTGTCATCTACTTCTTTGGAATGTGATTTCTTTTTCTTCTAGAGCTTTCATGTGTTCTGTGAAGTTGCTGATATGATCTTTCTCCAGACATGCCTCTGAGAACTTGAGTATGCTGTGCATTTGTTTTCATTCTATTATAGCAAGGCTTTAATTTCTGCCTTGGCTCATTTTTTTTATATATATATAGTAGTGAGTTGTTCCGTTTTCATGAGTTTGTAAGTTTTCTGTTGTTCCTGTTGATATCCACCTTTAATCCTTGGTGGTCTGATTGAATGCCAGGCAACTTCAATTTTCTTCTATATGTTGAGACTTGCTTTTGTATCTAAGTATATGGTCAATTTTGAAGAAAGTTCCATGTGGTGCTGAGAATGTATACTCTTTTGTATTTGAGTGAAATGTTCTGTAGATATCTGTCAGGCCCATTTGGTTTATAACATCTGTTAGTTTCAACAATTTTGTTTTGTTTTTGGCTGGATGACCTGTCTACTGGTGAGAGTGAAGTATTATCATTATGTGGGGGCCAATGTGTGATTTAATTTGTAGAGTTCGTGCCTTTGTGTTTGGGGCATAGGTATTAGGAACTAAAATGCCTTCATGATGGATTTTTCTTTAATGAATATGTAGTGTCCTTCCCAATCTCTTCTAATTAGTTTTGGTCTGACATCTACTTTTTCACTTTTTAAAATGGCAATACCAGCTTGCTACTTGGTCCATTTGTTTGGCACATTTTTCCCATCCTTCTATCCTGATGTAATGGCTGTCTTTATGTTAAGATATGATTCTTGGATGCAGCAGAAGATTGGATCCTATTTTCTTATCCATTCTGTTAGTCTGTGTCTTCTTATTGGGGAGTTGATACCATTGATGTTGAGTGGTATGAATTACCAATGATTATTGATTCTTGTTATTTTGTTGTTGGTGGTGGTGGTAGTAGTTGTGGTGTGCATGTGTGTGTGTGTGTGTGTGTGTGTTCCTTTTAATTTTGCTGAAGTGAGAAATATATTCCTTGTGTTTTTATAGTTGTAGTTAACCTCTTTAGGGTGGAGTTTTCCTTCTAGCACTTTCTGTGGGGATAGATTTGTAGATTCATTTGGTTTTATGGAATGACTTATTTTCTCTATCAATGGTGATTGAAAGTTTTGCTGGGTATAGTAGTCTGGTCTCTTAGAGTCTGCAGTGCATCTGTCTAGGCTCAGAAGGCCTCTTGAGTCTCCATTGAGAAGTCAGGTATTATTCTAATAGATCTGCCTTTATATGTTACTTGGTTTTTTCCCTTTGCAGCTTAGATACTTTTTCTTGTTCTGCCCATTCTGTATTTTGATTATTATGTGCTGAGGAGACTTTATTTTCTGTTTCCAATCTGATGTTCTATAAGCTTCTTGTACCTTGACCGGCATCTCCTTCTTTAGGTTAGGATTTTATTTTTCTTCTATTTTGTTGAATTTTCTTCTATATTTCGTTGAAAATATTTTCTGAGCCTTTGACCTGGGTTTCTTCTCCTTCAATTCTTTTTAGTCTTAGATTTGGTCTTTTCATAGTATTCCAGATTTTCCAGATGTCTTGGGCTGAAAGTCAGCTCAGCATCTAGGTACTGAGGAAGGCAGGGAGGTATGGCATTGGTGGTTGGGGCCAAAAGCTGATGGCTTCTGGCAATTAATTCCTGCTGGTAGCAACAGGGAAATTAAGAAAAGAAACTTTGTTACCTGGGCTCTTTATTGTTTGACTCAGGTGCCTCTGGATGATCAGGTGAGAGGCTCGGAGTTCATTAACTTTTTGTGAGCCAGAGAGAAAAGAAAGTCAGGTACACACACACTCACACACACGCATACGCACACACTCGGTAGGGCCTGATCACCTGTTTCATCAATTTTACAAGTACACATGCATACTAATATACATACACATACACATATGTACGTACATAAGGTACATATACGTAAATATGTAGTATTTATATGTATATATGTATATACAACAGCCATACTTTATTTTGTTCTCTCAGACATTTTATGCCTTTTTAGACAAAAAGTTCTTTTTAAAATTACCCCACAGATAAAATGTTACACAAAAGGGAGTTACAAAGGGTGTTGATAGTTAAATTGTAAGCAGTGTTTCATTCTATAAGCCCATTATAAGTTCAAAGCCACAGTTTGACATGGCCTTGCTTTATCATAGTGCACACCTGTGGCTGCATCCTTGGACCTGACCTAGAATAAATGTTTTCCCTTGATTACAAATCTGTCCCAAGTCTGTTTCTCTTCTTAGTGCAATTTACAAAAGCTCATTGTAGTCCTTAATGCAGCCCCGATTTACTATTCTATGAGGAGAGGTCACATTCTATTCTTGATTCTAACTTCGTTATATCTTTTTGGCAAAACAACTAAAACCATATCCTTAAACTTTCTTCCTGAAATTATTTGAATCAAATCAGGAACTCTACAAAGTCATCAATACATCTCGACAGTATTATTATATGAAAACACATCTTTATATTGATATTCAGGAAATTTGCCCAATAGGGTGGGCTGATGCCCAAGAATCATTAGAGGAAGGCTGCAGCAGGTGTTCTGTTGCTGAGCTAGGGATGAGCCTGGGGGATTGAATCTGGAAGAACAGAAGAAGAGGGGGAAATCTACAGTTGGTTTACCTGGCTCCCTGGTAGGAGTGATCTGTGGGTTAGCAGGAATTGCCTGTTGCACTTAGGATCTGGGCTAAAGCAATGAGTGGAGGAAGTGGAGGGGTTGCGGGGGTGGTTGGGGGTGGGCTGGGGAGGTTAGGAGGCGAATACCTGTGGGATCCACATGAAATGTGGACAGAGGGGGAAGGAAGGCTGGAGCAGGTGTTCTCTTGTAGAGCTGAGGATGAGCCTGGGGGATTGGATTTGGAGAGGAGGGGGTGGTGAAGAGCCTGCTCAGCTGGTGTGTTCATGGGAAATGCCTGCTGCTGTTAGAAGCTGGGGTGATGGGGTGCTTTGAGGGAAGGAAGCTTAGAGGGGAAGATCTTCATGATCTACTGGGGATAGGATCAGAAAAGAAAGGGAGACTACATCAGGTGTTCTGCTACAGAGCTGGGATGAGACTAGGGAATTTAATCTGAAGATGTGAAGACCTGCAGTCAGCCTACCTGGTTCCCTGGCTGGAGTAGCCTGTGGGTCAGTGGGGAGTGCCTGCTGGAGTCCAGGGCTAGGATAAAGCAATGGGAACTGGGAGGGAGGGTAGGAGATGATCTCTGGGATCCACAGGGTTTGTCATGGGAGACAGGGGTGGGGGCAGTGTGGAGGCAGCTGCAGCTTTCGTTCTGCAGAGTGGGGATGAGCCTGGGGAATTGGGTTTGGAAGAGAGAAAGGAGTGGTAAAGTCAGTTAGCTCCTCTCTGTCCTGCTCAGCTTGTGTGTTCCCAGGGAATCCTGGTGATATTTTCAGTAGCCACTAACCTTCGTTGGTACAGTCTTGGGTTGGAAATATGCATGAAAATTTAAAGCATAAATTTGGTTCATGGCACAAATTACTTATAAATGGGAACCAGAGATTATTTTCCATCTGATTTCATAGATCATTTCATAGGTGTTCATCTGATATAGCTTATATAATTGTTTTGTTCACCGAATACTGTTCTGTAATCCTGGAAGAATACAGATGCTTTGTTAATATTCTGAATGCTTCTGAATGAATACAATTTTAATTTAAAAGACTTAGTAGTTCTTGTTAGTGGTTCTTAGTAATAGACCTCCTTATTATATATGTGCAGACATAAGATAAAATTCATTTCTTCAGTCATAAGACTTTCAAAGGTAACAGGAAGCGAATGGTTCCTCCCTTGAACATAATCACACTGCTGAACAATTTGTATTTAAACTATTCATAAAGACAGGGATCTTTTCTCCAAATTGTAGATTCATAGGGGAAATAAAACGAGGGATGATATATGACTGAAAAGGAAAATGACTAAACAAAGCATTATATTTCTGATTAGTGAAATAAATCACAATCTAAGTGGGTAAGTCTTAATTCCCCGCTGAGACCCATGGGACAACTCATCACTGCAGATGATTAATTCACTTGCATGAGTCAGAAGTTAATTTTTACTCATCACACAGAAATCAGAGATACTGTTCAACTGGTGTGGTTCATCTCAACATTCTGCCTTTACCCTTGTTAGAGAGGGTATCTGTGGTCATATCACCCTGCCCAGTCTTGTCTGGTGTCATGATCTAAGCAGAGTATGGCTTTGTTAGTGCTGGAGGGGAGAGCTGAGCACTGGATCACAGGCTGTTTTGGAAAAGAAGCCCCTAAGGGCTCTGCAAACAGAACCCTCTCCCCAAGTGTCTCTTTCTCCTTATGTTCTGTTCTTAGCTTGAACCCAAGAGAGATGTTAATGGAGATTTCATTTTATTTTTGTTATTGGATTCTCCTTTCTCCTTACCCACAAAGCAAATTCCTATTTTGATTGGTGTGTGTGATGTGGTGTGTGTGTGTGTGTGGTGTGTGTGTGTGTGTGTTTGTGCACGCGCGCACACACACGCTTTTATTTCTTCTCCTCAGTGAAAAGATTGAAAACTGCCTTCCTGTAAAACAAAGACAAGAAAGCATGGTTCAATATCTGCTTCTGGTCGGGTAAGATATTGACTCTGTGTTCAAAGCAAGTGAAGAGGAAATAATGAAAATGTTATTTTCATTATCTCAGATACAGCTTAGCCTTTCCCTCTTATTACCTCACATCACCTCACCGCTGAGTACATGGCCTTGCTTTCATTGACTCAGTAAATAAATATGCAGCTCATTTCCCCGGAGGGCTGGAACAGCAAAACGCCACTAGAGTCCCCTCTCTAGCTAACTAGCTTCCATTGTGAGTCACTGGGTTCTTAATTGTTTCCCAAAGAAACTACACTAAGCAGGTGGTTTATGTCACACACTTACCATAAATTACAGCACAAGAAGAATTTAGGAGAAAACCAGTCCTCAGACCCATGCATTTACATCCACAATAACAGAACTGTCTTAAGGTGCTGTGACTGGGCTCAACCAGAAATATTTCAGTCCTCCCCTAGAATGGTGGCTACATATGCTGAGTGATCACATGCAGAAACATACTACATGCTGCATACAAGGCTGTGAGATACAATAAATAAAATATACAGCTCTGCAGGGTGTTCTGCAGCCCAAGCTCAAGCTCACTACTCCCACAGGTCAGTCATTATTGAACTGGATAGTGCATGCTCAGCGGTGGTTTTTATCCCTCCAGATGTCCCAGTGGTTCATCTCATCCTAGATCTCTGTCTCTTTGTCTGTCTGTCTGTCTGTCTGTCTGTGTGTGTGTGTGGGGGGGGTGAGTGTGTGCGTGCACACGCATGAGTGTGCAGATACCCACACAGACCGGAAGAAGCTGTAAGATACCCTGGAGCTGGAGTTATAGGTGGTTGTGAGCCAGTTGCTCAGGGTGCTGGGAACTGAACTCAAGAGCAGTCCAAGCGTTTAACCACTAGATCATCTCTCCACTCTCCATAATTTAATTCTTAAATAACTTTTCCTTTTTCTTTGTCTTCTTCCCACCTCCCAATTTTTTTTTCAAGACAGGTTCTCTCTGTGTGTCCCTGGCTGTCTTATTAAGCAATTAACACTTTTATTAGAGGAGGTTTAGAAATTATAATAAGCCAAATCTCACTATTATTCATGAATACCATGATAAATATTTAACCATTTAATATTTCATGTTTACTTTTTAAAAAAAAAAAAGATTTATTTATTTATTTATTTATTTATTGAATGTATATGAGTACACTGTAGCTGTCTTCAGACACACCAGAAGAGGGCATCAGATCCCATTACAGATGGTGGTGAGCCACCATGTGGTTGCTGGGAATTGATCTCTGGAAGAACAGTCAGTGCTCTTAACCACTGAGCCATCTCTCCAGCCCTCGTGTTCACTTTTATTTCTTCTCATATAAATGCAACACACACCTTATAATTTATTCTCTAAAATATTAGGAATAGTTCTATGCCATTTTTTTCTGTACATAATTTTGTATGGATGAATTACAAAAATTCATAATTACCAAAACATATTTCTATTGTACTATACTCAATTTTCCTAAATAATTTGTGTGTGGGCACATATGCATGTATGTATGTATGTATGTATGTATGTATGTATGTATGTATGTATGTATGTATACATGCTCACCCTTGTGGGTGTCTGCGGAGGAAGGCAGAGATTTGTGTTACGTGTCTTTTTCAATGGCTTCTCCACAGTAGTTTTCTGAGACAGGTCCTTTTGACTTAAACTCTGTAGCTCAGGCTCTAAAGCCTCCTAAATAGCTAGGATTAGTGAGAACTAAACTGATTGTCATCCGAGCCCCGCATTGTTTTCTTACCTATATTCAGGGCATGAGTTAAAGAAACAGATGGAGAGTATCCTAGATTTCTGTCCTAAGAATTTTTTGACGAGTAACAACATTTATATTTAAACAACAACAAGATGGTTGGGAGTGGTATATGGGCTTGAGAAATCCGTGTAAATAGATGTAAATAGACGGATTGCTTCTCTTTCAGCAATGGGTAATTGCAGGTAATTAATGGTAATTAATGAGGTCAGCCGGCTGAGCAGGGACAAAAAGGTGTGACCACCAGGTGGCAGTAGCACACAGCACAAGGTGGGTGGGACCCTGACCAGTTTGCATTCGGAGGCAGGAAGTCCTTCAAGCCCAGGGATCTGCTGGAGATAATGGACTGGGGACCCTAGCACAAAGGGAATGGGTCATCAGAGAAAGGGGTCTGTGGCTATGTGACACAGCTTTGGAAGTGTCTGGGCCAGAGAATTATCAAAGACGACAGAGTTTAGGGGGCTTAATATGGTCACAGACACGCTTTGGATTGTTTAGAAGTATGTTTATGAGCTGGCCCTGATGGTACATGCCTGTAAATCATAGCACTGGGGGTACTGAGAGGAGGAGCCAAGTTCAAGGGTAGCCTGAGCTACACAGTAAGTTCCAGGCCAGCCTCAACTACATAAGAGCTTGAGAAAGGAAGAAAGAAAAAAAGAAAGAAAGAAAGAAAGAGGAAGAAAGATTCCAAATAAATAAATAGATTGGTAAATAAATAAGAAATATAAGGATGTGCCAAGAATAATTTACATCTTGTTACTAATTCCTTCAATGAACAAACATTAATTGAGTGTGTACTATATCCTGTATTCTATGCCAGAAAATGAGCCTCAGAGTGGAGAAAGAGTCTGCCTTTGACTTAAAGAAACGTATCTAAAAGAAGGCCCTTTGAACATCAAGGTGGATCCTGAAATTTACACAGGGAGCTATTGATTATTTCTTTTGTTTGTTCTATTCTAAAATGTCATCTAACTACTAATAATTATTTTATAGTAGCAGCGCTAGGCAAACATATTTGAAACATATTAATCTACTTTTACCTCTGTGATGGAAAGTGTAACTGTCAACTTGCCAAGATCTAGAATCACCTGGGAGTTGGGGCTCTGGGCATGCTTGTGGGACTACATCTCGGCTGTACTGATTGAGGTGGGGGACTTCCCTGCTGTGTAGAGCACCAGCCCATGGCTGGCTCCTGAGCTGCATAGATGGAGAAAGGGTGCTCACCCTTCCCTGGCTCCTCACTGTGGGGGTGATGGAGCAGCTGCACAAAGATCAATTAAAAGCCAATTAAAGACCTGCACTTCGGAGAGAAGATTAATATCTAAACTATATAAAGGAGTGTGAAATGATACCCACCAAAAACACGTGTCGACCAAAAAAATCAGAAAATGAATCATACAGACGGTTCTCAGAAGAAGAAACAGGAACAACAATAAACATTCAAAACAGTGTCCAACCTCTTATCAACTTATCAACTTGCTGTGTCTGACAGCACTAGAAAACTGTAGCCTTTCCTTTCTTGTTTGTCCCCAGGATCTTACATCTATGGCAACAGAAGACACTGTACACGTGTTTAAATTTCCAATGATTTAAAAGTTCAATGAGTCTTTTAAAATTCAAGTCTCTTAACTATGGGTGTCTCTAAACAAAGCCAAGCGCCTTCGTACTCTGAGAAGACAAGAACGAGTGCACAATCACAACCAGAAAGCAAAGCAAGAGCAAAATCCAACAGTGTAAATACCCAGTGATCAGGGGCTTGCTCATGATCTTCTGGATCCAAAGGGCTTGGACATTTCCACTTCTCCACCTCAGCCATGCACTGTACACAGCCTGGCTAGGAGCCTAAGGCTGCCTCGACTCTGCACCTGCCACTGTCCTGGATAGTCATCTCATGGTTCTGGGGTCTAAAATGCTGGAACCTGGACTGCAGCTGAGGCTACACCTTCACCAATGACCTCTTTTGGCCTCTTCAGGGATTCCAACCCTGCCACATGATGGTGAGTGTCAGCTTCTCTCTGTGACTCATTCAGTCTTGTGGCCCTCATGATGCTAATGTCAGTACCACATGGAGCATATCATTGGCCAAGCTCTGCTGCCAGCTTGAGGCACAGCCTTGCCCCCACACTGGATCACAGCTTCTGTAAGCTGACTCTGAGGATTTCAATTCAACAATGCTGGTCTCTTGTTAATCACAGCTGAGTTTTCAGCTACAGCTGACTAGCATCCTGGTAAAGCCAAGTCTTCACTTCTAGACTCTTAATTCAAATATATCACATGAATTGCTTTGGGAGTGTCTCTGAGGAACTCCTACACGTCTAAGCTAGGACTCTATCATCTGCATTTCCCTCAGTATTATTTCTCCAGACTCCCACCATCTTGGAGAAGCTCTCACCACCTGATGGCTTTCAAGACAAAACCTTCAAAAGCTTCCCACAGTCCTCTCTCAAAACAATACTGTCATGTCTGTCATAGAAAGATTCCACTCTCTGGTACCAATCTGTGTCCTGCTTGGTTTTCTGTTGCTGTAATCAAACCCTGACCAAAGCCAGCTTGGGAAGGGAGGGCTTTATTTAGTCTTCTGCCTCCATATCACTGTTCATCATTGAGCAAAGTCAAGGCAGGAATCTAGAGTAGGAACTGAAGTAGAGGATATGGAGAAACTCTGCTTGCTGGCTCGCTCCTGAGCTCAGGTTCAGTCACCTTTATAATACCTGTCCAGGGGTGGAACTGCCCACAGTGGGCTGAGCCCCCTTCCCATGAATTAGCAATCAAGAAAACACCCACAGGCCAATCCGACAGAGGAAACTCCTTAGCTGAGGTTTCTTCTTCCCAGGTTTCTCTCTGTGTGCAGTTACCAAATAAAACCAGCAGAACATCCTTAGCGACTGGGAAAATGGAAATGAAAACTACCTTGAGAGACTGGATCTCATCCCAAGTGGAAAAGCTATCAGCTTGAAAACAAATGGTAACAGATGCAGTTGTGGATGTATGGAAAGGGGGGTCGTGTAACGGGTGCAGCTGCCATGGACGTCAGAATGGATGTTTATTAGGAAAAACTGAAAATAAAATTACCATGTGACTTAGCTATATAGATGCTGGTTATATACCAAAGGGCTCTATATCCTACCCACAGAGATGCTTGCTTGCACACGCATGTGGACAACCACTCTGTTCAAGGCAGAAACAAAGTCAGCCTACATCCCCATCAATCAAGGAATGGATGATGGAAATGTGGCATTATATCCAGATTTTTGTTATTTATCTGTTTCAATAGAGGAATTGGGAAAATGAATGGAACAGAGAATTATTATAGTAAGTGAGGTAACTGATCCAGAAAAAATACTGTGATTCTCTCTTATATGTGAGTCCTAGTATGTGCATGTGTGGAAGGGGGGAGGAGCTGGGTAGGGATGGAGAGGTGGCTCAGTGATTAAGGGCACTGGATGTTTTCTCACAGGATCCAGGTTTGATTCGTAGCATCCATAAAATGGCACATGACTGTCTGCAGCTCTAGTTCTAGTGAATTTGATGCCCTCTTTGGCCTCGGTGGGGCCAACATTCATGCAGACAAAGCACGCACACACATTTTTTTTTTTAAAGAGAGAAAGGAGACAAAGGGAGTGGAAAGGTTTTTGAGGAGGGAACAGAGATAGAATACATGTTACAGAAATGGAGAAAGGATGAGCAAAAGATGAGTGGGAGTTTATAGAGAGGGACACCCAGGGAGAAAGACCAACAAAAAGAAATTACTACGAAACTGCCAGAATCAAATCTGTTACTTTGTAAGATGAATAAGAAGGTTATATTTTGTATTAAAGTAGTACTTAAATATCAGAGACATCAAATACAATTGTATTTACAATTAAATGCATGCTTTGTTCTTAATATATTACCCAATCCAGAAAACACAAAGCATGGAGGATTTTAAGAGCTATTGATTTCTAGTCCTAATTTTGCTATAAAACCACACAGTCTATTAACATTCTTTAGAGGAAAATGACCAAAAGGATGGATATACATTATAAAATTAGTTTAGTAGAATGGCTTACACACTAGGCTTGGGTATCCTGGAGGCACCCTGCACACTGAAGTCCTCCAGTGTCTGCTCCCACTCAGGGTAGACAGGCCCTTTGCACTCCAGGCTGGCCTGCAGGGAGGAGAGCTTAGCTGGGACAGGTGGGTGAAGGCAGAATCTTGGGAGGTGATGAGTTTGAGGGCAAAGAACACACACACACACACACACACACACACACACACCCTGGAACAGCTTCAGAGAACTGGTTCACTTTAAGGGATGCGGGGTTGAGGTAGTAGTGGTAGAGAAAGGGGTATTTATGCCCTTGAGGAGTGGCCAGGGTCTTTTCAGGCAAGGTTTATGTAGCCGTGTATATAATTGGCCAGAACGAGGGTGTTGGAAGATGCTTCATCTGCATACTCATAATGTAGTGGGGGAGTGGGGGTCATCTTATAAGATCAAACAAGGAGTGAAACCTGATAGCTGTTAGGGTAATAAATTCTTTTTTTTTTTTTTTTTTGTATTTTTCTATTTTTTACATTTACTTTTATCTTTTTACTTATTCACTTTACATCTAGCTCTCTGGCCCCCTCCTAGTCACCCCCTCCCACAGTCCTTCCCCCACCCCCTTCCTTTCTCCTCTGAGTAGGTAGGGCCCCCCTTGGCACTTAAACTCTCTGTGAGGCTAGGTGCTTCTTCTTCCACTGAGGCTAGACAAGGCAGACCAGATAGAACAACGTATCCCATGTACAGGCAACAGCTTTTAGGACAGCCCTGGCTTCAGTTGTTTGGGACCCACATGAAGGTCAGGCTGCACATCTGCTACATGTGAGCAGGGAGGCCTAGGTCCAGCCCGTGTGTGGTCTTTGGTTGGTAGCTTAGACTCTGAGAGCCCCAAGGATCCAGGCTAGTTGACTCTTTTGGTCTTCCTGTGGAGTTCCTCTCCCCTTCGGGGCCTGCAATCCTTCCTCCTATTCTTCCATAAGAATCCCCAAGCTCCATCCACTGTTTAGGTGTGGGTGTCTGCATCAGTCTGAGTCAGCTGCTAGGTGGATCCTTTCAGACTTCTCAACAAAATCATAAAAGAAAACTTTCCCAACCTAAAGAAAGAGATGCTTATAAACATACAGGAAGCTTATGGAACACTAGTTAAACTGGAGCAGTAAAGAAAAATCTTCCTGGTACATAATAATCAAAACACAGAAGCTACAGAACAAAGAAAGAATATTAAAAGTAGGAAGGGGAAAACTAAAGAAGTGTTCAACATCCCTAGTCATCAGTGAAATGCAAATAAAAACAACACTGAGATTCCACCTCACACCAGTCAGAATGGCTAAGATCGAAAACACAGGTGACAGCAGATGCTGGCGAGGATGTGGAGAAAGAGGAACACTCCTCCATTGTTGGTGGGATTGTAAGCACTATGGAAGGCAGTCTGGCAGTACCTCAGAAATTGAACATAGTGTTACCTGAGGACCCAGCTATACCACTCCCGGGCATATACCCAAAAGATGTTTCAACATACAACAGGGACACAAGCTCCACTATGTTCATAGCAGCCTTATTTATAATAGCCAGAAGTTGGAAAGAACCAGATGTCCTTCAACAGAGGAATGGATACAAAAAGTGTGGTACATTTACACAATGGAGTATTACTCAGCTATTAAAAACAATACGTTCATGAAATTCTTAGGCAAATGGGTGGATCTTGAGAATATCATCCTGAGTGAGGGTAACCCAGTCACAAAAGAACATACATGGTATGCACTCACTAATAAGTGGATATTAGCCCAAAAGCTCACAATACCTAAGACACAATGCATAGACCTCAAGAGGAGGAAGGAACACTAAAGTGTGGGTGCTTTGGTCCTTTATAGAAGGACTACCAAAATGCACAACCAGAGCTCCCAGGGTCTAAACCTCCAGCCTGAGAACACAAAGGGAGGGACTCATGGCTCCACCTGTATAGGTAATTGAGGGTGTCCTTGTTAGGCATCAGTGGAAGTGGAGGGCCATGGTCCCCAAAAGTTTGGATCCCTAGTGTTGGGGAATGCGAGAGCAGGGAGGTGGGATTGGGAGGATGGTGTGAGCACACCCTCATAAAAATAGGAAGAGGGGGTATGGGATAAAGGGTTTTGGAGGAGAATGGAAGAGGAGATAACAATGAAAGGTAAATACATAAAATATCCAATAATAAAAAAAACAGATAATTGGTCTGGCAAAAAAAAAAAAGATAGTTTAATTATTTCAAATTATTTTCAAAAGTTTCCAGGAGATGCTTATTGGCTAAGATCTTACTTTAAGCTCTTCAGAAAAGAATTTAAGTCTCTGTTTAATATTCTCAAGAGAGATGCAAGTCCTAATTTCCCTCAACAATTAATTGACAAAAGAGGAGTAAGTTTACAAAAAGTAGAAGAAGCTATCCTTAATTGATATATTATATAGATTGGTTAATTTTTGGCTGTTTTATAATAGTCCTTTGATAAAAAAGATTATTAACAAAGATTATATTTCTTGAAATAGTGTCTTCGTGACTCTCTGAGGGTGGAAGGAGCAGCTGTTGGCGCTTCTGCCCTGATTTTACAAGAACTCTGAAAAATTGGCTTTAAAAACAAAAGAGGGGAAACTGTACCCCTAGAGTTTCCCCAAAATACTCTTCATCATGCCTTGTTCACTTTTAACTTTCTAAAACTGAAAGCTCATGGCAAATCTGCTGCTGAATGCTTCTGGTATTGCTGAGACCAATAAAAACTATGCCACACCTATGTGGAAGGACCCTCTTACCCTTAAACGGAATGGCCAGGACCCAGTTCTCATATAGGGCCAAGGATTGATATGCCTGTTTGATACCACAGAAGGCACAGCTAAATGACCACCAAAAAGATTAATGAAATAAATAGATAACCCCACAAAACCAGGCCCAATTATAAATAAGATGAATAACAATTGACATCCAGGGAAGAGAAATCTCCCTGGGAATTCCCTTCTTTCCAGGTAAAAATGAGTCACCCGTGATGTCTGCTGTTAGGAGTTCTATTACTGATGCTGGCCTCTGAATTTATACTACTCAAACCTTCGATGGGCCTTTGACAAGGACATCAAACAGCTAGAGATTGACATCACTAATCTGAAGAAATCCCTCGTTTCACTGTCTGAAGTGATCTCCAAAAATTGCAAACAACTTTATTGGACTTGATTTACTCTTTTACAATAGAAAAGACTATGTACAGCTCTAGACTGTGTACAGCCCTTAAAGAAGAATGTTGTTTTTACATAGACAAAACAGGAATGATTAAAGAGAGCATGAAAAAGGTCAGAGAAGGTCTTGAGAAAAGACAGTGAGAGAAAGAGAAAGATGAGAGCTGGTACAAGAATTGGTTTTCAACCTCTCCATGGTTGTCAACCCTACTTCCTTCTATCTTGGGACCATTAATTCGGTTATTTTTGCTTATTTATTTTGGTTCCTGGGCCTTAAATAGGCTGACTAATTTTGTGAAACAACAGATAGATAATCTGATAGCAAAATCTATTCAGATACATTATCATAAATTAGCTATGGAGGACCACAAGACTCAAGATGAGGTTGTTACTCTATCCAGGGTGTTCCCAAATCCCATCTCCACCCAACCTAGAACAGGGGACTTCAGCCCCTAGACCAAGCAGAGAGGGGCCACCCAGAATCCCCTCTGACTGGCGATCTGAATTCTTGCTTAGACTAAGCACTGCAAGGGAATATAAATAAAAGTTAAAAATCTGTTTCTGGGTTCCCTGAAAGACAAGCCTGACTGCATAGGGGTTGATGTCAAAAGTATCTCCTCTCCAGGAAAAAGACATCAGGATGGGTATGGCCCTCATGCCTCACTGGACAACGACAAGAGGACCAGAGCTATTACAAGGTTTCCTTTAATTACTGGAGGTCTGGCCTCTATCCCTGACTTGGCAAGATTAGAATCGCCACGGACTTCTATACTTGGAGAAGGGAGGAGATGTCAGGGGCAGCCCTGCTTATACACTGAAGGTCTAAAATCAGCAATAGGCCTGACATACATGCCTGCTAACACAAAGTCTTGGGTCTCTGTGGAAAAACACTGAAACAGATGGCTATAAGCTATTGTAAACAGGCAGCTTTTCTGGAAATTTACCAGCCTGAGTAGTCATAGACCTTGTAAATATTCAGCCTTGGTGGACAGTACCAACTTAGATAAGGGCAATCGAATCATAGGCAGAGTCATAGTGACCTGTCCCCTGAACCTTCACCCAGCTGATACCCTGTTCTGAGAAATATCTGTGCTCCCCCTGAACACCTATGCTCCTGTGTCATCCCCTTCCCCATATCTTGCATTTTTGTGTTTATAATCCCTATGTTAAAAAGTAAAAATTATGATTTGATAATTTAAAAAAAAGTAGGAAGGGGAAAAGGCCAGCTAACATACAAAGGCAGATCTATCAGAATTACACTCATCTTCTCAAGAGATTCTAAAAGGTAGAAGGGCCTGGTCAGATGTCCTGCAACCTCAAAAAAAAAAAAAAAAACAAAAACAAAAAACAAAAAAACCAGAGGCCAACCTAGATTATTATACCCAGCAAAACTCTCAATCACCACAGATGGAGAAAACATATATTTCAAGACAAATCCAAATTTAAACAATATCTATCCACAAATCCAGCTCCACAGAAGGAAAACGCCAACTCTAGAAGGATAATGACATCCAAGAAAACACAGGAAATACTTACTCAGATTGATGGTGGGGCAGCAGCTTCATGGCCAGGTTGGGAGGAGGGAGGGAGCCAACGCCTGCCATCCTCATCTGATGTATGGGGTTGAAGCTCTCCTTGATCCTTCTTCCTCCATTAATCCTGGACCATTAAGGTCCCACACACAGAGGGTTTGTGAACCCTGCTCTGTCTGTGAAATTAGATGCCTCTGCAGACCTACTTGCACACTGAACACCTGGAAGAACCCTATAAAATCAATGTTCTTCAGGTCACATTAAGGGGTCCAAGATGCTGGGTTCTGATGTGGGGAAAAAGAGTCCAGCAACAGCAGATGCAGGTGTGTCTGTGGGACAGACACACAGATTGTCACCTGGAAGCCAGGCTCGCAGCCCCACTTCTTCCTGCTTTACATTTTATATTTATTATTTTAATGTGTGTGTGAGCGTGTGCATGTGTGTGTGTTCCTGTGTGTGGAGGTCAAGGATTCACATGGTCCCAGGTATCACGCTTGGGCTATCAAGTTTGTGAGCAAGCCCCTTTACCCAGTAAGCCATCTCTCTAGGCCTCTTTGGATCTCTTGGATCTGAGATAACTTCTGGAAGTTTCCACCTACTGGGGAAGGGTCTTCTTCCTTCAGTTAGTACTTCCTGGAAGTGTCCTGATTGTTATGGATACAGCTGACTACTCTCTAATTAGATTTATTGTTCACTCCATAGTACAGGATTCATGCTGTGAGCAGTGCAGAAGTGGTCCTCTTTGCCTGGACTCCATCTGTGAAGCTGTGGGGACTCTGTGTGTGGACTCCATCTGAGCAGCTGTGGACATGTCTCATCTTCCACGGTGGAATGACAATGATGTGGCTTTTTGGGGGATCACTCATACTTCTGTAAATAAGCTGAATAAAGTCACCATTTCACCAAACTATGCAGGTCTGCCATTGGTGCCCTGTCTTGGGTAAGCTCCCTGGAAAAAAAAAGTTTGCACAATAAGACTACACACTGTGTAAGATATATGATTTGTTTAACATGCACGATCAATTCACATGGTTATAATTTAATGTGGGAAACTGTAGTAGCAGCACAGAAAGAAACCAGAAAACACAAGCATGGGGAAATGTGCAGAGAAAGGAGTGTTAATGTAACAATAAAATTCACTACTCGAAGAAGTGAGTTTTAACATAAAAGGTGCATCTTACTCGAGGGTCTCATTTGATTATTTCAGTTCTTTTCCTTTTTACTCATTCTTTCAAGACTTCCATGTATGTGGGGTCTTCAACCCTCTCCCCCAATAGCATGTGATCTCTCTCATGCCCTCTCCAGCAACCTCTCTTATCTATGTGAAGACATCCTAATGACCATACACATTTCTGTAGATGTCTTTGTAAACATCTTCCTGACTAGATTCTTAAACTCCAATCCTAGGAATTGAGAGGATGGAAAAGAAGGCTTCCAGGAACAACCACCCAGATCAAAAGGAACACAGCAAGCTCCAGCCTCCAGAACGAATCTTGTCCCCTCCCAAGCCTCTCTGTCTCTTGTCTGGACTTGTTGCCAGGCTCCAGAAGGAGTTAGCTGAGACCTTCAGCTAACCCCAGCAATCACAACAATGGTTTTGCTTTCTTGGGAGATTTCCAGGAAGTCGCATAAGTGCCTTCACCAGTCAGAGCATCTTGCAAAACAGCTCCTTTGGTCCTGGCTGACTTATGAAGATCTATTGCAGCAACCAAGATGTTCCTGGCCCCCATGTGTTGTCTTCATATATGAAGGCACGGGAATTAGAGGATGCAACATGTAGGAGTTATGTCATACTGAACAAGGAATTTTCGCACGTCTGCATCCAGCGTGGATTGGTGGAATACTTTGCAAAGCCCTCTTCACAAGCCATTCAATCAGATGGCTTTGAGGCCACACTTTTCCTGGAATCTTCTGTTTCCGGCCGGTTGAAACAGTTCACATCTGCTAACCCTTTGGTAAACACATCAATTAGTAAAGTTAGGCAAGCTTTTGCTTCAAGTTTGGATGGCCTTTGGAACTGTTTTAAGAATTTAGGGGTGGATTTTTTTTTTTTTAAAGCAAAAGCAGTAACAGGATATGTATGTATGTACATATATATATATGCATGTATGCATATACACGAATATACTGATATATATGCATATACATATACATCCGGTGTTCACATATATGTGAGTACACGCATGTGTGCATATATTTTCATTATTTTTCAAAAAAAAAAAAAAGTTAACCACTTATGCAACTCAGTTTGCTGATTGCCTGTCACCTCCGCAAGTGCCAGGGTTTCCAGAATTTAAGAATTGCCTTGTCTTTTTAAACCCCTCTTTCTGGTTGAACCACATTCCCACTCCCAGTCCTGGGACTCTCCCTTCACAAGTGGCCAGGTCACCAGAGCAATGACCTCAGCTCAGAATCTCTCCTTATGCCCCCTCAACATGCAACCCCCAGAGGCTCCCCGCGTTCCTTCCACTTCCCTGCACCAGTGGGTGCCCAAGGGGAAGACCTCTCACGGGTGGCTGGGGCACCTCGAGTTACGCTACGGGCCCCAAATCACTCCCAGCTCCTTTTGCCACAAGTCTGGCGCCTAACCATCCTGGAAGGCTAAGATGTGGCCCTGCCCGCCGCTGCCCAGGGTCGGGAGCCCGCAGGGCAGGCGTCCTGGAGAAGGAGATAGGGAAAGGGAGCGAGCCGCGCCCTCGGGCCGGCTAGGAGGGCGCCGCGGCCGCAGCCCGAGGGCTCCGCGTCGCTCTCCCGAGCCAGGGTTCTCGGGAGCGGGCCGCGCAGGAGACGTTGGCGGGAGGGGTTCGTGGCTGTTGGGGGAACCGGCTCCTGGGGAACAGTCCCTTTCAGGGCGGCCACCGTGGGCAGGCCGCTGTCCGCCCTCCCTGGTGACGCCGACCAGAGGGGCGCGAGTGGCGACGTGCGGTGCGGTGCGGTTCTGTGCGCCTGGCACGCCTGGCTTTGAGGCTCAGGACCCCGGGCTGCGCGGTTGGCCGCACCCCGCAGCACCCCGGGGGCCGAGCATCAGCGGGCAGCGCTGCAGGTGAGCGGTCGCCAGGGCGACGAGGACCCGGGCGCACGCCCGCCGCGGTTGGCATGGAAGCGGCTCGGCTGGGCTCGGGGTGGCCGCTGATTGGCTGGTTCAACAGACGCGGCTGGGTCGAAAGTCCTCAGTGGGGAGAGCACTAGCCAAGGCCGCTGGAACCGGCGCCCCTGGAATCTCTCCACTCCAGGTCCCCTCCCTCTGCGCACGGCCCCGCCCGCCCCGGCCCGGCCCGGGTACGCTTGCTAATCGCCCAGACAGAGAAGAACCTGAGAAGCAGGGCCGGCTGTGGGTTCCCAAGCAGGTTTGGGGGCCTTACTTCTGGAGAGAAGCACCGGCTCATCACTTGGGAAGGGGACTCATCTGTCCCCAGTCAGGGATCCTGGATTTAGTCCCAGATGAAGAAGGGGGAGGGGTAGAGGGAGGGGGATCAGGAATCATAAGTTTTGCTTCTCTCTCCCCTAAAATCCCAGTGTAGAGTTTGGGTAGGCTCTCTGCAACCTTCAGCCTGGGGTCACATTAAAGCCCATTCAACCATTGTTTGGTTCTGAGTTGGTTGCTCTGATGCCTAAGTTGTCACTTGGGACCTTAACGTTTGTTGGGAAGTTGAGACATTGGTAATGACTCTGGGGCTTGGCACTCTTTTTTCCAGAGTTCTCTGCATTTCTGGCCCCCCAGGTTAAGAGGTAAACTAACTGTGTCTCCTTCTCTTTCCTGGATAGCAGCAGGCTGTGGCTTGTTAGGCAATGCGTCGCCACAGCTCCAAGAGTGGAGTCGCTCTGCCTCCAGTGGGCCAAGGTCCTGATGCTTGTCAGATGCTCACCCGAGCTCAGCTTGGCCAGGATCCCCCACAGAGAACCGTGCTAGGGGTGTTGACTGAAAATGAACAGTACAGGAGGGCCTGTGGCCAGGTAATGACCCAGGAGCACCAGGAAATATGCCACGGAGAAGGCTCCCTGTGGCAGTATGCATGTGCACGCACGCGGGCGTGCATGTGTGTAACACCAGGAAAGATGCTGCTGAGAAAGAAGGCTTGCTGTGGCAATGTGTGTGTGCTTGTACTGTGTGTGTGTGATGTGTGTCTACACATGTGTGCATGTGTGTGTGTGCGTTTGTGTCTACACATATGTGCACGTGTGTGTGTATGTGTGTAAAACACCAGGAAAGATGCTGCTGAGAAAGAAGGCTTGCTGTGGCAGTGTGTGTGTGCATATGTGTGTCTACACATGTGTGCACATGTGTGTATGTGTGTAACACCAGGAAAGATGCTACTGAGAAAGAAGGCTTGCTGTGGCAGTGTGTGCTTGTACTGTGTGTGTGTATGTGTGTCTACACATGTGTACACGTGTGTGTGTGTGTGTCAGAAACTCTGGGAAAGATGCTGTGGAGAAGGCTTGCTGTGGTAGTGTGCATCTGTGTGCAAATGTATGTGTGTTTCCACTCACACATGAACCTATGTGTGTGTCAGAAACACCTGGAAAGATGCTGTGGAGAAGGAAGGCTTGCTGTGGCAGTGTGTGTGTGTGTGTGTGTGTGTGTGTCTACACACTCATGCACCTGTGCCTGTGTGTCAAAAACACTGGGGAAAATGCTATGGACAAAGAAGGCTTGCTGTGGTAGTGTATGTGTGTGCACATGTGTGCACATGTATGCATATGTGTGTGTACCCTCTCCCATGAAGAACATAAGTGTAGGGACTGTTTGGGTTACGTGACTCAAGGGCTGGTCAGAAAGAATGCAATTACATTGTACTATAGCCTTGGAGATGCTCTGGGCCAGAAAGTTGTTCAGCAGGAGCCAGGCCACCACTGAGTAATGGGGAGAGCTAGTGCTGTGTTCAGTGGACACACTGTGCATACCAGGACACACCAGCTTACTTTATAAAATAAAGGTTGCTTCTAGAGCACACAGCTCCACCACTACAGACCAGGAATGGACACAGATATTTACTTACTTGTCTACTCCAAAGTAACTAGGATCTTCCATTGAGGACAGAAATTCAGACAGTTAAGAGGAGAAATCTGAATCTGCAACAATGTGGGTTTTTTTTTTTTTTGATAGAAAATAGTCTCCCCTGAGCCTTCTACTAGACAAGCCCTCGTCATGATGCTTCAGTTCTGTATTACAAGTCTACGGAACTCAGTGCTTTCACGAGTCCTGTCCAGAAGTACCAAATTTTCTGGTAGAGGCTCCTTCAGAGGCCCCTCATCCACTGCTTTCAAGTCCACTGCCTTTTTTAGGATTTGATCCACGGATGTTAGAAATACCCAAAATGATCCTTTTAATATTTGGGGTCAAGTTAAGTGAAAGTATTTTAAATAGAACTTGATTAGCAATGTTTAGCTCTTTAACCTTACAGCCTGAGACCTGAATTTATGAATTGGAACCGATGTCTGTATTAAACGATCTTGTTTCATACTCACGCCTGTGCTGTCTGGAGCCACTGCTTGGTGGCCCCTCTACACACCACCACACCCTCTGCAGCCTGATTCCCCATTCCTCCTCCTCCTCTTCTTCCTCCTCCTCCTCCTCCTCCCTCTTCCTCCTCTTCTTCCTCTTCTTCCTCCTCCTCTTCTTTTTTTTTTGTTTTTAATTTGTTCATCTGTTTGCATTTTGGTTTTAAAATGATATGATTTTTTATTACTGTGTATATACAACCATACATGCATGTTGTATGTCTGTGAGCATTCATTGCCAAGGCATTCATGTGGAGATCAGAGGACAAGTTTGGAAGCTCCTTTCAAGGTTTGAACTCAGGTCACACTTGGCAGCAAGTGTCTTTATCCCTAATATCATCTTGTTGCCTGACCCCAGAATCTTCCATAACTCCTGCTCCTTCAGAATAAGGAATAAGACGACTACCCGATTTCTTAAAAGAGTGCTGTAGCTCGAACCTTCTTTCTTTCTCCTCATTCCAAGAAGTAGGGGGAGTCTAGCAAAGCTTACTTAGACCCAATATGTAGCTCTAGATGGCCTCAAATTCAGGAACCTCCTTCCCCAGCCTTCCTAGTGCAGGCATTACAGGTCTGTTCACCTTACTACTCCCCTGTGCCATTCCCGTCCTGTTCTGTGACTGCCTTGTCCCAGCTCTTGCACCTGTGTGAAGCACTTCATGGCCTCTTGACTTTCAAGGTGCCTCTCCAACAACTTCTCTTTCTTCAATTTCTCTCCTCTTTGGGATCAAACCCAAGCCCATACAGATGTGTGGTAAGCACTTCCCACCTTCAAACTCATTCAGTCACACAGCTCTGTGCAGCTGCTGCCCCAGTTACACCAAGAGTTCTTGGACATCGGAGATCTAAACAGGATCTGCATTCCACCAAGGTGACAATGTGGAATGACACCTCTATGGTATTTCTATTTTCTATAAGAGTGATATGCCTGGCCAAGGGAGCACAGTAGGTTTGTTAACTGGATGCTCTCTGTTTCTGAGTCTTCTCTTGCTCAGTTTTTTTTTTCTTTCTTTCTTGAAATATTGGCATCTTTCACATAATTGACCATTCTTCCTTCTTTGAAAATAATTTCTTCTTGCTTGGTTTGGGGATCAGTTCTCTCTAAATGTGTTATACTGCACATTGCCTCTCCTCAGTGCCTTGTCCATGGCACACAGACACAGACATACCCCCCCCACACACACACACACACAGAGAGAGAGAGAGAGAGAGAGAGAGAGAGAGAGAGAGAGAGAGAGA
>JANHMN010000001.1:92458411-92474324 GCA_030674055.1 Rhabdomys pumilio
AGAGAGAGAGAGAGAGAGAGAGAGAGAGAGAGAGAGAGAGAGAGAGAGAGAGAAATCTCAGTAGTAACATGCATGAGTCAATGAGTCATATGGGTCATGGCTGGTTGTAACTTGTCTCTTGAGATTTTTTTTTTCCCTAACATTTTATCACAAATTGTTTTTCTTACTGAATGTAAGTTTAACTTGTTCAATGGAAAGTAAATTCATGGAGTGACATATGAACTGGAAAGTGGCATCTAATAAATACCAAGATAAGTACAAGCAAAATGCTCATAGTGGATGACAATGGTGTCTGTAGGAGCCAAGGCCCAGCTTAAGGCTGCCCTGGCTCCCCTGGCTTCCATGCATCTCCTCTGTTGTGAGTTGTGAATGTTCACTATGACAGGGACACCATTGTTTTGTTGTTCTTGTTGTAAGAGTAAAGAAAAGAAATGATTTGAGAAAATTTCTCCAAAAGTAAGGATATTGTTATGCAAAAGGATTTTCTTACCATGGAAGAATATTTCTGTAGCATAGAGTTCTGAAGTCCTGAAGTTTCCCTGGGAAGGAAACGGAAACTTTACAGGCACCTGCAATGGAGAGTTAGGTATTCAAGCAGAGGACTAGAGGGATTTAATCGCTATGTATCAAAAGTTCTTAGAAAGCACTGCAATGCTCTGGGTGGAAAGGGCATTGTCCTTGCAATTGTCCTCTTGCACATTGTAACTAATCAGTTTTCTAAGTGCATCATGGCTCTTCTTGCTTTTATAGACACAAATTCTCTTTAATATCCATGTAAGGAAGATGATGAATCTTAAGCAGAACTCTTCCCATAGGACAGATGTGAACAAAATGAAAGGGGAAGTTATATTCTCAGATGTCTGTATTTGGAATTAGATGGCTAGCTTAGATATTCCTGCTTAGAATTTGCATTCACTTTCCCAAGCTACTGGTTTGAGCTACGTGGCCTCATATTACTCACAGTGGATGGTGCCTTACTGGAGGCTTAACTGTTTTTTTGTTTTGTTTTTAAGGAGATCACAACAATCAGATGCTTTTCTGGGTCAGAAAATGTCTTCCCTGCAGCTGGAAAGAAAGTGCTCCCTGACCACGGGGTCAACGAGCCAGTCAAGCATGGATTTGATATCTACATGGATGATCCTGAGCAGGGGGACAGAGACAGCTGCCCAGGGAGAGAGGGCATCGTATTTGAGGATGTGTATGAAGTGGACACCAGCATGCTCAAGTCAGATCTCCACTTCCTGTTGGATTTCAACACAGGTAACCTGGCTCCCCTAGGGCTGCTGGTGCCCTGTGCTCAGAGCCCTCCACCGTGTTCCAGTAGAGTAGATGGCATCAGAGACTCGAAGTAATGATTGTTCACAGCTTCCTGTGAGGGTGAGTGTATGCGATGAGCCTTTAGTGAAATGATTTACCTGACCACATTGCACCTCTGCAGTTTCCCCAATGCTGGTTGACTCTAGCACTCATGCCCAGTCAGAGGAAGCAACAGATTTTGGTTCGGATGTAATCAACGTAACGGAATATGCAGAGGAGATTCATCGCTACCTGCGAGAAGCTGAAGTGAGTTTCCCAACCCTGGGTTCAGTCTCTAGACGATAAGATCTGCCTTCGTATTGCAAGCTCTTGGCCATGGCCATTAACAAGTGGCATCAATGTGAGATCTTTAAAACATAAGAAATCTATAAAAGAAAAGAGAAGGAAAGAAGGAAAGAAAGAAAAAAGGAAGGAAGGAAGGAAGGAAGGAAGGAAGGAAGGAAGAATGAATGAGTGACTCTGAGCCCAAGTATTGGGATAAGGGATACCCAATTTGATGTCATAATACCAAGTATCAGATACATACATGCTTTCTATATGGTTTCAAGTATCTGCGTTAAGTACTCAGGAATAACACATATCAATGTTTTCCCTCCTGCTTCATACCAGCCCATTCCACGACAAAGCCAGAATCTCACGTTTCCTCCTTATTGTGTGATAAGGGTTTATTTAGCCGGGAATCAAAAATCCTCCAAGTCTGGGTTTCTGAGATTTCTCCACAAAACAGAAACAATCCCAGGGAGCGGGTCTTTGCTAGTGCGACCATGTGAAGAACCACACTCTTTCCTCCACCAGGTAAGACACAGACCCAAGGCCCACTACATGAGGAAGCAGCCGGACATCACGGAAGGCATGCGCGCCATCCTGGTGGACTGGCTGGTGGAGGTTGGGGAAGAATATAAACTTCGCACAGAGACCCTGTACTTGGCTGTCAACTTCCTGGACAGGTTTCTTTCCTGCATGTCTGTTCTGAGAGGGAAATTGCAGCTTGTCGGGACAGCAGCTATTCTCCTGGCTTCGTAAGCGTTCTCTCAGCTTGTGAAATGCCATCTGTCCAAAACACTTGATTTACCCTCCCCCTCCATTTATGGAAGAATTGTAATGCCTACAATTAAAATGATCCGGTGCTCTTTTAATAAGAGACCCTAATCTTCGCAGATTAACCGAGGAAATGAATCTTGCCCACACCCTTACTCTTCAGCTCAGATGTTTGAAATTTGTAGAAAAGGGTTCACTATTACAACTGAAGCAGTCATCAGCTGAGACTCAAGATGGAACTCTGTTCTGCCCTCTAGTCTCTTGGATGAATTTTAAGACAAGCAAAAATTGTATTTAGAGAGTTTTGGTTTCATAAGCACCGTGGTACTGCCAAACAGCACTGAGTAGCACAGCTGGTTCATGTTGTTTGGTGGATGAATGGTTAAGCTGGTTCCAGATCCAGTCAATGACTTCTAACAACACCTAATTGAATGGGGGAAGAGATACGGGTTGTGGCTAACCTGGCTTAAGTGATCTATTGCTGAGTGGTAGTTTCTATTCTTCTAGCCTAGATGTCTTAGTTGTTAATGTGTAAAACAAAAAAAAAAGGGGGGGGGGGTCTGGCTATAAAGAAAGCAAAGGGAAAGAAAAACAATAATGAAATTATATTGTTATTTTTCTCTTAGCTATTCACTACCCTTTGCTAATTAATGAAGTTGAATAGTTGAGTACGATCTTCAGAAAAAACAAAACAAAACAAAACAAAACAAAACAAAAGCAAAACCACAAAACACAAAACACAAAACACAAAACACAAAACACAAAACACAAAGCTCAAGCCACCAAAGCACTGGGATTTTTTTTTTTTTCTGTTATTGGTTTAATCCTAACATTCTCTTCACAAAGTGGCCCCTTATCTATTCAATCAACAGGGATCTAACTGAAGTCTTTGTCCTTCAGACTTATTCAGTGTTTCAAAGTCCTCAGCCTGCCATGATTCCCAGCAGTTAGTGTAACATGTCCTTGCAATACTCTCTTGGACTGAGAAAAAGCTCACAATGTGTTTTATAGCCCTCACAGTTCTCTGACAGTTCTGTGAAAATGGGAGTACAAAGTGAATAAGCCCTCAGGGCCATCCGAGAGAGCAGGAGCTAGAGGCGAGTCTTCCAAACTTTCCTCCTGATAATTCTTTATTTCCCCCAGAAAATATGAAGAGATATATCCGCCCGATGTGGATGAGTTTGTCTACATCACTGATGATACGTACACAAAGCGGCAGTTACTAAGGATGGAGCATCTGCTCCTGAAAGTTCTGGCATTTGATCTGACCGTTCCAACCACCAACCAGTTTCTTCTTCAGTACTTAAGGCGGCAAGGAGTGTGCATCAGAACTGAGAATCTGGCCAAGGTTTGCCACAGGACTTCCAGGGGCAGCCACCTTCCCAACCATCCTCCACATCTGTCTCCCCCACCCCCCAAGTTTTCATCTCTGTAGAGAGGAAAGGCAATTATCTCACAAGACATTACTGTCGATGTTACTTGGGCAGGTCAGCTCCCTTGAAAGATACAGACCATAGGCAAGCAGTAGCAAACTGAATGTGACTGAGTTTTGTTTGAATCTTTCTCTAATTCTTTAAGAAATGAAGCATTATGAAATTTGCAGCCATTTTGGCTTAGAGATCTTTAGTTGAAATTATTAACATTCTGGCTTGGCCAGTGAGCTTGCCATAGGATATCTTCGATACACATGCTATGCAAAGGGTATACACATGCTATGCAAAGAGTAATAAAGATGTCCACAAAAATTTCCCTGCATTGTTCTGACATTGCTTGAGTTTGAGAACTGTATCAATTTGCCTAGCCACTACTAGTTTTAACATGGTTGAATCTTTCCCTTCTGCCTAATGGCTTGTTGTATTTGAGATGTGAGCTCAATACTCCCTTAGCTGACCACCACAATGCCTGATCTACTAGCATAGGGTGAGCTAGGGTATTGGAACGTCATCGCCACACAAATATTAGTCTGTTGAAGGGCAGTCAGAGCAACTACGGAACTAGGAAATCTGCCTGGCTTAAGTTTTAGGCTGGTTATTTGGTCCTAATGGAATGAAAATAAGGCACCAATTGGTGACTTTGGTAATTCCAGGCTTACTGACAATTTTAGTCAAATTGGATCTTCCTCAAATTTCTTACTTTACTGAGATTTTCTCTCTTGTGCTTAGTATGTTGCAGAACTGAGCCTTCTGGAAGCTGACCCATTCTTGAAGTATCTTCCTTCCTTGGTAGCTGCAGCAGCTTACTGCCTGGCAAACTATATTGTGAACAGACACTTCTGGGTAAGATTCTGTGTTCTTCCTAGGTACAATGCATTCAAGGTTCATGCAAAATCTGTCCAGTGAATCTAAGGTTCAGAATGGGCACAAGTCTTATGAGGGAAAGTTTTTTGTTTTTTGTTTTGGTTTTTTTTGTTTTGTTTTTTGTTTTTTGTTTTTTGTTTTTTGTTTTTTGTTTTTTGTTTTTTGTTTTTTGTTTTTTGTTTTTTTGTTTTTTGTTTTTGGTAACTGGTTATCATAACAGCAGACCACAGCTTTTTCCTAGTCTTCTAGACCAGTCACCATGGCTTTGATGTCATGGCTTTGCTCTGTGGGAAACAGAGATTGTATGGAGTCAAGGAGATGCCAGGAAAGGCCTGGAAAGCTCAGTGATCAACAATTTGCACAGAGGGCTTTGAGCTTTAGCCATTGGTCATGCCAGGCAAAATTTGATCCTAGGTAGCTAGGGTGGTGCACACCTATATTATAAGTGCCTTTGAGGTGGAGGCAGGAGGATTGTGAGTTCAAGTCCAGTCTGGACTTCACAAGGAGATCTCAGTGAAATAAACATTAGTAGCATTCAACTTCTGTGACAATAACAACAACAAAAGCCCTCCGAGTTCATTAAGGACTGACAGAAGCTCTCAGAGAACATAGCTGTTAATGTTTCTTGCTTCAGAAGGCAGCAAGATCAGAAACAGATCCCTTCATTTTATTCTAAATATTCTCTGGAATGCTAAAAGAAGTGGGGCATCCCACTTTAAATGTTTTTTAAAATGTTCTTTAAATGTTTTTTAAAATGTATTTGAGTGTATGTGCATGCACACATGTGAGAGGGGGAGGGGGGAAGGGAGAGGAAGGAAGGAGGGAGAGGGAGAGAGACAGAAGGAGAGAGAGACAGAAGGAGAGAGAGACAGAGGGAGAGAGAGACAGAGGGAGAGAGAGACAGAGGGAGAGAGAGATGTAGGTCAGAGGAGAACTTTTTACAAATTGGTTTTCTCCTCCTACCAAGGGGTGTCTTTTGACTAGAAACTTCTCGTATTCTACGCAAATTCATTAACCATCAGTGAAAGCCCCACCCACAAAGGAACAAGAAGAGTGGTCTGACTCTACGCTGAGGGTTACGGCCATACACTTACCAGTTTAGAACTTGGGCTGTTTTTGTTGCTAGTGTAAGATTTCTAAAGAAAGAGGTTATGATCTTTCTAGATGGATATACTTGCTCACCAAAAACTAAATTCCCTTTACTTCATAACCAGTTATGTTCTGATTTCTCACTTCTTATAAAGTTACGTGAAGCAAAATTTCCTTTTCGTTTCAATTAGCCAGAAACGCTTGCTGCATTTACGGGCTATTCATTAAATGAGATTGTGCCTTGCCTGAGTGAGCTGCATAAAGCATGCCTCAGTATACCCCATCGACCGCAGCAAGCAATCAGGGAGAAGTACAAGGCTTCGAAGTAAGTGGGCACTCTCCCTTCTTTGCTTTCTGGGTTGTTGTGGAATCAGAACAAGAAAAAAAAAATAGAAAAAATTTTATCCTCTGTTAGGTTGGAAAACAAGGTTACTCGCTTAATCAAGAAAAGAAATTTAGAGAGATTTAGCTAGGATCACAGTTTGCCAGCATTTGGCAATTATTGTCCGCTGGCTTCCTTCTGACCCCTCAGACTGCTGGCGGCTTTCTGTAGCCTAACTGGCATCCTTGGCCCTGGGCTGACCTGGCTGTGCTCTCGTTTCAGGTACCTGCACGTGTCCCTCATGGAACCACCTGTAGTTCTTCCCCTGCAGTGAATGGCACCGCTCACCAGCCACAAGAGCAGGCTTGCTTTGCGCCGTCACAGGTTTCTGCGAGTCCGGCCAACCAATATCAGTTGTAGATGACACCTTCAACATGTGAATGTTAGATTCTCTTAGGCTTTAGTAGTTTATAATTTATATAGATATAGACAAGTATTTTAAAAAAGAATAAACAACTTGCTGTATGGCCATGTGTTGGGCCTCTTTGCTAGTCGGCATAGCTGACACTCACACCAGGCCTCTTACTTGTGAGTTGTACATGTGTAAGTCATGGCTACGTCAACCCATTGATTGTGTAATTGTTCCCAAGTTGATTGTGTAAGCATCACATGCTTTGATGATTAAGAGCTTTAAGGCAGCCAGACCTTTCCGTTCCTGTGAAGCTCTCCATAAACTAGTGAACAGTAGGAAGGAAGGGCCAGCTCAGATGGACTCTCATGGAACCCAAGCTGCTGCTGTATGTCCCAGCTTCCCGCCACAGCCTTGATCAGTAGAGAGGCAAGCATCCAAGAATCTCTTTAACTTTCAGGGGTGGCACAATCCACGATCTCTTCTCACCCAGAGGTATCATGGCCTTTTGTAAAGGGCTGCCATCCTGACTACCCAGCTTGGATTCAGGTAAGCATCAGTCATGAATTTTAATCATAGAAGACACTTTGGGAAATTAAAAAAAAAAAAAAAAAGCAAGCTTCACTACCAGATGACACTTTCAGATAATGAATCCAACACCTCTATATTTCCCCTGGGAGAAATACATCCTGAACTTTGGCCAGGGTTGCTGGGGGGTATGAGAATGAAACTGAATGAATTTCACCAGCTGACTTCTATCTGGGCTGCAGCCTCTTACTGGCTGCTGTGCCCATATTCAGACACACCCAGAAGGGTGCTTTGCTGACCTCAGTCTAATCAAGTGGATCGTCACTAGCAACTGTAGCACTTATGTTGTCCAGACTGCACAGTCCCCAGAGGCTGCTCTTGAATACTGTGCAGCTGAGAGTCTAGGAAGTAAAAGCAACACGAAGGAGCCATCTCTTTCCCTGAGACTGGAAGGGAAAAGAAAATGAATTTCTCAGGATTGTGTGGAACTTGCTGGAGATTGAATGACTTTTAAACATTTAAACCAGTGGGGTTGGAGAATGCATGAACTTTCTGGGCCAGGTACCCTTCCCTGAGGAGAAGCCTGTCTTTGGACCATCTCTGGGGTTCACCCCAGAAGGTTCTATAGGGGGAAATACAGGAATGATGTGCTTTTTATATAGAAAAGATTAGGTAGGTTTGGGGAAAAAAATGAGACATTTTATAGGTTTTAAGCACTACTGAAATTTTAAATAAAAAAATATAGTCACAAAATGAACTAAACACATTAGGTACATATAAAACTGTCAAGGAATAGTGAATGCTGTATCAGGTATTCTGTGAAGGCTTTTAAGGTGCTCACAAGTCAGTGCAAGGGTCAGTCATTCCCAAAGGTCACCCTTTCAATGGTTTGATGGGGAAACCAACGTGCCCTAAAGCATTTTGATATTTCGGCTATCGTCTCACAGGCAAGACCTGCACCAGAATTAAATTCTCTATACCAGGGACCTATTAGTCTCATTTCCTAGTTTTAGCAAGTCTGTTTTCCCTCTTCATGAGTAGATGATGAATTTCCCAGCCAACTGTTTGCACTTGGCAAGATGGCCAGCACATTGTCTTTCTCTGTGGGATACTGGGAAAAGGCAAAGGCAGTTGATTCTGACTTTTGCTGTGTCTGCCCCTTTCAAGATTTAAAATTTGAGCGACTCTGCCAGGGACAGCTTCTTTCTACTCCACCCATTTGCCCCACTGGCCGCTTACTCCCTGTGGTGTGTGCATCCTGAACTGAAGCTGGCTAGTAACATCTGGTCCCAGTGTAGATCAAACACAGTAGATTTTCTTTACTAGCACATTCTTTTTTAGGATGCTTCTTCGAGTTCTTGCAGAAATAGGGCATCCACTTGGAATCACTCTGCAAAGGATTTTTTTGTTTGTTCGTTTGTTTCTAAATATGGATACAAAGTGTGGCTTTGACTGTAGGCCACAAAGCCACACTGTGGGATGCAGAGGTCTGAAGGTATAACCTGGTCTTTTGCTGTCAGCAGTGAGCACCATGACACCTCACCTCCATTCCTGTGTACACACCCACCGGGCCTCAGCCCTCACTTCCGTTTCTTATTTCTCTGTTATGTCCCTGAAATACTTTATTTTAAAAATAGCACGAGTTGTCACCTGAGTGCCTCCCACCCAGCTTGTGTGTGAGCAGCAGTTATCGGCATGCCTCTGCTGTTTTATCTTTATTTGTCGAATCCTGCGTTGGTCAGGTCCTTGTGTGAATTCTGTCTCCTTACAAAGGAGATGATACTTACTTTACAGTTGAATGGCTACCGCTGGTCACTCATGTGGCTCAGTAGCTTTGGTGAGATTTTGTTTTTCTGTTTTTCAGATAATTGGAGTCCGATAGTAGAATCATTTTTAAGACGTTGTGTAATGGCATGAGCATAGAACACAGCTCTATGATTGACAGGTATATGATTTGTCTGCTCTTGTGATCTCTCTCCATATTTCTACTCATCCAACACTGTCCACTGTTTGCCGCCTGGAAGAATGCTCTGGGCGGGGCTGAGGGTGTGGCAATGCTGCCTCTTCTACCTCTCCAGGCTTCCCAGCCTGTCACTCCAGACAGACACATACTTCCTCAAGGAAGTTGGGTGTGACCATAAGCTGAGAGCCCGTTGGCAAAGTGGCACTCCTCAGAGAATGGCAATGGGAGCCTCGTTTGTTGGGCATTTATCAGGCGTGAAATCAAAGATGAGATGGATTAGCCACATGGTTTGTTTGCTAGCACGCTTCTGCCCTCCGTGTGTGTTTTGCATAAAACTACAGAATACAAGTGGGTACTCTGTGGCTGAAGAGAGATCCATCCTGTGGCCACCCACAGGCTTTCTGTTACATGTGTCCTGACTGTAAAGAAGGGTTCCACAGCCTCATGGATATGGTATAAGCCCATGTGGCATCCTGGCTCCAGAGAGAAGTACAGTGTGATAATAGGTACTTTAGTCACTGTTCCATTGCTATGAAGAGATGCCATGACCAAGGTGACTATTATCAAGGAAAGCACTTAACTAGTGGCTCACTTATAGTTTCAGAGGGTTAGTCCATTTTCATCATGTTAGGGAGCATGGCAGGCTGACATGGTGCTGGAGCTGGAGCTGGAGCTGAGAGTTCTACATCCATACGGAGATACTGGGCCTAGCATGGGCTTTTGAAACCTCAAAACACACCCCTAATGAAAACTTCTCCAACAAGGCTACATCTTTTAATCCTTCTAATCCTATCAAACACTTCCACTCCCTGGTGACTTAAACATTCAAATATATGAGCCTTATTTAAACCCCCACAACAGGTCTCTAAGATATTTTTCCACCCTGATGGTGTTTTTTTCTTCGTCCTCGCCTTGAGAGGTGTAAATGAATTTGGGCAGTGAAGTATTAAGTCTCTACCATGTGTTTCATAAGTGACTATGAGGCTTGACATACAGAATGGTCTGTGCTCACAGGCTAGATTAACGAGAGGAGGAGGACAGAAGGGAAACGCATAGGCAGAGACCAGGGTCAAGGGCCAAGAGGTTTTTGGAAAGGGAGACAACACAGGGTCTGTGGATAGAATGCCCTTCATGAATTAAAGCTTTTTAAGGCAGGTAACTTGACCAGATGAACCCACAAGCCCCGGGCACTGCCCAGGGCTCACACTGCACCCGTCTCCCGAGCTGTCTCCCCTTGTCTCTGCCTGCTCTCCTGCTCAGCATGGCCATGGCTTGCTCATACCCACCAACTTGCTGTTTACTTTCTGCCCCAACTTGTTTGTTCTCTACAAAGTTGACCACCTTGCCACTGGTAGAAGAGAAAGCTCTTTTTCTGATGCTCTAAACCCATCAGTTACAGGCTGGCCTCTTCATATTGGTTGCTCTTTCTCTGAATATCAAGCATGGCCTGTTGGAATGAGGACTTGCCTCCATCACTCATATCCATCCTTGTGTTCATTTAGTGTGTGGACCATTACATTCAAAGACACAACTGACCTTTTCTCCCTGATCAGTAAGACAATGGAGAAAGAGAATACCAAAGTCTTTATTCCCAGCAGAAACCCTTTTGTTGGGCACACATGTAATACATTGCCCCTGCCACTGTGCCACATAGAATGCCTTGTAATTGTCTGGGTATTTGTAGGAAGCTAAACCTTGGAAGACAGTAAGTCTGGGTCTGACCACCAAGCCCAGACCCAGCTACTGAGGACAGTAAGTTATACAGTCACATTCAAGCCCAGGCCCAGCTACTGAGGACAGTAAGTTGTACAGTCACATTCAAGCCCAGAGTGGAAGGCTGTGATCTCCAACTCCCAGCAACAAGACTGTCTTCAGGCATACCTGTCCTTCCGCAAACAACTCAGGCCACAGTTAGACTCAGTAGTAAAAGGGAAGTACCCTTGAGTGCCCCACGGCTGCCAAGGATCAACCTAAACTGCAGATCTGATGGAGTAAACATCTGGATGAGGTGCTGAGAGGAGGAAGCAGGCATGACCTGAGCTCATCTAAGCTCAATTCTACTGGAAAGGATTTTCATGTCCGCAGCTCAGTCTGCCATGCAAAGAGAATAACATTCATACAGAAGCTTGCTGTATAAATATACTGAGCATTCGTGTCAGACTCCCTCTGTCTCCCAACCCACTATAGTGTTAGTGACTCAGTAACTGTTATTCAGGCAGACTACCTGGAAACGAAAAGCAGAAGATCCCAGTCCTGCCTTTTTTTTTTTTTTTCACCCAGGAATCTATTTTTCCTAACGATCCCTGAACATGAGACCAGGAGCTTCACTTCAGCTTGGCCATTGGTTGTGAGGCACTGGCTGGATTTGGGTAAGCTGCTAGGTTAGCCAACCCCAGATCTCTATAACTCACGGCATTATTGATATTTCCTGCCACCCCATCTCCAGCTTATGTTAGGAAGGGAGCTCTTGCCTCTACGTGACCATCTTTCTTCAGGATTCCTCACACGGTTCTCATGGGGCAGGTGAGGAAAGAGGAAGAATGTGAGCTTGCACCTGTGATGGTTTGTATAGGTTTGGCCCAGGGAGGGGCACTATTTGAAAGTGTGGCCTTGTTGGAGTAGGTGTGGCCTTGCTGGAGTAGGTGTGTCATTGTGGGCATGGGCCTTAATACCCTTGTGCTAACTGTCTGGAAGTCAGTCTTCCACTAGTAGCCTTCAGATGAAGATGTAAAATTCTCGGCTCCTCCTGGCACCATGCCTTCCTGGGCTCTGCCATGCTCTCACCTTGATGATAATAGACTGAACCTCTGAACCTGTAAGCTCACCTCAATTAAATGTTGTCCTTGTAAGAGTCACCTTGATCATGGTGTCTGTTCACAGCAGTAAAACCCTAACTAAGACAGCACCCTTCTCACTGCAGGAGCTAGAGTGTGGAAGCAACTCTATGCTCTGTGTTTATAAAGATTACATCTCTGATACTAAACACTTCGGTGTCTTATCGTGAAAGAGGAATTTGATCAGCACTTGCCAGTTTTCAATTACTTGATCCATCTTTGCTGTTTCTGACATCTCTTGATAACATTTTTTCAAATGATCTACTTCTAGACATTAATCTCTTCGGAACAGAACATTACTATGTGAATGAAGGGAACATGCTAATTACTTTTTTCTTTGTACATATTCTAAAAGAAAACTATAGAATGTAGTGGCATGATGAAAATTCTGACTCCTACCAGATATGTGGCTCACTTCATGTGATCTGGGATTTACGCAACTCTGGGAAATTTTCT
Source organism: Rhabdomys pumilio (assembly GCA_030674055.1). Taxonomy (NCBI): domain Eukaryota; kingdom Metazoa; phylum Chordata; class Mammalia; order Rodentia; family Muridae; genus Rhabdomys; species Rhabdomys pumilio. Next base: position 92,470,665 of record JANHMN010000001.1, read on the forward strand.
AACATTTAAAAGACGTGGGCAGGAGTCCAGGGGGATGGCTCTGCTGGTAACAAGCTGCTAGGCAAGTGTGAAGACCTAAGTCCCCATCTCCAGAAACCATATAAATATGTGCTTGTGTGTCTGTAATTCTAGCCCTATAAAACAAGATAGAAGGCAAGGACTGACACCTGATATCCTCTGACTCTTACACATGTACTGTGGTTTGCACATGTACCCACACACATGCATGTGCACACATCAAACCCTAAAGTATCTGGCAACAAGAATTCACTCCATCATGTGTATGATACTCAAGGACATCTGAGACAGAAGCTAGAAGATCGGTCAGAAGCTGCAGCTTTCCTTGACTTATCACTATCTTAAGAGGATTTAGGTTAACAGAAAGGGGGTGTAGATTCAAGCCTTGGAAATAATGAGACAACGATGCACTTCAGTCTTATTTCTGTTGCTCCATCTCCCCTATCAGGCACTGAAAGCAGGAGCTGGGAACATGGGAAGACTGGCATGTCTTATAGAGATGGACAATCTGAGGTGACAGCTGTGACATTTAGGGCAAGAACTGCACTGGAGATGGCGCTTAAAGTTGAGGTGACTCATCAACCAGAGTACACAATGGAGCTCTGTCCTGCTGTCTGGTCCCATCTCTACCCTCACACCATGCTATCAAAACCCCAAGGTTTTGTCAGCCATATCTGTATGAACGCTGCAGCAATCTCTCTGTTCAGTTTCTTCTTCTCCAGTCCAGCTTTTCTGAAATGAAGCTGCTGACATCACTTCCATGCATCTAATTTCTCTGTCTTAGCACTGTGTGGATAAAGTATGGGGTGTATAAGCTCGTCACTGGCCAGACCTCACAAACCCCATGCTTAAATGGCCCACACTCTCCTTTTATCTCTGCAGCTTCTTCTGGTTCCTCATTAACTGCTTTCCACTTCCTGGTCTCCCCTCCTCAATCCCAACAGGGCACATCTCCTCCCATGCCCTCAGCATCTGGATGCATGCTGGCGATTTAATGATGTTTTGTTTAACAAATAAAAGGACCGTGCTTTTATATAGACAACTGCTAACCCTTAACCGAGCCAGTTATGAAATGATACATTGGAACAGTATGAAGGTTTGCCAAGTATGTTTAGATAAAACGAGATTAGAAGGAAAAATCCTCAAGGGAAGGCAAGGCTAGATACGACCAGCACACTGTACAGTTCGCTTCACGGCTCTCCCACGTGTGAATAGGAAGCTACAGGACAAAGGGAGTTTTTACTGCAGGCCTGAAATAAATGTTTCTAAAGGTGAGAATGGAGAAGCAGAATCGGGGCTTTTTAAAAGTCATTTTTGTCTTTACATATGTCAAATCTATTTTAGAGGAAGATTTTCCTTCAGGAAGAAGCAGTTCCGTATTGCCATTTAGTAGGCAACAGTATACCTGCTTTAACCTGCTCAGATATACCTGCCTTTGAAATGGAGAAACCAAAGCCCCTTTAATGAAATTTTTTTTTTCTCTAAACTCTGAAAACAATCAGTTCACAATGACAAAAAGGACCAGACATTGGCAGAAGGGCAGAAAGGACATCTTCATAGGGACCTCATAGAGAAGTAGGATGACCTAAAAAACAAAAAACAAAAAACAAAAAACAAAAAACAAAAAACAAGAAACAAAAAACAAAAAACAAAAAACAAAAAACAAACAAACAAACAAAAAACCTGTTTTATGGAGCAGTTAGGCCTCAAAGGCCAACCAGACTGAGCTCCTGGGTCTGTGGAGAGACTACAGTGAGGCACAGCACTTTAAAGGTTTTATTCTTCTCTCGTATAACACATGTGGACTGCAGCTTCCTCTCCATCCACTCCTCCCTGTTCCCCCGATACCTCCCCTCTCCTCTCAGATCCACTTCTCTCCTCCCCACCCTATCTCCCCCGAGAAAAAAAAAAAGCAGGCCTCCCAGGGACGTCAACCAAACATGGCACGAGAAGATATAAGATCAAGCACAAGCATTTACATTAAAGCTTGCCAAAGCAGCCCCCTAGAGGGAAAAGGGTCCCCAAAGTAGGCAAAAGAGTCACACTCACCCCCGCTCCCACTGTCAGGAGTCCCCCAAAACACCAACCTAGCAGCCACGCATGCGTGCAGAAGAACTAGCACAGACCCATGCAGGCTCTGTGTTTGCTGCTGCAGTCTCTGGGAGACCCCATAAGCCCTATAGTTGATTCTGCAGGCCATGCTCTCCCAGTGTGCTCCACCCCTCTGGCTCCCACAATTCCTCCTTCTCCTCTTTATATGAGCTCCTGATCTCCAAGGGGAAGGGCTGGATAGAAACCTTCAACTTGGTCTCTCTTTTTCACTAATGTTTGGCTGTGGGTTTCAGCATCTGTTCCTATCAGCTACTGGAGCAAGCCTCTCTGACGAGGACTGGACTAGGCACCTATCTATTGAGTATAGGAAAACATCATTAGGAAACATTTTATTTGTTTACTTATTTAGGCTAATGATGTTTGGCTTTACCCTAGGTCTCAGGCCTATCCAGCCTTTGGTTCCTGATCATCCAGGCATTTGTGAAGTATGGACTTTTCCGTTGTTGAGAGAATACCTGTAAGGTACAATATGGAAGTTTCCAAGAGAGAGCAAAACCAAGCTTTCTCACCAGAACAACATAAACCTCAGCATTGGGCTTTAAAGAGTTGCAAATTTTCTCTAGGAGTCCTGCACTGTATGGCTGGTCATCTTAGACTATGGAAATAATAGATGAGGCCCAATGCCTAGTGACTTAAAGCAATGGACCACCTTGTCTGTGCACATCTTTTATAGCAGTGATTTATGTGTTTTCAATGGCAGTTCTGGCTCTTCAACTCTGCCAACTTGAGCCCACTTTGGTCAACCTGGTCAACCTGACCATGACGTCATCTACATAGTGCTCAACGTGCACAACCTGTTCTTAGATATGTCAATGACAGGGGCACTATTCTGGAAGTGAACTACTTCAGTTAAGCCCATACTTCTGTTCATCTAGATCCTAGGAAAAGTAACCTAACTTCTAGTCCAATCAAAAGAAACATCACAGGCTGCAACAGCATCTCCAACATCTGGATTCTCCGTTAATCAGGCTGAGAGTGTCTAAGTGCTGGCCTGTAGTTGGAGGAGAAAGATTGTTCTTTCAAGCTCTGAGTTTCAAACACTGCTAATGGAAGGGGAAGCTAGAATGAGAAGAATGGATCTTCTACCTTGGAGAGAAGTGGTTTCCAAGCTATGCACTGAGGAGGAGCCTTCTTGATTCTTGAGCTATTGAGAAAAAGGGTGGTAATGTGGGAGGTATTTTATGGGCAAATGAGACAAGGTTATGACGTTCTAAAGTGGGTTTTTCATTGCAACTCCCCATGGCCTTGGACAAGCTGTGGAGTTGAGTTGTGGAGGCCACGTAAGAACCCCTCAGATGTCCTGATGAGGAGACTCTACTAAACAAAGGATTCTAATTGCTGTGCTTTGATACCCGCCCCTTTTGGTACTCATCCTGTGGATGAGAGAGGCAGTGATAGAGATAGAGAGGGTGGGTCAGTGGTGGGGAAAAGAGGGGGGACAGGGAGAGTGAGAAGGGAACAAAGAAGGGTGGAGAGGGAGAGGGAGAGAGAGAGAGAGAGAGAGAGAGAGAGAGAGAGAGAGAGAGAGAG
>JANHMN010000001.1:92490894-92509697 GCA_030674055.1 Rhabdomys pumilio
CTCTCCCTCTCCCTCTCCCTCTCCCTCTCCCTCTCCCTCTCCCTCTCCCTCTCCCTCTCACAGTGCCTATTATAGTAGAAAGTGATTAAATATTTGTTAAAAGGTTTATTTAATTCCAATAGAATTTACGGGAAGCATCACAGAGGCCCTCCCACAATCTCCCTTTTGAGTTGTATTTAATTACTCTCTCATTCACGCAGCAGAACAGAAACTGAGGCTCCAGTGTGATGAAGGGGGAGTCTTTCATTAACCTGAAGGACCACCCAACTCTTAAAGCTGTGGACAAAAGATGCATTATCTACACTCTCTTTACAGTTGGTGGAGTTTTGATTTGTGCAAGATCCTGGGCTGATTTAGCAGTGATCAATGTGGGCTCTAGCAGACAGTGTCTGTCTAATGCAGCTCTCGATATGAGAACATCCGTCATGCTGTGTCTCTTGAAGGGAGATAGAATTAACAATAGAATCATAGATCCTATTGTTAATGACTGACAGGACACCTCTCCCTCCCAAGTGCTGTGAGGCAGGTCTTTAAAATTTCATGGCATCTGAATTGCCTACAGATCTTCCTGGCAAAACATTGGTCCTCTGCAGCTTGGATCTAGTCATACTGGGCTTCTTTCTATTCAATCATGTCAAGCCCTTGCCTAATTTCAGAGCTTATGAATTTTCTATTTTCATGGTCTGAAATGTTCTTTGCTCAGCTCAGAAAAGGCTCATTTTTATCAGTCAGCTCTAAACTCAAAATTCTGCCTCTTCTATGTGGCTTCCTTAGACCACTGTTATTTAAAGTTATCCCCAGCCTACAACAACAAGTTAACTTACTGCCCTTCAGCCTCATTATTCCTTTAATAATATTCATGCCAATCTAGCTTAGCAGGAATCTGGGACTCAGCAGAAAACATGTTTAGGGAATGAACAAATACCTCATTGTAAAAGCTGCCACACATGCTGTTCCCTAGTGCCCACTCTTCGGTGCCCTTACCCACACTACACCCACACAACACCCACACCATGCAGAAAGCACACAAATCGCTTTTGTGCTCCTTGTCTTTCCATCATTTCTAGAAAAAAATATTATTGTTTTTATTTGAAAAACAGGAGCAAAATACTTTAAAATGAAAGCATCCTATTCATCCGAGAGTCTGTCTTGTTCTGACTTTGTTCCCCGTGAACCTGAACTTCCTGTAATGACCTTGCAGTTACCCCTCAGTTCTGTGCACTGAACCCTGATAAATGTCATTTAATCTTCCCATCACAGTTAAGTCCTCTTGGGGAATCAGGGTTCATCATATGTGCCGTGACTTACAAAGAAAGTATGGGCATTTTCATACAGCTACAGTACACTAAACATTAATGCACCAATTAAGGCCATGTGGCTAGAAAATAAGGGCCAATGAAGAGTCAGGAATGAGATAGTATCCTGTACTCAGAGTGCTCCTGAAGCACTGTGGACACTATATTTTTTTAAAGGGTCCTTCTGTGTAGCCAAAGCTGATCTTAAATACACAATCTTTCTGCCTAAGCCCCTGAAGTGTTGGATTTATAGGCACATGCCACCATGACTGGCTCCTGGACATCCAAAAGTCAGCATTCTTTTGGATGCAACCAGTGAGAACAGACTGCCAAGGTGAGTAGAAGTACTATCAGCCTCCCTCATCACCACAATCATAGACAGATGGTGGCGAGTGTAAAGACCCAGCACTGTTTCCAACTCTTCAGCTGCCTCCATGGTTCTGGTTCTCCTTCTCTGGACTGTCTTCAATTCTTCTTGTCACTTGGCTTATGCTTTTAAGTTCGTTATTTCATTTTGAAATTTATAATAGTATAGGAAAAGCTAAGCTTCCATATAGAAGAAGAGACACTCCAAATTTACAATAGTGTAAGGAACAAAGGGAGAGGAGGAAAAGAAGAGGGGGGAGAAGAGATGCATAAAGGGAAGGAGAAGGGAGATCAAGGAGGAGGAGAAGGAAAAGGAGAATGTGACTTTATAGACAAGATATTTGCCAAGCCCATCAGAGGAGAGTGTGGTGTGTGTGTGTGTGTGTGTGTGTGTGTGTGTGTGTGTGTGTGTGATATGTGGGCATCTGGATCTTATTGTCCTGGCCCATGGAGGTCTATATGGGAATGTTATTGATAGTCTCTTGACTAGGCCTAGAAGGGATGACATCACAGAGCTTTCTGGTCTTCCAGAGGCAGGTCCTTGGCTTCTTTAATGCCAGCCTAAGGCTGGTAGTTTGTCCATCATGGCACATGCCAGCTGTGTCCAGAAGTTGCATAGGGGATGACCAGCTATCTTAGATAAGGTTACTATTGCTGTGGTGAAACTCCATGAGCAAAAGCAACTTTTGGAGGACACAGTTTATTCTATCCACACTTCCGGGCAATAATCCATCACTGAGGAAAGTCAGGGTAGGAGCCTGGAGGCAGGAGCTGATGCAAAGTCAATGGAGGAATACTGCTTATTAGCTCAGTTCCCCCATGACTTGCTCATCCTACTGTCTTAAAGCACCCAGGACCACCAGCTCAGGAGTGGCATCATCCACCATGGGCTGGGGCCTTCTTTCATCAATAACTAATTAAATGCCCTACAAACCTGCCTGTAACCCAGTCTTAGGGAGGCAATATCTCAATTGGGGCTCCCTCCTCTCAGTTAGTTCTAGCTTATGTCAAGTTGACAGAAACTAGCCAGTGATCAGCCCCAACCCCCCACTGTCTCTATTTGTGAAAGCTTGTTTCCTTTTATGGGTCTCAGGTTCCTCACTTGAGGAACCACCATCTGCCTCAGTTGTGGAAATCATATGGGAGTCACACAGGAGATAATGTTGGCATCCATTCGGACCCACACATGAGCAGGTTATCTTTGTGCTATGATGCAGAGGTAGATTGATGTTTGCCCTCTCTGTATCCCTTTGGAATGTCTTCAGCTCTGATTTTTAATGGCCATTTCATTTCAGCTCAGGATATAGACACTACTTAAGGATCCTGCCCTCATCTCCTGCTTCCTCTGTCTAGACTGGAGATGCTGACGCCTGTGAAACAATACTGGAGCTGCAAGGCCAGCTGCTTCCTAATGTATCAAGTAAGGTGCCTCACATTGCCTACAGATGCTGAATTCTTCACAGGTGACCCAGCATTTCTGTTCATCCTCACTCTGCATGCTAAGTATTTACACCAGTCAGGACCAAGCACAGAGGGTGATTTGTTTTGCCAGAGGTCCCACAGGAAATTGTTATTCTTGCTGACAGAAGGAAAAGGCAAGAGAAAGGCCATTTATTTCCCATCTTCTCTAAGGTGTAGGTGTTTTCTACGCTAAAAAATATTATAAGGGCATTGTTATATTTGCATATAATCCTATGGTTTGAAAACACTGTTTAAATTATATAAGAAATTGTGAATATATGCTCATTAAAAATCAAACAAAATGATATAGAGAGGCAACACTTCCCTCTGGGAAAGGAAAGGTATATGCAATTTCTGTCACAGTGATGGTGTCTCAGATAAGTTCATTGTAAGCTGGGGCATTTCAAGCTCAGTTTCATTAGTCTCACTCTGTGAATGCTTGGCCTCATTGGTTTTTGTTGTTGTTGTTGCTGTTGCTGTTGTTGTTTGTTTGTTATTTTTTTTGTGGCCCATGGAGAAGCAGAGCATCATGGTGACATGAATCTTCCCACCTTCTCTGTTCCCGGAAATGACTTATCAAGAGTAAAGTTTCTGATGGCCGAAATTTTGAAGCTTTCTTTTTGAGACAGGATATCAGTCAGTCCAGTCAGACAGCCTGGAACTTACAATTTGTATTTCTCTGCCTCCTAAGTGCTCGGATTGCAGGCACACGTCTCCATGCTGGGCTCCTTTTCAGCTGCCGATGTATATGTTTTGAAGAGAAACTAAAGTGAAGGGGACAAAAGGAAGTAAAGTAAAGGAGGAAACCCTCACCAATGCTCTAAGTAAGAGATACGAGTTTGAAACGGCTCAGGGTGCTGACCGCTGTTTCCAGGCACAAGCCAGCCCTGAGGCTATAGCACATCTTGAGCGTTTCCTTTTCATGAACACGAGCTCTGTACCCAGGAGTTGATGAAACCCTGCAATTAGAGATGAAGAAGAGAGCAGGTTTCTGAGGGCATTAAAGAGATGCTCCATGCCATTGCTGGGCATTTTAGATGTTGCCACCAGCTCTTGGTCTTGCATCTTCAAATAACAGAAGTTTCTTTTTGGTTTTCTGAGCAGGCTAGCTCGTTCCATCTGTACAGACTGGAGTAAAGAAGGGAAGGACTTTCTTTCCCTGGATGTAGCAAAAACTCTGTATGTTCAGTCACTCAGCGAGGAAAGAAAATGTGTCAGACCCAAGACCGGATCTTTGATTTCACTTCTTGACTTGAAAACTCTGCAAGTGAGCTTACGCTCGGCTCTCTGAGTAGTTTCCATATTGTGAAAGATATAAAAATCCGGTCCATTGAGTCAAGAAGGATGAAAACTCAATCTGTTTAGTGGTTTTTTTTTTTTTTTAAATAACGTATGAACCAAAGGGCAAGGAATGGGAAGCTAGCTTTTACCATGGAGGTGACATTTAACTAGGTGCCTGACATTTTATGTTACATTACAGACAAACTGAGAAATGTTAGAGCTGACCTAGGTGCTATGCTGATCCCTAGATTTATGTCTTTCATGTGTTTTAGGTTTTAATCCAAAGCATGTGCTAGCATGACCACAAAATGCTGGGGTAAGCCTTTGGCTCTGTAACTGAATTACAATATTTGAAGCTTGCTCATGTTTTATTTCTATGGCACCCTTGAAACCACATGCTATCCCTCTGCTGAGCATTCTGAACACAACGAAGAAAAGCATTACTCTTAATTCAGCTGTTCCTTTCAACCAATGGGGGGAGGGGAACCTCCCAGTCCTTTCTGCTCTGCCTCCCCCATCTCACCTCATTTCAATGTCTGTTTTCACACCTAGAAGATTCTCCCACTTTCTTTCCAGTAATAGCTCTTCTTACCTCTCATTTTTCTCCTTTCACTTTTTAAATCTCCTTCACTCGTTTGAAACCATTGAAAACATTCTTTATTTATAGACTTGGGCATGGTTTCGTCCACTGATCTTCCACATAAAAACTTCCCTGGCATTTAACACTGAGCCTGGTGCCTACCACAGATTGCCATGTTCTATAAATATTTTTAAATAAATGAAAGAATAGGTTGGCCTTCACAAAAATAACTTGAGTGCAGAGCTGAAGTATGAATTGTTGGTGCCTGTTTACTGGAACAATCATGGTGTCATGTCATGGTTACACGGAATACTCTGTGAGCATGCTGCTATATCTGCCTAAGCATATCCTTGCCTTCCTCCAGGGTCCTCATCAAGTCTTCACCCCTGTCTATAGCCTATCAGTCTTCTGGTTTAGGGTCCTCCCAAGCTGATGAGGCTGAGTCAGGGCTTCTCTGTGCTTCTAGAACCATATATAATCACCCCCTCTCTTCCTATTGAATTCTTACCTCATGAGACTAGTGTTTTCTTCTGTCTCTTTTCCCTACTCTGGTTTCTCAGAAACATTCAATTGATTCGGTTTGGGTGATTTTGAGAATTAGAGTGGGTGAGAAAGGAGGTTAGAAACATTTCAGAAGAAGGACAAAGAACGAGAATTTATTTACTCTCTTAGTGGAATGGAGTGAGACAGCATAGGAAGACCTGCAGAATTTCCAAGGAAGAGCAAGGAGCTGTCCAATTCAGCACCAGAGCTGTGAGGATCACGGGAGCAGAGCTGTTTCTTCAGGTTCTTCTAGGGGTGCTTTCTGTTCCTGCACTGCATCATGATGCAGAATTTCATTCTCATCTTAGTGGGACTGATCTTCTGCAAAATACTTACTAACATACATTGCTCACAGTTTGAAGCTGTCAGGAAATTTAAAGGCAACTTGCCACTAGATTTGTGTCTGGTGAAGCCACCTTCCAAGTTCATGGCTGGTCAGCTTCTTGGCATTTTCTCAGTAGCAAGAATTGTTGAGAGGACCTCTGGGTTATCTTATGAATGTGCTAACACCATTCCTGGATGCTTCATCCTCTTGACCCAATCGCATCTTCAAAGTTCCTCTTCAAACACTCACCCACACCCTAACCCTAACCTTCTCATTGATGGTTCAGTGAGGATACAGATATTTTACACACACTTCTCTCCTTGTTTGTGAGAAATCATTGCATAGTAAGCTCTTCCAGACAAGAAATAATAAAGTCTTAGGCTTACGCTTATGGGCGACAATGTGGGTCAAATGTTCAGAGAAGCCAGAAACAGTGTCTCCTTAGCCAGGATCTTCTGAGAACTTCTTTTAAAGAAAGGTAGAGCTTGTAGGTGATCTGTATTCCAGTGTATGTTTTTCTGCTGTGCTATTATTAATTACAATTATTCTTGTCATGAAATTTCAGACAGTCTTGAAGTTTCAGAGTGTCTTGGTTTACACACATTCTGGCAGGGTCACCCTAAGATGGTCTTATGACTTCTTTCTCTCACCCGTGTTTTGCTTTTTCATCAATTAAAGTGTTAAACTGATAATGGTCAGGGCCAGACAGACTCAAGTTTCCTTCTGCCTCCCAAAGCTTCTGCCTCCTTCATTAGGAAAGAGGTTAGATTTTACACACCAGTGAATCCAACCCATTAATATTCAGAGAGAATCTTTAAGTTACCATATAACAAAATTTGTATCTCATTTCTACATTAATTAGTTACTTATTTTTAATGAACCAGCTCAGGCACCCTCTCTTCTATTATAGGCCTGTCAGAATGAACTATCAGAGAAAGTTGCTTTGATACAGACACACTGATGGTAATATTTAAATATTTTAAAGCCATTCTAACCTTCTCAGATCAAATCTGACTTTATATTAGAATATTTATTATTTCATAAATCATACTTTTGGTTCTTAATAACTGTTAGGCTCAGGAGTCACCTCACCACATGAATACCAATCTCAGTCAGATAAGGATAGTTCACTGAGCACACACCCCAGAACTAATTGATCAGGGCCACAAATCCAGACTCGGGAGCTGGTTGTGACATTGAATTAAGATCCTCCAGGGCTTTTTAAGCTTAAAATCTATAAACATCTGTGTCAAGTTATTCCACCAATCAGGATTTAGGGATAGGGGATTTTCTTAGGAGCATATCTTTGCTGTACACTGATCCTGTTCCCGTTGGTTGGGGTATTCAACTGTGGCAGAAAACTTGCCTTGTCTGACATTCATGTCTTAACTTGCCAACCAGGATGTCAGTTACCCATGTATATGTCTCTTTCTGCCAGGTAGAATGTCAGTTCCCAAGGAGGTCTTGGGAACTTAAACTTTACTCAACCCCTACTCAAAATGGCAGTCTTATTCCAAATAGCTTCTTGGATTGGTACAGGTGTTTCTCTTATGTTGGGGTGCATCTCAGGGGCAGCTTATAAAAGCAAATGGTGTAAAAGCTTATGCACAAGTGCAGAAAGCAATTCTGGATTCAGATCCAAGCCTATTATGGTTAACTATACCAAGCAGTTCTACTGACTTGTCTCATGATTCCTTTTCAAGGCACAGAATATAACAGAATGTGTCATCAGCTTGGGCATGAGAAAGTTTCCTAGTAACAGCAGAAGCAGCATATGAGAAAATTTCCTTATAGTATTAGTAACAGCATAAATGGCAGGCCAGCCAGGTAACGGTTACCTAGGCTTAACAATTTACCCAGGCCTTAACAACAACTATAAAAACATTTCTGCTAAAGGACAGCAAGTCAATTAAGAGCACTCTTCTTAAGCCTAGATTGTTGCTCCTGTTGCAGACCCTGACTTGGACTCTTGTTTTACAGCAGCCATCAGTGTGATCTTTTTCTTGGATTTATCTCTACAACCTTCAGACTTGAACTTCACCACTAGGAGTGACAGTATTTCAGGATGTGTGGGTCTTCAATGTTTTCCAAGTAGGAAGTTTGCATGTGTGGACATGGATTTGACCTCCATTTCAGAAGCAACCTTGTGGGCCTATAGTGAAGGTGGCAGTGTGGGTGTGTGTATAGAGGAGAGCAAATACTACACAAACTTTCAAAGGCTTAACAGGAAGTGTTCATCTGTATTAGCTAAGATTACATGAAGTAATCTACATATATGAATAAATGAATATATGAAGTGTATCTTGACCGTGAACTAGAGTTCTGCTTGAAGAAACAGGGTATAGAACAAATGGATGAACACATTTTAAAGTTCAAAAGATTTAGATTCAATTTGAGCTCAGTCATTTACTCATTATGCAAATGAGTATGACCTTATGCAAATGTTTAACCTCTCTGATTCTAAGTTTTCCCACTGGAGAAATGGATAATACTCATTAGACCAAAGTATTTTGAGATCAAATAGAATTTGATTTGAGGAGTGTCTGGCACATAGCAACCACCAAATAAGTAGAAATTATGGTAATTTTAGCAATAATTTCTCTAAACAGTACAGTGGTGTGTGACATTCTGGTCAGACACTTAAAAGCACATAGCACTGCTTTCTATGCTGTTCCTACACCAGGAACTGCATACCAGGGTCTTCATAAATGCACTGATTTAACCCTCATAACTACCCTCCAAAGATAGGTACTATTTGCATCTCTGTTTACCAGAAGAAAGAGAATGGGAGGACAATTTTTCCAGTCACATAGGTAGTATACAGTGGGGTTAATTTTCAAGTCTGGCTATTCTGATTTCAGACCCCTCCTCTGTTAATTAATGGAATTAATTAGTAAAACGTGTTAAGTAATTGAGTGAAATTAAGAGTCGGTCGTTTGTACATTTGAAGAATATGCAGGGAAAAGGTTAAACAGGGGAAAGGGGGGAAAAGAGAGAGGCAGGAATTATTTCTTAAGACAGAAAGTTTGCTATTTAAGTATCTTTAAGTCAAGCATGGTGTCACACATCTATAATCTCAGCACTTGGGAAGCTAATGCAAGAAAACTGACCCCAGTTCAAGATCATCTTGGGATACACAGTGAGTTCCTGGCCAGTCTGAGCTACATGACAAGGCTCTATCTTGGAAAGGAAACAGAAAGAAAGAGAGAGATGGAGAATGAGGGAAAGAAAGCTTTAGAATGTGGGGTCTTCATGTTCCAAACAAGTAAGTCAGCCTTAGGCTCAAAAGAGCACACATGTCTGTTTTGATGAGCAGTCTATCATATGGATATACCTTGTTTTATTCATAAATTCACTTATTGATAGACGCTTGGCTTCTTTACAATTTCTTGCTACTATGATCATCCTGGAGCATTAATTCTCACATCGTTGAATGGGACTTTATTTCATTTTCTCCTGGATAAATAGCCAAGGAATGAGTCATAAGTTAAGTTCATACACACTGAGTAGCCCAGGCTGGCCTCAGACTCATGGCAATCTTCTTTCCTCAGCACTCTGAATTCTGGGAGTCCAGACATGTGCTGGCTCCATTAATTATTACATTTCAAAAGCAAACTGATTTTTTAATGTAAACTTAACATTATTAAAAATGCATGAATGATAACTTAAATGCTGGTATTAATTTCTAACATTGTCCTTTCTGTCAGTTTTCATTTTCTGCAGTAATCGTTAATCCAATCTCAGACCATTAATGTTGGATGAATTCTAAGATATTGGGTAATTTATCTCCGTTGTTTTATAAATAGAACAGCAGAAGAGCTGAAGAAGAGCTGAACGGCTCTAAGCAGAACGCAATATAAAGGCAGATCTGTGAATATTAGCTATTTTGTCTTCTGGACTAATGACCTTTCTGACAGATCAAATGTTGGAAAGTTCCTGAGACTTCATGTGACCTTGGCCACTGAAACTCTCACGTCGAAAGTCCAAGAGAGGCATTTTGTTCATGGCATTTGATCTTGTTTCCCCATTCCTTTCCTTCTTTCTATCTCTTCACACATCTGTGCACTCACTCACTTAGTCACAAGCATGTGTTGAATGTTTTCTAAGGATAAGGTATTGGCATAGCTGCTGAGGATGCAAAGTTAAAAGAACAGCTTCATGGGATCAGAAAAAAAAAAGGAGAAACTGTTCAGTGGTTTTGAGCTCTGGCTGCTCTTCAGCCTCCTTCTGGCTTCTGTGGACGCTGCACTCACATGTTATACATACATACTACATACATACATACATACATACATACATACATACATGCAGACACTTATAACCATAAAATATTTTTTTTAAAAAAATTATGACCCCCCCCCACAGAGCCAAGTTTCTTTAGTGAGCATCAAAATATTTCACTCGATGAGACAAGCTTTGGAGTTTGAGGGCATTTGTGTACCAGGTCATCACCCAGAGGTTACAGTTCTGAGGAAACTACTTAGAATCACGGAAGTTGCAGATTCTTGCTAATGTTCCATGCGGATGGATTACTGGAAGATAAAAGCCCTCTGTCACTCAGCTTTCTCTGAGCCTTGGTCATTACAAATACTTCTGAAGACATCAATAAAATACATACCAAATCTTTTGGAGACTAGTGATAATGTTTTCCTGCTGAGGTCAGTATCATGTGTGGAATACTTGGATATACGTTAATATTTGAAGGACAAATTGGTGACTCACTTCAGCACCAGAACAGAGGTGCTTCAGTGTGGTTGGTTCAATATTAAGGTCTATTCCAGTTTATTATGACAGTCTAGTTCCCTAGACCTGTACGACATGAAGTTTCAGTCCATGCCTTTGTGTGGCCTAACCATCAATGAGGCAGACAGGAGAGAGCTTGATGTATGCCATGCAGAAACCATTCTTTTTTTGCATCTGTCCAGGCTCTTCCTCAACTACAGGGGTCACTAACTGCACTGGGTATGACACCCACTAATGAAGTCCTGACAGAGGTGAAGACTCACTTCTTTCTCCTATAAAAGAATGCATTAATAAAGTGTCTCAGAGGAATAATATGGTAGAATGGTTATATATTACAAGGGGGAAATGTATACATTAGTTTACTTGGCACTGTGTAGGGAGTATAACAGTGACTGTCTGCATGCTGAAGAGGCTTCAACACTAGAAGTGACCCAGTCAATGAAGCTGGGTGCTTTACCTGCCTCAATCTAGAGACAAAGGCCTGGGGATCTCTGGATAGCTGCTAACCTTCATTCCACAATGAAAGGGTGAAGAAACTGGGTTCCAACAGCCGCAAAGGTTGGCAGCCATGCTGCAAACAGTATTGAAAGAAGCCAGAAAAGAAGGCACGCAGGTGAAAGCCAGAGCTTTCTCCTAGGGCTTCCTAACGTCTGGGCCACGGCAGGAAGGTGCTGCCCTCTGCAGGAGGGTCTTCTCCTCTCCTCAGTCCTCCCAGGAATACCTTCCCAAACCCAGGAGTGTCTTAGTTGATTACAGATCCAATCAAGTTGACAGCCAAGGAGTCTGCAAAGTTCTCACTTGGTCATAAATGCCAATAACAGCCAAATGGGCCAGAAGCAGAGGCTGCTCTGAGAGATGTATAACATGAATTCTAATATGAATAAGTGACAAGCCCAATAACTTAAGTCATGTTTTCAGGAATTAAAAAATGGTTGTAGGAGGATGTGAATAGGAACTGTCAAACTGACCTCTGGACTGTATTAGAGAGTTGGGGATGAAAGTCAATTCTCATTTGTAAGAAGGCAGCTTTTCCTCTGAGAAGAGCTTCTGACAACAGCCGCTGAAGGTCTTGCAACACAATGAACTAATTCCAAGCTGTAAACACAGAGTTAGAGTCTAGTTGATGGAACAGGGCAAATTACTTGTCAAATGACCAATGTATACATACAGAGTCACAGAAAGACCAGACTGGAGGCTTACTAGCCATTAAAGAAAGTCAAGATAACTCTGTGGAAACAAGCTATCAGACTACTGTTTGGTAGCTTTCAAGTATTGGACAAATCAGCTTTCACTCTGCCACCCGTAGCCCCAGACACAGGACAGTGCCCAGAGTCCTTTCCCCCTTGTTTTAATTGATTTAATGTCAAAGTCTAGGAAGAGAGGTCTGAGTGGTGGAACCAGGTCACAAAATCATGCCCAGCTGCAAGAATACCTAGTATGTTAGTCAACCTTATGTTATTTTAACAAAATACCAGATGCACCCAACATTCTAAAGAGCAGAATGTTCTTTAACTCACAGTTTTGGAGGCTTCTGACTGCGGTCCTGATGGTGGGAGCTAGAGATGGAATGAGCAAGTGATAACATTTCTAACCCGGGAAGGGTCAGGCTTGCCTTTTTTTTTTTAACCAATCTTCCAGTGAGAAACCATGATTGCATGAGCAGTCTTTTCAGAGTTGTGACCCCTGAGCTGAGGACTACTTGCTAGTCTCCATGTAGGAGCTCTCTCTAAAATGAAGTAATAGGATCCCAGCAAACATAAGGAAAAGGTTGTGGTGGGGGGTGTCTCACTGCCATGGAACTAGTTGTTCAGAAAGTGGAAAATGTACTCAACAGGGAAAAATTTCATCAAATCAAAACTTCAGTTTCTGTTGAAGAAGGGGAGAGCATAGTGGTTGGTAACTGGAGAAAATTTTCCCTGCTCCAAAAAGGGACTCAGGGGGACAGAGTGTGGGTTCAGGACTCAGGGGGACAGAGTGTGGGCTCAGTACTGCTCATCTTATCTGCAAGTTGTCAGGCTCCGTCCTGGGTCCAACTTTAGCCAAGCTAAAATTTCCTAAAGGGAATTATATTTTCTAAGCTCCTCCAGGAGATTCTGATGCTTGGCCAGCTTCGAGAACCACACAATGATATGCAGAGTCAGCTGGAGGAAAGAACACAGGTGGGCTCCAGAGCTCACAGCTGCAGGTGCCAGGAGGCAGAGTCTGCCCACAGCCACTTTAAGAATGTTCCACAACTATCTGCCGAGCAACAGCAGGAATCATCGCATAATTCTTTGGCATTTCTAAAGGCCTAACATGATGCACATGGGAAGCTTTTTAAATCTCTAAAAGATGTTATAGGATGATTAATAAAAGAAAAGCTCTCTATGCTGGGTGGTACAGGAAGGAAAGGGGGTTATATAGCCAGGTTTACTGCTAGAAAGGGGTGCTGTGGACCTTGGAACCAGAGCCAGAGCCCACCCGCAGACCCCACTCATTTGACCCAGGACGACAGAGTCTTTCCCCTCTGTAAAAAGAGTGGGTGAAGCCTGAGCAAGCCTTAGGAGGACGTGCAAATACGAAAGCTGGACAAATTGCTTTCAGGAGCCAATCTGGGCATTTAAAGAGGAATAATTTTCAAACTAGCACCATGGTGAATCATCACGTAGACTTTCTTAAGCAGTGTGGCTCAGCCAAGGAAGGTCTGGAACACAAAGGCTTCTTCTAGATTTCGAATGCTGTCTTAGTCCATTTAGCTGCTAAACAAAACATAATTGGCAGATGGCAGAAATTTATTGTGTGCAGTTCTAGGGGCTGGAAAGAAAGTCCAAAGTCAAGGCTCAAGCCAACTGGAGGTAAGAGGTGGCCCCTTTTCTGGTTCACAGATTCGACATCTTCCTGCCTCTGTCCTCACACTGGGGAAAAGGCAGATCAGCTTTGTAGGCTTCCTTTATAAAGTCCTCTGTCCCCAGTCACCTTCTAAATGCCCTAATGCCTAGTACCATCACCTTGGGGACCGAGATTACAATATATGAACCAGGGCAGAGGCTCCGTGCAGCACATAGCAAAAACCTGAGGAAAGGTTTAGAAGCAAAATGAATTTCCACAATACTAAATTTGCTTCCCAATTCTGGACTAGATGTAAGATGAAGGAAATTTATTAAACAAAGAAAGTCATTAAGCAAGGAATGTGTAGCTAGACATTTAATGAGGAAAAACAGCCAGTAGCAGCAAGTATCAATATTAGCTCTCTACAGTAAACAACCCAGGGACCAATCTGGAGAAGGGTGAGGCAGTGAGCAAAGAGAGATCAGCACCCCATCCCCCACTGACCGTGTTCCCTCATCTGTCTCTATTTACTAGTTATGAGTGTGATGGATAGAGCTACCACCAGCGAAACTGCTGTCTCTGCTCCTTCTCCAGCTGTTACCAAGGTCTGCAGGTGACCTTGAAGGGTAGACTTTAAAGGGCACCATGCTGGTCAGTGTTTCCCAAAGTAACTTCCTGTGAAAGCAGCCCTGGTGTGTGCTTATATCAAGGCAAGTTTACTGCTTGATCTGAAATTCAAGAAGCTGGTGCTGGGATCAGTAATGACAGCAGTGTCCCTCTCCAGAGGTTTGCATCCTCAGAGCACATTATGGGATATAAGACCAGTATGAAGGAGAAAAGAACACCAAGAGAATTTGTGGAAATGCCTGGCAGCTACCAGGCTGCTGAACCACAGGTGATTGCTGGCTCTTCCAAACACCCCTCACTCGACGGAAGTAATTTCCTAAAATGGAATGCAGGGAAAGGGCCCTCAAAGTTTGGAAGATTTTTCTCTGAGTCTTGTCCTGACAAGGTTGTGTTTGGTACACGGCCTATGAATATTGATCGACCACCTCACTACTCCTCGTGTTGTTACTGCTAAAATGATTGATTCAGCCTCCCTCCCACACAGTTCTTTTGCAACTGATATTACATGGAGGAAAGAGAATCATCAATAGTCAATTCCAACAAAACAGACTTCGTGAGAGATTGAGGTAAGCACGGGATGCTGGCAGGAGCAGGAGGCTGGTATGGATGGCAGGGTCTGATGTGTGAGCTGTGGCCACTAAGAGACAGGCAGGTGACTGGTGGCTTGTTATTGATGTGACCTTGAGCATGAGCCAGATGCAGCAGAAGCTGTATTAATGATGCTGCTCGTCCTGAGTCAAGCTAGAGGTGAGGGCTGGCTGAGACTTTACAGGCCAACCAAAGGAGTTTGTGTCCTTGTGCATTTAGGTTGTTGCCACACACAATCCCCAGATAAGCAGCACGGAGTTAGATGACAAAAGCATGGACTGTCGGCACTGTCTACAGCCACTCACATGCACAGTAAGTCAGAGACACTCAAGGAAAAAACGATGATTCTTTCTTCTCTAGGTTTTGGTTTGCTACAGATGGGGTGAGGTCCAATTGTTAGTGTATTTTATGTATAAATGAGTGGAGCTATTTCTTAGGCATTAAACACTATACTCCCTTTTAGAAAACATGTATTTTTATTTTATATGTATGCGTGTTTGCCTTCATGTATAGCTACAACCGCGTGTGTGTAGTACCCATGGAAGCCAGAAGGGGGTGATGAATTCCCGGAGCTGGGGTGACAGGTTATATGTGAGTCACCACACTAGTGCTGGGAACCAAGGTCCTCTGCAAGAACAGTCAGTGCTTTTAACCACGGAGATATCCCTCTAGCTCTCAAAATATAAATTCTAAATATGCTATGAAATGAGCAAACTTAAAAACAACTTTTGAGTTTCCTTTCCTGTGGCCCTGGTAAACACTCCAGCTAATGCGAGTTAAGGGGGGAAAGGGTTCATTTTTGGCTCACAGTTCACAGTAGAGTTTATCACAGAGGGAAAAGCAAGGCAGCTGGAGCTTGGAGTGGTTGGTCACATCACATTCTCAGTCAGGAAGCAGAGAGGATGAATGAATGCCACTACTCAGTTCTGTTTCTCCAGGATATAGTAAGGATCCCATGAACCATAAGTGAGTCCTCCTATTTTAATTAATCTAGTAAGTCTAGCCCCTCCCCCTAATACTGGCACAGCACAGTGCTTTGCAAAGTTCACTAGGCATCGTAAGAGTCGCCTTCACTGCTGAAGTGAAGGGTTGGGCTCCACACTCAGAGAATCTAAGTCACGATGGGTCTGACCATCTGTGTCATGTTCTCAGGTTGGTGATGCTGGTCTTGTGACCATGCCTTGAAAATCACTGGTGATTGGCTACTGTGATATCCTGCCCAGGTCTCCCAACTTACAAGGATGCTTCATCCATAGCTTTTTTTCCCCCACTAGAAATTGTGCACAGCTGAACAGAACCCCTTTGTCTGAGATCACAGATTGTCCCTGACAGAGCCTACTCTCAGTGACTAGGGGAAGCAAGAGAGCACGGGGGTAGGGGTGGGAGGGTCTCTTCACCCCATGTGTCCTTCCCTGTGCCAGTGTCCCTGTGAGGAGGACGTTGTCCCTTGTCATCACTGTACTACAACTCAACATTTCCTTAGGTACAGGATAGCTCTCACATGACCACACCAGAAAGGGCAGAAAGCTGACCTAGGCTCATGAGCAGATTTGTCTCCTGGAGTGGATAGGAGCAAGACAGAACACAAGCACTCTTGCAGGGTTCCAAGCCATTGGTTGCCTTGAATGTGGCAGTCAAGGGAGAACCACCAGACAAAACGAGTCACACAGCCCTGACCCAAGTCAGCGGCCTGGCACTGCAGATCTGCAGATGGGGCTCCTTCAGGAGGCTTTGTGGAGCAGCATACTGAGGAAAGCCATAGACTGTTGGGAAGAACATTTCCGTCCGTCATTGTCTGGCCACAGTACGGTGACCTAAAATATTTTAATAGAATTCAGAACCTAAGAGTGTATACATTTGGATGATTTACCCTGAGAAACCTGAGCTGATGCATCTGAGTACAATGGGAGCGCCCACTGTTGACTATCTGTGAGTACCGGATCAGCAAATGCACAGAATTTATTCAGTGTCTGCAACTATTAGTACATAAGCATCAACTGCCAATTACTTTTCCTAGAAGATGCTAATTAGTGTAGGACTAGGAAGGTTTGAGGAGAGAATCTCAAATACTTTGGAAGTCATTAAAATATGTAAAAGAGAGCTAAAGAATTGGCCAGAGGGTAAGCATGCAAGTCCAGTCAGGTCAGGATTAAACAGGGCTTAGTCTTAGGACTAGGATGCCTGTCATCCATCCTTCAACTGCATTCCATCCACCCATTCCTTTTTCCATCTTCCTTTCTTCCCATATATTCACCCACTCATGCATCCACCACCTTCCTACTCATCACCCACCTATCTTACCCATGCAGTACCCACCCTACTTATATCCATCTACCCAGCCACCTATCACCCACCAAAACATCCACCCACCCATTACCCACCTACCCATACATCTATCTACCCACCATCCATCTGTCCACCACTCACCTACCTACTTGCCATGGTTTGAATATGCTTGGCCAAGGGAGTGGCACTATTTGACTGTTTGAAGGTGTGGCCTTGCTGGAATTGATGTGTCACTGTGGGTGTGGACTTTAAGACCCTTATCTTAGCTTCCTGGAAGTCAGTATTCAGCTAGCAGCCTTCAGATGATGTAGAACTCTCAGCTCCTCTTCCACTATACCATGGCTGCCTGCATGCTGCCATGTTTCCTGCCTTGATGATAATGGACTGAACATCTGAACCTGTAAGCCTGTCCCAATTAAATATTGTCCTTTATAAGACTTGCCTTGGTCATGGTGTCTGTTCACAGCAGTAAAATCCTAACTAAGACACTACCCAACCACCCACTACCCACCTACTCATGCATCCACCCAGCCACCATTACCCACCTACCTATCCATCCACCTATGCATCTATCCACCCACCCAGCCAGCCATCTATCCATCCACCACCCACCTACCCACTCACTCACCCACTACCCATCCATCCACTACCCCTTGATTCAGTGTTTTCCCTGAGTGCCAGGCACTGTTCCATACAGTGGTGTCTAGTTGTGATAACTACATAAACATAGGTGCTAAATAAAACCCTCTCAGGGGTTGTGACCTTGTAAAAAATAAAGTCTAATAATTCTAGGCTGAAATTCTTTAGACTCTAGTAGTTTCGTTTTAGCTTTGTGAGAGCTTAACTATTCCAATTCATGATTAGGTGATTATTAATACAGGGTAGTTAGGCTAAATATTATTGTCTCCTTTTTAGAATGGAGGGTTGTAACATCACAGGTTATGTACTGCTTAGAAGTCAAAGCCTTTTGGGCATTTGTGTTGAGAGGTTCCTTACATCTGAAAGGAAGAGTGAAAAATAATTGCAGCAAAAACAAAACAAACAAACAAACAAAAAAAAACCCACCACCACCACCACCACCAAAAAACCCCCAAACAACAAAAAGTCTGCTATTGCTTCGTGTATTTGCAGAGTCCAGTTAGTTTAAATTCGTCCTCCATGCTCAGGGTGATTCACAGTGGTTTTGTTTTCTCTACATGCAGGTACATTGTTGTTTCTTAGCTGTCAGGACATACTGACTATAAGTGGGCTAACATATCAACAGCAAAGCTTCCCTCATGCTGGAGAGTTTCTAATAAGCCTGTGTTTGGTTCAGAAGGCTTCCTTTGTAAGCCAGGTAATGTTCTCTCCTGGCTTAAGTGTGGGCTGTTGTAGACTAGCTCGAACAGCCCACCTGATGTTAATCTTATCAAATGTAATTACTCGCTAAAACCTTCAATTACCGTGTTACTTGCCTGTGGCAGTGTATTATTGTTACAGCATTTGGAATCAGTAGGCTGGCTGGAGGTGCACGAAGCAGAGTCTATACACTGGCCCCCAGCTCTCTTTGCCCTTGAGGAGGAGGCTGGGGGACCAGGAACAGACAGGAATTGTTTGCTCTGCATTCACCGCCTCCTTGCCTTCTTGGTCTTCTCAGCCTCATGCCTAGCATTTTGAATCCCATTTATCCCGATCCTCTCGGTTTCTGTTTTTACCTCTTCTCACCACAGTCTGGCTGCTCTTACACAAGAACATTTGATTTCCCTTCCTGTAAAATGATGTGCAAAATGGACAGAAGCTCGAATGCTCAAGTGGCTTCATAGGAAAACAAATAAATAATGGATGATCCACCAGCCTGATCAATATCTGCCTCATGCTGCTGCTGCTGCTGCTGCTGCTGCTGCTGCTGCTGCTGCTGCTG
>JANHMN010000001.1:92509707-92533810 GCA_030674055.1 Rhabdomys pumilio
TGCTGCTGCTGCTGCTGCTGCTGCTGCTGCTGCTGCTGCTGCTGCTGCTGCTGCTGCTGCTGCTGCTTCTGTGGCTGCCAGCAATATTGCCTGAGGCCAGGATGCATGAACTTTCCAGCTCCACATATAGTCTGGGCTCCTCACCTTTGCTCATCAGATAAGAAAAGCAGTGGTAGAAAGGGAGCTGCCAACTCAGCGGAAGGACTAGCTTGGTTAGCCTTCCAACCCGGAAGCCCAGCTTTGCACTGTATGGGTGTTTTGCTTCACGTGTGCAATGCTTTTCTTTTGACTTGAAATGAAAATTCATGTCATTGTGAAATAAATGACTAGAAAATACAGCCCCATGATACACAAGAAATTGAAAAGGAATGTTCAAATAAAATAAAATGAAGAAAAGGACTTTATAAAAAAAAAAAGAAAAAGAAAAAGAAAAAGAAAAAGAAATGAGTCTATTCTGGAAGAAAATAGATATAAAGTATAAACTAGTTCTGTGTTGCTTTCCACTCTTGAAAAAAATTAATGCATGTCTGTAATTAGAGCACCAGTTTAAAATTATAAGCAAGAGCAGAGATTATCACTGGCAGGACCTAATAAATATGATGCATACCTGCACAATGCTAGCACTTGAGAAACTGAGGCAGGAAGGATGCTCGGGTCAGACAGGACTAGCCTTGGAAAGTGTATTATATTACACACACACACACACACACACACACACACATATGCCTATGTATATGGAATAAACAAAAATGAAAATATCATTGCTCATCATAATACCACAGGAAAATATGGAGTAAAATGAATGTAAGAGAAAATGCCGGGTATAAAAGACAAGATTCAAAAATGAAAAGAAAGATAATCAATACATTTTTATTACAGACTTCATAGAAAGGGGTAAGTACTGAAGATATTTCCTAAAGTTTCTCCGCAGCTGAGAGTATTTGGAAAAGAGCATGGCTGGGCACTAAGGGTTGGAAGAATGCTCGGGTATGAGGAGCAAGTACCATTGTGATTCGATACAAGAAGACGAGTCTTCCTATGGCCAGACAGAAAAGCCAAATAAGGGAGTGTCAAGGGGACAATTGGGTTCCTCTGGGACCTTTCCACAGTAGTAATTGTTGATCTACACAAAACCCAGTGGGGAATGCATGGGATTCTGAGGGATAGAACATGGAATCTAAGAACGGTATTCTTCACCGGGTAGTTTTTTTTTTTTTTAACCCTTGCTTTATAGCAATCATATCTTTGATATATTTTTCTTTATGTTTAAATATTAGTATAAATGGATATTCCTGGTGTTTTTAATTTCATGGAGCTAATTAATTTCAGGTCTTGGTCATAGTTCATTAGTGGCAGAGCATCAGCCTTCAACTTGGCCCGTCATCTTGGCCCATCAGAATGACTACAATCATCTGGGAAGGGAAAAACTGAACTAAGGAACTGTTCAAATCAGACTGACCTGTGGCAACAGCTATGGGCATTTTCTGGATTGTTAATTTATATGAGGACCCAGTCCAGTGTGAGTGGCACCATGCCCCAAGCAGGTGGGCCTTGGCTAAAAATTACCTGAATAGAGAACAGCCTGCAGCATTTCTCCAAGGTTTCTGCCTCAGGCTCATTCCTTTAGTCATGGTCTTGGTTTCTCTCAGAGATAGACTATGTTACCTATAAGGTACAACAAATCCTTTCCTCCACAAGTGCTTTTCATCATGGTGTTTATCAGAGCAACAGAAAACAAAGTAGAATGTACGATGAGAGGAGAAAGAACTGGCAGAAACATGCGAACAGTTCTGTTTCTCAGTGCAAATACCTTTCTGTTTCAGTTAGAAGAGGCAGCCTGCTCAGGTAGCCAACCAAGCCTAGGACAGTAAGTTCTGTGCACAGCAAATCAAGATGGCTGCTATCTTAACTGTGCTGAATACCCGTTCTTGTTCAGAAGGTGGAAACAAGACAATATTTGCTTTTGGGGTCTTTATGTATATGAAATGAGATCTTACTGCAGCAGAATACGCAGCATCTCCTGGAAACTCTCATTTCCACTGGAAATAAAAAATTCTTGTTTCCTATCAGGAACAGATCATAACAACTTTATACAGTGTCTGTGGATGTGCTCTCCAGTTTTTGTGGGGATAGTTTAAAGACTCAGTGTGGACACTGCAGTTTGGAGGCTGTACATGTTTTGGGCACAGCAGTATTTCCTGGGAAACAGCACACTGGGCAATAGTTGGCTGGTCCCTCAGTGTTCCTGGAAAATGAGCAAGTATGAGGGGTGATATTTTTACTTCAGTTTCCTGGTAAAAGGAACTTCCTAGGCATCTCACTGACACAGATAATGACACTGCTCAAAGCCCAGTTGGCCACCCACTGTCTCCTAATTGCCCAGGACACTGAATTTAGACCATTTTATAATCTCTCTCTCTCCCTCTTCACCTCCCCTCCATCTTTCCCCCTCTACTTCTCTCCTCTCCTCCCACTTGCCACTCTAGAATGGAATAATTCATAGGGATTATTCGTTCTTAAAGGAAATCAAGCATGGAAAACAAGGGACATAGATAAATACACCTAATTATAGACTGAGCTATTAGCATGACATGAATTGCTGTTTTTGAAAACGATCTGACAGCCAGAGAAAGCTTCTGCCACCAGCCTAGTCTGTCTGTCAGCAAGCAGGGCCATGACATGTCTCCCAGTGGGCTGTGGGCTCATGTCTTTTCCCTCAGCTTTGCTGCTGAAATTGAGCTTGGTATCTCATGACTCCTCTTTCTCATAGACTGAACATAGATGTTGATATCTGTGTTTTGCAGGCTATTGCTTACATTTCTCAGTTGACTTATTTAACAACTAAAGCCCCTTAGACACTGGCATGTCTTGGCTCTATTCTACATGGAAAATTTGTGAGCCTTTTCTGCAACATCTCCCAACATAAGGGAGACCCTTTTGTGGTTTAGCCCCCATGATCCATGCGGATGAAGTCAGACATTTCTTTATGCCCAAATAAAGAAAAAAAAAAAAAAAACCACTGAGTAAACACATATTTAACTTGTTCCTGCGTTTTATTTTCTGGAATCAGAATGGATGTTGAGAATTCTCTGTCAATTCACAAAGTATATTTGCCTGTGAGAAAAAGAATACAGGGCTTTTATGCTTGGTTGCCTGGAATCCTGGTGCCTCTGGTTGATGTACATGGCTACATGGTTTCACACAACTGTAAAGTGGGTGTTCTGACGCTGGCTGAGTTTATTTGGGAAACAAGCATGCTTTAAATAGTTAAGGACAGTTCTGGAGATAAATGTAGAGTATATAAAATGGAGTGGGAGTTGGAATCACGTATGTAACAGGAATCTTATTTTAACGTGATTGACGCCCCCTTTGCCTGCTTGAGTTCCTTATTTTGGTCTCAACTGGCCTTAGGTATCTGTATATATATACAGGGATGAGGAAAATTTGAGCAAAACTGCAGAAGATCACGAAGAGAAAGTTGAAGAATAACATTTAACTTCCTCCATGCAAATTAGGATTTTGCAACAGCACCATTGTCTCAAAAGCTGAGTAACTGTGGTGGTGAGAATGGGCTAGATGAACCTAGAACCTTCATTGCCATGCGTCTTTAGCATGTCAACAAGCATGCACCAAAGAGTAGCACCTCCATACCAAGAAGGAGGTAAACCTGCATGAAGCAAAACCAGGACCTCAAGGCAACAGGGTCAGGGAAAGAAGCCCTGAGCTTACCTCCACAGAGTGCTGCCAGTCTGTTTCTGTGCATGTCTGTGAGCCGTGAACACACAGCTGATGGCTGGTGGATCTGCTAGTCTGGCTGCATGGCAGGCAAGGTGTCTGCAGTGGAGTTTTGGCTGGATGCAGTTGAGCATGCAATGTCAGAGGTGTGCAGCTGGCTAAAGTCAAGAAGACTTTTCTGCTTTGTCAGAAGCATCCTTCAAAGCTGTGTTAGTCAAGGTTCTCTAGAGTAACAGAACTTATAGGATGAATATATATATATATAGGGAGTTTATTACATTGACACTCTCAGGCTGTGGTCCAGCTAATCCAACAATGGCTGGCTATGAATGGAACGTTCAAGAATCCAGAAGTTGCTCAGTCCATGAGTCTGGAGGTCTCAACTGGTTTACACTATACGCTGGAATCCCACAGTAGGCTCTAATGCCAGTAAAGAGAACTGGTTTGCTAGCTATGGAAGAACAAGCAGGGAAAGACCAAAAGCTTCCATCTTCCATATTCTAAGACTTCCAGCAGAAGGTGTGGCTCAGATAGAGGTGGGGCTTTTCCCAATTCAAATGATCAAGATTAAAGGTGTATCTTCCGACCTCAAAGATCCAGATTAGAAGTGGATCTTCCTACTTTAAATTAAGCAAAAATCTCTTATAGGTGTACCCTCCACTTTGGGGTTTTAAATAATTCCAGATGTAGTCAAATTAAAAACTAAAAGTAACCATTACACAGGTCTTAGACAATCCAACAAAGAAGCCCATCCTTGAGGGACATTGGCATTACTCTGAGATGGAGACATTAGCACGCACAAAGTCAAGGAATATATTAGGCCATACGTGACTTTGGGAAGGATGTCACTACAGTTAACTACCAGTTTTCCACACATAGATTGCCCAGATGGTAAGGGCTGTCCTTTCCCATGCATCTGATGCCTTTCCCTTGGGGTCAGGGCTGTGTGGCTCTTCTGCATCATTCTTCAAATCTAAGCCAGCTGGAGAGGTTAGGTTTGGTCCTCTGTTACTCACAACAGACTGCCTTCATCCAACACTGCTGATTTCTAACTCCTATACCTGTCACAGCAGGTCAACCACAAGCAGGAAGAACCATGATGCTTCTCGGGGACTCCAAGGGAACGGTATAGGCAGCACTTCAATTCAGATAAAGTGATTAACTGATTCTCTCCTGGCTCCGCTTGCTAAGTGTGGATATGAACTAAACTGGCTGCCAACCTGGGATGAGTTCCCATTCCTGTTGGCTGGTGGAAATGGCGCTTTGCCCCAGAGGCGCTTCCAGCTGTGGCCGACTATATTGCTTCCTGTCAGGCTGACCATTGCAGTTCAGAAAGCAGGTGGCTCCTCTCTCTCTTTTTCTGTATCCTCCCATGCGTTCATTTTTAATGACCTGCACCCCCTCCTGTAAATTATCTTGATTGATGTTTAAAATGAATACATGCAAATGTCTGTGATCATTTTGTATATTCTACTTATATGAAGTGTGCGTGTTTGCACTCATGTGCATGTCTGTATAAATTACAAATAGGCCAAGCAAGTATGTCTGCGAACCACAATAGAAGTTACAGGACTGTTATCCTAGTTTAATTCCCAGCAAATGAAATATTTGCTTTTCTTCTCTTCGGTCGTTTGTTTTTAAGCATCTGCATCTCTTCCCAGGAAACTGGAGAGATAGAGTCATAGAGTCACACATGTGGGCGGTGAGACTTTTCTCAGTGGCTAGGTGGAGATGCTGACTTCCCCAGGAACATAAAGGAAAGTGGCTTTAAATGATTTAAAAGAACTGAGCGCTCATTTTTGAGAAGAGCCCTCACAACTGTATCTAAAAGCACATTTAGAACGTGATCATCCACTAATTCATTTAATGGGCATTTATGGCTTTTTACTCTTGTAAAAATCAGGTCTGAGGATGGTGCCAAATCAATGGGAGACATTTTTCCCAGTAGCTTGTGGTGAACAGAGGGAGTTTCCTAACATTGCTTTAAATCACCCACATGGTTGCTTTTGAGAGCACTTTCATATTTCTTCCTATAATACCACTGAAATAGCAAAGTTGGCGGAGTGTGGAGGTCAAGGCTATTGCCTGCCCCATTGGCTGTTAAAAAACTGATCTCTTTATAAGTGTGTGACATAAAGCAGGTTACTTGGCTGCTCTGGTTATCGGCTTTCTCGTCGGTAGCATTAGAAGGAATACAATTGATGTCTTCAATAAAATAACATTGGCAACATACTTAGCACTGTGCCTGGACACTCTAGGTCACTGGTTCTTAACCTTCCTAAAGCTGAGATCCTTTAATTCACTTCCTTCTATTGTGGTGACGCCCCCAACTATAAAATTATTTTCATTGCTGCTTCATAACTATAATTTTGCTACTTCTAGGATTGTAATGTAAATAACTGTGTTTTCTGAAGGTCTTAGGCGATCTCTACGAAGAGTCAGTTGACTTCCAATGAGGTCAAAACCCACAGGCTGAAAGCTGCTACTCTAGGTGCTCTGTAAACAGCAGTCCTCAGACACTGGAAGATGCTCCTGGGAATGGTTTCAGTTCTAAGAGCAGCTATTTCTGCTGAGATAGATGGAAGAGGATGCCCTTCTGATGTTTTCTGAAGCAGTAGTTACTCTGATTTCAACTGACAGATTCCTCAGTATGTTTGATCTGGGAGATGATAAAGCTGATTTAACGGTCAGGTTCCCTACCTCTCTCTTTAATCCATCTTCTGCTCCAACACACACACACACACACACACACACACACACACACACACATTCAAACTGAGACTAAGGCCCTCTCTAGCTTCTCTACCACACAGTCCTTTCAGGCTGTGGTAGAAAGGGGTCAGGTGACTCCAAGGAGAAGGTGCCTGTGTAATAGGCACCTTCTGAAGATTTAATGGTTGCTAGGCTACCATCCCCTGAGACTGACCTGCTTCAGCTGGCCTGAAGACATGGTAAATTCATGCTCACCTCTGGTAACCAGGAGACTGTGTCTGCACCGAACCAGGTTAGTGGTAAGCCAGGAAGGGCTAACTCAAGTGGACTGTGGTCAGAGGAGACCAGCAGAGTCAGGAGGATGGAGCTAAAGTCTATTTGCCTCTGCCTCTGGCTCTAAAAGAAAAAGCTAGCAACCAGTGGACTGTGTTTTATAGGAAAAGAATTTTCACAGTTCCTGAGTAGAAAGAAGGAACTGTGAAGTTGGCCAGGCCAGGATGAGGCCTTTGGGAATTTTTCGTAAGTATAGCATTTGACTATAAGAGTGAGCTGCAAAAGAAAAAAGTAAGAAAGAAAGAAAGAAAGAAAGAAAGAAAGAAAGAAAGAGAGAGAGAAAGAGAGAAAGAGAGGAAGAGAGGAAGAGAGAAAGAGAGAAAGAGAGAAAGAGAGAAAGAGAGAAAGAGAGAAAGAGAGAAAGAGAGAAAGAGAAAAAGAGAGAAAGAGAGAAAGAGAGAAAGAGAAAAAGAGAGAAAGAGAGTAAGCTGTATGCGGCATGGTCTAGCAATCATCTTACATGAGCTCACTCTGCCCTGGTATTCCAGTAAAGAAGTCACCTTCAGTTCTGCCCAGAAAATACTCGCAAAGCAAGTAGTGTTTGAAGCTAGGCAATTTGCCCAAGGATGAGAAAAACATTCATAGTTGTTTCCTTTATTCGGAAAGAAGCAAATTGTATCTAATGGCTCTGGATTATTAAAGCTCTTACTGCATGGTGGGCTAAGGCTGGTCTCCTGAGGTTTGGGTTTTAAAGGTCAAAGAAGGCTCAACTGCCCAAAAACAAACAAACAAACAAACACACCAACAAAACAAAACAAACAAATAAACAAAAAACCTTGCTCCTTTTTCTGTGTTGCTGGTGGGAAGAGGTCAGTCATTGGTGGCTTGTCCTAAAAGGGATCTTAGGACCCACAGAGTGCAGCTCACAGATCTCCTCAGAGGAGCTTCCTTGTGCAGCAGATGGCTGCGGACTGCAGAAACCTACAACCAATCAAAATACAGAGAGTACGTGTCAGTGGGGGTGCTCAGACACAAACAAACGGGACATCTTTGCCATATCTCCAAGCTCAGGGACCGTTGCAGAAGCAGGGGGTGGGGCAGGTTGGAAAGATTGTAAGAGCAAGAGGTTGGACAGGACTAAAGTGCAATAGTGTCTTTGGGACATGACAGGATACCTGAAGTCAGGCTCACAGCAGCTGTGACACAATAGGGTCAGACAACATTCCAGCCTGAGGAGGGGAAGAGTTCATTAGCCCTCATCCCTAACCATTGACATCCTCTGAAGATGAGGCTACAGGTTGGTGGACCACACTCCAATGAATGATCTCATACCCAGAATGGGAGCACAAATTGCAGTTGATGGGTTGACTTTTGTTTAAGGACATGAAGTTGAGGGATGTGTGGGGAGGTAGGCTGTTCACCCTAGGCAAGGGATGTGGGGTTCTGAATGCAGACTGCCTTTTCGCATTGCTCACACTGTTCCTAGTACATACCTATGTGTGAAGCTTGGGCACACTGTTGATGCTATCACATAGGATTTTTTTCATCTATAGAAGGCCTAATTGTACTGTTCGTTTTTCTAGTGTTGTTGGGTACATTCACAGAAAGCACCTGTGAGATACTATAAGTGCTTTTGTCAGATGCTGTGTTTAACAGGGCTGTAGATAGTCGCGTCAGGAATTGTTCATAAACACACAGGTTTGATGGAGAGAACCACAGAGCTGCAGGAGAGGGGTGTGGTCACTGCTGGGGGTGGAGCTTAAACACTTGCCTCCTAAGAGTCTCTCCTGGAGCTCTCAGCTTTGGGAAGGTCTCTAGATGCTTCTCTTCTCATTTTTACGCCTTTAGCCCAGGGCATAATTTCAATGACAGAATCTTCTAAACACACATTCACACACACACACATACACATACATACACACACACACACACACACACACACACACACACACACACTTAATTAGTTCTTCAAGATTTTTTACAATAAGTTTTGATTATATTTCCTCCTCTGCCCCAACTCTTCCCAGATCCACTCTTTCCCTACCCACCTGGCTATTTTTCCTTCTGCCTTTTTATTAAATTTCCCTTTCCCCTTATCTAATACAACATAATATGATTACAGTTTCCCCTCCCTCTATTGCTCTCGTTTTTCCCCACTCCCTTCCCATCTGGATCCACTCCCTTTGTCTCTCATTAGAAAAGAACAGGCTTCTACAAGATAACAGTAAAACAGAATAAAATAAAATATAAGGTAAGACAAAACCCATCGTTTTGCAGAACAAAACAAGCCAAAGGAAAAATGAATGAGTCCCAAGAGATTTACAAGAATTAGAGACCCACTCGTTCACACACTCAGGAGTCCCATAAAAGCACTAAACTGAAAGCTATTATGTATATGCAGAGGACTTGGTGCAGACCTGTGTAGGCCTGGTGATTGCTGCTTCAGTCTCTGTGAGTTCAGATGAGCTTTTCTCAGCTGTTTTTAGCGGTACTTATTCTCCTGGATGACACAGAATCTTAATAAAAAAAATTATTTTTGAACCCACTTTAACACCCAAAGTCAAAAGATAAGGAAGTGACATTAAAAAAAAAAAAGTAGCTTTCAAAAGGTTCTGTTAGTCTGTCTGTACAAATGAAAAATATTGTTGAATAAGATTGAGTTTTTTTCTTCTTAATTACACGACCTTATGGAATAAGTTGACTGGTAGTTTAGACTCAGCAGTGCTGCTCCGCATCAAGGGCTGGAGTGAAATATCTCTGGGAAGCACTGCTGAGTAACTGCTGGGCTGAGCATGCCCTCATGCTCTGAGTAACTGCGGGGTTGTGTATGCCCTCACGCCCTCCTTACCAGATCTCCTTAGTACTTTGAAAACCTTTCATGCTATGGTTTCAGTCTCTTCTTACAATACTTTTTTTTTCCAGGAAAGGCTGCGTTAAAGAAGCTCATTTTCTCCCATTGTTTTAAAACCTTCACATGTATTCACGATTGCAAAATAAGCCAGGATTTTAATTTGCTCTGGAATCTTCAGAAGTGTGTCCATCTGAATAAATTGATTTAACTCTCTTTGAAAGCAGGGTGAGTTTGATTTCTCAAGGATGTGGCACTCTGATCAATAAGCTTTTACCTTTAAAAACGACCACCGCTTAAAGGAAACAAAACAAAGCCACTTCATGAAATTTCAGTACAAAACCCTTTTCAGATGACAAAGGGTTTAGACTTGTTCTTTGATTTGAAAAATCTTTACAGGAAAAAAAAAAACAACTAAAAAGATCAAGTAAATAGAACTTAAACTATTTCCCCCTTGGATTCTCTGTGGCTAATGAGGGGATGTGACTGTAATCCGTGCACTAGAAAGAGCTTTTTGATCATCAAAACGATACTCAGTAAACACCTGATCTTGTAGGGTTTGTAAAACACTGGGAAGTCTAGAAAAATTGGTGGGTTTTATTTTAATTACAGTATACAAAATGCCCCCCAGGTTTTGTGAAGTCTATGCTGTGTATTTTTTTCTTTATAATTATTTAACTTTGATGTAATTTAAATTTATATAACTTATTTCTTTTCATGTTTACTCTACTAAAGGAAGGTTTAGCTTTCTTCATCTCAGAAGCTGACATAGGTTGCATAACTATTTAAAATTTTTTATTCTTGGAGACAACCATCAGACTGGGCTCAGGAACCTGGTAGGGGAGCTGGCAGAAGGACTAGAGGAGCGGAGGGGGATTGCAACCCATAGGAAGAACAATGTCAGGTGGCCCGACCACCCCGAGCTCCCAGGAGCTAGACCACCAACCAAGGAGTGTACAGGGAGGGATCCATGGCTCCAGATACATATGTAGCAGAGGATGGCCTTGCCTGGCAGCAATGGGAGGGGAGGCCCTTGGTCTTTGTAGAGGTTTGACACCCCAGCTTAGGGGAATGCTGGAGCAGTGAAGTAGGAGAGAGTGTATGGGTGGGGGAGCAACCTCACAGAGGCAAAGGGGAGGAGGGAGAGGGCAGATGTGGGATGGGAGGTTTGTGGTGGGGTTACTGGGAAGTGGGATATCAGTTGAGATGTAAAGGAATGGAATGATCAATTTAAAAAAAGAAAAAAATTATTCTTAGAGTTTTTCATAGGATAGAACTGAGTTAGTTATATGGAGTTCTGTCCATGTGTCCCTTATAATACAAAGCAGTTTCATCAGAGCCAGACATTCCCTTTGCTGCCCCTTAAGGTCACCCTCTCTCTCTACCCCTGCCAATCACTGGAAAAACTGATGTTTTCTGACACCGTATGTTTGTCTTCCTCAGAATGTCATATAAAGAGGACTTTATAGTATATAGCATGTGCCCTTTGAACTCTGCACTCTGTCAGGTATCAAGATGCATTTAGAGTCACCCACATTGACGTATGTGTTAATATTTTAAGTAATAATGCACAATAGGCTCACACTACAACTTGATTATTCCCTCCTAACCGACGGAAATTTGCTTCTTTTTAGTTGATATTTATGAGTAAGCTGATTATGAACATTTATATACCAACTATTACTAAATATGTTTTTAATATCTTCAGGCAAATACCCAGGGTAAAGATTGTTGGGTCATTAACTAAGAGTATGTTTAACTATTATAATTATACATAATTATAATTATATGTGTTTATTATAATTACATATTACATGTAACATATAATACATTACACATATAACACATATGTAACATATATAGCATGTTATATATAAAATTATATAATATATAATTATATATTATATAATTGTAATAATTATATTAAAATTATATAATATTATAAATATTATATATGTATATATACATATATATTATTATATA
Organism: Rhabdomys pumilio; assembly: GCA_030674055.1. Classification (NCBI taxonomy): domain Eukaryota; kingdom Metazoa; phylum Chordata; class Mammalia; order Rodentia; family Muridae; genus Rhabdomys; species Rhabdomys pumilio. The sequence goes on from JANHMN010000001.1 coordinate 92,521,259, forward strand.
TAATTATATATACATATATGTGATATATATATATATATATATATATATATATAAATACCTTTCCAAGGTTTCTACTCAATTGTGCACTTCTGTACCTCCTATAAGTGGTCTGGGTTATGGACACTACTGCTCCTAGCCTGGTGACTTCTAGACTGCAGCTGGGTTGGAATGGAAATTCATGTCTCTCATTTTCCAGGGGTATCTAAGTGCACCCTCTGCAGTACTCTGTGCATTGTCTGAAGATGAGGAGCCCTGTGTTCAAGTAAATCGGGTAATGTACACACTACTTCCTCAAGGCACAGAAACTTATTTAGTAAGGCTCTGATTTTGTAGAGGTTTGTATGAAACTACTCCCATAGGTTCTCAGAAGTGACACTATTTGAAAGGATTAGGTGCTGTGACCTTGGAGTAGATATGACATTCTTGGAGGAACTGTGTCATTGAGGGTAGGCTTTGAGGTTTCAGAAGCCCTAGGCAGGCCCAGTGACTCATCTTCTCCTCCTACTGCCTATCAGCCCTGACATAGAATCCTCAGTTTCCTTTCTAGCATCATGTCTGTCTGTGCAGGCATGCTTCCTGCCACAATGATAACGAACTAAACCTCTGACTAAACCTCTGAATATAAGCAAGACCCAATTAAACATTTTTCCTCTTAAGAGTTGCCATGGTAATGATGCCTCTTCACAGTAATAGAATAGTGACTAAGGCACAGTAGTAAGAAGGGGCTTTTGTAACTTAGACTTCCCACATTGACTTGCCTGAAGAGTCAGTTTCACTGAAACCTACTGTCTCAGTCTCTATTCTATTGCTGTGAAGAGATGAAAGAAACTCTTACAAAAGAAAGCGTTTAATTGGGACTTGCTTCCAGTTTCAGAGGCTTAGTTTATTATCATCATGGCAAACAGCATTGTGGCAGGCATAACTCTTGAGAAGTAACTGAGGGCTTTACATCAGCAGGCAAAGAAAAGGAGCCTAGGCCTAATGATATACAAGGTCTCACCTACTCTAGCAAGGTATCTTAATCCTTCTAATCCTTTCAAATAGTTCCAATTCCTGGTGACTATGCATTCAAATATATGAGCCTATTGGGGACATTCTTATTCAAACCACATCTACTGATATAAAATAAATCACCTGGTAGGCTATGCCTCACTCCAGAGGAGTAGGGAACTGATGACCCTCCAGAACAATGGTATAAAGGCTGAGTGCTCTTACACTCTGCAGGTTGTCAGGGAGAACAGAGATGTCTAAAGCTTACAACCACCAGGCTGGAAAACTCAGAAAATTCCCATTTTTCCAGGATCCAAACACATAACTGATCCATTTCATTTACTTTGATAAAAGGGAGACAAAAGACAACCCCTTTCAAAGCTGTTGGTGAGTGTATATGCATAATCCAACCATAGCCTTAGGTGTTTGTAAAGATATATGGGTGACTTGCAAGTTTTGATCATCACCTATGAGCAATTTCTAATGATGCCAATAACCTGTTATGCTCAAACAGCAGGTAGCAGAGTAGCAAATTCTCCTTAGTTCTCACCTATAAAATTATACACTATCTAGTTTTTTGAAAAACCTTTCGCATTTCTCCCTGAAAACTAGTCAGACAAAAAAGAAAGAAAGAAAGGAAGAAAGGAAGAAAGAAACAGTCTTATCATGCAAGAAGCAGTAACAGAGGCATTGTACTCTTTTAAGAAGTTTGTCTGTCCCCCCTTTGTTTCACACCTTATCACCCTGCAGTCTATCCATCTAGCTCACTGTCCCCTCCTCTGGCACAGTTGCCTCCCTGTGGGTCCCTGCACAGGGCCTTCTGCCAGCCCACAGCCGGGATCTTTCCATCATTCACATTGTATACCCATCTGGAGCCTTCCTGGACATTGCCAGAAAGGACTAAAATCCTCTCTTTCCTAGTGAGGCTCCTGCCAAACTCGCTCAAAGCAATATTCAGCTAGATCAGTGCTCTGTGCTCCCTGCAGCTGTTTATCTGCCAGGCCCCATGGCTGGGTGATGGATACAAAGTAGTGTGAACTGAAGTGCCCAAGGGAAAAACCTACATCCATGTTAAAGATTCTACAAGGCTGATCAGAAGTTTTGTATCCTGGACTATCTTTAGCCCCATAATAGGCATTCGTTGAGTATTTAATGTTTGGTCAAGCATCCTCATTACTACTAGGTAAATCCTTTTGTAATAGACAAACAGAACCCTGGATTTCACCAACCCACAGACCAACCACCTCCTCCTCCCACACACAAGCAGCAGACAAAATCTGATGCCAATAGCAGAGGTTTCCTTGTTTCATCATTACCTGCCTACCTGATGTTTCCATCAATGTATTTTGAAAGTGCTTTGATTGATTACTTCTTTCCCTCTAGAATAATCTATATCTTTTTTCCTGCAGATGAGAGTTGTGGTTTTTGAATTAGCAGTGAATCAGACCCTGCTCTTTCCTCGTGGGCTTGATGCATCTGAGAAGTTAATCACACTAGTCTTTTCAACTGTCTGGCAAGTACTGCAGCAGAGGTATGAACAGCCAGCCATTCACGTGGGCTCAGCCTGTGAGCTGCAGGAAGACACCCCGGGTCTGGCTAATTTTCTCTGCTAGAACAACATAGCCAGACACCTAGTCCACAGAGAGCTTCCAGGAGGAAAGAACTTCCTCAAAGATGTATACGTGTCTGATATAGACACTATAAACCACATGACCATAAATAAGAGTACTGTTTTAGATTATAAATAACACTATTTTAGACTCATAAAAGTTTATATACATGAAAGTTTTTAGTTCTTTAAGACACAAGAAAATTTAACTACTGGAAGGAAATCTGTGTTGAACTCTTTGGTAAAGGTGATGCATCTTCCAGCATAAAATGCTGGCACAGTGAAAGCCTGGTGGCCTCTTTGCACTATGACTTCATTCAGATGCAGGTGGATACTGACTCAAGGACTTCTAACGCCTCAACATCATTAATTCTACTCTGAAAAATGGTTTCACTCCCTGTAAAGTGGTTACATCAAGTAATCACTTGATGTTAAAGTATGACTTGGTGTTAAAAAAAAATCTCTTGATGTTAAACTTTAAATGATGACAGAATGGCTGGACATAAACTAACTTATTACTTTTATAAAATTTTATTTTAGTTTTCCCTAAACAATGTCTCTTAATGTGACCATCCATCTTATACTAGACTTTGACCCGTAGTGATGGGGTCACATTATGAATCCTCCTGCTTCACTTTTATCTGAATCTGGCTGAAGACACTCTGCCCAAATGAGGCTCAACCATACAATTTTCTTTCTAATGAAACATGGGTAGACATGGTGTATGCCAATCTAACAGATGTGTCTTAATGCATATTAAGGTTCTAAGGAGGCTTGTTCTTTTGTGCTATATGCTGGCATAATCTGGTTAGGAATTATTCCCTCGTTACTAGTCCCCACATGAAGATCTTCCTAGGAACATATGACATGGTCAATAAGAAATCCTCTGTTGTAAGCCCGAGATTAAGGCTTTTAAACCCGGTGCTAACTGTACCTAGAGGCACATTCCACTGTTCCCGTCATCCCAAAGGCCTCTTTTGCTATCTTCCTCTCTGTCCTCTCCCCCTCCACACATGTTGACATTTTCTGTGTTCCTTGGAAACATCATACTTTTCTGTTAGGTCTCTTTATGTATGCTACCTAGTCTACGTAGAAATGGGCATTTTGCTGAATTCCACCACTGCACCTTCTAGCTTCACACAGCAAATGTTTTTTTAGTTTTCAAACAAACTATCTTTACCTTTACCACAAAGAAAGAAATCAAACTCACATGAAAGCAGCTACTATAACAGCACGCCATATGTTCTAAGACAGAAAGGAATGGGCCTCCCAGGAAAGAAGGATGGACAATACATGTCCTTACCAAAGGGAATCTTCTTTTCATTTTTATTTATTATTCTCTCGTATATTACATCCAGACTACAATCCCCCACAGTGTCTCCCTATCATCTCCCCTTCTCTCTAGATTCACCCACTCTATCTTCCCTCAGAAAATGGCAGGCCTCCCAGGGACATCAAGCAAACATGGTAGAACAAGCTACAATAAGAGTAGGCACATATTCTCGCATCAAGGTTGGATGAGGCAACCCAGTTGGAGGAAAGGGGTTCCAAAGGCAGGCAAAACAGTGGAGAGACACCCACACTTCATAGTTCGGAATCTCACAAGGACACCAAGCTACACAGCCATAACATACATGCAGAAAACTTAGCTCAGATCCGTACAGGGTCTGTGATCTCTGTGAGCTCACTTGAGTCCCAGCCAGTTAATTCTGTGGGCCATGTTCTTGTGGTACCCTTGACCCCTCTGGCTTCTCCAACCCTTCCTCCCATTCTCTGACTAATGTTTGACTGTGGGGCTCTGCATCTGCTCCCATCAGTTGCTGGATGACGTCTCTTTGGTCTCTCTGCTGACAATTAATTATGCCAGGCTTCAGTCACAGCACCTTTTACCTTATAGGCATGACAAATAATAGGTCAAAGGATTTGTGGCTGGGTTGGTGTCCAATCCCTCCACTTGAGGTTACAGAGGATGGTGGGTTCAGGCTCCGTGTTCCTCATTTCTAGGAGTCTTTGCTAGTATTGCCATCATGGGTTCCATGGAGTTTCCATTGTTTCAGGTTTTTACTTCACCCCTAAAGTACCCCTAATTCCAGTCATTTCTCCCAGTATCCTCTTTCTACCCCGTACCTGATTCCTTCTGTTCCCATCTCCAGTTCACCCATGGAATGTATTCTATTTCCTTTTTTCCAGGGAGAACCTAGCACCACCTCTTAAGCTCTCCTTGTTCCTTAGCCAATCTGGGTCTGTGAATTGTAGCGTGATTATTCTTTACTTAACAGATAATATCCACTTATAAGTGAGTACATACATGCTTGTCTTTCTGGGTCTGGGTTACCTCAGAATTTTTTTTCCCTAGTTCCATTCATTTGCTAGCAAATTTCATGATGTCACTTTAAAAAAAGGGGGAATAATACTTCATTGTGTAAATGTATCACATTTTAAAATCCATTCTTCAGTTGAGGGACACCTTAATTGCTCCCAGTTTCTGGCTATTATGAAAAAAGCAGCTATGAACATAGTTGAGCAAGTGTTCTTGTGGTAGGATGAAGGCTCCCTTAGGTATCTACGCAGGAATAGTATACCTGGGTCTTGATGTAGATTGATTTCCAAGGTGGCTGAACAGGTTTGTGCTCCACCAACAATGGAGGAGTGTTTCCCTTGCTCCACATTCTCAACAGCTCTCATTCGTGGTTTTGGTCTTAGCCACTCTGACAGGTGTAAGACAAAATCTCAGTGTAGTTTTGATTTGCATTTTCCTGATGGCTAAGGATGTTAAACGCAAGTCTTTCTCAGCTATTTGAGATTCCTCTGCTGAGAATTTGCTGTTTAGATCTCTACCCCATTTTTAAATTAGATTTTTTTTTTGTGATGTCTAGTTTCTTGTTTTTTTTTTAACATATTTTAGATATCAGCCTCTGTCAGATGTGGAGTTGGTGAAGATCTTTCCCCAAGTTGTAGGCTGCTGTTTTGTTTTTTAATGGTGTCCTTTGCCTTAAAGACCTTAGTTTCATGAGGTCTGTGGTAGTTGAAATAGATGTGGCCCCCATAGACTCATACATTTGATGCTTGGACCATAGGGGTGGCACTATTAGAAGGTGTGGCCTTCTTGAAGCATTTGCAGCTTTGTTGGGGGGAAGTGTGTCATTATGGGAGATCTCTTATGTTCAAGCTACACCTGGTGTGGCACACAGTCTCTTTTTTGCTGCCTATGTTAGAGCTCTCAGTTCCTCCAGCACCAAGTCTGTCTGCACGCTGCCATGCTTCCTGCCATGATGATAATGGACCAAACCTATGAAACTGTAAATCAGTCCCAACTAAATATTTTTTTTTTTGTAAAATTTGCTGTGGTCATGGTGTCTCTTTACAGCAATGAGACCCTAATTTAGACAAGGTCCCATTTATTAATTGTTGATCTTAGGGCGTGCTTTATTGGTGTTTAGTTCAGAAAGTTGTCTCCTGTGACAATGTGCTCAAGGCTATTTCTCACTTTCTCTTCTATCAGATTTAATGTTTCTGGTTTTATGTTGAGGTCTTTAATCCTCTTGAACTTGAGTTTTGTGCAAGGTGATAGATATGAATCTATTTTTATTCTTCTACATACAGAGATCTATTTAGACCAGCACCATTTGTTGAAGATGATTTCTCTTATTCCATTGAGTATTTCTGGCTTCTTTATCAAAAATCAGGTGTCCCTAATTATGTAGATTCACATCTGGGTCTTGGATTTTATTCTATTGATCAATGTTTCTGTTTTTATGCTAATACTATTTGGGTTTTATTATGACTGTTACAGCTGTATCTCATGGAAGTATTTTCTCAATAGAGGTTCCCTCCTTTCAGATGACTAGCTTGTGTCAAGTTGACATTAAAGCGGCCAGGACAACTGACCCTTTGTCAATGTTACACATAAATGTATCACTATTAGACCATAATCATTTCTTTCTTGTTTATTCCTGAGGTCACACATTAACATAATAACACAAAACATTTACAAACTTTAAAAATCCCACAGTCTTCAGAAATTAAAAAACTCCAAAATTCACTCTCTTTAGATATTGAAGTCTCTTTTAAAACCCCAAATTTTTTTTAAATATTCAGTCTCTCAACTGCGGGATCTTGTAAAGTTAAAACTAAGTTAAGTACTTCCTTACTTAAGAGAGAGGTGACCAGGGCATAGACACAATCTGAGCAAAGTAAAACCAAATTCTAGCAATGTAAGTGACTCAGCATCCAATTGTCTAGGGTCCACTCATAATCTTCTGGGCTCCTCCAATGGGTTTGACTCACTTCTCTGGCTGTGCCCTATGCAGTACACACAGCCTGACTTCTAGGCTCTGACTGGCTCCACTCCACTGCTGATGCTGTTCTTGGTGGACTCCTCCTGGTACTGGCATCTCCAAAACTTTCAGGTCCTCTGCTGCAACTGGGATGCATTTTCATCGATAGCCTCTTCTGGGATCTCTTTATGGTGTCAAACCTCAACTTCTCTGCAGCCCCTTCAATTCTGGGTCTTCACCTGCCACTAAAGTTGTACCTTCAGCAATGGCCTCTCCTGGCTTCTCACAGTGCCAAGCCTCAGCTGTTCTATATGACCCCTTCATGCCCTCAAAACCAGTACTACATGGGTGACTCTTAACACTGACAAGTTTGGCTGCCAGTGTGAGGCACAATCTTGGTTGCCTCTGGAATAAAGTGTCTGCATGCTGACTGTGAGGAAACACTTCCCAGGACACTTCACCTCAGTGATGATGGTCTCCTCTTAATCACTGCTAGTTTCCTAGTTCCATCTAACCAGCATCAACTGTCCTAGCAATGGAAAGGTGACTTCAATAATGGTGTTTTCTTATTCATCATGGCTGACTTTTTCAGCCTCAGCTGACCAGAATGACAGAATCTTAATTCAATAGCAAATGGCCCACAGAGTCTTTAAACTTCTCTTTGAAAAGTCAGAAGCCAGGCCTCTATCTTCCACACTGTTCTCAACATTCTCATCTTCCAAGTTCCCACAGAACATCCCACTAAGCTCTTAACACTCAACGGCTCTTGTAACCCAAAGTTGCAAAGTCCTCCCACAATCTGCCCAAAACCAACATGGCCAGGTCTGTCACAGCAATGCCCCACTATCCTGATACCAATTTGTCTTAGAAAAAGAGAGAGAAGAAGGAAGGAGGGACAGGAATCCATCCTGGCAATGGAAAACAGAGTGTTGTTAAGCCAAATATTTGTAATTATTGAAACAATCAATCATGTGTTTGAGACATCATTTGCCACAGTCCACATTCATCTCACATTTGACACTAACTCTCCAAAGGCCAAAACATTCCACTGTCTAAATTAGGAAGCGCTGAGCAAACAGCTATTCAGATTAAATGCATTTTATTTGTTAGACTGAATTCAAGTTCAACAGAAGATGAAACTTAGAATCTGATTTCTAAAACTTATACTTGAAGAAGTCCACAAGCTTTATTTCCTGGGGTGTCTAATCCATTCACAGTACTCTGTTACCCCCCCCACACACACACACACTGTCCTTTACTGTCCCTCCTCTCTTCAGCAAATGCATCACTTCTGGCTGTCATGTCCTTCCAAGTGTACTACAACTTCTTAAAGAATCTGTCTTCCACTTCAGTCCTCAAATGGTCCTGAAAATTGATGGCTCTGGGATGGGGAGATAGCTCAGGGGTAGTATGCTTGTTTAGCATGCATGAGGCCCTAGGTACCTGAACAGAGCCACAGCCCATAAATCCTGTACAGTTGCAGTGCGGGAGAGGAAAGAATTCTGCCTGGTGTTCAATCACTCACATGTGTCTTGTTTCCCATTGGTCAGCATTGTAATTTGTCGATGTTGTAATACCTAAGATCTCTGCTCTGATTCCAGTAATAGGTAGCCAACAGTCATTTGTGAAATATGGTGAAATCCCTGAAGCAATCAGATGTCAGGACAGACATGATATCACAAAGGCAGCCACTTGAGTCTTCAGTGTCTTGGTCACTGAAACTATATCAGAGGCATATGCAGTGAATCAAATGGAGATGGCTAACAATTTACAGACAAAACCTTTCTTGTTTCTCATCGACAGCCACTCTGCACACACAGTAGGGCCATCAAACCACTATATACATTAATCACATTAATTTCTTATATATGGTATATAGAGGCATTGGCAGATTTTAATTGTTCTTAGATTACAATCTCATTGTTCAATCTAATATTTGAATAATAAGAGGTCCTGTCAAAGGCTAGCTAGAAAGATTTTAAAAAAAAAATATCAAACTGCATGGTGCTGATTAAAGACAGAACAGAAGGTCAGGTTTGTGGGTGAAAGTTTAAACATAGCATCAAAATATGACTGTGTTTACAACTGTGCCTACTAACTAACACATCAGTGGGCAAATATAATTTATCCAATTTTTTCTGGGATGAGAGTACCGTGGGATGCAATAATAAGAAAAATAAAAGTAATGGACAAGATTACATAAACACAGCATTCCCAAATTTATAAATCCCCAAACCTAAAATGTGTCAAAATATGAAACTCTTTGAACATTGACATGATACTACAAGATGAAAATTCCACAACTCCTTCCTGGTTTTGGCTGCATGCAAAACACAAGCACATTAAACATACTGCATAAAATTACCTTCAGGCCTCAAGGATGTGCATGAGTGATGTGTGTGTTTATCTGCAGATGGTCCAGTCACGTGTGAGTGTCCATGTCGCTATGGAAATGTATATGTAAGTGTGGACACATTGTAGGCACAGGTGTGGAGACTGGAGGTTGATACCAGTGAGAGCTAAACTCACTTTGAGGCTTCCTGCTTTCCTCTGTATGAAGCTGGTGCTGAAGCCATGACATATGGCTCAGAGGCAGTGACAACCAACTTTGCTGTGGGAAAAACACACAGGGACACATGCATTTGATGCCCTCACAAGGCAAGGCAACATAGCAGAATATGACTTTCCCAGTAGATGTCATGGGTTATTGTCCTACCAATGAATGGGAGTAAGTTATGGCTGAGCATCTCCACTTTCTTTCCTCACACCTTGAAGGGACAGAATAGCGTATTGCTACTATTCTATCACCAAGACAAAACACCATGACCAAGGCAACTTATTGAAGGAAGGGTTTGTTTCATTTACAGTGTAAGAGGCTGTTATGGAGGGGAATCATGGCAGAAAACAGCATGGCGCTAGATTAAGAAGCTAGAGATCATATTTTAAACTACAATCACTAAACAAAGAGCATCTGGGATTGACTTGAGGCTTTTAAGTCTCAAAGCCTACCCCAATGACATACTTCCAGCAGGGCCATTCCTCCTAAACTTTCCCAAATAGTGCCATCAATTTGGAACCAAAGTATTCAAATGCCAGGGACTATGGAGGACATTTATTATTTAAACCATCACAGGCAGTAAAGGGACACATGCTGTTAGGACTGTGGCTATAAACAATGGCCAAGGGACAGAAAAGCTAGCAGAAGTTGCTTTTGTTCTCCACAGACAGAGGAAAAGAAAAGGTTTTGTCTTTGAGGCCTCAAACATAGGTTGCATTTAAAATGAAAGTTTTCCCTTTTAAAATTCAATTTTTAGATTCTTTTCCTTTGTACAAAGTGTGATGGGTTAGTCAAGGTTTCCACAAAGACAGCACCAGTATGGTGTCAATGTTCCTTATATGAAACTGACTCACTCAGTGATCATACTGACTACCGAGTTAACTGTGCGCTAAGTCAGGAGGCTGGAGATGCATGTGGGCTGACGTTAGGATTCAAGGATTCAAGTCCAAATGAAGAAGCCTGAGATTTGGATGTGGTTCTATTCCAAAGGCTGGAGACCAGGTTTTCAAACCTAGGAAACAAACAAAGGAAAAAAGCAAACCTTTGCTATTCCTGCTTCAAGGCTGTCATGCAGGTAGAATTCTCCATCACTGGAAGGAAGGCCACCCCTCAGTTCTACACAGTCCCTTAACTGACTGCACGAGGACCATCCAAAGAAAGAAGATAAATCTATTTTAGCTGACCTTAAATCAGTCCATTTCATCCAGAAACAGCTTGGCAGAAATAGCAAGAGAACAAGGTTGAGTGGCTTTCTGGGCATCTCATGGGCCAGTTAAATTGACACCTGAATTTGCCACCCCAGCCCCTGAAGTAAGCTGTGGCTAGTATATTTACAAGGTCGATTTCCCAGCTTTAGAGTCACAGTGCTATACTTCATTGGAGTTATCAGTAGTTTCCCACTTGAGTTTTCATGAGTTGTTTGATGCTTGTATCTTACAAACGTTAGCTGGTATAATCTGTTTATATACCTTTGACTGGTGTTTCCTCCTACTTTGATTACACATGCTTGGACGTTGAGGCTTCTTCACCTCTCTGCTCTGCTAAGCCTCTCAGAGGAACTAATAACTGACTGTTCACACTGTTTTTAATACCATCAGCTCTGGGTAATACTTTAATGAGGGAATCAGCAAGTGCATCCTGTGCCTGCCCTACCCTGATGAAAAGCTTCATCAAAATTCTGAATGTAACATTATTTTTGATGGGCTTTCAAGGATGATAATTAGCTTTCATTCAATATAACAAGTACTCATGTAAGCCAGACATGAAGGGCAGACCGGACTGTGCTCCACACAGTTACAGGGCAGGAGTTCAGGGCAGCCTGGAACAGTAAGTGCTGTTCTAGGGCACTGCTGAGGACCTGTGGTCGACACAGCAGAGGTACCATTTTCAAGAGCCACATTTAAGGCTGAAGTAAAATTAATATCAGAAGGTGCAGGGACAAGCTTTGTTTTGTTTTGAGCTTGGATAAAAGTAATTGAGATGTAGTTGCTGCAAAAACGTATAACTCAGCTTTTCAAAGCACGTTTTTGAAATTTAATTCATTTAAAAAGTTTAGACCATCATCATTTGTTATCAATATATTGTAAAACCTTATGAAGCATTGGAGAGGGGTTAGTAAAATTAGACGCCCGTACCCTGTGTGAAAGCAGAAAAGGTGGTTATGTCTTAAGGGTAGGGACTCACATCAAACAAATGGTTAGGGACTAAAATAACATTTAATATTTTGTAGTGTGTGTGTGTGTGTGTGTGTGTGTGTGTGTGTGTGTGTGTGTGTATCTGATTTGTATGGTATCTACACAGGGCAGAAGAGGACATCTTATCTCTTGGAGCAGAGTTACAGGCGTTAGTAAATTTCCCAACATGGATGGGAACTCCAAGGCTCATTACTGAGTAGCCAGTGCTCACCACTGAGCTTCTCCGGTCCCTTTAAGTAGTGTTCTCACAACCTCCTAGGAAGAAGAACAATATCAACCATCCAGACCTCCCAGAACTCCCAGGGACTAAACCACCAACCAAAGAGTACACACGGAGCAACCTTTGGAGAGGCCTTTGGTCCTGTGAAGGCTCGATGCCCCAGTGTAGGGGAATGCCAGGGTGGGGAGGCGGGAGTGGGCAGATGGGTGGGTGCTCATAGAAGCAGGGGGAGGAGGGAATGGGATAACGGGTTTCTGGAGGGGAAACCAGGAAAGGAGATAACATTTTAAATGTAAGTAAATAAGATATCCAATTTAAAAAAAAAAGAACACAGAAAGTCAGCTATCAGCACAGAAAATTGCCCTCAGGAAAGCTTTCTTCTTATTTCCTATTAGTTCTTTGAGAACTTTGCACTGTGGACTTGGATTGCTTTCATCCCTGCCCACACTCCTTCAGATCTACCCCTCTGTGTCCACCTAGCTATCCTCTTCATGTCTTGTTTTTGTCAAACTCATCAAGTACAGTTAGTGCTATCCAGTAAATAGAACCAACTCTTCCTCTTCTAGTAGCTGTCACTTGCCAACGGCAACTCAGCTAGGGGTGGGACTCCCCTAGGGGTGCCTCCTCCCCTCTCTATACTGGGGGCTGATACTCCACGCCTCCTCCCCTCTCTATGCTGGGGGCTGATACTCCATGCCTCCTCC
>JANHMN010000001.1:92533820-92648304 GCA_030674055.1 Rhabdomys pumilio
TATGCTGGGGGCTGATACTCCATGCCTCCTCCCCTCTCTATGCTGGGATTTGGTGTGGGTTGAGTTTGGCCAGGTCTTCCGTACACATTCTGTCATGGATGCTCTGAGCTGCTCTGCTGTGTCCAGAAGACTCTTCCCTTGTAGTCAGCCATCACCTCAGCCCTTCCTCCCTTCCCATCCCCTCCTACACAATAATCCCTGAGTGGATGAGATCAAAACATTCATTTTAAAGATTCAACCCATAACTTGCTACCATATGCTGTAGTGTACTATACAATCAACTCTCATGATCCTTGCAGTGGAAAAATGTCACAACAAACACTTTGGAAGTCAACTCAGACTCTTTTATGAAGTTAAATGTTTGCTGGCCATGTGATGCTTTTCAATATTTCTGTTCTTAAGCTTTCATCCATACATATCCACACATATAAACATGTGATTTCAAAGGGGTTACCTCAAAAACGCTCCAGACAGCAACATTCAACTACTATTGATGATAGCTCAAAACTAAAAACAGTCCTTTAAGAGCCAAGGTATCAGTCATGGAATGGTCACAGCTATATAGTCAGGCAATGGAGAGCACTAGACTGTGATATATCTGGCAGAACAGATAAACCCTGGGAAAATTACAAGTGAAGGAGTCATTTATTATATAATTGTGTTTATTCAACACTTTTATCCGACCAAAAAAATCTATAATGACACCAAGCAGGTTACTGCTTACCTGTGGCTTGAGATAGGACCATAGCCTGTGTGTGGAATGGAGTTTTTCAAAGACAACAGTCATGTCCTTGTTGATTGTGGCCATTACTGAGTATATTGTTAAACTCATCAAACTGTACACTTAATATGGGCAGATTTTTAAAAATTGTGTGTCTGTGTAAGCACATGTAAGTACAGGCACATGTTTGTGCAAGTGCGCATACATGGATGGCTGTGTACATGCAGAGACCACAGGAAGACTGTTTACTTCCTTTGAGACAGTCTCTCAGTGGCCTTGAGGCAGGAGAGTATAGGGGATGGTTTAGCTTGGAACGCCCATCTAGTTTTGGTTATGCACACAAAGTCCTCTTGTGAGAATGTAATTGGCTGCCAAGTACAATACATACTATGCACACACACCCTTCTAAACCATGCACCTAGCAACCTCTGTGTCCCTCCTCCTGCTACTTGCATTAGGCTGTACGTACTCCCATCTCTGAATAGTTTTTCTGTCCCAGCTGACAATCAAATTTAAAGAGTTGTTATTCAAATATATTCCGAATGTATCCAGAAATAAAGCCTAGAAGGACTGGCTAGACCCAAACTAGCTTTGAACATGTGTTTATACAAATCAATGCCCTCTAGTAACCTTTTAAGGAAAACCCTCTATATAGCATCTTGTGCTTGTGCATAAATTGGGAGTTTGTATAATTAAAATCAAAGGCACAAGGGAAGGGCACACACAGCAGGAGAAATGGATATGTGATCTGCTCAACAAAACAAACTACACCCCTGGTTGCCGACTCCTCTTTCCTTAACTCTCATAAGGAGAAGTTTCAAACAATGTTAGAAGTTGTCTTCTGCTAAGAGAGAGCTAAGACACCACTCACTGGTGACAGCCATCCAGGAGACAAATACTGAAATAGTAGGTATTAATACAAGGTTCTTTCTTAATAAAGACACAGAGCACACAAAGTATACAATGGTTAGCTCTCTGTTTTTAAAGAGACTAAAGCTTTTATTTCAAATTCAGGTATTTACTAATATGAAGTAATATTTGGATTCCAGAAGTTTCTTGCAATGACCGGACTAGTTAGTGGCTTTTAAAAATTAAAACCTGCTTGTGTTCCTTACAGTCTCTAGCACTCATCCTTTATTTTCTTGATGGGTTTAAAATATTTTCTTCAAGGTGACAGGCACCTTGCCTAGAAATAGCTGGCTGGCTTCTCCCCGGAGAGGTGAATGATCATTTTGTAAGCAAAGGCTGACAGATGTGAATAGCAATTTGAACCTACAAAAAGACCACGGAATTCAATCTGCAGCTTGTTAAATAGCTGACAGAGCCAGGGGAAGGAATGCAGATTGATTGGGAAAGAACAGATTTCTGCCGATCACGCAGGAGCTCATGAATATTGATTCTGGACCTGATTTCTCCTTCCAGAGATGAGCAGACACAGTGCCATTCATTCATAATGCAGCGTAGAACCCCAGACCAACCGCTCCATGACGATAGATAATAAACTGCTCATCAAACTGCAATCTAGATGCATTCCTTCACTTTCATATTATGTGTCCAACGAGAAAACCCATTTCACAAAATTGCTGATAGACCCTGCTCTGGGAATTCTAAGTTAGAACCAGAGAAAAGGAGGGTCTGCCCCTACTAAGTGCTCAACAGCAAATGCTTACTAGAAAGAAAATTCACAGGCAGAGTCAAGCCTCAGATGGGGTCCATTTTGCAAGTGTCATGGTGGATGGAATGTTCAAGGAGGAGAAAAAGGAGAAAGGACAAAGGAGAGTTGTTGATGGAACTGGAAGGGCAACCCTGTCCCTCAACGCCATGTTACCAGGGCTCTTCTGTGGAATGTGTAATTAGTTCCTAAAAGAAAATTACAAGAGGCTGGAGAGATGGCTCAGTGGTTAAGAGCACTAACCGATCTTCCAGAGGTCCTGAGTTCAATTCCCAGAAACTACATGGTGGCTCACAATCATCTGTAATGGGATCCGATGCCCTCTTCTGAAGGCAGCTACAGTGTACTCTTACACATAAGATAAATAACTCGTAAAAATTAAACCAAAAAGAAAAAGAAAAAGAAAATTGCAGACCTGGGTAGTTAAAAGTATTGTTCTTGCCAGAAAGTAAGCAATCTAATTATGTGCTGTGTTTGAAGGGCTGTGTTGGGCCTTCCTCTAAAAGTGTCTGTCTGTTAAAAGCCAGAGCTTACAGAGTGCACATAGAGTGGTTTGCTCTAGGCTACTGTTGGTAGCCATTAGTAAATCATTACACTGAGAAAAAATTCTACATTGAAAAGGAAGAAACCTGTATGGAGATATTTCACATAAAGATAAATGTGCTCTGTGTTAATGGTTTCAGATAGTTTCTGTGGGGACCTTCATACTGATTTCCATAGTGACTAGACTAGTTTAATCCCCAAAAGTAGTTGATAGAAATTTCCCTTTCCTCCCTCCCAGCACTTGTTGATATTCATTTTCTGCTGTTAGTCATTCTGACTAAAGCAGGCAGAAGAGACAACCTTCAGAATGGGATGATAGCTTTGCTAGCGATACACAGAATGAATGTCTAAATATATGCAGAACTAGACTATAAAGCGACTAACAAGAAACCAAACAACCCAATCAATAAGAGAGCTAATGGAATGGACAGTGTTCAAAAGACGAGTAAGCATACAAGAAAACGTTGAACATCCTTAGCCATCCGTGAGATAGAAAAACAAAAACTAAAGAGGCAGTCTTGACTCTGTTTTCTGTACAGAAATCATCTCTGAACACTCACACTGAGGTGAGAACTCAGGAGTCCTTTTGAAAGCTAGCCAGTGACTCCAGTGGATGACTGTCAGATAATTCTTCTTTATGACCTAAAATTCTTCCATCCTGCTTTTCTTCCTTAGTGCAACATTAAACTGAACTCATCATTTTGGGTAAGATTTTGACATATTTAACACTATGGACATCTGTCTCTTAAATATTGGAAGGCAGTTACTCACTCTGTGACCTTTCAGAGTGCTGTAGGGTCAAAATCCCCTGGGTCCTCAGCACCTGAAGCCTGTCTCCCGTTCATAGCCATCTCTTCCTGGAGGCTCTGAATTAGTCAATAAATTCACTGAAATTGGACATCCAGAGTGGAAAACAGTTTTTTCTGTGACTAAACCTGCACAAAACTCAAGCCTGATTATAAATTTTCTGTCTTGCATGTCACTATCATATCTGTGCAAATTAAATATAATTTTAGCAGCTACACTGAATTATTTGCTTATGTTACAGACATTGTTTTTCACATAGACTATTGCCAAGACACACTTCCCGTTCCGTACTCAGGAGTTTGAGTATTTGAAGGTAAATACTAACGAGAACATTTGGTTTTTGCCTTTCATTCCAACCTGTCAAGAACATTTTGAATCTTGATTTTATCATCAATCATACTCACTTTCTCTTCCAACTTTCTGTCATCAGCAGAGTCGATAAGCTTGTCTTCCTTCCATGTCTTTATCAAGTCCCTGATGAGAGTGGCTAGTGGGGCAGCACTCTGCCATAACTTGGCTCTGGAAATTGTCCTCCAGTTTCAGCACGCTTACTGCAAACCTTTCTGATCCCCTTCTATCTCCCAGAAAATATATCATAAAAAGACAAAAAAAAAAATCCTGTAAAATTACTTAAGTTATGGTCTCAGACTTTGGATAATGTTTTTATTTCCTAGACCTTATATTGTCAGTAATCCGTTGAGAATGAGAATGCTAAAATGACAGTCATTCTATGTGTTGCCCATTAAGGATGTACCTACCAGTCTCTGGAGAGCTCTAGAAACATCTACATTACTAAAAAAGGCACTAATGATAGTTTGACCTGTAGAGGAATTTTAACCCAGCAACATGACTGCTTTGGCAAAGAATCACATACAAAAATCTTCTGGGTCTGTGTGATCTGGCTGGAATGCAGATATGCCACACACCTTTAATCCCAAACAGTGAGGTCTAATTGAGGGGCAGACAAAGGGACAAATGACAGAAAGATTTGACAGAATGGAAATGGGCAGGAAAGAGAGGCTACTTAAGAGCAGAGCAGAGAGAGTTGAGTCATTTCGGTGAGTGCTGTGCACTCAGTCGAATGCAGTGGACTTTGGTGTAGTTCGGATTGTGGAGTTCAGAGGCAAATTTCCAAGCAGAGCAATTCATCAAGAAGCCTAGAGAAGCCAGATAGAATCAGTCAGCTTGGAGAGGAATTTGAACCTGAACAGCTGAGTGGAACCAGCCAGCCAGAGCTCAGAAAGAACTAGAAAGGATGAGTGTATTCAGCAGTAAGCCTCCAAGATGGCAATTACATCTGGTGAATAAAAGTTACATTTACATTGACGAGTCATCTTGATAAAACTGGATCAAGTCATTTATCAGTTACTTTTTTCTCTTTCAAAAAGAACAACACATCCTGGATTTAAGTTTTACTTCAGGCATCCATTAAGCCTGCGACTCGGGTCCTATGTTCATTTGTCTAAAAGTGAGTGTATGCTAGTCTCAAAACAATGTAATAGATTTGTTCTGAGTGTTGAATTAGAAATGTGAAAGTGTCATCAAAAGTGGCCGCCTTTCCTATGAAAAGTACACACACGATGCAGCAGCTTCTTCAAGGATTTTTCTAGACCTCAAGCTTGTTAATGTATAGTCCAAATTCTCATGCTTCATAATCTCCTGTACTTACAGCCTTCCTAGTTCCCAGGATCCCCCTGTCAGACTTTTGGATGGCTGAGAGCCTGTCTGTGGCTTTTTGGGGATTCTGGGATTGGCTTTGGCCTGGTTCTATAGACAGCAACACTATTTGCAGGTGACCCCGATCTTTTCTACAAGCCCTCAGCTCTGTGCTGGGCTGCAATGTGTTCCTGTGGCAGGTATTCTTCCAGTTTGAACTCTCCTCTTCTGTCTCAGGACAACGAAAGCACAAAGAGGCACAGAGTACCCCACCTTTCTTCTGAGATCAGATAAAAGTCATGTTAATTCTAGCCTCTGACTCTAAAAGCTTATGGATCTATCAGCCCCAGTAACTCCCAAATCTAATGGATCTGTACTTATCGCTGTGATAAGTACAGCTTCTCAGGAGTAGCTCTCAGAGTTGGTGTCATTCAGTGGTTCTTGAGAGTTGAGTGGAGAGAAATATTTGTGAGAGTGCCTTAAAGATTTGCAATTCATCCATGTCTCTTATGCTCCCAAGTTCCTTCCATCTTCCTGACCTTCTCCAAGATTTGTTTTCTGTCTAGTTTCCTTTTTCAGGCCAATAATATTTATGTATTGCTCAAGAAATGTAATTCCTATATTGGTATAGGAGTCATTCAATAGTTAATCAACTTCACCACTCATCACTGGCCTGACCCTTGGCGTCTGCATTCCTGAGTCATTTGTTTTGAATACTGTGAATTCCTGACCAAATTGTTTTTATTTTTTTACAAGTATTTATCCTTTAATTTTTATATGTATGAGTGTTTGCATACACATGTCTGTGTATTACATACGTATGTGTGCCTGTTTGTCCACAGAGGACAGAAGAGGGTGTGCGAATCCCTGAGAACTGTAGTTACAGATGGTTGTGAACTGCCGTATCCCAGGTCCTCTGAGAGAGCAGCCAGTGCTCTAACCACTGAGTTGTCTCTCCAGGCCACTGAATTGCTTTCCTAAGAGCCAGTGAGTGCTGGAGTATGGGCTCTTAGCCGCTGAGAAACCCACTTTTCCCCTTTGCCAGGAACCCTGTTGTCTCTATGAGAAGGACTCCACTCTATTTACTGTGGAAACATGTAAGGCCAAAACTCGATAGAGTTTACCTCTAAAGGGTGACTTTGACTTCTCTGTGTGTCCACTAAAAAGGCTTTGTTTCCAAAGTGTAGCAGCTTAGCTCTAATAAATGTCATCAGGGAATAGTCTGAATCAAAAACTTCCAGAACATAATAATCTTTTATTAATTAAAATTTCATCTTGTTCTTTTGTCTTCTGTCTCTGACTGTGTTTTGTGTTCCATTTGCTGGGTTTTTCCATGTCAACAGGATCCCTGGCTTGGGGTTGGTACACACTCTTGTTTGTCCTCTGCCTCTTATCTTTTCCCATCTTTTTTACTGTTTGTATTTTTTTCATCTTAATTTCCTCAATAACCTTAAGCCTTACCCTTTTCAAAATTTGATTTAGATGTTTTCTGTTCTTTTCCTTGTTGCTTAAATTTCATTTTAAATCACTTCACTTCTGTATTTTCCCTAAGTATTAGATTATTATTTATCTCATTTAGCTTATCTTCTCTTGTTTTACTAAATACTTCCAGTAAGCTATTCTATAGTATGAGCAAGTGTGTTTTGTTTCCTTCTGTTTCTTGATTTATGATTTTTTTCTAGATACATTGCTTCACCTTTGCAGTGTGTGTGTGTGTGTGTGTGTGAATGACATGTCTGTGTATATGTGTATGCATGTACATGTATTTGTGTGTGTGTGTGTGTGTGTGTGTGTGTGTGTGACTGTTTCCTGCATAGTCTGGCATAACAATTCTGTTTCCTTGCTTTGCTATCTCCCAGTAGTTCTGTTCAGCGTGACTTGCCTAGGCACTATATTGCTTTGGTCTCTTTTCACTCAGTCCTGGTGAGAAATATTTTCTATTTCCAACATAGTTCCACCTAGCCTACTGTGTCCTGCCTGCATTGCTGCAGCCTGAGGGAGAGGATAGGAAGTCATGCACAAGAGCTTGCTCTACACAAACCAGGCTTCATCTGATTCTAGAGCAGAAGCCACAAACTTCTCGCTTCTCTTCTGTGCAGTCTGGGCCTTTCTATCCACAGACAAAGTCAGCTCTTAGAGCTTTCTTTGTTTTCAGTTCTTCCATCATTCCTCATTCAAAAGAGAAAAAACAAACATAAGGACATTCTGCCTTTCTCCAGATTTGGGAGGTGTTGTGTGTAATTTGTGGGGTTTCTTTATGTATCAACGTGCTTTCTAGGGGGAAAGGTGTACACTAGGAAGCTAGCAGTGATGTCTTGCTATCTTCTGCTCCTGGACATGCTGTATTGTTCTTCAGCTGCCACGTTTTTAAGTTCAGCATCTTAATTTTCCAACATTCCTTATTCAGGGTGTTATTCGAATTCTTCGATAATTTCTATTTTTTTTTGTTTTGCGCATTTTATTATACGATGAGGATGTAAGCCTCCATCTATCTTGATTGATTCTGTCTCACTGAAGATACACAATGGAAGCTTATTTCCTGCCTTGGCTCGGGCTAGCTGCACTTCTCAGTAAAGGACCTGCCCTTCGTGAACAGATTCTACAGCTGTAACCAAAGAAACTCATTGTCCCAGAGACTAATTTCAGACCTGTTTCCTCCAAAATAAAAAAGGTTTTGACACCAGCATCTGGGTGCTGTGTGTCTGGCTTCATCTCATTCCTTATCCTTGCTTCCCTTTAAAAAAAAATAAAAACCTTTGAAATGAGTTTTCTTTGCTGCCTCTTTGTGAAAAGCCTCTTCAGAAGGTGAGACACTAACATATCACTAACAGTGGCATCAACAGCCGTCATTCTCCTCTCCCCAGTGATGAGTGGTCTCACCCTCATTCTCTTAGCTTGGACATAGCTCAAAAACACGCAGTGCGTTTCATCTGCATCCTGTGAGAGCTGTGGTTGCTTCAGTTCTCTTGACAGCATTCTAAAGATCCATGCCAACATTGTGCTTGTTTTGATTATGTACCTTCCTTCCATCTGTACTGAAATGTAACTCACTTCCTCTCTTCAAGTGTTCTCATTGCCTCCGGATACAGTCAGGCCCAGGCTGACTGAGAGGCTTGGATAGCTCGAAGAGTAAAAGTATTCACAGTACAAATTTGTTTTGAGACACAACTTTACTAGGAGAAAAGTTGATGCCACCCGAGACCTTGATAATAAGATGAGCAATAAAAACTAATTTTAAAATATAGTACTTTCTTTAGATGAAAAAACCCAGAGGTGAGCACCCCCCATAGGTTATATAGTCCCAAATAGTCATTCCTGAGCAAATACATCCCTAAACATTTAGTGTTGCTCATATCCAACATTAAATGGACTCAGTAGGTCATTTATGGGTTGTGTATGTGTATAATAATAATAAGGAGAGGAAGTCACGGTTAGAAAGGAGAGACCACAGGAGGAGATGAAGGGAGAGACAGTTGAAATGATGTAATTACAATACTCATAAGTATGAAATTCTCAAAAAAACAGTAAATTTAAAATAAAAAATACTGCAGCAAAGATTAAATCCCTTTTAACCTCATGCTGTGAGCTTTGTCTCTGCTGCTAACTCCCCTTTCCATCAATCTGTATAAATACAGAGTTTAACAGTGATACTTCAATACTTAATGTTTTCTCAAATGACATCCAAACCCACACTCAGCTTCCCCTTCTGTTGTGACGAGGATTCATTGATGATCTGATGATGAGACACAGTGATTGATCCATCGTGAGCACTGGATCTGCCTACTATGGCTTCATCGGGCCTGTGCCTCTAGCAATTACTCCTCTAGCATTCCTGAATCATCAGACTTTTCCTTATCTATTAGACTGTTCCCAGTGGCTTACGTTTCTGATCTAGTCCATTCTGCACTGCTATGACAAACTGTTCAAAGGTATGTATTTTGTGGAGAAAAGTGGCTCACAGCTCTGGAGATAGGATTGGTTGAAAGACTGCCTGCCTCTCTGACATAATTGAGGGATCCAAGACAGTACTGCAAAAAAGATCTCTGAACTACACAAGTCATAGGCAAGAGAGGAGGCAAATTGGCAGAGCAGGTGGAGGAAATCTATTTGCTTTATAACATTGGGTGGAGTGGTGGATGGCGAGAACATACTCACATGAGACCTAATTTTCTCCTAGGGAGAAAAAGATTAGCCACTCTTAAAGATCTAGTTTTCATGTTGTAAACCCTGCACCTCTCCACTCTGACCCCTCCATTAGGGGATTGTCTCAGCACAGGAACCCTTGAGGGACAAAGCATGCCCAAGAAGAAGCATCCAAGCCCAGGTTAAGCTGCTCCCCTACATCCCTCATCTTGCTGTCATCACATTCGTCCTTCTGCTTTGATTTGCTTGGTCAGATCTCACCAGCCTCTCACCTCACTGATCTGAAAAATTTCCCACTATGATGCCCTCACAGTAAGTAGGTACTTTCTTTGATTATCTCTCTCAGAAGTGCTCCACTCTGGGTCCACTCTTTGCCTTCCTGACTGTTCATTAACCCTTGACACACCCAGGGATGGCCAGCTTGATTTTCTTCAGGTGCATTTCCTAAGCTTCAGTAGCAAGACCTGGCTGACAGTACACATCAACAGTTACAAAACTGGTACAAAACCAACCTACTCACCCTTTCCTCCCTCCCTCCCCCCCCCCCGCCTCCCCTCCCTCCCTCCCTCCCTCCCTCCCTCCCTCCCTCCCTCCCTCCCTCCCTCCATTCCTCCCTTCCTTTTTAACTCAGGAAGATACTATATTCTCTTTTAGTTTTCTGAACTTTTTATCATGGTTGCCTTTCTCCGTGTCTACTTCACGGTTTTACTCACAGACCCCATCTTGGTTCTGTTATAAACTGTTTCAAGGTGGCGACTCCTCTGTCCAGTTTTGGTGCTATTTTCATGGAGCATATTCCTGGAACTCATCCCTAGAAAAATAAAATGAGAGCCAAATGCTTCACAGGTTTGCATGTCAGACTGCAGCTGGCACTCCCTGAGCTCCTCTGAGTATTTGACTGTATAAATTTGGTTATGCAAGTTGTCCACCTAGGAATGTTTTAAACTTCCAGAGCTTCTGCTTTCTTTTAATCTGATCTTGTTTTGTTGTTGTTGTTATTATTGTTATTGTTGTTGTTGTTATTGTTGTTGTTGTTGTTGTTACTATTATTATTATTATTATTATTATTATTATTATTATTATTATTATTATTACTTTGGATGACTTTGGAGGAGTCTCAAAACTTTCCTTGAGCTCAGTGCTGAAGCTGGACCCCACAGTGTTTTGGGTGCTACTGCTTCTCGCTCTGAAGATGAATTTTCCTTCCTGGAGAATTGTCTTTAGTTATTTTTATGATAATGTCTCTCCTCCCATTTTGGGGGAACTATGTTTTAGATGTTAAACCTTCTGTACTGTTTTTTTTTTTTTTTTTTTTTTTTTTTTGGTAATGTTCACCTTTTAAAATATCTGCTTTCACCCTTTTATTTACTGTTTCTAAGGAATTCCTTCTTGTCTTCTAAACCTTCTACTCAACTCTCGTTTCTGCTATTACCTTTTATTTCTGAAAGTTCTGTCCTGCTTAAGGCATCTGGATTCTTCTTCACTGGGCTGTATCTCACTTCATTTGACAACTCTGTCTGCTTGTTTTAAGAGTTCTCCTTGGCTTTGTCTCTGTCTCCTTGGATTTTATAGACATCTCCTTGTCTCTGCCTTCAGAGGGCCAAGGAGTAAAGGCAGGAGCTACCACACACAGCTCTGTAATGTTAATTTTTTGCTTTTAGTATTAAAATTTATCTATACTTAATTCTTTATTTTCTTTTAATTTTTAGTTGAGCACAGATTGTTTTCAAGCCCCTTTGTTTTCTAATAAACATATTAAGGTACTATAAAAATTCTCATCTGACTATTTCACTCTCTCCATACCATGAATTATTAATGTAATTGCATTGGCTCCTAAATATTTTATATTTAATACATGAATTAATTACTTGAGTTCTGAACATTACCTTTAGGTTAGACTTATTGTATTATTTTCAGAGAATATGATGTGAACAGCTCTGAGATTGTACCTTGTTGGGACTTCCTCTGGAACAAAGTTCTGACCAACTATATAAATATTTTGTGTGTTCCTGAGAGACTGTGAGGTCATTCCTGAAGTCTGTCAGGCATCATTAGCTTGAGGACCTTCTGTGACACTAGAATTTGAAGATCTCAAGTTCTTTATTAAAATAGCCTCATATCTGCATAGATCCTCTCACATCCTCCTCTCACTCACCCGAGGTGAGTTGAAACAGCAATGAGATGCTCTAGCTGTTGAGTTGCACGATTTAAGAACAAAAACAAGAAATGAAGTCTTACATTCTGACTGCATCTTTGCGGTCCAGCCTTTATATGAAGGTGTGTTAAAACATCCAGCAGTTCTCAGTTCTTTCACACATCTCTCTGCATGGTGTTCGCAGCATTTGCTTCGTCTGTTTCACAGACATGTTTCCAGAAGTACAATGTTCTTGAGCACAGTGCCACATCCTGAAGACACTGGTTCACTCTGGTCCTCCCTGACCACCGGTTCTTACAGCCTTTCTTCTTCCTCTTCCATGATGGTCCCTGAGCCTTGAAGCTGTGAGTAGATGTCTTTATTGGGAGCTGAGCAAGGGGGCATGTGATGGAGATATCCCCACTAGAGGGTAAGCAACCACAAACACTTTTCTCTGTACTTTACAGTCATGAGTTTCTGAATTAACCACCATCAACTGCACTAAGAAACTTTCCCAATCCAATAATCCTTTTTAATGACTAATGCCTGTTTAGTCCTTCAAAGAAGATGACAATAAACATTTTAAACGGTCTTCTTATTCAAACTTGTACCCAGTGGGGGTTTTATAGAAATTATTAAACAACAAGCCACTGGTACCTTTATCAATAAAAAAGGCTTTGGAAGACCTACTACTCATTCTAAGCACAAGCCCAGCAGGTGGAGGTAGGATGTACAGGCAGGGAATGCTTCCTTGTAGGTAGTCTGCAACAGTGAGCATCAGTTAGTAGCTTTAGCAAGAAAGAGTCTCCTGGTTATTAAAGAACATTTTTGCTCCTCTGTTCTGCTGGTCAGAGAGGACAGTCCTTATTATACTGTCATATTTTGTCTCAGAAGTGGCTTACTTTATATTTTCATAAAAATTTAAAATCCTGATTTATCCCTTTTTTAAAGTTAGTAATTCTTGACTGAGCAGATCCTGGGCAGAAGATCTGCCCCCAATCTCACAGAACCCAAAGGAAGCAGGCTTCCCAGGAACTCTAACTCAGGCAGTATCTTAGGTAAGGAGTTGCCAACACCCGCCCCAAACAGGGAGTAACTGGGACCCACTAGGACCCAGGAAGTCATTCCTGGCCAGAGCACTGATTCCTTCTGGTCTGCGCCTGAGCACTGAGCAGATCTTGGGCCCCAGCTCTAACCCCAGTAGTAACACCCACCCCACACAGTTCTGATACAACCAAGATAATAGGAAAGGCAGGCTCCAGTCAGAGACAGAGCAGGTAGCACTAAGGAGATCCAGATGGCAAAAGGCAAGTGCAAGAACATAAGCATCGGCAACCCAGGGTACTTGTCAGCATTAGAACCTAGTTCTCCCACACAAGAAAGTCCTGAATTCCCCATATCACTAGGAAAGCAAGATTCAGATTTTAAATCACTTCTAATGATGATGATAGAGGACTTAAGAAGGACATAACACTCTCAAAGAATTTGAGAACACAGCTAAACATGTAGAAGCTCTTAAACAGGAAATATAAAAATCCCTTAAAAGCTGGGTGGTGGTGGCGCACACCTTTAATCCCAGCACTTTGGAGGCAGAGGCAGGCGAATTTCTGAGTTCGAGACCAGCCTGGTCTACAGAGTGAGTGCCAGGACAGCCAGGGATACACAGAGAAACCCTGTCTTGAAAAACCAAAAAAAAAAAAAAATCCCTTAAAGAATTATAAGAGAACACAATTCAGGACATAAAAATGGAAGTAGGAACAATAAAGAAATCACAAAGGGAGACTACCCTCAAGATAGAAAACCTAGGAAAGAAGTTAGGAGTCATAGAAGCAAGCATCACAACAGAATACAAGAGATAGAAGAGAGAATCTCAGGTGCAGAAAATACCATAGAAAACATTGACACAACTGTCAAAGAAAATGCAAAATGCAAAAAGTTCTTAACACAAAACATCCAGGAAATCCAGGACACAATGAGAAGACCAAACCTAAAGATAATAGGTATAGATGAGAGTGAAGATTCCCAACTTAAAGGGCAATAAATATCTTCATCAAAATTATAGAAGAAAACTTTCCTAATCTAAAGAACAAGATGCCTATAAACATACAAGAAGCATATAGAACGCCTAATAGACTAGACCAGAAAAGAAATGCCTCCCATCCCATAATAATCAAAACACCAAGTGCACAAAACAAAGAAAGAATATTAAATGCAGTAAGGGAAAAAGGCCAAGTAACATATTAAGGCAGACCTATCAGAATTACACCAGACTTCTCACCAGATACTATAAAAGCTAGAAGATGCTGGACAGATGTCATACTGACCCTAAGAGAACACAAATGCCAGCCCAGGCTACTATACCCAGCAAAACTCTCAATTACCATAGATGAGGAAACCAAGATATTCCACAACAAAACCAAATTTACACAATATCTTTCCACAAACCCAGCATTACAAAGGATAATAACAGGAAAACTCCAATACAAGGAGAAAAATTATACCCTAGAAAGAGCAAGAAAGTAACCCTCTTCCAACAAATCCAAAAGAAGATAGCCACACAAAAATAATTCCACCTCTAATAACAAAAATAACAGGAAGCAACAATCACTGTTCCTTAATATCTCTTAACATCAATGGACTCAATTCCCCAATTAAAAGACATAGGCCATTTGACTGGATATGTAAACAGAGCCCAACATTTTGCTGCATACAGGAAACCCACTTCAGTGACAAAGACAGACTCTACCTTAGGGTAAAAGGCTGGAAAACAATTTTTCAAGCAAATGGTCCTAAGAAACAAGCTGGAATAGCCATTCTAAAATCTCCAGCCCGAGAACACAAAGGGAAGGACCCATGACTCCACCTGTATAAGTAGTTGAGGGTGGCCTTGCCAGGCATCAGTGGAAGTGGAAGGCCTTGGTGCCTAAAAGTTTGGATTCCCTAGTGTTGGGGAATTCGAAAGCAGGGAGGCAGGAATGGGAGGATAGTGGGAGCACATCCTCATAGAAACTCCCAGAATTATATGGATTAAACATGACAGAGGCAGGCCACCAGAAGACTAGATTCCAGAATTCAAACAAAAAATTATCTTGATACAAAAATTTGTTTTGAGAATTGTATATTGCAGAATACACAGCCTTGGTGTATCAAGCAAACTGAGCAGACCTGCTCGAACCTCTGATATCCTGGAATTCCAGCTGGATGCAGTGAAGACACAGCGTCAGAGGCCTATCAATTTACTCTTCCCCCTGCCCCTCTTCTAATATCTCAATGCCAGTAATCAGCTTGAAGAAGTTAATGAAGAGTTGGTGCCCCTATTCCCTGGGCTTGGGGACTGAGATGGTTAATATTGGGCTGTCTTTCTAGGGGAAAGTAGTGGTTTTGTTGGAACAGGGAGGAATAGCTAGGATTTATTGCATAGCCATAAGCTACTCGTAGAAGCATGTATAATGCTTCTACATTGTTACTAAGATGAAGTTATCATTTCTTGCAGATTTTACTTTAATTTCAAATTTAAAGTTTTCATTGGTACAAGTTTCTTATTGATATAAAAGTGAGATTAATATTATTACTCTCATAGGCATTGTGCCTATATAACACATTTAGGTATACAAGGCTTAGACCCAGTCCTTCTTTAACTTTTTTAACTGATTTGAGATGGTTAGCCTGTGAGTTAATGGCCTATAGCAAATTCATGGCTCTGAGTTTATTGTTAGTATGTTTTCTATATTTTATTTAGAAACAGCTGAGAGGAGTTAACAGACAACAGTCCAGATTGCTTTACATAGATAGTTGGTTTTCAAAATGTCAGAAGTCCACAGAACTGATGTTACAAACATTTCTGTATTAATGTTCATTTTGATTAGAGACCTGTCTGCTCCTGATAGCTTCCTGTCTTGGATTCTAAGAAGAAACTGAGCATCTTTGGAGTTACTCCAGTTGTGGTGAGACAGCCACTAGGCAAAAATTGCCTCTTTTCATCTACAGACAAATTACTGTCCAGAAAAGGACACACTTGTAGAATAGTTGACTGATTATATCTGCCAATACAGAGTAATCAGCCCTTAATAATTCCGCATCACTTGGTCTGTCAAATGATTCTGGGCCAGAAGGCTGAAGATTTGATGCTCCAACATTTTGAAGTATAGGGACTGTCCAGGTGCTCAGCAGTCTCTATAAATTGGCTAAGTTTTAGAAGCTATGCTTTGTGCTTCCCATAATTTCAGTTAACTCAGTCATTCTGGATTTCTAACAGGGTTGAAGACTTATAGTCTCATAGCCAATCCCAGCTATCTACTTTGAGAGAAAAGATTTGAGAGGATGGTTTTCAGCTGACATTTATTCTAAAGCCAAGAAAAAAACTGGGTTCAGAACTAAGTCTTTTAGTTAGGAGAGATGACAGAGGTTCTGGTTAGTCAACAAAATGATAGACCTGGGTATTAGGTCTATCTTGTACCTTACTGACACAAATTGGTATAGTTATGCTCTAATTGTATTTTGAGAGAAAAGTTTTATTTTAACAGGAAGGATGATATGTAGGAGGAGCTAAGGTGGGAGGAGTATGGAGAGGAAGTGTTTTCATGTCTCTACCAGTCCAAGATAGTTGGGCTATCTAGGTTGGGTATTGAATTACACTTCTGATTGTATGAGCATCTTGTTATTGAGCATTACCAAACTTATAAAGCCTTTGATCAACATTTTAAAAAATTGTATAAAAGCAAAAAGGAGGAGGGGAGATGGGATAGGGGTTTTCTAGAGAGGGGAAATGGGAAAAGGGGATGGCATCTGAAATGTAAATAAAATATTCAATAAAAATTAAAAAAAAACTTTAAAGTTAGTAATTCTTTTTCATTAATTTTTATTCACTTACATTTCAAATGATATCCCCCTTCCCAGTTACCCCTCCACAGACTCCTATCCTATCTCCCATCTCCCCTCTCCCCTTTGCCTCTATGAGGGTGCTCCTCCACCCACTCACCCAGAAAGTTGAACACTCCTCCATTACTGGTAGGACCACAAGCTGGCAAAACCACTCTGGAAATCAATGTGAAGGTTCCTGAGAAAACTGGAAATAGTTCTACCTGAAGACCTAGATATTACCACTACTGGGCTTATACCCAAAAGATGCTCCAACATATAACAAGGACACATACTACACTATGTTTATAGCATTCTTATTTATAATAGTCAGAAGCTGGAAACACCCCAGATGTCTCTCAACAGAATGGATACAGAAAATGTGGAACTACTCAGCTTTTAAAAACAATGACTTCAAGAAATTCTTAGGCAAATAGATGGAACTAAAAAATATCATCCTGAGTGAGCTAACCCAGACACAAAAGAACACAAATGTTATATACTCACTGATAAGTGGATATTAGCCCAAAAACTCAGAATACCCATGATACATCCCCCAAACTATATGGAGTTTAAGAAGAAAGGAGACCTGTGTTCTTTCTCTAAGATGTATTGTTTCTATTCTATGTGTGTGAGTGTCTGCCTGCAGGTATATATGTGCACCACCTATGTGCTGTGACCACAGAGGCCAGCAAAGGGTGTCAGATGCCCTGGAATTAGAGTGGCAAATCTTTGCAAGCTAACATGTGGGTGTTGAGAGTTGAACCCCTGCAAGAGCAGACATACTCTGACCACCAAGTTATCTGGTCAGCCTCCAAATCCTCATGTCTAAAAATACTTGCCCACTTGAAAGTGACTAAAATAGTATCTCACAATTTTTCTCCATCTTCATTTCTTAGAATTCCAATGGTCATTTTCTTGCATTTTAAAATAGATTTAGTATATTTCCCAGCCACTTTCTGCATAAATACCACTCAACTGCCCCGACAGGGAAGCTTTTCTTCACACCCCCGTAGAACTGGAAATGGAGAAGTGAGAGAAAAGGTCTGTGTGTCTAGGACCCAGAGTAAAATTTCAATTGCTATGGGAATTTATAATTCCCTTTCATTCTATTTAGCTAATTATAATTGTTATGATATATATTGATTTATAATTAATTTAGAATTCATCATGTTAAACTTGACCCCTCTATTAACCTTTAAGTTCTGAACTACTCAAGGAACCTCAGGTCCCTGAGATGTTCCAGTTTTCTCATCCTGAAACCTGTCATTATTCTATTATTATGAATTTTTGCGGAGGAGAGGAAAAATGGGTTAGAATTGTCTCACATTTTTTTTCTTTATGAACCTTAATTAGAAATGTTGGATGGGTAATGCTTTCAGCTTACCTAATCAACTTCTTCCTTGGAAATTTTTACATTTTGCTCAGTTAGACATGGTGCATGCCTGTCATTCCAACAGTGGCAGGATGAAGATGGGCAGATGCTTGGAGCTCACTGGTCAATCAGTCTAGCCTACCGATGAGCTCCACACTCAAGGAGAGACCCTGATCTGAAAAACTAAGGAGATATCAAGGAAGACATCTGAGGACAACCTGTGATCTCCACATGAGCACCCCTCCCACACATGCACACACACATGTGTACATGCACACATACATGTGACATTTTCTTTAAAGAAGAGCATGCTACCCTGGGTATTTGTCTTCTTCCTGTCTCTAGGATTCAACTCCCTGTGCAATCTGTCCAGGGTTAGCAGGTCCCCAATCACCAACACACCAGAGCACAGAAAACTGAAGGTTAATATTCCCTGTCCAACACATTTTTTTATTGGTTCAGAATTGTTGAGGCTTCCTGACAGGCGACTACCCCTCAGTGAGTGCAGAATCTACTCAGCTCTCCAGGCGGCAGGTCAGCTATGGGAAAATGGATGTTTTCTGTCTACTTAGGGAGCAAGATGAAAATAAAATAGGCTTAGGAACAAAGACTCCAGATTTTCATGACCACGAATGTGCTCTAAAGGCTGGAAAACATGAATACAAGAGCCAATGAGCAGTGCCCTCCATGGTCTCTGCTTCAGTTCCTGCCTTGGCTTCCATTAATAATGAACTGTAACTTGTAAGCCACATTAACCCTTGCCTCCCTAGGCTGATTTGGGTTATGGTAGTTATCACAGCAGCAGAAACCAAACTGGGACATCTGGTGCTCAAAAGGTCAGAGTGAGTAAGGCAGAGAGCTGATGGTAGCTGTTGGTCTTGAAGCATTGGGGAGACATTGGTCAGGCAGTGCCAAGTTCTATTTAAATAGAAGAGTCAGCTGAAGAGCTTGAACACACCATTGAGAACAGTTTAAAAGAGTGTATTGTATTGCCCCTAATCACTGGGAGTGGATGTCAAACGTTCTCACCTTCTCACCACAAGAGTTAAGCATGTAATAAAGGCCTATACAATGATAATAACAATAACAACAACAATAATAAATAATAAAATATGCAGGGTTAAAAATATACCCAATGGAGTGAAAACTGAGAAGGCCCTTCGAATAAAGGTAATTTTATAGAGCAATGTCACACTGATTTCCAAGCAGTATGTGTCTATGCTCACTCTGGTCTCAAAACTCTGCAAATAGTTTACAAAAAGAAAGAACGTACCCAGTGTATTGTGTCATTGATTAAAACCTTGATAGTTTCTTTTTTCTCAGGTTTTCTCCTGTTTCCAGTAAACTAAATGGTAAAACCCATAAATGGCAATTTTCATATTTTAAGTCTGAGGCCACAAAAATCTGTTGCCTTTCTTTTCTTCTATTCTCTGCCTACATTTCAGCCACACAAATCGTCTTTATTCATGCTTTCTCTTTCCCCATGTACCTATACACAGTGACTAAGAACAATCCACAAAATTCACTTAATGGAAGAGGTCATTCTCAGAGCTTTGGAGCCAAAAGGCAAAGTCTCAAATCCATACCATTTCCCTTAGCATGACACACATACCCCTCAGCCAGTTCGGGCAGCTCTACCACGTGAGGGGAAATACTGCTTTCTTGGGACACAATGGGGCATCCTAACATAGAAAGCAAACTAGGAGTTCAACATGTTTCCTACATTTCTCCCTATAATTTTTAAAGATTTAATTCTGATTAAGGAATATAACTTGAAATGACCGCACCAGAGAACTACATTTCACTAGGCAATGTCTTTTCAGAGAAGCCAAGTCAATCGCCTTTAATATCCTTATTATTTAAAATTTCAAATTAGGCATACTTATTTGTCTTAATTTAATACCAAAACTATTTTTAAGATTCCCCAGTTTAAAACACCCAGGTTAGAATTTCTGTTTCTAAATTTGAAAAATGAAATATCCTATGATTGGCTGTAAAGAAAAATAACAAAAGCTGGACTACAATAGACAAAAAATACTAGTGCAGAATATAGATTTGAACTCAGAGAAAATCAGTTATGATTCAAAAATACTCGGTTTGCACTCTACACTTTAAAAAAAATCCTACTTGATTAATTATTTGTAGACAGTCCTTAATTTAGATTCAAAAGGCAAGAAAGATGAGCAGTAAAAACTTAAAAAAAAAAAAAACCTAGAAGAAAAAAAGAAAGCAGAGAAGGGTAAATGGCTAGGCTTAAATGTTGTGGAGGAAATGATACGGTCTTTGTTGGGGAAGGTGTCCTCATATCATTACAGACTCACCAGGACAGTCAGAGGCTTGCAGCTGAGACAGGTCTCCAGGATGTGTTGTAAGAAGCCATCCTATGCCAGCACAAAGACCAGATGCTCTATCAGGGCTTTCCTTCCTCCCTCAGTACCATGAAGTGCAGGTGTATAAAACCTTACATAAATGTCTGGCCACTGAGTTATTCTACAAGAAAGTGGAGGGAGCTGTTAATCTTGGGAAAATGCTTCGTGTCTGCACATATTTCAATACCAGATTCATTTCCAGTTTTATGCCAGGATGGATTATATTTCAGTCACATCTATAAATTTCCTGAGGAGGCTGGGGATTATAGGGGCTTAGATTCTGTTAAAATCACTAAGGACAGAAACAGCCTGAAGAAAAAAGTAGAAGGTTGTAAAAAATGGGTGATTGGTGACACAGTTCCCTGGAGGTAAGGGTTGGAGCTGGAAGTCCTCTTCTGTTTGTGTCTTAGCTCTATTTAAAAAAAAAGGGGGGGGGATCCTAGTCAAGAAAACTGTACTCCAGAGGCACAACAGCAGGTCAAGAGTAACCCAAATACCTCTTCAAGCTAGGCAGATGAAGTCATCCGTTTGCCCTGACCCTCAGTGCATCCTGGGTTCTTGGGAAAGATGAAAACCTGCTGTTCAGCGTGCTCTCTGGCCCTAAATCCTCTATGATAATTTACAAAACATTAAGAAGACGACAATCACCCCACTCTAATCCTAGAGGAGCATGTCTTTCCAAAGAGCTCTACAGTTAGAAAATATTTTAGAATTCACCTCTATTTCTAAAATCAGATTTGTTGATGTAAATTGGAAAGATTAAGCACCAACATGTGTCCAGTTAAAATTGGTAGGTATAACTAAATAGACAATAATTATGATTCTTAACAAAGGTATTTTTCCAAATGTGACATTTTAAAACAATGATGTGCATGTTTAAGGCTTGTACCGTGGCTCTGGAGGAAGGACAAACGGATGTTCTTCAATGGGGTTATGAATTCTCTGAAATTGTGCTTAGACATTTGTACATAATGATTGTGCAATTTTCATTAAAATCTCAAAGAGATTTCTGGTCTCCAAAGAAATTCCAAACAACTACTCTGGGCTAACATTTGCTTTCCAGATAAATAATAGTCCCATTTAATTCAATTCCATGAATAATAATTGGTAGATATCTTTTTGTCATTATTCTGCTACTTAATGGGATAATGATATACATATGAAAAGAGAAATTAGCTTATTCATTAAGCTCGTACTGTATACTATTCCCAGCCACACAAAATAGCTCATTAACTAAGTTCCTACTGAGTGCTAGTCCCAGTCACACAAATCTTAGATATTAAGTGTAATTATATGAAATTCATAGATATGGAATTCACTTAGAAGTCACAAACCATTTAAAAAAATACAGTAAGTATTTGAAATTAAGTCTGAGTGGCCCATGCTGTATCCCTGATAGTACGAACAAAGTGAAAGAACTAGACTAAGTACTTATCAGGTGTGCCCAACTTGAAGCCCTTGGGCAACATGCCTCCTGTGAATGCAGTCCTAGATGGTAACATCATAGTACAATGCCAAGAGTTTGGAAAACCCCATACTAAATACATGTGAGCAATATACCACTTCCAAAAAGATCCGTGTCATCTCTTTCTACTTAGAATTTCATCAACATAATCACAGAAACAAAAATAACAGGAAAAAAGTCTAGACAATATGTCCTGCTCCTCAAAATTTTTGCTAACCCTGTAGTAATGAACCTCACCAAGAGTAATCTGGAAGATTTCCCAGACAAGGAATCCAAAAGAATGACTATAATGATGCCAAACAACATAAAAGATATGGATTGCTGCTCTCTTTATCAAATAGTCCCAGACTGCCACTCTTTCTTGCTCTGTATGCAATTCTGGAACCATCATCACTTGCTGAAAAGCCTTTCCCATCATCCCTAAATGCATTTCATGAAACTGCATTTATTCTGATATTCTGGGATCACTAGACCTTGAAATTTTGAAACCTCACAACTGGGTTTCCAATGCCTAAAACCATTCTGAACATCTGTCAGAGTTTCAGTAGGAAGGCTTCAACTGTTTTTGAAAAAACGTATTGATCTCATGAGATCACAAAGATATGTCTTATCATGACCAAGGCATATAAAGGGTGATTGCAGTATAATTTAATAAAGAGATAAAACACATGTTCTTATCATGACTAGAGCATAAAAAGGATAACTGAAGTATAATTTGATGAATTACTCAAGATATCTGGATGCCTTATAATCAGAGGCCTTTCCATAGATGACAATCTGGAAGAGAGACCCTTCCCCATATCAAAACCATGGAGTGTGTAGAAGTTGACATAGATAGAGTAAGACACTGAAAATATCAACTTCTGAAAGGACCAAACAGCAACATTAGCAGAGCCAGAAAATGCATGTGATGTAATTAAGCATATGTTTTTTTTTGAAAACAAGAAAAAAGGCAAGATGGGTGTAAATATAATAGACAAGTCTGTGGAAGCAGAGGGAATGTGCTGAAAATTGGAGTGATGGTGTCTAGAGGCACAAGTGTACGGCTTGACAGTGGTGCTGATGCTGAGGTTTTTATGTCATGGTGACAACCTCCAAAGTTCAGTAATTATTTTTTCCTAGAAGAATTCAAGTCCTAGGATAGCACTTCAGATTATCCAGACACCGTCACAACTCAGAAGACACATTGGAACTTGTTGGTGGGAAGTACCAGCTACCTTGGTGAGGTCACACAACTGAACATGGCCAGTTTACACTGTCTCCACTGAAGACATTTTCATAGGAAATTGAATTAAGCAACCTGAGATGGATGATAGGCAAACATTACCATGATAATCTCTTCCCCAAACTACTAAAAACCACTTAACATCAACACAGTGAGTTGTCAAAACCAAACCACGCAGCAAACAAACAAGAGAGAGAGAGAGAAAGAGAGAGAGAGAGAGAGAGAGAGAGAGAGACAGAGAGAGAGACCCAGAGAGAGAGAGACAGAGACAGAGACAGAAACAGACAGAGACAGAGACAGAAGGAAGGAGGGAGGGAGGAAGGAATAAAGGGAGAGAGGGAGGGAGGGAGAAAGGGAGGGAGAGATGGAGGGAGGAACAAATGAATGAACGAATGAAGGATAGATCTGGAGTGAGGACCCAACAAGGACAATTCAAAAACAAAAAGAAAAACAAGCTGAAAAACCTATTCCCACAGACTCTCATGCACAGTCCAGATCCCAAGCCAATGCTGTTGATAGTCATCCTTCAATGAAGTGAATCAACAGGCTAGTTGGGAGAACAGTAGTCGGGAAAGAACACAGACAAGTGTGATGACAGACTAGTATCTCATTTTTGCTGATGCCTTCAGCCTTTCTGTATGTTAACTAGGTGATAATTAGTGCCAAAATTGATGACGTTGATTTTTCTCTCCTTATTTTTGTCACTCCAGATAAGGTAGAAGTGCTAATTAACTGTTAAATTGTCCAAAAGAAAAGAAAAAGGGAAGGTGGGGCAGGGGGAAAGGAATGAGATGTGTTTGAATCCAGTAATCTGGAACTTTGGCTCTGTAATAGTGGGTTTAACATTTGTGTGGTACCATGTGCCAGACCTCTGTTCATAAATCCTACAAACAACTCATTCCTCCTCACTCCAACCCTCTGTGGTATGTTCTTTCTTATAGATGAGGAACTTGGTCAGAATCATAAAACCAACCTGTGGCAGAGTAACAGCACCCAGGGCATGTGACCACAGAGTCATGTGACCACAGGGCCATGTGACCACAGGGTCCTTAACCATTCCATATCCATCTTCAAGAAGTTCATAAACTCATCCAGAATATACACTGTGGGACTAAAGGAGAGCACTGTGATGTAGTAACTGCCTATTTCGATCCCTAACGTCAACAGCAAAACCAGACACAAGTATATGAAAGGAGTGGTAGTCACTGAGAAAACTCAGAAACATAAACCCTAATTGTTTCTCAGTGCATCTTTTTCTTTTCTTTTATAAAAAGGCAATGTGACTATGTGTCTTTGTCTGCATGTATATTTGTGCACCACATGCATGCCTGGTATCCACAGAGGCCAAAGGGCATCAGATTACCTGAAACTAGGGGTACGGATGGTTGCAAATCACCTTGTAGGTGCTGGGAACTGAACCTGTGTCCTCTTCTAGAGCAATGAGTGACCATAACTGCTGAACCATATCTCCAGCCTCTGCTTTTCCTAGTATGCACTGTGGAATCACAGCATGGCACAGTTCCTGAGTTAAAACCTTAAAGAAACACTATTTTAATATCTGAAAGGTAATAGAATTTACATTGAAGCTCAATTTCTGAACCAAGTGATTGATAAGTAGTTGTCACCATTCTAAAAACACCTTTAGCACACAGATCACAGAACCCGCTTCTACGCTCTGTTTTTCTCACTAATAAATTCCCACCTGCCATCCTATTTGTATTCATTGCACCTATCAGGTAAAGAAACCTTGATTCCATCAGCATTTCATTAAACCCTCATCATGTGGTTAATTCCGTATCTCTTTGGAAATGTCATCATCTGCTGTCTCATGGTGAGCTGCCTCCAGTGAGCTCTGTGGTGTTCTGCCTCCAGTAAGCTCTGTGGTGCTTGTGACATGCTTAACTCTCCATCATAATAATTAAATTACCTGCTGTAGAAATCATTGCAGAATGTCTCAAATGATGGAGATCAAGTGCGCATCCAGATGCTCATTAGTATTTCCTGTATCCTTGCAGGAGAAAGTATTGCAATTCTGCCTCTGATCTGCTCTCAAGACCAGAAGATCCTGGGATCAGGTGCCCTGTGGTGGTCACCCTGGACTGAGAGTTAGCAGAGGTATGGGGTTCTTAAGAGATTGCCAAGTGATTCTGGCTGTATTAGTAGAGTTCTCTAGAAGAGTAGAACTTACAGAACACACACACACACACACATGCACACGCACGCACACGCACACGCACACGCACACACACGATTTATTAGAATGGCTTATGGGCTGTGACCCAGCTGGTCCGACAATGGCTGTCTACCAACAGAAGGTCCAAGAATCCAGTAGTTTTTCAGTCCAAGAGGCCAGATGTTGCAGCTTGTTCTCAGTATTTGCCAGAATCCTAAAGAAGAAGAAGAAGGCTCTAATGCCAGGGAAGGAATAGACTTGCCGGCAGGCAAAGAGTAAAAACTCCCTTCTTCTGTGTCCTTTATGTATGCTGCCACCAGAAGGTGTGGCCCAGGTTAAAGCTAGATCAATCTTCCTACCTTAAAAGATCATGATCAGGTATTATGGATGGGGGAGGAACAGGACTGGAGCCCTGATGGCCAGCAGAAAGAATGGAAACAGGCAACCTCAGGAGGTAGGAGGTAGGGGGACCCTCTAGAATGTACCAGAGACCTGGGAGGTGAAAGACTCTCAGGTCTCAAAGGGAGGTCCTTAGGTGAGATGCCCTACAGTGGGTAAAGAAAACTTGTAGAGCCTATCTCCAGTAGAAAGACAGGGAATCAAGAAGAGGGATGGGGTTGCCATCTCAGAGTCAAAACTCTGACCCAGAATTGTTCCTGTCTGAAGAAACTACAATGACAAAAATGGAGAAGAGCCTGAGGAAAAGGAGGTTCGGTGATAGGCTCAAATTAGGATCCAGCTCAGGGGGAGGCCTCAAGGCCTGACACTATTACTGAGGCTATGGAATGCTCACAAACAAGGGCCTATCATGACTGCCCTCCGAAATGCCCAACATGAAGCTGAAAGAGGCAGATGCAGATATTTGCACCCAACCAATGACAGAAGCTGGTGACCCCTGTGGTTGAATTAGGGAAAAGCTGGAAGAAACTGAGGAGGAGGGTGACCCTAGAGAAAAACCAGCAGTCTCAACTAACCTGGACCCCCGAGATCTCTCAAACACTGGACCACCAACCAGGCAGCATACACTAGCTGATATGAGACCAGAGGATTGCCGGGTCTGGACTCAATCAGAGAAGATGCATCTATCCCTTGACAGACTTGGAGTCCCAGGGAGTGGGGAGGTCTGGTGAAGTGGGGGTGGGGTGGGGACATCCTCTTGGGGATGGGGGGAGGAGGTGTGGGATATAGATCAGTCCAAGGGTAAACTAGGAAGGGGATAAAGTCTGGACTGTAAATAAAGATTAAAGAATAAATTTTTTTAAAAAAAAGATCTAGACTAAAAGTGTATCTTCCCACCTCAAAAGACTTAACTGAGAAAAAAACTCTCATAGGTGTACCCACCACTTGGGTTTTAATTAATTACAGATGTTGTCAAGTTGACAGCCCTGGCCTATGGCTTGAATTGAGAACCTGTTCATTAGAATGTAAGAAGACCTAGAAGAAAAGCCACAAGGCTATTGCTTCTACACTAACTACAAAAGACATACAGAACCAGAAGTGGTGGCAGGTGCCTGTAGCCCCAGTGCTTGGAAGCTGAGGCAAGACGATCTCAAGTTCAAAGTCATCTTGGGCCACACTAAGAGAGCTTGCCTCAAATTGATCAGCCTGTAACAATTGGTCTAGCCTTCAGAATGCTTCTAAACTAGAAACGATTTTAGTGCTAGCAATCTTCCTATTTTATTTGTGTGAAGGTTCTTTGAGCAACCCTGTGAGCTTATTATGCTTCCACCTTTCCCTCAGGTAACTGTGATGTCATGAAAGCCAAGAATTTTTCACAATGAGTCAGAAGCACCATGCCTGAGCCTTTTTTTTTTTTTCCTTTAAGGTCAAGATGTCTAAAAGTTAATTATTTCCATAAAATAGTGATTAAAATACATGTGGGTTTTTTTTTCTCTAATTTCCATAACCCATCTTGAAAAAGAACAGGCACCTCAGTCTGGAAAATGGAAGAGTCTACAGGAATTCAGCAAAAAGTGACCACACCCTGACCCAGGATGGCTAATCTTCACTGTCAATCAATCACTGGGATCAGAGTCCCCAGGAAAGCACACCTCTGTGTGTGAGTGAAGAGATTCCTGAGAGGCTTAACTGAAGAGGGAAGACTCACCCTGAATGTCGGTGG
This sequence comes from Rhabdomys pumilio, assembly GCA_030674055.1. Lineage (NCBI taxonomy): Eukaryota > Metazoa > Chordata > Mammalia > Rodentia > Muridae > Rhabdomys > Rhabdomys pumilio. The sequence continues at coordinate 92,561,083 of JANHMN010000001.1, forward strand.
TTCTATCCTATGGGCAGGGTTTCTGGACTAAATAAAAAGGACAAACCCAGATAAGGCCTAGAATCTGTTGCTCTCTGCTCCCTGATTGAGGATGCAATGTGATGGGGTGCCTGCTCTTGGAGATTTACTTTCCCTGCCATAGTGGACTTTATCTCTAGTCTATGAGCCCAAAGAAACTCTTCCTTCAGTTGCTTCTGTCTGATATTTTGTCACAGTAAGATGATAAGAAGTACTGATGTACGAGTCTCACACCACACCGAATGGGGTGTAACTGGCAGCCGACGAAGGAACCTGTTAGGGTCTTAATTCTCTCTCTTCAAAACCAGGGTGTTAGCGTTCCCTAGCGAGGGCCAATGTGGAGATTAAGTAAGTTCATACATGAGAAGTCTCTGGCACAGAACTGACCATAAAGTAAGAGCCAGTAAGCACTAATTAGAATATATATATACTCAACTTTATTTCAAGTTGCTAGGTAACTCTGCTCAGAATAGAGAAGACAGAGCCCAAGCCCTGTCCCCACCATTGATTGGTAGGCCGTGCTCCTCTTGGTTTACAAGCCTGTCTGGGTTCAGATCCTACATCCTAGTATGGCTGCCTCTGCCCAACAGTCATCGTCATTACATTCACAGACAGAGCCAGCTTGGCATGGCTGAGACCAAAATTCAAGATCAAGTGAACAGTATGCCCGGGATAATTTTGAGAAACAAATATTAAACACTGATACTAAGCCTTAGCCTCTAGATTTAGAACAAAGAATAGTTATAGTTTTTATAAAAAATATAATTCTTGAGTTGAAATATTAGCAATTTTGTTTCTCAATCTATAAGCCACAGAAAACCCAAGTCTACTTACTCAAATAAGTAGGGTTGGGTCGTAAGAAGAGGGGGATTTGCTGGCCTTGTTAGCAACTCAGCAACAGCGGGGTCAAAGTGCTATTCTGTGGGCATTTACGTCAGGCTTTTCAGCCCAAGGTTACAGAAAAAAAAACTCTAGCTCCTTCTTTGGGGAAGAAAAGGAGAGTAACTGTGAAAAGCATGGACACCTAGTTCTTCCTACCAGGAAATCTGACTGATACTCATTAAACATCAGAGGACAGGTGATGTCGGTCACTCTTACTTGTCTCGTGAATGGGGTGGAGGAGTAGCCACCCTGTTATCTCAGCCACAGAATGGTCCCAACTCACAACCCATCTCTTACAGCAGCTATGAAAACAGACACCAAACAAAGGCATTCTCAACTCAAGTTGAAGATTCAACACTGGTTTAGAATAATCAGTTTTGCTGAAACACAGGTTTTAAAGGCCTTTTGTCTAATACCGACACTAATGCAGCTTTGCCTCCTGACATCAGCCCAACTATTTGTGAACTTGAATTTGTATTCTGTCTTCTGGTTGCCATGTGTGGGCAGAAGTGTGAGGATTAGGAACTGAACCGGCAGAGGTCTCATTACAACTAGATGTCAGTGAAGATGTTCTCAGATCCCTTACAAACGATAATGACATGTCACTCAGGTAACAGATGTCATGGAGAAGGGAGAGTCAGACTTCTCAGTGGTAGCGATGTTGGCCCATAGCATGGCATGTGACCTTGAATTCAGGAGAATTTCTACCTTTTCTTTAGTCTTGTAATTTTTGGAGCAAAGCTCATGTTTCATCTTCATCCCCTTGGTCCTCAGCCACACTCCCTTTCCGGCCATGGTTGCTCCAGACCATTCACAATGAATTCACCTGTTATATAATTAGCCTCCAGTACAGACTTGCCTTGTGGGTTTAAGTTGCTTTGATGTTACAACGGGGAACAAAAACCATGGTTTGTGGTGCAGAAATGGCACATTTAAGCAATCCAGGCCCACCTAAAACACTCAGACAATATTTCAAATACTGAGTGATACTAAGTTTAATAAAACTGAATAGTTTACTAAACTAGAATTATGTAAATATAATAGAAAACAATCCCGTGATCAGAGTGAACCAGTATACTGTACTGTGTTGCTTAAAAAACAACCGTGAGTAAATTGCTAACTGCAAATTTCCATATATAAGCTTGGCTCTCCAGGACCCATGTTATACACACACACACACACACACACACACACACACACACACACACACACAAACACAGCAGGGCATGTCTGATACCTCAGTACTGGAAGGCAGATACAGTGGAATTTTCTATCTCTTTATCTAGTCAGCCTATCAGAAAGGATGAAATTATGGCTCACTGAGAAAACCTCTACCAAAGGAATAAGGCAGACAATACAGACTATGACAGAGCAAGACATATGACATGCTCCTCTGGCTCTTCAGGAATACTCAAACACACACACACACCTAAATGCTGGATTTGGGATGGGTGGTAAGTAGGTTAGAGAGCTCCCAGGAGAACAGCTCAGAGAAGCTCTGGGACAACCATGATAACATCCAGAGGTAAGTCACTAGATCATGAAGTCTGTCTGTCACCAACCAATGAACTAATCCCTGTACCTTTACATTACTATGGCATCTCATTTTTTGTTGTTGTCTCAAACTATGTCACATTTTACCCACATCTATTATTTTCTATAAAAATATATTTATATTAATATAAAAATATATTAAATGGCAAGCATGGTGTTAGTCCCAAAGAAGGACACAAAACAAGGAAGGGTGTTGCCGTAGGACGGATTATCTATGGGTGAGGGTGGGGAAGAGCCATGCCCAGAGAGTGAGGAGGAGTGGCTTTCAGGGTTGGGGACTCTTCAGTGGCTAACAGATTTGGGTATCAACAAGTGGCATGAGGAACACTCAAGAAATTTATTCAGAGTAGCAAATCACTGCACACAACATGGAAGATAGATTAAATGAGAGCAGAACAGAAGCTCCAGCCAGGGAGCTCAATTACTCTAATCGGCAGGAAGGAGGAATGACCCTAACTAAGATGGTGGAATGGAGTGTGAGAGGGGAAAGGGGAGAAAGAGAAGATGGGAGCCACACCTGGATACGCATGAGCTGGAGAGAAAAAGAAACGGGAACACAAGGTTTTCCAGTTCGGGACTTGCTGGGTTGATCTTTCATTAGAACTTGCGCATGTGGATAAAAAGAAACAGCATACGGCTGTGGGTGCAGAGCTTACTGGGTTAGAACACGGTGTTTGGGTTTGTTCTGCTTCGCTTTGCGTTTCCAAGTAAGAGGGAGGCCAAGCTTTAGTCTTCTGAAGCACATGCAGACTTCACTGAGCTTTGCTACTCAAGGCAGGATTTCACTTTCATTCCCTCTGAGCCATGGAGGACCAATATAAAAGAGGGAGCTGCCAGTAACTTGACCACTCAGAGTGGTAAGGAGGGTGTGCTTTAGTTAGCTTCTTTGTTTTAGTGGTAAACACCATGACCAAAAGCCACTTGATAGAAGAAAAGGTGTTGGTGTTGGTGTTGGTGTTGGTGTTGGTGTTGGTGTTGGTGTTGGTGTTGGTGTTGGTGTTGGTGTTGGTGTTGGTGTTGTTCTTATTGTTTTCTTTTTCGCTTTTAGGTTATAGTCGACTGTGAATGGAAGTTATGGCAGGAGCCTTGAAATAGGAACTGAATCAGAGACCATACATACACAGTGATTATTGGTTTGTTCCCCAACTGAGTAAGATATGCATATCTTAAAACAAAACAAAACAAAACAAAACACCCCTCAACCAAATAAACAAACAAAAAATTTAAAATAAAAACAGAAAGAAAACCCAAGCATTACTCATGCTCTCTTCTGCTGAGAAGTACCTTAGAATTGGCACCTTTAGCACAGTTCAGGTTGAGAATCGTTTCCTGACACAACCCCCAACCATGATTAGTTTTTAATCAATCTGACACAAATCTAGACATAAGAGGTAATCTTACTCAGTTGAGGAACTGCCTCCTTCAGATGGTCCTGTAGGGAATTTTCTTGATAGCTAATTGACAGTAGGAGGGTTTAGCCCATGGTGGGTGGAGTCATCCCTTAGGTGGGCATGAGCTATTAAGAAAGGTAGCAGAGAAAGCAATGGCTGTTCTAGAACTTACTATTGTAGGCTAGGCTGTCCTCAAAGTCACAGCAATCTGCCAGCTAATGTCTCCCTAACGCTGAGATTAAAGGCTTGGGCCACCATGCTCCACCTAATTATGCTGTTTCCTTAAACCTTCATTTTCTTAAGAAGATAATTATTTCTGGAACATTCATTGAGATAACATATAAAACACACACACACACACACACACACACACCCCTTTCTCCCTTAACAAAACAGGGCTTACATCAGTCAAAATTGAGAACATCACAAGGCATATCAATCAAAAGGTACTGAGAATAGAAAACTCCAGGCCTACAACATAATCATCCAGATAACAGGAATGAAGCTGGGGCACAAGACTTCCAGGCACAATTCTGCAACTCTAATTTTGAGATAATGAAGTTGACATTGTTGCCATCCAGAAGTCAGGCATCTCCAGGAAAGTGCCACCAATGCCATAGGTACTCAGCAGCCCCCAAACCGATGACTGTCACTGAAATGTGAAGCACATTCGGTGAAAAAGTCACACCTGCCTAGGACATGAAGAAGCCACCCATGCTGCTCAGGGGGAAACTCCTTCCTCCTCCAAAGGCAAATGCATCTGTGTGATAGACCATCAGCGGCATCAAGAACTCTACATGCAATTCCCAGGTCTCTGACTCCCGCAATCTAGAGCAACACACAAGGAAGCTTAGAAGTGAGTAATCACCAACAATCACATCCAGCTCAGCCCTAAATCTAAATGTGACTCTGCATACAGAACTCTTCTAAAGTAGGTTTAAGATACATCACTTTTCAAGGCTGAGAACCTAAACTGGAATTGCCCAGTTCCACAATGGCCACCAAGAGAAGTGTTTCCCTCAAAGGCACAGAGAGTCCACTTTAGCTGTAGTCCAAGCATCCCAGACCACATCTCAAACCAGCATTACAACTTGGCAGTATTATTCATGTGGTACTTATTTTGCAGCTATGCAAAATGCAAGAGTGGGGGAGTTTTAGAGGCTTGCATCCAAGTCCCAAAAAGCCACTGAGCTCCGACGATTGCAGAGCAAGGTTCATTCTCTGCAAGCAGGCCCTGAGAGGTTATTGCTCAGAGCTGAAAAAACATAGCATAAAAGAAAACAGAGACTCCGGGATGTTAGAATTCCCAGAGCCATGGGAAATTTACCTAGGAAAGTCAGAAGCATGGAGTGGATCAGAAGCAAGAGAGAGGTCACGAGTATACAGGTCGTAGGGCGGAAGTAGTGGGGCTCCTCAAGGCTGTTGGAGCCTAGGTGATCCTATCATGAGCCCCACGAGCTGCAGGATTGGTTCATGTCTTCACTGAGTGTTCCTCCTTTTGAGCATAGGTATGCTACGTCCTGCCAGTGTGTGTTATCAGTACATAAATTGTCTTCTTGTCAGGAGCTCACAGTTAAGCGATTCCTGAGCCTCTGAAGAAACTGCACTTAGACTTTTGGACAGTTTTGGAACTGTGAAAACTTTCAGGACTTTAAAGAATGGACTGATTTTGCATTATGAAGTGAATAATGGATTTTGGAAGATCTAAAATGGATAATTAGGGTTTAAAAGCTGTTTGAATGTCACATCTTACTCAAAGGAAATCGGTGAGTTAATCTGGGTCAGCCACTTGATGGGATTTGGGATTTCCTGGGATACAAACTTCTCAGCATATTCATGGAAGTGTTTCCAGGGAGGTTAAAAAGAAAATGAAGGCTACACTTAGTGTGGTTGGCATCATCCCACGAGGCAGGGCCCACATTAATGGGGTATTTTTCTGTTGCTATGGTAAATGCCACAACTAACAGCAAGTTGGGGATAAAATGTTTACTAGGCTTAAAGATTACAGTTCATCATCCAGAGAAGCCAAGGAGGGAACTCACGGGCAAACCTCTGTCTGGTTATGCAGCGCGTGACCAACCTCACATGCCCACCCTCATGCCTTGCCTGCCACGATGGACTGCACCTGTACACCATAAATCCTGCTTTCTTTACCTTGGTTTTTTCATATATTACATCACAGCAGTGTGAAAACTAAAAGAGACCTTTATCCCACTATATTAAAATATACTTTGTTAAAAGGCAAATAAAGTATCCTATGATCAGATTATGACAGAATCCAATAAAACCACTCATTTGGTAAGATATCCGTAATGATCCTCTGCTGTACATGAGTAGAATAAAGGACTGAATGTTTGGTTCAAAGGCATGTGGTTAAAATGTACTGACTCAACGCTAGTGATAAAAGCCACTTCTGTCACTCCAGTGTTGATTTAGCTCATGGATTACAGACATACTCACTTACTGAGAATACCTCATCTAATATTTATGGCATTTATAAAATATAAGTATGTTCTGTTTCACAAACTTTTTGGAAACCATTTTATCATCTTTCTATTCAAGCTCATGTATTTTGTACTTTATGGAAGTAACAATACCAGAATAGAGGATATTTTTAAATAACCTTGGCAGATAAAATGAATGAAATTTTTCCACAATTCTTGTGGGCCTTAAGTATTATCTTAACTAAAGTCATTTTTAATCTTAGGCTCCTAAAGATTTAACAGTCAGAAACATATGGATAGGGATTTCCCTTTTATCAGCATATAAATCTGTTAACAGAGTCGTTGTAGCATTGGAGATAATGAGTTATATCATATCCAGTAAACCTTATGAAAATATTGCCTTCCAAATTGTCTTTGGGGACAGACCTCTTTTTTAAAAACATTAATGAGAACTAGGAATTAAGGTTGGCAGAATTTGTAGTGTTCCCTTTTCATGACTATAATGTTCTTCCAGAGAAACATGACATTGGTGCCCTCTGAGACATCCTCATACCTGGTAATGCTTAAGTATAACTTTAGATTACATTAAATATAACTGTAGAGGTTTTGTAATGTCACTTAAAATATGACATAGTTTCGTGAAGGGAAAGAAACAAGCTGTCTTCACCACTTAAACAAACCTCAAGCATAATTCAGGGTCATTTGACAATAGCCAATCCATTTTCTCCAACAAGGCTTGAGAAGTAGCCTCGTCTGGAGCCAAGAGTTCTCCCAAGGTCAAGATGAGTCTACTGTGGGGATAATGACCCACCCTTTGCCAGACTAGTGGAATGAGGGATCCCAGCTGCCGGGTTGTGGTATCTAGGAAACTCAGTCATGTTCCTTCAGGGACATTTCTCTGTAGCCGTTTCTAGTTAGACTCCTGAAGAAGTTCTGAACTGCCCAGACTGACATACTTTGTAGAGGTAAATTCATTCATTTTAAATAAGACTGTTGTACTTTTTCTATTCGTTGTTAAAGAAGGACATGAAATCATGTAAGTTGCACACCCTATCAACCTTAGATCTACCTCAGAAGGGTTTCTTTGCAGAGCAAAGGTGTATTACAAGTGAAATTTTACAGCTGAGTTTCAGGAGCTGTAGCAAAGCCCCTCACTGTGGTTTGTATGAATGGGCAAATGGTCTTCCTAGGCAGTCATTCAGAGACTGGGCTAGTGAAATGAACACTAAGCTTTGGAGGCCAAAGGGATCCTAATTTAGATACACAGCCCACCCCACCTCACCCCCTGCAAACCTTCATAGCAACAAGTGCACGGCGGCACTGAGAATGACCAAGCAGGTGTTAATTCCAGCCTTGTTGCTAAGGAGACTCCTACAAGGTCTGCATGATCTGCCCCCAAAGCTCCCACTGAAACCCACACTCAACATCCCTGAGAAAATTCAGCAGCCACCTACACCATGATGACTAGTCAGCAAGTACATTAAAGGCTTGGTTCCTCTGAACACCATACCACCATGTCTCTTACAGGCTCTACTTGCTGAGCTACAGCAGATCAAACCTGCACAGAGAGCCAGAGCTGATCCACCGATGGTTGTCAATCATCCCGGAAGAAGCAGGCTAAGAATTCATAAATGTTTAATGCAATTAGCAAAACACTGGTTTCACTTTTAGTCTCCGAGCTTACTAACAGTCTGGATCGGGCTCCAATGTAATTAAGATGAAGTAAGATTTTTTTTTTAATTATGCATGCTAGGATCTGTAGTGGATGGTTCAGCAGTTAGAAGACCCAAGTTCAGGTCCTAGCACTCACAGGGAAGCTAACAGTTGTGGGATATAAAACCATGCCAGGAAGTTTGGGTAAGGTAGAGAAGGTGGAGACCTGGAGACTCGAGGCTTAGGTGGCTCCCACCTCCCTCGTTAGACTCCTGACTTGAAACACGTGCCACGCTTCTCACATAAAAGAGATATGTGACCACAGTCACATAGGCCCAAGACAGAGTTCTCCATGCTAATGAGGTACCTAGAGGCCTAGAGGGCTTAGCCAATAAGCTTTCACTCCTAGACATTCCTTCCTGCAAAAAATATTTAATATTATATAATATGTAATATTATATAATATCTGCCATGACAATAAACTGTTCGGAACCACAGGCTACCTCTTTTCATCAAGATCCACTGTGGGAAGCCAAGAAGGCCTCTGCCTACAGAGCCACAGTCTAATCTCCCATAGAAGGCCTCTCTGCACTCCCAGGCACAACCTCCACCAAGCTTGCTGCCATCAAGCCAAGGACAATTATCCATGATGGGACAAGCCAGAGCTCTCTTCTCCCCTCAACCCTCTCCTTCTCATATCCCTGGGCTAGATACTGTCCCTGGCCCATGCCTCTGACTTTGTTCTTTGCTCTTCTGAGACTCCCAGCGGTTCCTGGATGTCCAAGAGTCTGAGAACCCCATGGCCCCAGTCTTGTCAAAGGCCTAGGGACCCCCAACCAGCTCTGGCTTTCCCACATCTCAGACTGTGCTTTCCCACCCCAGAGCGGTATATCGGCACTTCTCTACAACCCAGCCCCAGCCCACCAGCCGCATCCCCAAACAGCTGTGCCCAGTGGCAGATGGAACTGGGCCTATAACCTTACAGTTATCTCTAACTGCAGTCCCAGACAATACGATTCCCTCTTCTGGTCCTAGCAGACACCTGCACACATGTGGTGCACATACATGTACACAAGTCTTTAAAAAAAATTAGGTATGTTAAAGTAACTTTCATTACTGACATGAAATAGCCTTTTGTTATTTAAAGTTATTATATAAAAGCATCTCCACAAAATTTACTAGGTCAGGAGGTAATCTTGCCTTTAAAAGAATGAAAATTCTTTTATCTTTAATAAAACGTATGACATTATGCTAAGTTAAAACAGGCAGCCACAAAAGAAAATACGCTACTTTACAAGGCATTTAAAGGAGTCACCTCATAAAATCCAAGAGTAAAATAGATTGAAGGTAGCTCCTGGGGGTTAATTGGAAGGGCAGGAGGAATTGCCAATCATGGGTATAAAATCTCCACTGTAAAAGATAATTCACCTCTATAGTGTTGATAGATAACAGGGCTATATTCTATACCTAAAAATGCTAAGAAGGAAGATGGCAGCCTATATTAGCATGATAAAAAATACAGTGAAGAAAGAAAATGAGAGGGAGACAGAAGAGGCAGAAAAGTTGCAGGAGGAGGTGTGGAGGCAGAGGTTGGGGAGAAGAGGAAATGGGGAAAGAGGAGAAGGGGGGTCACAGATAAAAGAGATTGTCCCGAGAAAATGAACTTTAGCTTCTCAGCCCGATGGATGATAATGGTTGATGTTGAGGAGCAGGGGTGACAGAGAGGGGCTTTAGTACAGAGCAGATACAAACATCAGGATAAAGTTTGCAGGAGATTGGCTCGCCTCCTTGGGAGTGTCTTTAATACAGATGAGCATGGACGTGAGGACCCCTTCTAGAATATTCTAAAACTCAAAGCTTTTGCTTTGATGCTATTTGCTCATTTTGTGACGCAAGCACAATGACAGGTAACGCTTAGGGAAACTCAGGGCAGCAGTCACGACGATTCAGTGATGAGTGTCCTGCGTGGTCAGACTTATCAGGGCTGTTCTTCATAACCATTCACTGGTGGTGAGGAAAGGACACAAGAAGTCCATTTTTTAAAATCTCCTTGGTTATGCAATGCAAACATTAATTTCATTAAGCAAATATCAGTCCTTGAGCAGACGTTTTAAGCACACTGCTCGACAAATTGGAACATATGCAGAAAATTACTCCTGGTGCTTGCCAAGGTCTGATGGTTTTTCTCCAGGAAAGGCCATCATAAGATTGAAGTATGCTCTGAACTGGTCATTTTTTTTTTTTTTACCAGGAATGGAACCTATATCTGAATAAGCTAAGATTCCTGTTCATTTTGATGTCTTAGTTGGCAGACTCTTTCTCAGCAACGAACCAAGTGAGATGCCACTTTAGGGAAAGACTAATAGTATTTGCTGCCAATGCTAAAACTCGAGCTTTCCACAAGAACCGGGACTGTAGACAGGCACATCTGTCATTGTAGACCTGTCAGAGCTCTTCTGACAACATTAGAATAAATAATAACAAATACCACAGTTTACTGAATAAATATACCAACACACTGAAGCTCCACACAATGCAGTGAGCTGACATCCCAAATGCCCTTTCCTGTTAAGACACCCACAGGTAAAACACCCAAAGCAGAAGATAAACCAGGAAATTTCAACAGCACAGAATTCTGAAAAGTTCATTGATACAGTTTCAGATTCCAAATTGCATCCAACCTTTAAGAAAATGTCACTATTTTTCTTATCTACCACTACAATCAGAAACTCTTATCTAAGAATATGGGTAATTTTCTGAAAAGACTATTAAAGCTTTCTAACAACTTACCTGTAGGAAGCTGGCACTTCCTAATACATGTCAATCAAAGCAACATCTTGGTGGGAGGTGAGATCGCTCATTCAGTAAAAAAGATGCCACTCAAACCCAACCACCTGAGTTCAGTCCCCTGAACCCACAGAAAAGGAGGAGGAGGAATGTGACTCCACAAAATTGTTCTTGGACCTCCACATGCATACTGTGGCACATGCATGCATACACATGCAGGAACACACACACACACACACACACACACACACACACACACACACACAATGGTAATAATAAAATGTAAAATAGAAACCTCTCATTGTTGATTGATAGTTTTCAAACTACATCCATAGACTACTTGACAATGAGTTAGTAGAATCCTATTCACTAATTTCTGTCTGCAAGCCACATGACAATAGTCTCCAATTGTAACTGGCTAAGCAGGTAATGCTTATGATGTGTAAGTCTACTTTAGACACTGATTCTCACTTCTAGTGAATAATGATCAATTAAAGGTGACTGCATGGCTTACAGCAATGTTTAAGAGGCACTACATTTCCTATTGTTCTCTGTCTGTCTGTCTGTCTGTCTGTCTGTCTCTGTCTCTCTGCCTCTGTCTGTCTCTGTCTCTGTCTCTGTCTCTGTCTCTGTCTCTGTCTCTCTCTCTCTCTCTCTCTCTCTCTCTCTCTCTCTCTCTCTCTCTCTCTGTGTGTGTGTGTGTGTGTGTGTGTGTGTGTGTGTACCAGCAGGGAATCAGAGTATGCAAGTAGACAACTGAATTTAGTCAGAATTGGGTTGATGAGTTGGTTGCCTGATGCATCTAATAACAGAAACACGAAACAAAGAAATGAAAAGTATTTGGAAGTAAGTGGTACCCATACTGGATACTCTTCCGTCCGTTCCTGCCTGTACAGCCTCTAAAAACAATTTCAGAAAAACATGCACCTCCCACACGTGTTTACTGTGATACATAAATGCTTTGTTGTAAATTTAAACGTGGTAGACTTTTTGATATATAATGTACTTTCATCTATCACTTTTGAAACACTAACCCGTAGATTTAAATACCATATAATTTTGGTAGCCACCAGCATCCATTTAAAGATGCTTAGAAAAGAGCTTCTTACATTGAAGTTTTTCATCTTCTTTCTATTTGAGCCAGTACTTTCAATCCACTCCCTTCACACCTACCCCCAGAACTGAATTTTATAATATATTTCTGTACTCATGGGATTTTTATTTATCATCCTCACACATTTCTCTGCAACAAATATGTATATAACCTAAAGTTTAATATGTTTTTTTCTATTTTTATGAGCATAGAGTTCTAGATGGTAAAAAAAAAAATTCTTTCAGACAGAGCTTCGACTGCAACTATTATAAAGTGGCTGTAACGTTTGCATACTCAAATGTTTTGACAAAACAATATGCTAAAGACTTTTATTAAAATGTTATCAAAAATAAAAGCTAACTCTTTGTTGGAATTTCTCTTACAAGGATGGGAACAGTTAAAGTCAGTGGCTTAGTTACTTTCCTGTTGCTGTGATAAAACACCATGACCAAGGAAATTTAGAGAAGAGAGGGAGTCCACATCTGTGATGGCGGAAGGGAGGCATGGTGGCAAGGGTAGGAATGGGTGACAAGGTAGAAACCTGAGCAGAGATGGCAAGATGAAAGTGTCAGCGGCTTTTCAATCTCAAAGCCCATCCTCAGTGAGTGACATACTTCCTTCAACAAGGCCACACCACCTAAGCCTCAGGAAACAATGCCACCAACTGGAACCAAATTGTTCCAATGTGAAGACTATGGGCAACATGTCTCAATCAAACCACCACAGTAAGTGAGGATACCTTTTTACCATTACTTCATCAGTGTTTAAATGTTACTTGTTTTGGGGGTTGTTAAAATACATTATTATTATCCATATTTTACTTATACGTGTATGTTCAGAAGCTTTTTCTGATACTCAAATAATAGAAATTTTATAACAACAACACTTGTTCTAGCTTCGTTTCTGTGCTGTGACAAACACCTTGATGTTTGTCAAAAGCAACTTGCAAAGAGTCTATATGTCTTCCAGTTCCAAGTCATAGTCCACAGTTTTGGAGAAGTCAAGGCAGGGAGTCATGTGACCTTCTCAATTAGGAGCCAAAAAGAATAGACAAATCCTTGCTTGCTCTTAGCTAGCTTTCCCCTCTGTTTGCCTAGGGAATAACACTGCCCACAGTGGGCTGGGCCTTACACCAATTATCAGTTACGACAATTACTTCACAGGCATATATCTACAAGCCAACCTGATCTAAATAACTCCTCATTAAGACTCTCTTCCCAGGTGATGCTAGGCTGTGTCAAGTTGACAGTTAAAACTAAGTAACACAGCAGTAAACTTTTTGAATTCCTCCTGAATTAAAACTTATAATAAGCTATGTATGTGTCTTAGCTAGGGTTTCTATTGCTGTGACAAAACACCGTGACCAAAAAGTAAGTTGGGGAGAAAAGGGTTTATCTGGCTTACATCTCCAGATCATAGTCCATCATTGGAGGATGTCCAGACAGAAACTCAAGCAGCGCTAGAACCTGGAAGCAAGAGCTGATGAAGAGACTATAGAGAGGTGCTGCTTACTGGCTTGTTTCTCATGATGGGTTCAACCTGCCTTCTTGTAGAACCCAGGACCACCAGCCCAGGAATGGCTCCACCCACCATGAGCTAGGCCCTCTTGCATTGAGAAAATGTTTTTTTTTTATAGCTGGATCTATGAGGCGTTTGCTCAACAGAGGCTTCTTCCTCTCTGATAGCTCTAACTAGTGTCAAATGACATTAGCATACAAAACCAGCCCGTACAGTAAGAATCTCTTATTAGGGGTGTCAGATCTCAGCTGACAATTTATTGATAGTAAAGAGTCTTCTAATTTGTAAAAGTGTTTGTTATTCAGCTATTAGAATAGCTTATTTCCCAAGGTCTTTGACAAGTATCAAAAAAGCTTTATAAGTCTTATCTGTTCAACTGAAATTACACTTTTTAATCTGTCCTCTAGAGACATGCTGCTTAATCCAGATTTTCACAACAAAACACGGAAAACTGAAAACAGAAGAAGTGATTTCATTGCACTTCTCGCTCTGGGTATGGTAGTGTATACCCATAGTCCTACACTGAGGAGGCAGAGGCAGAAGGATTGCCACAAATTCAAAGCGAGTATGGTCTACAGAGTAAGTTCCAGGCAGGGCTACAAACCAGACACTCACATCACAACATTTTTGTCAAAAATGGTATTTTTATGAATTGTTTTATCCCATCACAATTTTTAAATTAAAATTGACATTTTGAGGCAAATGTTGATTCACAGGTGGTTCTAAGACATAATGTTCCTCATCTGGCTTCTCCTGATCATGTAAACTTTACTCATTTCAACAGAACGTTAAATGATAGAAATGAGCGCTTGGGCATCCGCCGGCAGAGGGCGGGTGCGCCCCGTCCCATGCTGGTTCAAATCCTGTGAGGCTCTGTTGTCGAGTCTCATGAGAAAAAAAAGATAGAAATGGTTTCTTTGATATATGGAGAAACCTTCCATGCAACCCAACCAACAAAACTAATATCTGACCAGCAGTGAGCTAATTCTCAATGCCCTTAAAAGAGGCTGATGTCAGCTTAAAATTGCCCTTCATGGGTATTAATGATATTACAAAGATGAGAAGTTACTGAAGTATTTTATGAGACTATTCACTTCTGAAGTCAATATATAGACTCAATATAATGTTTTCTAATTGGTTATGATAAAAAACAAGACAGTAACATCGTGTCTCCATGGTGATTTTCTAAACTATGCGTTGGTCAGCTACAGTGATAACTCTATAAATGAAGAGACTAATGAAATGTGTATGGTCTCCTCTTGTTTCCCATCTTTTTTTTTTTTAAAAAAAAAAATATGATTTAAAGAGTTAACATAAAATCAGAGTTCTGAGCCAGTCCTGACAGCCAGTGCCCTATAATCTGAGCATCTGAGAATGTGACTTGGGCAGGAGGATCATGAAATCGAGGCCAGTCTAAACTATTTAGGGAGACCCTGGCTCAAAAAAAAAAAAAAAAAAAAAAAAAAAACCAAATAAATTTTAAAAAACTATAATTTTCTATTAATTTTGTTGGTTATAGAGGTTCCTAATAATAAATTCTGACTCTTCACTAATCTTATTTTTTTTTTTTTTGGAGACAGGGTTTTCCTGTGCAGTCCTGGCTGTCCTGGAACTCACTCTGTAGACCAAGCTGGCCTCGAACTCAGAAATCCGCCTGCCTCTGCCTCCCTAGTGCTGGGATTAAAGGCGTGCGCCACCACCGCCTGGCCACTAATCTTATAAAAGCAAAAAAAAAAAAAAAAAAAAAATCGCAGGGCAGTAGTGACATGCCTTTAATCCCAGCATTTGGGAGGCAGAGGCAGGCAGATTTCTGAGTTCGAGGCCAGCCTGGTCTATAAAGTGAGTTCCAGGACAGCCAGGGCTACATGGAGAAACCCTGTCTCAAAAACAAAGCAAAAAAAAAAAATCACAACCTTCATCGTTGGAAATTTTTCAAGCAGCAAAACAACTACAGTGGTTTTTCTTGTTACTAAGAAGAAATAAATATTTTGTAACATAAAGTTATTTGCAAAACTAGAATATATATTTTATCACTTGTTAAAAAGGGCTTTGTCTTCTTAAAAGTTCTATGAATTCACAGCATATAAACATACAGAAGGCTTGTAATTCTCGAGTTGGGTGTAATGCTGCATACTTAGAATTCTTGAGACATGGAAAGAAGGCTATTACTGTGAGTTTGAAGCCAATGTAGGCTACACGGTGAGTTCCAGGACAGCTGCTCAACAAGACAGTGTCTTTAAACATCCAAATTAAGCAAGCAAGCAAGCAAACAATCTTCAAAAACTGCTGATCACAGAAGGCGAGGCAATGATGTGTAAGATCCAACAATATGAATTTACTTTACTCAGATATTTCAATAGTTCTTCTTATTTCAGCTGAGCACAAGCTCTAGAGTGGGTCTTTACCTCTGTCAACCACAGCAGTAACTTTAGAGTGCCTTCATGGATAACACTGCCTAACACTCTCCCCGCTGAGTGGGAAAAGTCGCTGCTGATCAAACACAGCCTGTATGGTGACAGTAGCATTTTAACCCTGGGGTCTTTCTCCCCAGATCTATATGGCCCATCAAATCCTAAGAAAAATTGTAGAGAAATGTCAACAAAAGGACATTTGACAAAGTGACTTGCCAGCACTACACTAGTTTAGGAAGGTCATAACAAAAAAAGAATTTTAAGGAAATATCACAGCCAAAAATAGACCAAGGAAATAGGAAGGCAAGTGTAATATAGCACTCTGGATGCAGTCCAGAGTGATACCTATTAAAAGCTGAGAAAACCTGAATAAAACATGACCCATGAGTAAGACAGGAGCATTAATTGTTTTGTTAATTGTGATGAAAATGCCATCATAATGTAAGCTGTCACTGGCAGAGCTTCTAAAGGGGGACGTGAGAAAAACGGGAGTCCTCTGCCAATGTCTACTTTTTCCATAACTAATTGTTCAAGATGTCTGAATTGTATTTGTTAAACATCTCCAAGTGAAATGTCTTGGGTGGATAAGGCAAACATTTCAGGTGGATATGAATGTGGCTTTGATTGTTGGCATTTCTCGAAGGTGTCCTCTTTCTTTAGCTTTCAGAACTAAACTTTTATTGTAGATAAGGTGGAGATAAAAGAGCCAAGGTCATTAAACAAAACTATTGTTTTTCCTTCTACAGCATTCTATTCAGTGTCTGAATTTAGAACAGTACAAGTGCCAAAAATAGACCATTTCTCCTTAAGCAAAATCCATAGGGAACAAGGGAAAAAAATGAAGTCTCAAGACTTAAGTTAGTGTTACAGAAACTCTCTCCTAAATAATATGATGATATAATTCCATATAGCATCCTAAAGGTTTTACATCCCAGTTGACTTGGAGTCAGAGATGTCTGTGCCTTTCTCAGATGACATGTAAAAAGGGTAATATAAATTCCCATGAGTTCTCAGATATATCAACTTAAAAATAATTGACAGGAAGCTGGAGAGCTTCCTTAAAAGTATCCTTGCAATGTCCCTGCTTGCAGGGTCACCCTGTGCTGATGGGTGCCTAGCTGAAAGGCTACAGGGCTGACAGGAGCCCAAGCTGAGGAGGCAGGGAAGTAGTGACACACGGAGGGAAGAAGTGATACAGGAACCATCAGGCAAGAAAAGCAGCAGGGCTGCCCACTAGATGCATTTGATGGTGTCGAGCTGTTGTTAAAGGACCTGGAGAGGCAGGGAAGGAGGAGGATGGAGGGAGAGATCAAGTGGGAGAGGGAGAGGACACAGCAAGAGGATGGAAAATGATGAGGTGTCTGGTTGACTGGATTTTTAAGATGAGGAAAGGCAAAGCCAATCACAGGGGGTCTGAATCCTGGGGATAAGTGGGAAAGTAAGAAGATGGTGGCATTTTCACACAGATTTGAAGGCCACTCTGGCAGAGGCTACCTGCTTCCTATGCAGTTCCTGGTTCATAGGAGGTGTTACCGTTGAATAAATTAATACATTTCTGAAATTTAGGTTGCAAAGCATTCATTCCCAGTGAACTGCAGGTCAAGACAAGACTGAAGAGGGTTGTGTGACTGGCCATGTTTTCTGCTTGCTTTGTTGTTTTTATTTGTGTTTTTAAAAGACAGGGTCTCTATATATCCCTGGCTGCCCTGGAACTCACCATGAAGACAAAGCTATCCTGGAACTCAAAGAGATTTCTTTACTTCAGCCTCTCAAGTGCTGGGATTAAAGGTGTGCAGCACCACACCTGGCTGACTGGACATTCTTAAGTGTGTCAACCCCACAGACACTTAATTACACATAGTTTGCATAGAAGTATTTCCTTGACCTCTTTGGAAGAACATGTCTAAAACTTGGAAAGAAAATAGTTCATTGTTCAGCTGTGGATCCGCTGGGTGCTCACGTAATACTCCACTAATGCGGACCCTTGGGAGAAAATCAAAGTAGAGGCATTTTCTTCTTCTCACCACAGAAAACTTTTGCTGAGATGTGTATATCCCCACCCCCAGGCTGATGAGTGTCTATGGGATAGTCAAGGCCATGTACATGTCTCACGTGTGCAAACCTGTGAGGCGAGGCCAAGTGTGCACCAACTGCACCTGGCGTGGAACCTTCTCACTTCTCTCCTGGAGATGATCAACTCTTGTACAACTATAACTTTCATACTCTTAAAAAGTATTTTGTCAGGCTGACATCTCTCTGGGCATATAGATTTCCCCAGGAGAGTCTGAGGAATTAGCTGAAGAATGGATAACAAAGCTATTGCCGGACAATGGGAAGCCTCAAAGTTTTGGAAAGATTCCAATGTCACTATCTCAAGCCCTTCTGCTTCCACCCCACTACACCCCAGATTTCTTGCTAATGCTTTCAAGGTTATTTCCATCCCAATGCCCTTTCACTATGAGGAAATGGTAAAACCACATCAAGGAAAATCTATCTTTGAGAAGCAACCAAATAGTACATTACAGTCTTTGAGGCTCTGATAGAGCAATTTAAATGATAAATATGCGCCTCAGGCATCATTCCCAAGGTTGCCATGGACTCAATTCATCCACTCGCAACACAGAGATTCGAAGGTTGTGCTGATGTCCCCACCCATGCTTAACATTGCTCATGATTTACAACCCAAGTGCAACGTCCAGCCACACTCATATCGTATCACTAAGACAATTCATTTACGAGTTATACCCACATTTATATGTCAGTATTTTCCTCTCATCTGTACTCTGGTGTGACTCAGTGGTGTTTCAGGAACAATTCTACCCACTATTATCAGGAGAGAGGGGGGGAGGGAGAGTGGGAGAGAGTGAGGGGGAGAGAGAGAGAGAAAGAAAGAGAAAGAGAGAGAGAAGAGAGGAAACCCCAAAGCCTCTGCTATAGTTTATGCTTTTGACAAATGAACAGAACTCCTTGGGGATGATTTAGCTTCTTTCAGTCATGAAGTTTCAATGTATCTCCCCTACCTTCAAGCAGTAGATGCTTCCTACTTGAAGCCCCATTAATATAATCACTTTCCTCTGAACTGTGTACAGGTCATGGGCTAGGACACATAGATGTTTTCTTTTTCATGGGGCATTGTTTGTGGAGGTAAAAAAAAAATGGAGGTCACAAGTTCCTGTAGGTAACCCCAAACCACAGTTACTGCTGGAGTAACTAAGCAGGGTCTCCTAGTAGACTGGCCTCTGCCCACTGTAGCCTAGCTCAACCTTCGGCAGGAGCATGAAGGAGGTGGTACAAGCTCAGGCAAACAGGCTGAGGGTGAGAGGGTTTGACATTACTGTCTACCACCTGCCATGGCCAACATCTTCGCTCCACAGTCCCCTGGCCTCCTCACATTGGGCTTCCTCCTGGGGAATCCTTCTGCAGGTCAACCCGGTGGATTGCCCTCAAAAATCTCTTGCTGTCATTTTTTACTGCTATCTGTCTTGAATATGTCCCTACTCTTTGTCCAAGTTCCTTGCCATCTACCCGGTTCCCATCCCCCACGGAACAACCATAGGAGAGGTCACACTGAAGCACCAGCTCTTTGGGTCTCTGTTGCTAATGGCCAGTGCTGAGAAAATACCATGGCTCTTCTAGCCCTTGGTGAGACAGCACACCATTTAGGAGGGGGCCTCTTGTGAAACACTAGTTGGTCAGCTCAGGGGCAGGCTCTGCTGCTGAGGAGTTCTAAACGAATAACAACCCAGGAGGCACATTGGCGACTCTAGGCAGCCATTTGTGGAGTCCTAGTCATATTGTGAAGTTTTTGAGATTGTCTGTATAGGACAGAACATTTTCTAACTGCCTCACATAATTGTGGAGTTGTGAAAGACATGGGTCCAAATAGAGGCAAATGGAAACTCACAAATAGCCAGAATTATTCATCTTCCTTAAAAAAAAAAAATGCAATGTCGTTCACAAATAGGAAAACAGTGAACTGTTCCTGAAGGCTTCCAGGAAGATCTAGCAAGCTTCAGCTGGGAGGCCTGGAAGAGGGTGACTCATCCATTCACTTACCCTCAGGATGCTCTGGTTTCTGCCGGCCTGCTGCTCTCAGGTAATTATTCTTTTCCATTTTTGTTTTCAGCATGGATTTTGATCTTTGATAACTCAAACTTTTATTTTCTTTTTGAGATAAAGTCTCATTCTGTAATCTTGACCTCAAACTCGCTGAAATCCTCCTGCCTCTGCCTCCCAAGTACTGGAATTAAAGGAGTGCACCATAACCATAATGCCTGGCAATTTTCTCATTTGTAACTTTTACTTATTCAGAATTCCAGCCTTCACAGAGCCTGTGCTGCCCTAAAGCCTCGGTGTATGAGTTTTTAGCATCCGTCCTAGATGGTAACATTTCTAACTCGAGTGCTACAAGAAGAGACATTACCTGAATCAATTCTTGTTGTCTTTCTTGTTATACAATTAAAGCCTGGCTTTAGCCAAAAGTATCGTCAGTTACAGTAACAGAAATCTACTTGCCTATGTTAATTTATTGATCAGAGATTCAACAAATGAATAGAAACAAGAAGCCAGAATCACACCTGAGAATCAGTAGAGAGGGGAGTCTCCTGCCAACACAACAGTCAGAGCTGAGACTTGGAACTCATCTCTGGACACTAGAATCACACATCAATAACCATTCCCTTTACCCCTGTGGGTGCAGGACTCCTACTCTGGTTTAACTACACCAGGGGGAGTTTTTCCTAGCAGCCCCTGCATCACCACCGCCCAACTCTTGGTCAAGTCTAGGCCATGAGCTCTCATCTCAGCTCTTATGTGTTGAGAGGGAGAAAGTACATGGTCTCCTAATCTCCATCAGTGAGAACTGGGTTCCACTTGCCACCGAGTCTCAAGCAGTGGGATTGTAGTAAGAGGGCAAAGCTACCCGCCCCCAATAAAAAACAGATGTCAATCACAGCAACTCTGATATAGCAGTCCTTCTGTTACACATCCCTCCCAAGCCAGCTGACTTGGTCAGGAAGCAGAATGTGGCTGCTCGTTTAGAGGGGATCATGGGTATGGAGGTCATCTTGGTTGGCCAAGACAAGACCGTGTCACAAGCAAAATTGTACAGGGATCTCTTTCACATGTACTGTGAAACACACATAAAAGCATGGCATTCAAAGGATGTATGTATGGCAGGTCTGTCTTTCTGGCCAAAGAACAGGCATTTTAGAGCATGTGTTTGTCTCCTTGGATCATATAGCCTTAATTCCTGGGACATAGTAGATGCTCCCAAAATACCTCTTAGATTTAATAAAACTAATAGACCGGCAATTTTTCTGTAACATCAGATGCCATAAAATTCTCTATGCTTTGCAGAACATCACGATATAAGGAACAACAAAAATCAGATTGACACATCATAAAAATTGTTATGATCTGTAATTTTCTTAGTTATTTTCTCAAACATTTTCAGAGAACACCAATTTCTAAAATTGTGGCAGGTGGAATAGGGAAATTACTTGAAGACCGAAAGGTGGAAGCAGGAAAGACAAGGTAGGGAGGTACCAACAAAAAGGGGACAGAGTTGGAGAGCAGCAGGAGATGTGAGATTCCCACAACCTAGAAGAATATTAGTGACGGACAGAGGAACTTTGAATGTTGCTTTAATGGTACCAAGGAAGAAAAGATGAACTTATTTCAAAGCTTTTATTTTATGCATATGAGTGTTTTATATGTATGTATGTATGTATACTACATGTGTGCAGTCCCCACAGAGGCCAGAAGAGAGGGTATCAGATCCCCTAGAATTACAGATGTAGGTGTGGGGAATTGAACCCAGGTCCTCTGTAAGAACAGACAATTCTCTTAACCACGGAATCATTTCTCTAGCCAGAGGTAAGATTTTTAAGTATGCACTATATTCTAACCTCTAGCTAAGAACAACTTAGCGCTGGTACCACTTTGCACATGTGTGCATTAAATATTCTTGGCAACAATTTCATAAAACAGACACTATTTTATTCACTTTATAGATCAAGAACACAGGACTCGAAGAGTTCATATAGTTGAGTCATATCACCATCACATGCACAGTAAGTGTCAGTGTTGTGATTTCATGATTCTCCATTATTCTAAATTCCACACATTCTTAATACCCACTCCTCCCTTAATAAAACTGAGTTGGGTAAAAGGGTTAGAGCATTCATCGGAAGCCATGTCTCCAGAGTCTGCTGGCAAATCCCCCTTGGGGGCTACCTTGTCAGCATCTGAAGGCAGTTCCTGTAAGTAAATTCTACATTTAACATTTCCTAGATATTTGTGTGAGAAATAAAAGAAGAAGAGCATTGATTACCATATCAGCCATCTATCCAGTTCTCCACTGCTTTAGGAGGCATCTATTTAAATTTCTATCATTTAAAATAGAAGGCATAATTGTTAGTCCATTTTAAGTCAGAGAAAGGGGTTAAAAAAAGAGTTATACACAGCTGTTGAATATACAAAGACCTCAAAATTCACTGGCATGTGTTCTCTAGGCCATAGAGAACCCCCTTTCTCCTTGGGTAGTGTTAGTAAATTGACTTTGATAATGACCTAATCACCTAACATCACTAGAATCTATGTGACTCTAGTCAAATAGTCTATGTAAGTGATGTCAAATGTCCTTGCCCCAAAGCAAAGAGCTTAGGCAATCACTATCTATAAAGAGTCAGTGGTCTTGCTTCAAAGTATATGTACACCTAGAACCTATGAATGTGTGCTTGGGGGAATGTCTGAAGATCTAGTTAAGAATCTCAAACACTGTCTTGCTATATTGGAGAGGAACTCTGAACTAATAAAACCCTCCTCATAAGAGAAGAGAAGAAGAACCAGAGAGAATATGAAGATGGCTGGGGACTAGAGTGATCCATTTGTGTCCAGGCTGAGGGCCATAAAGATACCCAGGATCTGGGAGAAAGGCATGCAGCAACTCTCTTAGAGCTTCCAAAAGGGACCACATGACATTTTGATGTTTCCTGTTTAAAGCCATCCTGCCATTTCTTAAGTAACCACTGCTATACAAGCCTCAATAAACTAATGTTAACACAGTTTGGGGTGTGTAATGGAAAGCCTTACAAAATGGGCATCAAAGAAAAACAAGGAAAGTGCCCTACCTTATCACCAAAGGAAAAATAGAGAAAAGAAGCCAGCTTATGCCAATCTAGACAAAAAAACTCTAGGAGGCCAACAATCCTCTTCTCTGAAACTCACAGATCCTCTGCAGGGTTCTCAATGGAGGCCTTGAACTAGAGCCACATGGAGAGTGGAAGCAGACTATGGAGCTGTGGCTTAGATCTTAGAAAGAGAGATGTTTAGGGACAACTAACCAAAGGCTGACAGGCCTAACTCTCCTCTTTGAGTGCTGAGAGTTTCCCAAGTGCTGTGTAAAAAAGGCCAGCTGTCTCATGACAAGATTTTTGATGGCATAAAGGACTTCTCCTTAGATGGTGAAACATTCCTATATATAATAACCGAGTGTAATGGTTATTGCTGCTCAGGAGGAGGATAGGTGAAAATGCAAGATGGAATTTACTGAACAGCTAGTGAGCAGGAGACTGTTCTAGTCTGCTTCTCAAAACGTGGGGAGAAAAGGGGTTGACTTATAGGTTACAGTCCGTCCTGAAGGAAAGTCAAGGTAGGAAGTCAAACAAGACCCTGGAGGCCAAAACTGAAGCAGAAACTAGGAGGGAACATTGGTTATTAGCTTGCTCCTGAGGGCTTGCTCAGCCTGCCTTCTTATACAGCCAAGGACCACCTAATCAGGGTTAACACTGCCCACAGTGGGCTGGGTCCTCTCACATCAGTAATTGAGCAAGAAACTGTCCCCAGAGACTTGCACATAGGCAGATCTGATGGAGGCATTTTCTCAACTGAGTTCCTTTCTTTGGGTTACTCTGGTTTATGTCATGGTGACAAAAAAAGCAACAAGCGCAGCCATAGATGACGTAACCGATTTCACGGAAGTGGCGAGTGAGCAAACGGGCGAGGTTTACCAACCAGGCACGCTGGCACACACCAGTAACCCCAGCACGTGGGATGCTGAGGCAGAAGATCATCACTCTGAGGTGGGCTTGGGCTACGCAGTGAGTCCCAGACCAGCCTGGGTTATAGAGAGAGACCTTGACTCAAAACAAGCAAAGGAACACAAAGTAGGTGAGCTCTGGAGTACCAATGTTGGAAGAGAAGTCTCTTTGAACTTGGTCTCTTGACAATACAGCTCACTCAGCCCTCCTACATTTTTTTTTATTTTATTTTACATGAGATGGAGTCTCAGATAGACAAGATTACCCTGGTCCTGGCTCCATAGCTAAAGATGGCCTTGAACTCTGTCTCCACCTTTAGAGTGTTGGGAGTACAAGTATGCGCCACCATGCTGAGTTTATGTGGTGCTGGAGTGAACTCCAGAGTCTCTCTAGCTATGCAAGCACTCCACCAACTGAGCTCGATGTTCCGTTCCACTTCTGCATTTTATGTGAGGTACATGCAAACCCACATAGAAAAGACTCCCGTGCCAGGAGAAGCAGGGGAGACATACATAACACAGCCCTTATCACAATGGTGCCTCAGAGTTGGGCCCTGTGGCTGTCTCTACCTGGAAAACCAATAAATGTGAACCAAAGCAGTGTGGTCCAGGAGCTAGGCATTGGTATGAGATATCGTGGAGATTTCGGCAGCCCAGTGCTATGCTGATTGACTTTCGAGCCAAAAAAAATGGCGGCAGTGGAGGGGGTCTCCGGGTGAAAATCCATCAACAAAAAGTACCCAACACGTCCAACATGACCCAGAGCTCAGTGCTTCAGACCACATAGACCAGGGAGCCAACTGCGTCTTTGAATGAATAAAAAAAGAACCCGAGACACCAAAGAAGCCAAGCTTCTCATCTCCACCAAGCATCTAAAGAAGCCCAGGCGAGGAAGGCTCCTGTTCCAGCATTCCTTTATGTGACTGTGACATTTATCCATGGAGACTTTTCTGATTATCTGTGTCATGTCATAGAAACTGGCAGTCATAGAAACCATGGTCCTATTCATTCATTAGGAGGTTTCTCAGAGGACTGAGAGAGCAAGAAGGAAAAAAGGCTGAATGGGGGAGAGGGCTGAGGTGAAATTCGTCACAGAAAGCAATGTCCCTTGCAGCTCGCCCTTTTGGAGTGGAGGCTGCGGAGGACTCATAAAGACATAAGGGAAACTTTGACAGGAAGGAGATGCTTTCTCCTGCGCCTAGAAAAAAACTGAGGCCCACCACATATCCCCACAAAAGTTCACCACACCACACCTGCCTTCCCCAGATGGGGCTCCCCGCGCAAACGCCTCCTCATCCTCCAACCAGGGTATAAGCTCCTCCCTCCTCGGAACGCCGTGCTGTCCTAGCTCCAGAGAGCCTGGGCTGCCAGGCGGCGGGGAGTGGGCCTGGCTCTCAGCCATTGGTCGCATGGCCCCGGAGGGCGGAGGAACAGCGCAGAGCCCAGAGCATCCTGCAGGGTGCCCACTCCCATTGCGCTCGCCGCTTGTGCGCTCTGCTCGCGCTCCGCGCCCCCACGCGGTGCATTCCCTAGGATCGCCGTGGGGCGCACGTCGTCAAGACAGGGCCGCCGCCCCACCCCAGCGCCGGAGTCCAGATCCGCACATCAGTGAGCACAGGAGTGGGGAACTAAAACAAGGCGGTCACAGAGCAATGGCAGTGGGCTGGTCCCCAGAGAGGGTCGCCGGACGCCCCGCCTAGGGTGGCAGTGGGGTTCCTTAGCTTCGGGATGCTTCAACCCGACTCTCCTGGGACTACTTGAGATTTGGCTCCTTGCTGTGGAACGCCTCCCGAATCTTTTCTTTTCTTAGCTGGACGCATCCTTAAGGTTCCAAAGCAGCCCAGCTCGGGGTCTCAGGGAGACTGGACCAGCCAACTATAGCTGGATCTACCAGGGGCCGGGCAGGCAATGTCCTTGGCCCTGGGATGACCTGCCTGGTTCCTGAGCACAGGGAGTCAGGAAAGTCTGCCCTCGAGTCCGCGCTGCTGCAAAGGTTGATTCCTCTGCGGGCAGTTTACACTTTGCAATATGTTTCTGATGCCTTTTGTGTGGGGTTTTGGGTGTGTGAGAGCTTTTCTTTTATTTCTAGGGTCATCTGTTCCTTCCTGGGGAGTCGCCACACGCACATTGACGGCTGGGGTTTCTCTGTGCTGTGTTCCCTTGAGTCGTCTCGCCTACCTGCCTGCAAATTCGGATAAGTTCTTCCCGCTGAACTCCTGGGTTCTCCAGCGGAGCTTTCTTAGCTCCTCCCCAAAACCGAGTAAGTATGCACTCTCAACCCTTGCTTTCCCAGGATGCGAGACTGCCTGCAGTCCTGCGCCTCCCAGGCAAGCGGGAGGTCCGTGCTTTAGGGGCAAATGTTTGAGTTCTCATTAAGAAGGAAGAATAAGCAACTCGCCCTCTTCCTGAGAGCAGAGAGCCACATTCATTCGCAGAAACGTCTTGATTGAAGACCAGGTTTGTGGACTGTGCCTGTGTGCTTTGCGTGGCCAGATGTCTGGTCCCGCGGGCTCCCTCGGGTTTGGTGTCAGGGACTCCAGGGACTAGGTCTGTTTCTTAACGTCCTCCGTTTTCTCGGCTGATTCGTTTTCCTGGGGAGAACGTTCTGCTGAAGCACCTCAGTTCAGCGGGTTTTGTCTCACAGTCCTATGCTTAGAGGAGGTCAAAGCTATCCTGTGGGACATGGCTTCCATTGCAGGTAGCCGAGGCAGGTGAATGGACAGCTGCTGGCCCTGATCTGAGGTCCACCCAGGATCACTCACAAGGACGTTTGTTCTAGGGTACTTTCCAGTTTCTATTACTCCGACATATTACTCAGACAACAGGAAAGAGCAAGACTGTTAAGTCTTCCTAAAATATTTGCTTTTTCTGCCATCCTATAGCCCAATACAGTGTTCTTAAAACTGCATTAAAATCATATCTAATTGTCTTAGCTGGCCAGCTAGATCACAAATAAGATTACTTTGTGATTTAGTCTACAGACGTGTCTTCTATTCCAGTCTGTAACTGAATGTGCTTCAGTTTTGCTGACAGGAGAGGTTTCCTGTCCCAGCTCCGACATACACACAACATTATCAAGAACAAGTCGTGGAGTTGCCCAGTGGTGGGATTACAACCTGAATACCTTGAAAAGCTGTGAAAAGAGGAGATGGAGAAAGGCCACCCACTACGTTAATATTCTAAGGGCTTTAAACTCAGGAAGTGGGGAGAGCATTCCCTTTTGTGTTTTGAGTTAGAGGGGGTGCTTAGTTCTCATCTTTATTTCCCTGTAAAAAAGCAAAGTTCCCTGAAAACCAGCTCAGAGCACATTCATAGCTGTCACTGAATAGGCTTGGTGGGAGGGAAGATGGACTCTGTTCTCCTTTGCCTTGGTCAGCTCGGCTTACCAGATTTGACTGGATGTTTGTATGGTCCATGAATGGATCTGATGTTAAGAGATAGCAAGTGCGCTGTTGTACTTGGCACCAGTGGATTTGTCTGCCAGCTTTCTGAATTTCTCTTCCTGTCTTTCTTTTTCTTACTTATTGAGGCAGATAAATGAAGGAGGAGGCAATTGGTCACCATGATTAATTGTGTGAGTGAGTCACTTAGTAACCTCGGAGATATCATTCATTCTAAGAGTGAAACATGAACCCATCCCAAGTAAAATCCTCTCACCTGGACTCGGTTTCCAGCAGAATCAGTTTGGAGTTCACTCGATGATAGTTCTAGACTCCCTAAACTTGTATTTTAGCATTCCTCTTTTATATGGTGATTTTTACATTTAATTTATTATCAGGAAGAAATGACAGGAGCAGATCACGTTGTATTATCACATTTCTATACTAATATGAGGTGTCATAGGCCAAACTTTTTCTTGTATCAGTGTTCATAGTGAAAGGCAAAAGAAAATAACAAAGCCTTTTGGTTAGTTCGTAGGCTAGAAAATCCAATGCAGATACTCAGGCTGTGAGTGCAAGGGTAGGCAGGACTCCTTTCAGACAAACTGTGCGTGTGAAGGACCCAACAGGCCTAGGTAGATGAGGTTCTGGACAAGCACATATGGCTTGTTCTTGATTTAAATTCAAGAAGTCTATCTGGGCGTTCACTGGCCAATTCAGATGCCGACATGTGGCATGACACAGAGCCAAAGTCTGTGCTCCTGAGCTCTGATTCTGATGTTGGAGATGTACATTTTGCGGCCAGCTATCTCCTGATCTCAGAATTCCTTCTTCAGGAGTTCTCTAGGAATGTGACCATGCACTTTGAATCCAGTTTATCATTTAAAGCAGTTTGGCATTGAGAAGTGTGAGAGAGAAAGAGACTGATTCCTAGCAGCCAAGAAACCACATCCACGCTGATTGCACCTCTGGTTTAAAACTGTACAACTCAGCCCCAAACAGTCTGAGTATGGCAGAGCTCTGAATTCTTATCAGGAATTGAACAGGTCATTAACAGATCTAAGTTCTTAGCTGTTAAATTCCCATCTATTGTCTCCTGTTAAGACAGAAAGTCAGTTCAGGCTGAAGTCTGTATTGTGGGGCTGCTTGCTTGATATTACATTATTGAAGACAGTAGTGAAGGACTCTGATAAATATCAGCCTATAATAATTACCAAAGAGATCACTAACAGACTAAATTCAACTCCAGATGGGAAACAAAAGATGTGGCTATCATATTAAATTCAGAAGGATGTGTGTGCAGACCTTACTCTGTATCTCAAAACTTAATTTTATTGCTACAAATAAATTCTTTATAAAACATAGAGGAAGTTCATGCATATTCTGAGTACTTGTGATTTTATACGGGATCATTCATTCGCTCAGTAAATATTCTTTTGCTTGTAAAAATAGAATATAAGCTGTCTCTCCAAGAAGCTTCATTTTTTTTCCTTATTTTATCCTTTCATTCATGCAACCGTCTAGCAAATACTCATCACAGAAGTATGCTCTGTGATGGTCTGCGGACAGCAGGGAAGGTGAACTATTGGTCCTTTTGTCTGAGGATTCACAGTCTGTCAAGGCATACACACATGTAGATATATTGGTATACTGAAATGTATAAATGTGTATGGAGAGAATGCAGAACATAGTTTGAGAATACAGAGCAGGGAGCCAGAAATTTGCATAAAGTAGGTGGGAATTATGAGATTAAACATAAGTATTGAAAATTTAACTGGGATGTTAGAGCAGCTTGGTATGCTCAGAACATCATTCTTAGATGTAATGCTGGGAACTACATTGGATAAGTGACCTATGACTACATGGTAAAGAATATATAAGATCGTGTCTTTTTAGATTTTTTTAGTCAAGATGATGTATAAAATGTGTGCACAAGAAAGCAACCTTTTCCAGACACTGCAGGGTAGACACAGGAAATCACAGACACTGTGGCAGCACGCACAAGACCTGCACAAACTAAGGCCACACAAAATCCTAGCACAGAGGTGGGAAGTGGGCACAGAGTCCCACCCCAGCTGAAAGTATTTGCAGATGATAACTGCTGGGAGAGGGAAACTGGATTTCTTCAGTGGAGTGACACTGGGTGTATCGGCCTTGCTCCAGGGCAGGCCTCATGGCTGGGAGCACTTAGCCAACACAAAACAAACTCTATGTTTTTTAGTGGTGGTTTTTTTTTTTTTCATTTCATTTTTGTTTTTAAAAGAGAAGGAACATGATGTCGGATGAACTGTGGGGGTAGATCTGGGAGATGGGAAAGAAGATAATAAAAATATACTGTATGAGATTCTCAATAAATAAGACAGGAAAATAAATGTGTATGATTGTATGCACATATTGACAGTATTTTATCCTTTCCTGTATGTAGTAATTAGTGGCTGTTTATTGAATGAATGTTGAAAAGAATTGCTTTTCTGCACCAAAAAAAAAAAAAAAAAAAAAAAAATAGCCTTAACCCTAATTTGTATAATGGGCTGCTTTTTGTTTTTTGTTTTTTTAACTTTAATCTACTTTTAATATCATTATCGCTTGTCACCTCTTCCCTCAGAAACCATTTGTCCCTATTAAAGATTTTTTTCTTGTACTGTAGCAACTCATCACATGATGAATTACGTTTTTGGCTTTATTAACTGGTAAATCGTTATGCTAATTTTTAACATACCAATTCTTAGTGAACATATTACACATACAATATATGTAACTGTTATCCAGAATTAGGTTTCTTAGCAGCCATGTTCTTGGAGACCCATCACAAAATCTGATGTCACAGTAGAGTGCAATGTTGTATTAGTCATCAAAACAATGGATTAGGTGGCAATAGCAAAGCTCACAATGAGTATTTATCCACTGTTGGTGTTAAATGCCAACGGCATCAGCGAGGGCTAAAGGCCGTTGCTGTGGTTACTCAGGGACTCTTACACAGTCACTACCACAGAGAAAGGGGGGTGGCAGCTCTTACTCTGGACATGCTTCCTGTCATGACAGATGTCACAATTTCTACACTTCTTGAGCCCCATACAAGTGATATGGTGGTCACTCTAAATTCAGACAAGGTGAGAACACTACAATAGACACAGAAGGAGGGGTGAGGAGCCTTTCCTCACCAGTAATTCGAGGTCTCAAAGGATCTCTCCCCATTCTCAGCCCCCTGAAGAAATGAAATATGATGAACATAGACTTTGAACACATAGGGAGTAGACACTGATTCCAACCCTGCCTCTAAGTTCATGAGTGACTTGTAACATCTGTTTATAAAAGGAAGGGTTTAATAATAACTACCTTTAAGGGTCATAAAGATGAAGAGACACATGGAAATAGTCTACCTCTCTCTCTCTCTCTGTCTTTCTCTCTCTCTAGAACTAATACATGTTGCTCATCAGCAAATTCTTCCACCTAGCACCCATGTGGTACTGCTGTCTTTCTCTCCTTTCTCCTAGAGATGCCCAGGGTTTACCTCCCATTTCCCATCATGCTCTGGAGTCTGCCCTTCTATACACCCCCTGCATCTTTCTTCTACTTCTCAGAATCCTTCTGCATGTTGTACCCCTGCAGGTCAGCCCACAGCACTGAATAAGAAAGAACAAAGAACAGGTAATTATGGCTAAATGTTGTCTCTGGCCAAGACCATTTCTTTCTATGAGTCAGTAAGGCAATGAGCCTGTAGAAAAGATTACTCTTTATTTCCTCTTTATTTGAGAACCATATTTGTTTATATTTTAGAAGAATATACAACTATTTTGCATAGGTCACCTATACAGCAGTCTGTTTTCTACAAATAATTCTTGATTATTTTTCAATTTTGCCTTCTTCGATGTCAAAGTTGAAGTATGTTCTTGGGAAACTGAGCCAACACTTGTTTTTTTACTTCCATATTGCACATGGCAGAGTCTGGTCTTGGGTTATTATCTAAAATGACAACAGGCTGCTGAGGGCTCGAGTTCTTCCCACATTCGATAGAGAGCCTGATGTATCATTTTGTTCAGGATTACAAGGGATCTGTTGAAATTTTCTTTGTGAGATTTTCTAAAGCGAGACTTTCTGAGCACATGAAAGGGAGAGGGAGAGAGAGAGAGAGAGAGAGAGAGAGAGAGAGAGAGAGACAGACACAGACACAGACACAGACACAGAGAGACAGAGAGAGAGAGTGCAGGCAAGTTCTACTACTCTGCTCGCACAAAGGAGGAGCAGGACCTCAGAAGCCCGTTGTGAGAACACACTTCCCTAGTGAACTAGCACCTTCTATCCCCTGCCTTTCTGCTCTAGGCAGAGATCCAGACAAAAGAATATCCATCTCATTGTAGGGATGACGATATTCATAATTTACATCTCATATCCAACTTGTCTAGTCTGCATCATTTCAGAGTCCCTTTCTGCACCTTTATATGATCAGTGGTAACTGGAAAGCACACTTCTCAAATCAATACTCCCAAGTATCCAATTTACAGGTACATCTGGAGTTGATTAGATTCAGTTTATTAATCATTTACTAGCCCCTTGTTTCAAAGAATTCTGACCTTAGACTGTAGAGGACATTGTGGGGTGATGCTTGTTCTCCTACCACACTGGAGAACCTGCCCAAACCTGGATGACCCAGGGGATGGTTACTAGTTAGGGACTGTGAGAAACCCGAGTGCTTTGATTTGTAAAACTTGCTGTTTGCAGCCTGTGTGTTTTCTTTCGCTGCCTAGGTAACGGCTCTATTTCTGTCTAGTTTATCTACTACTGTTATTTCCCAGGTCTCTGAGCCTGGACCTTAGTAGCTACTGTGGGCTTTCCAGAAGCTTCTTAGAGCCCATCTGCTCTGTAGGACGAGGATGTTTTCATAGAGCTGCCTTTGCCTGCGTACTCAAGCTACAAGACCTTAAACACTGTAGCTGTCTCTGAAGACGACAGATGATAACAGAAACTTACCTGGATTCTCTAATCCAGAGGGCCCACAGGACAGTCATGCTCACTGCAGGCACCTGTGCAGTAGGGGCATTGTGAGCTGATGGCAGCAGCAGAGAGCCGAGCTTCTGATGCTTGCTGAAACACCCTGCTCCCATCTTTGGATCTGTTTTGAAGTTTCTCACATTTGGGCTGAATTTCAGCTTATTTTCTATGAATGTTTGCTTGAAATCTTTCAAAAAAAAATCATGAAAACTTGCAGGAGTTCTGACAGTGAATACCCATACATCAGATTAGAGAAGCTAGTTTTTTAAGGCACTGACACATTTGATCTATCATATTTCTATGCATGAGAAC
The DNA here is from genome assembly GCA_030674055.1 of Rhabdomys pumilio. Lineage (NCBI taxonomy): Eukaryota > Metazoa > Chordata > Mammalia > Rodentia > Muridae > Rhabdomys > Rhabdomys pumilio. The sequence continues at coordinate 92,593,556 of JANHMN010000001.1, forward strand.
ATGCATCCATTCTTGTGTTACTTGAAGATTACCTGACAATATGGCTACCTATTTCAACATAGTATTCCTAAGAATACTTTCTTATATTACATTTGGAAATTTACTGTTGATGTAATCTAACATATAGTCTTTATTTGAATTCCTCAGCTTGAACCATCTTATATGGTTAGTTCAGGCTGGCCTTGAACCTATAATCCTCCTGCCCAACTCTACATAGTGTGGGGACTACAGATATGTTCCACTGTCTTGGATCTTTAATGTTTTTTGTAATAATGCTTTTTTAAAATTTTTAATTTATCTAAAATCCATCAAGAATTCTGCTTTACATTAAGGGTGATAAATGCTGAGATCTGGGTCTTTCTTTTTGCTTAGTATCAGATGGAATAAATCATGTCACATGACTAAAACTGAATGCTTCCAAAAACTTAGCTGGTGCAAGCTGGCAATTACTAAGCATTATTCTTCTTAAATGCCCATTTTTTTTTCCACAAAAAGCTTCATCACACTTTGAGTGTCAGCCATAGAGGACTGGAAGAATGAGGGAATTCATTTGGCAAAATTTATCTGTATGTGTCACACTAAATACTTGGCTAATATCCAGATAACATGTGCAATTTATATAATATATAATCAACTAAGTCCTACTTGTAGCTGCATTACAAGAGAAGATGGTTCATTAATTCAAGTAAATGGTAGATCTAAGTTTTAAGTACATTAAGTCAGAGTCTGTGAGCTTGAATCCCTGCTGAGCAATGCGAGATACATAACATTTATACACCCTTGTGTGCTTTTAATACATTGATGCTTCACTTTGAACAAATGCAGGAATGTATTTGTAAAGCTATGGAAATGGAAAGTGGCCTGGTAAACTGGTCTGTTAGTGCTAAAGCTCTCTGGAGACAAGCTGAACTACCACCTGACTTTCAATTTGTGCGTATACATGTAATGTGATGGATCAATTATGGCTTTTAGTATGAAGGGTATTGTTATAAGCAAAGCTAGAGAACTAGATATATTTGATAATTTTTATTCCTTCTCTGTGCCTCAATTATCAAGATGTTTTAAGTGGACATAAATTTGGAATCTTTGTTAGAATAAATGAACTGTTCAGTAGCCATACATTCTGTGTACTGGAAACACACACACATACACACTCAAATAACAATAAACATTTAAAGGATCACACACAAACAGAAATAGTCATTAAATATCTTACCTGGGATTTACATGAGAAATATAGGGAAATAGGGTGAAAGGGGAGGAAGACCACAATAAACTCTGGACTGAAGAGTGTTGTGTACCTGTGTGTGTGTGCCTGTGCCTGTGCGTGCGTGTGCGTGTGCGTGCGTGTGCGTGTGTGTGTGTGTGTGCGCATGTGTGTGTGTGTGTATGTGTATAGAGTGAGTGTGTGCGTGTCTGTGTGTGTGTGTGTGTGTGTGTGTGTATAGAGTGAGTGAGTGTGTGTGTGTGTGTGTGTGTGTGTGTGTGTGTAGAGTGTGCCCCTGTGTAAGGAGGGAGTTAGTGACAGAAACTAGGAAGGAAAAATTAGGAAGGAAGGGTGGCATGGCAGGGAGTGAGATATAACACCACCATACTTTCCTCAGCATCCTGCAGCTGTCCCCTTCTAAGGAATCTGCATAGATTTAAGGTGGACTTGCATAGATTTAAGGTGGACTCAATCAGCAACTGTAGAAACACTAATTCTCCAAGGTCTTCCCTGTTCCCCTAGAGCAGCCTAGAGGACACAAAGTCTCTGAAGTTGAAGGATATCTAGCATTGGTGTGTAAAGCATTTTAAAACTATTTCAATCTCAGAAATTTATGACAATTACAAACTTTATGAGAACATTTTTTTCTAGAAATAGCACTCGATGAGGAAATGTTTGAAGCATACCTTCAAAGGAAAAACCCATTTTGAGTAGAAATTATCTTACAGTTGTGTTTACCTGCTCAAGAATCGCACAGGTAGGGGAGGTGATCTCCAGGCCTAAGCCCTCACTGAGGAGCTACTGGCAGATAATAGCTGCTCAGAGAGGAACAGTATTTCTTCTTAGAGGATGTGGCCACTGGTAGGTTTCCCATATGAAGTGGGTGGCCTTACACTCACATGCTAATTAACTGGACTTAGTGGGTTAACAAGAGAAAAAAAAGAAGCCATGAAGTTCAGAGGGGATATGTTGGTGGAGATATGGGAGAGGTGGAGAAAGATGGAGGTGGAGATGATAGTAGTTTATTGTCATACATACATATATGTACTGTCATAATATACATATGAAACTCTCAAGGAACTAAAAATTACTATAAAATGATTTTAACCGAGGAGGTAAAATGGGACTCACCGAGAAAGGTCCTGTCACACCATGGCTTAATGTGAATTATTAAAAGCACATTCAGATTTTATAAAGGTATGCAAGACTTTTTGTATACTAATACTATGGCTTAAACAATCCTACCAACTTTGAGGATAATTTTTTTTCTGAACACACCTATAAAAACTGAAAATGATCAGAGGTGGGTGTGAGGAGAAAACAGAGGAGAAACCCCTCATTAAAATGGTACTAGCATCCTGAAAGGCGGTCTTGGCTTTGACAGCTCTTCTTCCCCAGGTTGTTTCAGCTTTGCCTGTGATCAAGTCATTACCTCCACTTTAGCTTTTTTCTGTAAGTGCTCCTTTTAGCTGTGACCTTCTTCCCACTCCCTGAAGGGACTTCCATCAGTCTGCTGCTTCCTCACTAGCCCATGCCCCACTTGACCTTGACGTTGATGCTTTTCTCATTTGATGTGGTCCAGGCACTGCATGCAAGGCCCACTCACAGGTGTGGGGATTTTTCTTCTTGATTTTTTTTCCCAAACCCATGAAAGAACCATAAAAATGCTATGCCTGAGATAACCTTTCGGGGGAGGGGGTGCACATATTTTTTAATCTAAGCAGTTGCCTATTTAAATCACCATCTGTCTTATTGCAAAATTCTAGTATTTGGAAATAATTATTCTTGCCAACGCAGTGATTTAGATACAAAATCTTTTCATGGAGCATAAATACACTAAAATTTTATTAAGAGTAGTAGTTTCATCTTTTCCCCTAAAATATTGTTCTGCAAATGCAGAGAATTTACACCTAAATATTTATTCCTAAATTTTTTATAATGCCGGGCGGTGGTGGCGCACACCTTTAATCCCAGCACTTGGGAGGCAGAGGCAGGCGAATTTCTGAGTTCGAGGCCAGCCTGGTCTACCGAGTGAGTTCCAGGACAGCCAGGACTATACAGAGAAACCCTGTCTTAAAAAAACCAATAAATAAATAAATAAATAAATAAATAAATAAATAAAATAAAAATAAATGTTTTATAACATCTCTGATTCCATTCTGCTTTGTATATCAAAAAAGTATATTTTTGATATCATATCTTAAATGAATAGTTAATTCCTAAAGTATTTAGGACAAAATTCATTGTCTAACAAAGCATTGTTGATCTTATTCATTTTTAATAGTACTTTTATTCCTTTTAAGTGTGTGTGTGTGTGTGTGTGTGTGTGTGTGTGTCTCTGTGTGTGTGTCTTTGTTAGTATTTGCACATGAGTACAGCCTGAGAAAGCCAGAAACGTCAGATCCCTGGAAATGGAGTTACAGACAGTTGTGAGTCACATGACATGCATGCTGGAAGCCAAACTCAGATCCTCAGCAAGAGTAGTGCATGCTCCTAACCACTGAGCTATCTTTCCAGGCTCCACATTTATTTGCATGTCCATTCATTCATTCATTCATTTCTGAGTAAATGTCTTGATTTTGAAAATACCTTGGGTAGATAGGAGATTTGGTTTCCTTAGCTGGGGTTTGATTTTTATCGGACAGATACAATGAATTATGACGAAAGTTCATGCAGAATTTTACACACATACTGTTCTGATAAGTAAGAACACTTTTGAAATAGGAAAACATGTGGATTGCTGAATCAGCTTTGAGGAGGCATGCTCATTACATCAAAGTAAAATTTACTTTGATGACTGCAAGCCTAGGTCTGTGTTTGCCACTGAATTCAAATAAGGACTTTCATTTAATGAGAGTGGTGGAGAGAATTATGTTCAGCACCCACCTGCTACCCCAATCTTTTAGGACCTAAAGACCAAAATGAAGAGAAAGCATTAAAGAGAAGGTAATTACAAAAGGGTGAAGGAATGACTGGAAGGCAAGGTCTTATATAATATACTTTTTTTTTTTTTCTCATAAGCCGAAGACAGCTTTACTCAGATGGAGTAAAATCTCTTCTAGATCCTGGTTGTTCCTAATGTCCTGCAGAGCAGGATAACTGACACATCACCTGAAACCATCAACTGTGTTACAGTATCAAATTTTCTATCTGTGGGGAAGTATGCGACTCACGTGAGAACCTTTTCACGTAGCTCTAAACTGCTAATGCCCTGGGAGGATCACTTTTTGGTATGGTACTGCAGGACTCGGTACTGATGAAAGGTTGACTTAACTTTGTTGATCATAATAGCTAAGTAACCTTTTTATGAAAGGACCGCAAAGATACAAAGTAGCTTGTCCCTATTTTCTAACAACAACAAAACTTTAAATACCTCTGAGCGCCAACCTCAGAGCCCGGCACTCCTGTACCACACTGGAAGCTGACCCGCAGGCTGAATTTCATGAATCCCTGTGTTGGAATTCAGGGCACATCAAGTCTCTGCTCATGTGCTGCCTTTCCTTCACAGAGCTCCCGATGTGTGGTGTGAGAGAACTCTAAGATGACAGCTGCTCAGTTCTTTTCAGAAGGGATGTAGGGATGAAGTCACACACTACAGTTAAGTTCTTCCAAATCACCTCAATCCCATGGGCATAAAAGTATATGCCAGCTCTCAGGAGCTAAGACAGGGGAATTTTTCATTCAAAGCCAACCCAGGCAGTATAGTGAGACAATCTCAAAAGATAAAGGAAAATTCGAATTTACAGTCTTTATAGCCACCTCATGGAAATAAAAATAAAAAGTACCCACTGTCTAAGAGGCTGGGTGTGGTGCCAAGTGAGTAGAAAAATCTTGTCTTGGATGTGCTATCCTGCCACTCCCCATACCACTGGGCTCATTGGAGAGAGATAGAATGTCCCAGCTTGCTCACTTTTTAGTAGCCTTTGGTATGTTTCTTCCAGGGACAAGGTTTTATTCCAAGAAACAAAGAAATAACTGGTTGACCATGAGCCATCTTATTTTCCCTTCAATTTTTTTTTTTAAAGTCCGTTGTCTGAGAATGACTTTGAAAAAAAATCAACATCTGCATGAATCTCAGTATGACCTAAGTATGACTTGAGGTGAGAGGCTGCTGTTGCTGCCCCAAGACAGATCAAGGCTATGCATTTAAGTTGAGGTCACTTTCTTCTTTGCCTTAGCCTCACCATTGAGGAAGAGCCGGGAAGTGCCATCCTGAAACACTCTCCTGTGATCCCTTTTCCACAGTGACACCTGTCATTAAACAGGGATGAGTTTGGTTACCGTCAGCCATATACACTCACCACTGGATAAAGTGTTCGCCAGAGAGCAAGAGGACCCTTCAGTTCTTTAAAACTTCAATAGGTTGATGAGAACTGATGTAACCAAATTAAAAGCATCTCCAACGATGCACACACTCAATTATTTCAGGGTAGAATAACGGATCAAATTTGGAGTGTTGTCATTTTACATTAAGAAGCAATCTGGAAATGGCACTCAGTGTGTAATATTAGGAAGAGAGCTTTCAAAGTGGAAGACGTTTCACTGCAAAAACTGAAAAAAAGACACAGATTGCTCTGCTTTGTTTTCCACCACCACCCTGAGGCCACACAGGAGACTGGGTGCTTTCCCATAGCTTCTTACTGTTCTCACTAAGCTGTTCTATAGACAGCTGAAGCTTCCAGAGAAGAAGGTGACCTTCAGGACAGTCACTCTGAAAAGAAAGACCTTTGTCATAACAGTGTCTCTAGACAATTGTCAGCCTTGCCACTGACATCCTGGTACCATGGTAATGTGGCCTGTGCTTCCAGCCACTGCATTAGAAAATGATACTAATTTCAGTGGCAGAAAAAGGCAGCTTGAGGAAAACCAGTCAATTCTAGCTAAACCCATGACCTTATGTCAGACCTGTGAGATTGTAAGAGAGCACAAAGCACCACTGTCTTTCTAGACCTGTGAAAGAAACTTTCCACTTATTGGAATTTTACCTAGGAAGATCTCTCTCTGTCTCTGTCTCTCTGTCTGCTCTCTCTCTCTCTCTCTCTCTCTCTCTCTCTCTCTCTCTCTCTCCCTCCCTCCCTCTCCTTTAATCCCTCTCCCTCCCTCACTTCCTTCCTCTCCCCTCCCCTTTTCTCCCCTGCCTAGGGAGATTATGAGAATGGACCTATCTTGACACAGGCCTACCTGGAGTGGAGGGAAGATGAGCACTGTGGCACAAGTAGAAAACTGGTCTGTCAAGAGTAGCTGTGAGTCTGGTATATTGGCACAGTCCTTTTATCCCAGCACCCATGAGGCTGAGGCAGAAGGATGGAAAGCTTGAGGTCAGCCTGAGACATACAAGACCCTGTCTTAAAACCAAAATCATAAGCTGCTAGGATCTGATTACCCAAGTCTTGTCATTTGTCTTTTTCTATCCACTACTGAGGAAACCAAGAATACAGTTGAAGTATGGGTCTGGTACTCCTCTCACTGTGTAGCTACACCCTGAGTAAACCTCAGTGTGTTTGCAGCCCAGTTTTGCATCTGTAAAGTGGGTCATCCTTACCCTACCTGCCCTGGAAAGTGTTTTGAGGCATAGAGGGTGCCCAGTCATTACCTTCTTTGCTTATTCCAGAAGAGGCGTGTAGTACAGGCTTTCCTACCAGGACAACAGAAGAATGAGGAGCAGATGCTAAGAGGTGGAGCTTCCCAGAAGACTTACCTTCTACCTACAGCTCATGCCCTTGTCAAATGAGCTAGCATCTACTCACATCCTGTTTCGTCAGCTACACCTTGGTTGCACCAGGACATCTGGTGTCCTCTATTGGGCAGCTATCCTAATTTCCTATTCTTGTATCGTGCTGCCTCTGAGACCCCTTCCTGTAGTCCCCAGAAATGAATGGCCGGATAGTTAAGAGCTGTGAAGAGGCTAGGGGCTCTCAACATCAGTGGACACATCAGCACCCTCTGCAGTTCCTTTGGCCATTTTTGTATTTTTAAAGATTATTAGGAACTTGGAAAAGGCTAATAGAATTAAAATCACCAGGCAAAGCAGAGTGACATCTATTTATTTTCAGAACTAGTAAAGCATAGTTCTAGCCCACTGTGAGGCATTCACCAAGACTCATTTCTTTATGTAAAACCTGACAGGTCAGTCCTCTATGAGTTATCTCCCATCCAGGGATCATCAGTCCTGGCCACAGAAGCAAGTGTGGCCACTCAAAGCCACAGTTCAGCCACTTAATTAGATTTGGAGAAGAGAAGACAGGATAGTTCTCAGATAAAATGTTGGGCAGTGTTTAGAAGGGAAAACCAGGGGCAGGGTGGATGTCACTCTGAGATGTAGAAACTTATAGAAAAATGGCCTTGTTCCAGAAAGAGCTAAGAAGAGACTCTAGTGGAATTTTGTACCTGGAGGGATATTCTTTCTTAAAGCTACCTACCTCTCTCACAAAGTGAAGAACTTTCTTTGCACCAGAGTAACAGGAAAGCACTCCATTTCCGTTCTCCTTAAAACACACACACACACACACACACCATCATCATCATCATCATCATTATCATCATCATCGGTCCCATTGAGTGTTTCTCTTATGCACATGTATTTGGGCTGAACATTTGAAACTGAGTAGCTCAGTGCTCAGCCATGGAGAAGACCCATCTCTCTGTCTCAGCAGCCATAGATCCCCTGTATCTCTTCATCTCGGGTTGTGGCCTTATGAGATTTCCCCACCCACGTCAGCAAGTCAGTTGGTGTTGTCATTGTGTAACTTTCCTGTTTGTTGAACTTTCCTGTGTGCAGTTTCCCTGCCATATACAGAAGACAGTGCCTCAGCAGACGCGCCTGTCCTCTGCTTCTCTGCCTCTCTCTCACACACACAATCTTTCTGATCCCCTTCTTCGATCTTTCCGGATCTTTGGTTCAGGGGTTTCACTGTAGAAGTGGCAATCGTGACTATGCACCCCATGACCGCTTATTCTCTGGACTCTGAGCAGTTTGTGCATCTCTGTGGTAGCCTCCAACAGAAATATTCTTAAGGAAACACTTACGACGCTAGCATGTTCCTTAACTACCCTATGTACTAATTCCCTTTAGGGATTCCAGTTCCCCTTCAGACTTACCCTTAAAGAAGCAACATAGAAGAATGGCCCCTGATCTCATGCCAATGAAATTTTATTGATAAATGAAGCCATTAGACAAAAAGCACCCTGGGTCTTGTGGTGGTCATGTGTGGGGCTGATTTCTGTGGAGGAGGGGCTTCTGGATCTGAACTCTAGGTTCCCACCTCAGAGCATCCACTTGGATATCACTAGAATCACAATGGGGCACCGCAGAGGGTTTTTTGTTTTTGTTTTTGTTTTTTTGTTTTCTTTCTCTTTAGTTCCTGAGAAACCTGGCACCTAAACTTCTGTGAAGGGAAAACTGAAGCTTATTTTTATACCTCATTTATAACGAAAAGACATAAATATTGTTTGTTTCTTGGGGGAAATGTTTCATTCTTTTCCTTCCCTGGTGGGTTTCATTATTAAGCCTCCCTGAAAGAAAAACTAAGAATGAGTTTACAGATGTGTTATTTCCTGGCTAGAGCACTGAGCCATGCATTTGTTGTTTCCACAGTCTCGGTGGAGAAGTGGTTCCTGCTGTCGCTGCCTGTGTTTAAAAACCAAGACGGTTCGTTGTGCTGACATCCCAGCCTGTGATTTCTGCTGCTGCTGTCAGGAACGACCAGTGCCAGTTTCACCACTCTTAAGCCCTGTGTGAAACTCGGACGCGGACACAGACGAACTTTTGAGCACGCCTGCTCACACCTCCCCTCTTCGTAGAGATGTCGGAGGCTGACCCTTCATCTGGATTCGCAGGAAGTGTGGAGAATGGAACTTTCCTGGAGCTGTTTCCCACGTCGCTGTCCACATCGGTGGACTCATCCTCAGGCCATCTGTCCAATGTCTACATCTATGTCTCCATATTCCTCAGCCTCCTGGCTTTCCTGCTTCTGCTGCTGATCGTCGCTCTCCAGAGGCTCAAGAATATCATCTCCTCCAGCTCCTCCTACCCGGAGTACCCTAGTGACGCTGGGAGTTCTTTCACCAACCTAGAAGTGTGTAGTATCTCCTCTCAGAGGTCGACGTTTTCAAACCTCTCATCCTGAAGGAAATGGGACGATATTCCAAAGGAGAACGGCTTTGGTTTCTCCATACTGAAGGTATTGCTTCATGAAAGAAATAACCATTTGGATAGACCTGTTTTCCTCCTTCATTTTGTAATTCCTCTTCTGCTCAGGATGTGCTTCATTTGTAAAAAGAGGAGGCAATGCTGCCGGAAATGCAGGTAAACTTTGAGGCTTGGGCTTCCACACAAAGTTCTCGGCCTACCTGGAGTCTGCTCAGCACTGTGTTGGACACCTCGGGCTCAGACTGCAGGGGATGCTGGGAAGAGACACTTCCACTCTGACTCTCTTACAAAAGACCTGAAACTAACTGAGCGAGCAGAAACTGGAACCCAAGTAGAGACTATTTAGAAGATATTTTCTGTATTTAAAAGATAAAGCAGAGACAGAGGGCAGAGACAGACAGACAGACAGAGAGACAGAGACAGAGAGAAAGAGAGAGAGAACTTATATTTAACATGTAACATTTCCAAAAGGAGGTTAAAATAGGCTAAATGTTTTTATTTAATTTCACCTTAGCAAATGTCACACATGATGAGCAGAAGTCACTTGGGACTGTTCTGGGGGTGTGGAAAGCTTCAGTGGCACAAGGAAAATGTGCCCTGAAGCAGTTTGCACTGCTTTCTGCTCCTGGGTTTCCTCCTGGCTGCTGTTGCAGTCAGAATGCTATGGAAACCTTTGTGACAGTCGCTGTTGCTATTACTAAGTGAAGCCCAGAAGAGGCACAATTCATTTTAATTCCCGTGCTCCTGTTTCCGTCTAGTAGGAATTAAATATCAAGACATATTTGTTCTGTCCCGTTTTATACAGGAACACTCTTAGCATTTATGTGCTCCTTCGCTGAGTTTGTCTTTAGAGCTTTACTGCAGAATAACATGGTCTCTAAGGTGTCAAGTGTTTGCTCAGGTGACTTCACAAACCTTAGGAACTGTGTCACTAATAGTCGTGTCATACTCCACAAACGAGGTCTATCTCTGATGATTTCTTTATGTTGACACAATACTCTGGGTCTCTACGTTGTGAGTTTATGCTAAAAGCTGCAGACATTGCAGTTGGGTAGCTGCAGGAACTTCAGTGCTGCTGGGTGTTGCTATCATGAGGTCAACCATGGGTGTCCATGAGACGAGGCCCAGTTGTGAGCAAAAGCAAACGTTGTGCCGGGAATTGATCAGAGCCAATGGCAGCTTCTATGGATAAGAATTTAAATTCAAGTTTTAAAATAAACGGTCCACAGACTGAACACTGAGCTAAATAACCTGAGTGCCACTGTGTCAACATACAAGTCTAGGGTAAAATAGTTATTCCCTGCTCACAACATTTAATAATCTTAAACACTGGAACACCCACACACCCTGGGATGGGTTGTACAGTCAGGACTCCCTGGAGACTGGAATGGGAGAAAAGGTAAACATTTTACAGGCCCTGCTTGACATCCTAGGCGTGCTGAGGGTTAAAACTGGTAAAGAAGATCAAAAACCACTTCTTTCTCTTTTTTTCTCCACAATCAAATCAGGACACACTTGGCTATTTACATATCAAAAGTATCTACAGACACCATCAGCCCAGTGCAGATGCTGCCCTGCAACATGTAATGAAAAGCTTGTGTCACCTGTCATGTAAAGTGTGACTTAATACATAGTGAAATCTTGGATTACAGAAGCTCTGCAGTTCGGGTGGTTATTGTCATTCTCTGAGTATCTATAGGCACATGTATTCATGTAAATATGTACACACGATGTGTGCACAGACACATGGATGTGTGCATGTGTTTCCACAGAAAAGCTGAGGGACAGCTATCAGGGACTCAGAAGCACCTGCAATGTCACCTCTACTCTTCTGATTATTTTGGTTCTAAGGTTATTTGGGTAAAGAGATTTTAACAAAAAGACAAACATCCCAAATGACAGGGCAACCTGATCGGGTCCTGTCCTGCAGAGGTAACTTTATATTCTTTTCTCCTGGAATAGACTCAAAGACTTTAGACAGCAAAACTACCTAAGTCAAATTCACTCGCCTTTCTGCAGGTGAGCTCCCCTAGCTAGTCACATGATTCTTGCACCTGAAGATAAAAGGAGTACTTAGTGGCAGGATTCAAAGATGGAAAACAGACAACACTAAGCACTGTACAACTTGGGAGGAATCTGTCTTGTGGAAAATGCTCAGAGAGACTGGAATACAGGTATACAAATAAAGAAGTGGAGTCTGTTGAAAGCTTGGCTTCTTATTTTGTTCAGCAATTTAGTCTCCTAAAGAAGACACTTTGCCTAAGAGTTCTAAGTATATCTATAGACTCTATAGCTATATAATATCCATATATTAAATGCCTATGGGGATTGGAGAAATGTCTCAGTGGATAAGAGAACTTACTGATTTTCCAGAGGACCAAAATTCAAGTCCTGGCACCAATGTTGAGTGGATCACAATCTCGATCCAGGGGAATTTAACACTATCTTCTGGCCCCCTCAGACACTCACATACACATGGCAAACACATGCATATACGTGTGCTTTTTATACCATATATCTGTGGAGTGTGTGGGCATGACTACATGCATATCACCACTGATCTAAAGAAGGATCAACAATGTGTAGCCAGATGCCATCCGCTCTTCATGACTGCAGTGACCACTCCCTGTTGGCAGTGATTGAGTCTGAGATTGGCCTGATGAGAAGAATCACATCACAAGGGTGCTTGGATATTTTACAAGTTCCTACCAAATCAAGCATCTAAAAGTCACCAGGGGCTCCAGGTGCTAAGGAGGAGGAGGGAAAGAAAGAGGGGGAAGAGGAAGAGGGGGGTAGAGGAGAAAAAGGAGGGGGAAGAAGAAGGGGAAGAGGGGGAAGAGGAGGAGAGGGAAGCTAGAAGCCTCCTTCTCCAGGAACATCACACAGTAGATGTGGCTCATGTATACTTGAGAAGAGAACTCTCCTCTATGTCACTACAAACTTAACTGCAATGTCTCCAATCTGACCGTTGGTCCACCTGCTCCTCACTCACAGGCCCACAGCAGCCTCCTCTCTGCTGGAGTATGGACTCCGGGCCACCTACCTGGGGAAATCTGCTATTGTGATGGTTTGGAGGAAGAGACAGGTGAGCAAGGTCTATCTCTCTCTTGGTGTCGTTTTGCCTCTACAACTCTGCTCCCACAAGGCAAAGCGGCAAAGCTTGTGTGGCAGACTAGAGGACTGAGGGGGGAAAAAAAGTGCATTTTCTACTAAGACACCCAGACAGCCAAACCTTCAAAGTCAAAGACAAACACCAGTTTTTGTTGATGCCTTTGCCTTGACATCAGCCCCCCAGCTGTCACCAATGCCAGGTCTCACCTTCCTAGTTGCCATTGCAAGGTCCCCTGGGGTCCATCTCCATCAGTCTCATGCACATCATCTCAGCCTTTAGACAGCCTGAGTATCCAAAGGAGATTAAGACACCACCTCCAGTCATAAGGTCTCTTTATCTCAATTTAACTGAACTTTCAATGGCAAATGGAATCCGCTATTTTTCCTCCATGTATCCCTCCATTTCAGAACTATACCCAAGCCACTAACACTTTATGAAACACTTCCTACTAATAATGCTTTTTATTCTGACTGACCATTCTTCTGACTGCAGAGGTCTCATCAAACCAGCCCAAATGGGGCTTTTCTTTTTTCTTAGCTGAAGTCCACACTGTGTAGGAGGTATGCCATCCTGAACACTATAAGAAACGGTTAGCAAGCATTTATCAAATAGCTGAGTGCATCCCTCAGTGCTGGGTAGGGCAAACAGATTTAGTTGCTGCACTCCTGAGACCTATGAGAGAGCGATGGTGGTACTCAGAGGAACACGAAAAAGAAATACATACAGTTGCAGCATTGGTAGGTGCAATTGAGGAGTGCAGTCATGACAGGGCAGACCTCAAAGGAAATGTGCTTGGGAAAATAGTTGAATGGCATCCAAAAGCTTATTCTCTGAAAAGAAAAAAAAAAGAATACAAAAAATTCCTGAAGCAGGGAGAGCCTTGGCTTGTGAGCAGAATAGTTAGTGCTGGGGTCTGAGATGTGGTGCTGGGAGGTAGGCAAGACAGGTCAAGCAGGGCTTATGGGATACATAATTGAATTTACGTTTAAAAAAGATTACTCCAATTTCTTCTGGAAAAGAGACCAAAGATGGACAAAGAGTCCTATTCAGATGCATTCTGGGTGGGATACAGGAGTGGGTGGAGAGTTGTTCTGCCTGCTACAAATATCTGCTCATCTTCTAGCCTTGGAGACAGACTTAGCTAAGACTGAGTTTATCACACAACCCATCCCTCCTCCACCACTTGTTTCCAATCCCTCTCTCTCCCTCCCTCTCCCTCTCTCTCTCTTTCCCTCCCTCCCTTTCTCTTACACACACACACACACACACACACAGACACACACACACACACATACACACGCATACCTTCTTGCACTCTCCCCCTTCTCTCCTGACTTGTCCCCATTTGGCATTTATTTAAAGTCTTTCAATCATTTTCAGGCCAAACTACGACTCTTACTCCAGTATTTTTAACACATTGTATGACTAATGCTCCAACAAAACTCTGATTCCACAGTAAAGTTGCAGCACTGAAAATCTTGCTCCTTTCAAATTTCCATTTCTAAACAAGCTATTGTTCTTTGTACCCTACAAAGAGGGTGCAGCTTCCTGTAGCTAGGTAATATTTTGAGATACTTTCTCCTTGGTTATCTGTCTGCCCTATGAATTTATGCTAACCTCCTTACAACGTGGACTCAATCTAGACAGGCACTTATTTAAATACCTCTAGGTATTTCCTCTGTGGCCTCAGATAACATGTCCTGAGGTCTCAGGTATTGATAAAAATAAAGAAGCAATGATGTCTTTAAATGCTGTGCAGATTCAGTGACAGCCATATGTGAACTAACACCTCACTGTTTAGTACATGGTAATATATGCATGTGTCAAGCCAACATCATTTAGAACATTTGGCTTTGAGGGTTCAAATCTTCCCACTGTTTCTTCCTACCACCCACTCTCTCTGTTTTTTCCTGCACCTAATCCCTCTCCTCCCTTCCTTTACACACATAACTTAACCTTTCATATGCTGTACCTTCTGCCCTGGGTCATCTTCTGGCTTTACCTCTCACTAGTTTCCCTATGGCCCAAGACTAGATATACAGGGATATATGGAGGGCTTGCTAAAGCCCTTTCTCCCAAGGGGTCCACGTATTCAGCTTATCCCCTACCTATGAACCATGGGTGATAGTCATGTCTCATGTGCAAGCAGAATTGGTGAGGAAACATCCAAGCTTAAAGACTTCTGGGGAGGACCCTGGCATTCAGAAAGCATCACCAATATGCTAGAGAAACTGGGTGTTAAAATGAAGCTAGCACCCAGACTCAAGGAAAGTCAGATGGGGGGTATGGTGTTAAGTTCTTCAAGCTTTTTGTCAAAGAAGCTTCTTTTTGCAGGTAGCAGAGGTTAACGCATACTCAGAACTTCCCAGGTGTAAAGAATAAGTGATTGAATGTTTAACCTTAACTGGAGTATCTGTATCAGTCCCCTCCTGAGATTCGGGGGAACATTGTGGAAGAGGAATCAGGAGGAATGTAAGGGCCATGGCACGGAAAGGCATGCTGTAAAGTGCTGTCCATATGATGTGCCCATTACACTCATGAACTTGTAGCAGTTGTGGTTGCCTGACCTGCACAGATTAAGCCAGTTAAAACTCCAGAGTGAATGAGGGAGGAGCACACAAGGTCCCACATGTGGATGCGAAGCTATTTAATGACTGCTGGAGATGAGAGGGACATTTTTGCTATAGACCCTGGTAGGCTATCGTTCTCCATATAGGCAGCAAAAACTGGATTCAGTCAGTTATATAAAAAATAGCAATGAAAAGAAGAGGGTGTAAAGTTGGGAGGGTAGCCATGTTGGAGAGTTCCAGAAGGAATTAGAAGAGGAATATACATATATTCATATATAAACATGAAATTTTCAAATAATAAATAGATTGCTAGGTTTTAAGTTGATAGCAGAATAATGATAAATTAAATT
Source organism: Rhabdomys pumilio (assembly GCA_030674055.1). Lineage (NCBI taxonomy): Eukaryota > Metazoa > Chordata > Mammalia > Rodentia > Muridae > Rhabdomys > Rhabdomys pumilio. Next base: position 92,608,944 of record JANHMN010000001.1, read on the forward strand.
TTATAATAAGTCTAAGATGAGTATCAGGATATATTTGCTTTAAGAAGTCAGGTTATTGATTTCTTACCTAAATGTGGACATAGAACCTGTGAGCCTCCCTACACGCTGACATGTTTGAGGCAAAACTATGCAACACTTCTGCAGTCTTGTGAGCATACCAAGGAACTCGGCAGCACACTGATAAAAGATGACCCTTAGGGGCCCTTCCTGGGGAAGACTGACTTTTTTAATGAAATGATGAGCTGTTACTCAACTGGCAAATATCTGTTGAGCACCTGCTGCATGGTTCTTCGTTCTGGAGATTTGGCAGTAAATAAAACACACAAACCCTTAAAGAATTTTACATTCTGGTGGAGTAAAACATAAAGGGTGTGTTGGTGTGTTTGATAATCGTTGGTGTGAAAAAACCCTGCATAACAAAGAAAGGAGATGGTTTAAATTCAATTGAAAGCTTAGACAAAGGTTCTCTTTCTGAGAAGAGGGTGTTTGAGCAGCAGAATGAATCATTTTGCTCTTCTCCCAAAATGAGTATGCAAAGGGCAAACTTCCAGGAGATTACAGTGTGAAAACCACTAGTGAGCACTCTTTATTTCAGTCTCTCAGACTCAACTAACAGGAAACCACACAGGAAATATTCCATAAATTCACTTGTTTAAAAAAACAAGACAAATAAATTAAGCTTCATACACTAATTTTGCTACCATTGCTCTACCTTCTACATGCTGATGTGAACTATGGAGGTAAGTCTGAACTCAAAGGATTTGATGGGATTTTTTCTACTTAACTGAAACAAACCTTTATGTTTGGTAGTATCCTGTCTACCCAGCTTTGGCCCCAACTAGCACTTGTTAGCTCTAACATTCGCTCAGCTAAGAAGGAGGCATCGGGTATGGCACACACATGGTGGGAGAAATCTGTGCTCAAGTTGAGGAGACTTGATATATAAGTAGTGGGGTCCTTGTTGAGAAAGCTTGAGTCAACTGTTAGCCACACATCTGGTACTGAGACAAGACAGGCAGAGAAGATGTGGCATGTGCAAGGGAGGCTGGGCACTCCCTATCTTTAGCCATAGCAGTGACAGATCAGAAAAATGCAGACACCTTTCATAGTTGGTCTAATGTGGGGTCAGGAAACCATGGGACCAGGAGGAGCAGGCCTGGAGCAAGACTGGGTTCAAGGTGTGTTCAAACCCCAGAAATCTCATCCAGAGATTAGCAAGAGTAGGATTGCTCTGTCCCTGCCCCAGGCCTGCCCCTGGTCACAGAGCCACTAGCCAGGTTAAACTTCTCCCCTCATAAGGTCAAGCCCAGCAGCAATTGTAACTCCTCCTTATGCAAATGAGACACCCCCACCACTCTGGCCCTGGCCAATGATATGCATTCACCCCCTAAAGATTTAAATAGCCTGTCACTCCCCAACCTCCAATAAATTGACCATTTCTCTGAAGCTGTTCCTGAGTATGTGTTCTTTGCCCACTCACTCACCAACGACCAAGACCCTGCCTGTACCCACACAGCCAGCTAAGCTTCCTTCCCTCCAATCCAGCTTGGTTTGCAACAGACCTGACTACCCAGAGGAATAAGCAGACACCCTCCACTCTCGGCAGTGTAACATCTAACTCCTAGTGCCTCTAACTCCTTGATGTTGGTAGCCGTATACCCATGCAGCTCAAGGTGGGTGTGAAGACCATTGTTCAAGACTGAGAACAAGTGGCCCTTCATGCGGAGGCTGATCCATCTCACCTTACTCATAGACCTCTGCCTTCTCTGAGAATCTAAGAATATGCTCCCTGCTGAGGGCCCCCAGAATGAAATATAGTTACCACTCTTCCAAGGAATAATGAGGAATGAACTCAGTCAATGAGGACTTCAAAAACGAGGCCCACATGTTGCAACAGATCTGGGTGTCATCCTGTAACTAAGGGAGCTGCTCAACCTTCACATGCACTGGAAATAATAGATAGAAAGACAGTCAGACAGTCAGACAGACAGACAGACAGACAGTCAGACAGACAGACAGACAGACAGATACATAGATACATACATAGATACATACATAGATAGATACATAGATACATACATACATACATACATACATACATAGATATAGATTCATAGATACATACATATAGATAGATACATGTGATAGACACAATAAATGATTATATATTCAGATAGCTATCCCATATAAATATCAATGTATTTCAGGCTTATTTGTATTTGTGCTCTTTGCTTCAGTAGCCCTGAAGACAATTTGCCCTGAGCTGTCTACCAGCTTGGAGGAAATCCACACTGCAGCATGAGCAATTCTCCCCCTTTAGAGGTCCTTCCCTGTAACTGGTAAAGGTGATTTCTTCACCACACTCTCCCCATGTCTGATGCCGTCCTTCGGTAACCCTAAGACTCTTCTTTGGGGTTCCTGTGGTCTCAACTTTTCCCAGAAGTACTCACCCATACACACACCCTTGAGGACTCTCTGGAGCTTCTATCCTGTGCTCAGTTTCCAATACCTGTTGGCTTGTGCTTCTGAAGTCTAGGTTATTAAAACGGTCTTCTCTAGAAACTTTATCAGTTACTGTGGCAGTTAATCTGCATTGCCAACTTGACTAGATTTAGAATCACCTAAAAAAAAAAAAAAAGCATGCTTATGGATGCTTTTCTAGTAGTTACCTTTGGAGGAAGACTGACACTGAAGGTGGGGGACACCATCCTCCGAGCTGTAAACCCAAACTAAATAAAAAGGAGAAAAGAAGAAAGCCAGACAAGCATTGCCCCTGGTTCACTCAGACATGAACAAGACTCTACTACCATAGCTGCAAGCGACTTCTTCCATCGTGCCTTCTGCACTATGATGAAATGCATCTCCTCAAGCCATGAGCCAAAATAAGCCCCTTTGCCACAAACCCTTTTCTTGTCAGGTATTTGGTTGCAGCTGCAAGAAGAGTAACAGGCATGCTACAAGATGTCTGTACTCTGATCTACAAAAGTGTCTCTACTGGACTTGCTTTTCAGTTGCCTTACCATGAGGACACGGTAAAGCAGAGTGTAAAGTGATGCATCTTCTAGTCCTTCAGAGTAGAGCTGACGATACACTTATCTAACTTGAATTTTTATCTAACCTATATTTTCAGGAAGCGGATATAATGGTCATATGTTCTTTGGTGGCAACATTGTTTAACCTTTGCTCTAGAATCTGAATAAATTGTCTAGTGATAATTTCCTATACTCTCTGCTGATTTGTTTCCTACATGAATGTTGCATTTATTATCTCAAATTCTGTGTGAGCACACATGTGTGCAACTGCATGGTACTGAGACTGGAACCCTTGTATTCTCCATACATGTAAAGCAAGCACTTAACCACTCATCTCTACACTGAGCCCTGGTGTCTCAAATATGGCACAATTTGATCAAATTTTTTCCTATGAAGATTAGTATTCTGTGGGACTGTGAGAGGCAGCTGGGTACCTGATCGAGCAGGCTTTGAACCCTGGAGATCCCCAGGGATGGTAGGAGTTTGGCCTTGCTCCTGGGCTCCTGGCTCCTTTCACATAGCTACTGCCCCCTACAGAGATCGATCACAGGACAATGCCCCTACTAGCCCCTCCATAGGTAGAAAGCATGACTATAGTCCACAGAGCCTCAAGATAAATCTCCATATTAATGAAAGACCTAAAGGCCAGACTGTAGAGCAAATTAAGCATTCCTTCCCAGACCCTTCCCCTTGCAAAAGGTATTTAACCTCAGGTCCTTGCCCTGAGAATACCAGAGTATAGTTTCATTCATTTTCCACCATGACAATAAACATCTGAAGACCATAGCCTATGACCATGGTCTATCTCTCTTCTTTTGAGCCCACCATGGGGAACCGTGGAGAAGGTCTTCAACTACCAAGCCACCATCTAATCTCTCACCTATGACCTCTCTATGCTTCCAGCCATGGAAGCCACCAACTCAAGCAAGTGAGTCAAGAGTCTCATGCCCGAAGGGTGCAGCCAGAGCTTCCCCTCACCCCTTCGGCTGCAGGTTGATTCAGCCCATATGCTCCCCATCTCAACCCTTCCACAGCCTCTCAGCAGCACCTGAGAGCCCAAAGGCCTGAGAACCAGTCAGTTTCCAGCCACCTCCTGGCCCTGGGACCCCCAACTCAAGAGCTCTGGTCCCTGCGGGACCTCAGACTGTGTTCCCTTACCCCCAGAATGGAGCATGGCTTCTCATAGCCCGACATTGGCCCGACTCTGGCGTCGAGTGAACACAGTCAACTTCCTGCACTTCTGCCTCTCTGAGCTGCGGCCCTAGCCCCTTGAGGGAAGCAGACAAGGGGCCCACAATTCAACCCAACAGGACCCAGGCCATACACGCTACAACCCAACAGTATTCATCTTCTCATCATACTTGGAAGCCACTGTCCTTGTTTCAACTCAGCTGTGGTAAAACACTACAGGGCTTATTCAGCCTACATTTCCAGGTTAAGTCTGCCATTGCAGAGAAACTGAGGCAAGAACTGAAGAAGTCAGTCACATCAAGTGCACAGTAAAGAGCTGAGAGCATGCTTGCCAGTGCTAGCTGACTGCTTTTCATTCTGTACAAGCCCAATCCAGAAAACAGTGCTGTCCAGAGTGGGCTGGGTCTTCCTACATCCATTAACGTAATTATTATTATTATTATTATTATTATTATTATTATTATTTTATCATTAAGTAATTAACAATAATAACCCATGGACATTCCCACAGGTCAAATTCATCTAGACAATCCCACATAGAAAGGTCATTCCAGGTTGTGAAGAGTTGACAATCAAAGCTCACCATTGCATCTATCCTCCATTGGTTCTAATTTAAGATGAAGAGAAAGTTGGGAGATTAGAACCGTGGATACACGGCCCAGAATGTGAAGAGAGATCAGAGTCTCCAAGAACAAACAGGGAAATCACAGGGGAAAACTGCCAGGACTATAAATGTGGCTTCAGGAGGTACTGGAGTGAGTCAGTACCGATGGAGGTTTAACACATGCAGTAACTGCCTCGGATTTGCCCTATGTGAGCTCTGTAGCATCTGACACTGATGCTTGTCTGTACCCACCTCTTACCCCAGCCTCGCCCCATGTAAAGTCCCATATCCATATGCTTTTCATAAGGCCATTTACCCCAATTACTCTGCATCATCTTTTTTGACTTTGCTTTTAGACACAGTGAGTTTGCATTGCAGGACTGGTGCCACCACTGGTTTCCTATCACACACAGCCCCAACCCCAGCCCCAGCCCCAGCCCCAGCCCCAGCCCCAGCCCCAGCCCCAGCCCCTGCCCCTGCCCCTGCCCCAGCCCCAGCCCCAGCCCCAGCCCCAGCCCCTGCCCTAGTCCTAGCCTCTGCCCCACCCCCATTCTCATCTCTGTGCTATATTCTCTTCCAATCAACCACAATCAAACCTCTTCCTCCTACAGTGAACTCAGCACATCCAATACAGAGTCTCTCACTTCTTTCCTGCCCCGAAGACAGTTTTCTCACCCATATTCCTCTCTAGCTAGCCCCTGTGATACCTACTACTTGAAGACTTCAACAAGCTCTGAAATGCACCTGACTCTCCAGAAAAACATTCTTAATAAGCTCCATTACTGGTCTTCCAACTTCCACTCACAGTCCAGATAACAGATCGGATCTGTTATCTAATCTACAGCCAAAATGATCTTTGTAACAGAAAACTCAGATCTACCATTTACCGTCCCTCAGTGATGTACCCATTACATCTCTCCAGTGGTTATAAAGCCTCCATTATTTTTCTCTCACCAGGGCCCCAACTTTCTTTGTTCCCATCTTTTCACATGCCTTTTCCTTTGTTTGGATTCACAATTCCTGTCTCCACCCCAAATGAAACATTTCCTTACATCTTGCCTACATCTGAGTGTATTCATGGGGTTATCCATCACTATTCTAAGCCAGGGTCTACTATGGGCTGAGCACAGTACCCTACTGATAGTCTACGACATACTCCCCACTGAGTCGATGCTTCTATCGCCCCTCAGACAAGATTCCTTAAGCATGCACAGACAAGATATAAACTCCCACAGCAGGGCTGACTGCACAACGAACCTCCAAGAAGAACCCACGAATTGACTAATGACTGGCTAAGAATATAGAAGTAAATTTTCTTCGGGTGTTTCCATATTTTCACACAAAATCCATTGAGAGTAACAAAAACATTGAATTCACTTTTAAACATGTACTTATAAGCTACATAATAACTCACAAAACAGGTGAGGACAGACAAGTAAATCTTAGTTTAAATGATCTTTCTAAGTCCCTTAACTGCAGAAAGCTTGGTGTCACCCTTTTCAGAGCGTGTGCTCCAACCACGCCTGCTTCAAGCTCTGGCCACATCCCTTCAGCTTCTTGTGGAGAAGGAAGGCTATGGTAGACACTCCGTCCCTGATGCTGCGGTGGTGTGCACTCTACCCTTTTCTCTCTGTGGAAGGGACCTCTGTGGCTTAGCAACATGTGACCTTTTCACTGAAAGCAGACTGAGCAGCTCCCAACTACCTAGCTCAAAATAATTAAGTTACAGACACAATGAGCAGGACCGGTGCCTTCACAATCTAAAGGTGCTCTCTTCAAAATGCCAAGGATCGCAAATCATTAGTTTTTCCAAGAAGATGTCATCATTCCTCTATGTCCTCTTGTCACAGCGGATGCTGACTTAGAACAAATAAGGGAACAGTGTCATTCCTCAGTGCTTCACCCTCCAAAATAGTAACTTAGACGTTGACAATGGACACAGCCAATGTCATGAGAAGAGAAGAGTAAATTTAGGTCATAAAGTCACAGTACATACTGAGACTTTCACTGGATTTTAAGAATGTGGTTTTCAGACTTCAGATTGGGGGATGGCTGCTTATTTTTGGTGGTGGTAGAGGGAGGCTGTTACGTTTTGTTTTTGTTTGAGAATGGGAGTACTGACTACTCCTCCAGAGGTCCTCAGTTCAATTCCCAGCAACCACATGATGGCTCACAACTACCTATAATGGGATCCAATGCCCTTTCCTGGTGTGTCTGAAGACAGCGACAATGTACTCATATATAAAAATAAATAAATCTTTAAAGAAAGAGAGAGAGAGAGAGAGAGAGAGAGAGAGAGAGAGAGAGAGAGGGCTGAAGAGATGGCTCAGCGGTTAAGAGAATGAGGTTTTTTTGTTACTCAGGCTGCCCTCAAACTTGTAGCCAGATACTGGGATTGCATATGTGTCCCACCAGGCCCCACTCTCAGATTGTGTTCTGAATGCAGGTGTAGTTGAACCAATTTCCCAGACTAGCTTACAAATAAATGAAACTCAAGACTGTGGTTATTTTGTTTGGCTTTGACAATTCCTAGGGGGTAACCCTTAATCTACTTTTCTAACTGCTGGCCTGGCTACCTCCCCAGTGGTCCACCCCAGATACTTGCTATTTCTCCTGGCCATGTGCTCATGGTTCCTCTCTCCTTCCGGCAGCTTCCTCCTCTCTCTCATTCTTCCTCCTCCTCTTCTTTCTCCCCTAACCACGTCACTCTCAAACCACTTCCCCCTAATCCCTCCAGTAGTTGGCTGTCATCAATTTTATTTAACCAATAGTTATAAATCAAGAAACAAGGAAAGCTTGTAAACCTGAGAAGTCGCTCACAGACTCCTAGACCTTGGGTATAGAATTTAGCATTACAATACATAGCAACCTAACAAATCTCAGGCTTCAGGACACAGGCTGTGTAGATGATCTATTCCTAAGACCTGTTGAAGACACATCTATTTCAAACTTTAAATGAGTACCTGCTGTCATACCATCCCTCAGAACAGGCTTAGTCCTAAGGGAAAAGAGAGAAGGGAAAAAAGAAGAAATGAGCATTTCCAGTGTGTACTGACTGCCAGACATCCTGTGTAATTCTATTTAGGCTTCACAGTAACCACACTTGGGTGGGCGGAACCATCAACTGTGGGTCTAAGGGGAAGACAGGTTCGGAGGCCCCGTCAAGGTTGCATAACTATAAATCGCTGCAAAGCAATGTGATTAGAGCTTCAGTGTGAGGACGTGAGACCCACAGAATGGAGGGAAACTGAATGGAAAGGTTGAGAGAGTATTCCATTTGGGGCATAATGGGTTCAGCAACCTCAGTTTGGAGATTCTCGTGAATCACTCCTGAAAAGAGGCCCAATTAGCTGGGTATTTTAGTCTGGAGGTCAGAAGAGATTCTGGGTTGAAGGCATGTATGTGATATCCTGTGATCACTTCAAACCCAGAAGAGAAAAGTTTGATGAATGAATATTTTATTTTAAAAAAAAATCAGTGTATAAGGGATACATAAAAAGGAAATTCTTGTTTCTTTAGTATTTTATAAACAATGTTATTCTATAAATAAAATAAAGGCGTTATTTTATTTATTTAAAAGGCAGTATATAAGAGACACACCAAAAAGAGTGTGTGAGAAGGAGAGTACAGTGCCATGGAGTAACAAAGCTGCAAAAGATGAGCAAGTGTCAAGGGAGGAGGAGTATTGATGGAGGAGAGTGGGTGGGTCTAGGCTAAGATAAATAGCCCAGCAGATGGCAGAGGTTAAAGGTCAGAAGAGCCAGTCTCCAAAGGACCTCTGGATCTAGCAGAGAGCTGGACATACCATCAGATGTATGTGTTGAATTACTCAGCAAACTTGACTAAAGAAAAAATTCAGATCATGATGAGCCTGGAGCAAAGAGGGACCAGCTCCATCTTTGAGCCTAAAATCAGCAATGTCATAACACAATATTCAGTTTAGAGGAGACAAATAGGTTTGTGGATGAAATGAATTCTATTGAAGCCATTATATTAGCTTATTTGTTTTTCTTAATTCCACAGATAGAAACTTTTATTGTTAAAAGGAAAGAAGGAAAGAAAGAAAGAAAGAAAGAAAGAAAGAAAGAAAGAAAAGAAAGAAAATTAGTAAGCCCAAGACTGAACAGACTATAAGGTGTAGATGCAGGTAACCTGTAGGACTGTGTGGTGGGGAGCTGGTAACAGTTGCTATTGTATATGATGGAAAAAATCCCTACTTTTAAATATAAAATAAGGAAGTTTGCAGAAAAGGGGAGACAGGCTAGAGGCTATCATGGAGGAATTAGCATGGCTTGAGGCAGCACTCTTATCCCAGTAGGAGAAAATGCAACAGCAGACAGCTAAACCAAACTTAAGACAGAGGCTCAGAAAATCTGCACTGTACTTACTTTCAGTAACCGACACTTTTAGAACAGGAGGCGGGGTAGGGAGGGATAGAGGGAGAGGGAGAGGTGGGGAGAGGGAGAGGGAGAATAAGAAGGTGGAAGTCTGTTGGGAGCCGACTTTAAGCAGAAAGCGGCTAGAAAGCAGCTATCAGCTTTGCAGTCATCTTGAGCCATATACCCTGACATGAGACTTGGTTTTCAACAGCCTACAACAGCTGAGCACACTCTGATATCCCACATAGCTTGTTTTGCTCTTTAGTGCCCCCAGCTGCAAGGAGCACGTGGTATCCACGCCTACAAGGCATGCGGTGCACGTGTTGTCCACGTGCTATCTACGCCATATATGCCTGTAAGGCGCACATTCTGTCCACGCCTGTAAGGCTTACGTCATATCCACACCTGCAAGGCATGTGGCAAAAGCCTATAAATACCCAGGATTTCCTTGCTGTAGTGTGTGTGTGTGTGTGGTGTAGTAGTAGTAGGTGTAGTGGTGTGTGTATGGTGGAGACAGTAAAGAAGACTTTACTACAGATCCTCTGGCTTGTCTCTATTCTTCCCGTCTCTTCCCCTTCTTCCCCCACTCTCTCTCTTACTAAACCCGGACCTGCAGAACAGAGCGGGCCGCTATAGTTTGGCCCCCAAACGTGGGCAAGAGTGGTCCTTTACAGTTTACAGTTAGCTCGGGTCTTTTACAGAAGTTGTACCTAGAAGGGGAAGGGCCAGGGAAACATTCATTTCTTGGCACTCAACTGGAATAATATTGAGAAGTCATTTCTTAAAAGAACCTTACGGAGTCCACAGCTTGGCAATGCTAGGCACACATTGGACCTTATACTCTGGGAAGCCAAAGTGAGTATACAGGAATCTATGCTTAGACCAGGCCTGCAGAAGGTCTTTAAACAAAAGGATAGAAACTTTCAATCAGAATCACACAGTATCCAGCAAGATGTAAATCTGGTCTGAACCAATCTTCAGTAAAACACGTTTTAGGTGCCCACTAGACAGTGGGAGCACCACGCTAAGGTGTGACCAATATCTGTGACCTGAGATCACAAAGGATGACCAGGATGCAAGGCGTGAGCATGTTACAAGCCAACCTATTAAGGACCACTCAAAAGTTGGGCCAGTGTTCACAATTGGACAGGAGAAAGTCAGATCAGCGGTATAACCAGCATCTGGCACCTTATGTGCAAAGCGTCTCTTGGCAGTGGGAGTGGCATCAAGGAACACCTACAGCAAAGGCCAGAACCATCAGCAGAGGAAAGATCCCATTCAGACTCTGTACCCTACCCACATCTCTTCCCTTTACTTCTATTCCTCTCTAAATAATATCTAAGGCCAGTTTAGATGACCAACTTTGTCTGCTTGGTTTCCCATTCTCTATTGTTCTCTATTTTATTTTTCAATTTGATAGTCTAGCCTGGTTTGGGGAGTGTTCCTACCTCAACCTCCCGAGAGCTGATATATATATGTGTATATATCATACATACTTATGATGTATGATATATGATATATCCTCTGGCTCTTTCATCCAATCTTCAGCCATAGACGTCTTATCTCCCCACCCCTCTTCTCCCATTGTATTTTTCTTCTCCCTGTTTTTTTTTTTTAATCTGTCATCCTAACACTAATCACTGGTCTTACTCTTTTTTCCTGTCCACACATGACTATAGTAAAAATATATAACTGTCCATAGTACTATCAATGATCCTTTATCTTACATGTCTATTAGAGTTGAAGAGTCACTGTTATTTAATTGATTATTATGATATTTAATTGACTGCTACTTCATTTCATTTTGACAGGGATGTTTCTGCCAACACTATTTTACTCTTAGTGACGTGCTGGGAGTTGAGCTTGGTGGTACTAGCCCACGGCAGGAAAGGAAACTACTGAAGAGAGGGAAATGATACCTTGACCCCACTACAGTCTTTCAGATTGAACATGATAAGTAACTACACTGAAAGGTGAAAGTGTTTCTAGAATTATCCAACCAATGACCTTATCTCCAACCCCCCAACACCAAAGCACAAGAAGCAAGATAAACCAAGCAACACAACTTCCCCAAATATTAGTAACCCATAGCAATGACTTTCAACATGAGTTAACTTATATGAAATCCCAGATGTAGAGTTAAGAACATGAGTGTGTCTAAAGACATCACAGAGGAAACACATGAACTCCTGAATTTGAAGAGAACACAAACGGATGAAGGAGGGAAAGAAGTCATAGGACAGAAAAGTTGGAGTCAGTGAGAAGATGGAAATGTAACTTCAAACTGAAATACTCAAAATTAAAAGTTCAGGAACAGGGAGATGGCTCAGTAAGTAAGAGCTCTTGTTGTTCAAGCCTGAGGACCAGAGTTCAAACCCCAGGAACATAAAAGGCTGGCCATGGCTCAGTGAGAGACCCAGTTTTAGAGAAATAAATAGATAATAAATTTGAATAATATAGGATATCTATGGTACATTGTATCTATGGTACATTATGTAAAAAAAAAAAAAAAGTTTGCAAATCCCAGGCATGTAAGAATAAGACTCTCACTGTTGACAGTTTAATGCTATATGCTTGAACAGGGAATGATGGGCATTGTAGAAACTGGCTCTTTTTGATGCGTGACAGAGATGTTCATGCTACTGTAAGGTAAAGTGTATTGTGGGTAAATGAAAGATGAGATGCACCAAAGAAGCAGGAAATGTGGGAATTTGTCTGAACTCTGTATTGATCTGATGAAAGAGGAGAAGAGAGTATGGGAACAAAACAGAAAGAAAAAGATGTTTTCTAAGATAGTTAACCATAGTGCAATTCAACGCAATGATTATGATGAAGAAACTGCAACTGTAGATTTGAGAGGTGCTGCAGCAGAGTCTCTCTACTCAATCCGTGCTTTCCAAGTGTTCCAATGGGCAATGCTATAATCTTAGCTCCACATAAGTGCTGCAACTGGGGAGACTTGGGTCCTGGTACCCTGGCTAGGGCTAGCAAGGGAATAAAATAAAAGGCATAAATACATATGAGGGTGGGATCATGTGGGGTTCTCTAATGCTACTGACAGAACCTGGGACTTCAGTAGGTTCATTAGTAGGTACTGTGCAGCGGGGAGGATTGTCTAGTCTCTGTAGGCTGTCTCTGTAGGGGAGCAGTCTCACGCTGAAACAGAAACAGGAATATGCAGTTGATAGTTGTTGTGCACTCTGATCAAGGTTAACTCACAGACACACATACTTAGAGTCCTGAGGAAAGATTTGCCATTTCTCTAGAGCCTGGGTCATATGGGTAGTGACTTTGCCAATTTCCCATCAGCCACTAGGTCTGGAAGGCCCCATATCAAAATACACATTCACTCACTCAGGGCTTCTCATACTCCCTACACGTGAGGGCAGTCTACCGAAATGCTGGCTATTTTGTCTTCCTAAGTATTTGAGCTTTCCTCTCAGAGGTAGAAAGTCTGCTCCCTGTCTAGCCAGTCACTGACAGGAATTCATGCCTAGCTGCCTTCAAAGGATAGGCCTACCTTAGGAAAGGTGAAGAATTTTGCCACACTCCCAGTGGATAAGCTTGCTCAGCTGTTTTCCTTGATTTCTAACCAGACACCAATTTTCTCCCGAGCCCCTCCGTCCACTGCTTTTTTTCTCTCAAGGAATGCTGTTTGGATAATTAGTGACTCCCATTGTCTTCCTGTGGCCAACTAGAATCAAGTAGCTGGAACAATCTGGAAAGCCACTGTTTAGTCCAAACTGCTTGCCCACATCCAATGTACCCTTATCCTCGTGGCCAGGAGGACTATCAAAAACATTTAATAGCTGCCATTTTGAGGCCCAACTCAAGGACCAGCAAGGGTCCTCTTACCTAGCATATCCTCTTAATTCCTTCAGGAAGCATTTAAAACCTGAATTTGGTTTTTCTACAGCTATCAAGACTCATTCTCACCAGAACACCTTCACACATTGTTGGCCCCATTTCAGCTCTGGTTTGGGCCTTGTGCACAAACCTGAGCCTGGCTCGGGTTTCTGCAGCCTTGTGGGACAGCCTAAGCCTAGCTCGAGTTTTGAGACTTATCTCAGTCACTTCTGTACCAGGGTGACTCAGCAAGACCTGTTTGGCCCTGCCTCTGCCCTGCCATTGCTGATGTGGAGCTTTGCCATTGGCCCTGTCAGTCACCCCATACCCTCCGTCACACTTCCCCACCTCCTATGTCATCTCACTCCAACAGAAATCCCCCTGCCTGGGCTCCAAGTTTATATATGAGAGGCTGATGCAATGAAGTTGAGTTCCTGCTTTGACAAGACTCCTGCCCCAGTGTGCTTCTTTTGGGACAATGACACTTACCATCCTGCTCAGTCTCCGAGAGACCCGGTGGGACCAGGACCTGCTGGCAAGGAGTGGACAACGCATCACAAGGTTCTTTTTGATCAGGGATGTTTTGGTTTCCAAAGGGACTCTAACCAGCCCAACCATGGCAAACATGACTCTGGCAGGGCTGGCTCTTCTCTGCCATTCCCACTGTCTTGGGGGGTGGGGGGGGCGGGAGGAGGTTAGATTACATTTCTAAAGCTAACCACCAAGGTCTACTCCCTTACTTGGCTACTTTCTCTTTCTGCACCATCAATCCAAAAAGCACCCCTCCTTTCAACCCTATGCCACTGCCACCTCTCCTCCTGCACTAAAATCAAATCCTCTGCCCTTTGTCCCTCTGGGGCAAATAAATCTCTTTGTGCTGAGAACTTAGTCTTGGGGTGTCCTGAGCCGATGACGATCCTTTCAGTCTCTACCCAGCTTGTCTGTTTAATACCTTCCTTTCCTTTCAGGTTCTTCAAACAGCTGCATCCTGTGAATCCAAATCAAACATCCCTTTTGAGGGAAGTCTCCAAATCTTTCAGCCTCTGACAGGTCTCTCTTCCTGCCTATTGACAGTCAAAGTTAGATGATAAAATAAACGGGTAACTTACTGCCCTACGAACACTGGAACGAAATGGAAAACTTTGGCTGCTCTCAAAGCACAGGAAATATAAATGTTTGAAGACATAAGCACACTATTTACTCTAATTTACACTTGTATTAAATCACCACATCATGTTCCCCATTAATACATATGAAGTATATATGGTAATTAAAATAAAGGCCAGCTAGGGGACATATAGCTCTGCTGTTCTTTGTTATGTCTATCTTGGGAACACATCGTATGTTTATGGGCATATTCCCCACACAATAATGGAGGTGACCCTGAGTACCCCGCGGCTATAGAGTGGCATCTGAAGTCTTAATGTTTCTCTGGAGGATCATCAGCTCAAAGCCATAGTCACATTCTCTCCCCAAATCTAATTCTCACATTACATCCTCAACAATTGCAAATCTACGTTGTTGAGTCACAGGAAGTCATCTTTAAATTCATTCAGTGTTACCCAGAATTTAATATTTGCCTCTGGCAGGTTTTCACTGCTTTCTCAGAAATATGCAATTGCCTTGTGATCCATGCCTTATTTGAAATATGATAAGCAAAAGAGATTAATCGGTTGATGTGTGTATGTGAGGAGTGGTGCTTACACCTATTGAAGCTTTGAGACTTGGTCATTCCCCAATCCTTTATGCCAGAGGCTAGCCTGAACTAAATTCATGTGCTTACCTGACCTGAAAGCCCATCTGTGATATCAAAAGGGCTTTACTATAGAACTATGTGCTTATTATATATTTTAATACTCCATTCATTGAGGAAAGACAGGGCTGAGATAAGCAGAAATGACACTTGGGGTTCTAGGTTTAACTCTGGAGGCCCCACTACTCAAAGGCTTGTAGAAAGTTAAGGCCTCGCTTAGATGCTCTGAAGTTTCTCTTCAACCATTTCCAACATTAGAATTAGCTTCTCTCTTGAGTTTTATTCTAAATGTTAATTATACATTAACAGAGGAACCAGAAATAAACAGCATTTTTATTTTTGGTTTTCAGTGATTATTTAGGTCTCTATCTTCAGAATGAAATCATTTCCTTCCTGCCTCATCAGAATATGGCTGTGGACCTAAGCTAGATCACAAACGAGAAGCCCCACTTCCCAGATGACTCTGCGGGTCCCTGTTGCTTTTGTCTATGCTTCTTATCTGAGCACTACGCCTCTGATCCTTGGAAACCACATGTGATTCTTCAAAGCCAAGTTCAAGTATCCTCTCTGTTAAGCCTTGCCCAGCACTCCAAGTTCAGTGCCTCTTCTTTACCCAACAGCACTTGCTTTGTTTTCTGATGTCACAAATATTTATTGAACACCTACCTTCCATAATAACCCCATGCCCTTGACATAACATAGCATGTGAACATGATTTGCTGACCTTTTAACTTCCTGTCTTTTCAAATTCACTGTATCCTCTGCTCCTTGTCTCTCACAGAGCAGAGACCCGGTAGGATGATTGATACCATCAACCACGGGAGGTTTATCTGCTTGCAGGGCAGACTGATTCTTTGGACCTGTGGCTTTAAGGTAGAAATTTAGCCCCTGGTAATTGGAAGAATAAAAGTCATGGAAAGATGGGTTAGTGGTCCTGAGTCCAACCCTTCACCTGGAATAATCTATGTGGCTCCTTCGTGACTCCAATTCCTTTCCTGTTGCTGTCAACTCTGTCATGAGATCCACATTCTTCCTGATAGTATTGAAGTTGATCTCCCAGATTATTACACATTTCTTCCTGCTTAGTCTACTCTGACCTGTCTTTAACATGACACCCAGCTTCTTGATCTTTCCCTGTGCTTACAAATCTTTCAATGAGCTCTCTCTCTCTCCTTCCCTCTCCCTCTCTCTCTTTCCATCACTCCCTCCTTCCTTCCTTCCTCCCTCTTCATCCCTTCCTCCTCTCTCCTCCCTTCCTCCTTCTGTCTCTGTATCTCTCTCTCTCTCTCTCTCTCTCTCTCTCTCTCTCTCTCTCTCTCTCTCTCACACACACACACACACACACACATACACACTGAAATCCAGAGTCCTTCATGAGCTATTGAGGGTCCATCCATGACCCAGCCCTTCTTTTCCTGTCACTTTCTCTCCAGTCATACCCACTGCTAAAGCTCCCTAAATGCTCCTCTCCACAGAGCATTGTGCCTTGGCATATGGTGTTCCTTTTACTTGCTACAAATGTGGGCATGCCCTTTGTCTTTGAGTTACTCCACTGCTACTGAAATAGATCATTAAATTAATTACTTATCTTATTGCTATAACTGAAACTCCTGATAAGAAGCAACTTACTTGGGCTCACATCCATCATGCCAGGATGATTGCACAAGAATGTGGGAAGCAGAAAGGGATGAGCGCCGGTGCTCATCTCAGCTTCTCACTATTACTCAGTCCAGGATTCCAGCCCATAATGGAGCTACCCAAACTCAGGGAGGGTTGTCGCTCTTCAGCTCTTCAGTTGTAGCTTTTAGCAAACACACCTGAATTTCCTGCTTTGTATACTTTGGATACATTTCCTAATGTTATTGTAGTCCTGTGGTGGTTCTAAATCTAGACGATGCTACAATGAAAGTTAACTATATTGATCATTCAAATATTTTAATCCCCTGGCTGGCTGGTTGGCAGTGTGTGTGTGTGTGTGTGTGTGTGTGTGTGTGTGTGTGTGGTGAGGCAGGACATGATTAGAGAGCACATGGCAGGGTTCTGCTTACCCAGCATATTGGGAAAGCAGAAGAGATGGACATAGGAGGTCGTAAAGGATCCAATGTCCCTCTAAAGGCCAGCAGGATGAGGATGTGGAGAAAGAGGAACACTCCTCTATTGTTGGTGGGGTTGTAAGCTGGTACAACCACTCTGGAAATCAGTCTGGCAGTTCCTCAGAAAATTGGACATACATAGTATTATTACCTGAGGACCCAGCTGTACCATTCCTGAGCATATACACAGAAGATGCCCCAACATATAACAAGGACATATGTTCCTCTATGTTCATAGCAGCCTTATTTATAATACCCAGAAGCTGGAAAGAACCCAGATGTCCTTCAACAGAGGAATGGATACAGAAAATGTAGTACATTTACACAATGGAATACTACTCAACTATTAAAAACAATGAATTCATGAAATTCTTAGGCAAATGATGGAACTAGAAAATATCATCCTGAGTGAGGTAACCCAATCACAAAAGAACACACATGGTATGCATTCACTGATAAGTAGATATTAGCCCCAAAGCTCACAATACCCAAGATACAATCAACAGACCACATAAAGCTCAAGAAGGAAGACCAAAGTGTGGGTGCTTCAATCCTTCTTAGAAGGAGTAACAAAATACTCACAGGAGCAAATACGGAGACAAAGTGTGTTGAGCAGAGACTGGAGGAAGGACTGTCTGGAGACTGCCCCAACTGGGGATCCATCTCATGTTCAGTCACCAAATGCAGTCACTGTTGTGGATGCCAGGAAGTGCATGCTAACAGGAGCCTGGTACAGCTGTCTCCTGAGAAGCTCTGCCAGAGCCTGCCATATACAGAGGTGTATGTTTGAAGTTAACCATTGAACTGATCACAGGGTCCCCAGTGGAGGAGCTAGAGAGAAGACTGAAGGAGCTGAAGGGGCTTGTGGCCCCATGGGGAGAGTGACAATACCAACCAACCAAAGCTCCCAGGGTCAAAACAGCTAGCCTGGAAACACACATGGAGAAATCCATGGCTCCAGATGTGTATATATAGTGGAGGATGCCCTTGTCAGGCATCAGTGGGAAAGGAGGGCCTTGGTTCCAGATGCCCCAGTGTAGGGGAATTTGAGGGTGGAGAGGCAGGAGTGGGTGAATGAGTGGGAGCACACCCTCATAGAAGCAGGAGGAGGTGGAATGGGATGGGATAAAGTGTTTCGGGGGAGTAATAAAAAAAAAAACAGATAATGAAACTGGCTATTGCAGTTGAGCAGTTGAGACTTTTTGTCAACAATTTAATATTACCCATATTGCTGGGATTCCTTATAATCCTCAAGGACAAAGTATTGTGGAAGGGGACCATCGAACTTTAAAACAATATCTTCATAAAATAAAAAGGGGGGAGGTATATCCCCATACACTACAAATTTATTTAAATCATGATTTTTTTATTTTAAATTTTTTAAAAAAATTTGGATGCCAAGGAACTTTCTGCTGAGTGTCTATGGCACCCTACCGCTAGGCATACTTATCCATAGGTGAAAGGGAAGGATCCACTTACTGGCATATGGCATGATCCTAATCAGGTATTTAATATGGCATGTTTGTGTTTTTTCTGCAGGATGCTGAAGGATCATGGTGGCTTCCAGAGTGATTGGTGAGACATGCTACTAATGCTGGGACAAAGAAAGATGCTGACCTGTGAGCTTGCTGAGTGCCCTGACAATGGTGACTGGGAAGCTGTGTTGGACATATATTCCTGACCCAGCTTTGCTTACCTATATCCCAGATGGAACAAGCTGCCTTGCCTCAAGCTTTTAGAACTTGTGGGACAGAGAATCAAAGAGAGAAGTTATAATGACTCTTCTATTTTTAATGTGACCACTTATTTGGACTCAATAATGGACTGGTCTAGAAATCAATC
The DNA here is from genome assembly GCA_030674055.1 of Rhabdomys pumilio. NCBI lineage: Eukaryota > Metazoa > Chordata > Mammalia > Rodentia > Muridae > Rhabdomys > Rhabdomys pumilio. Next base: position 92,627,684 of record JANHMN010000001.1, read on the forward strand.
CAATATTGGAAATAACAGTCTTCATTTGGAAGGCTGGTTCTGGACATTTTCAGAGACATATTTGGAAGTTAACTGCAGTTCTCTATGATGTTATGTTAGCAAGAGATAAAGTTAAGACAGGATCTGGGTTTCAAACAAGTGTTGATACATCTGTTAGGCTCTTTTAATTGTCAAGTTAAAATTATTCTTGTTTCTTTTACAGTATTTAATGTAAGTTGCATTGATTGTACACTTTCTAATTGTGTTAGTGTATTGAAACCTGGCATGTCTGTTATGGTGTCTATCAACCAGCTTTTGTTTTATTGCCCTGAGTATTACAGAACCTTGGTATTCTGAAAAAAGCTTGCAAATACTGGAAGAAGTGAGTCAGGCTTTAAGCAGAAGCAAGAAGGTAGTGGGCTTGATTATTGCTGGTATAACAGCTTTAGTTACATTAATTGCTAGCACTACTGCTTCTGCAATTGCTTTAACACAAGGAGTTAAGACATCTACTTTTGTTAATCATTTAGCAAAAAAATTGTTATTAATGTGTTGAGTATACAAGAGGATTTAGATAGGCATTTGGAACAATGGATTGATGCTCTTTATCCTGTTCAAGTTATTGGAAGGAAGTTCAGAGTTTAAGAGTAAGGAGCCATCTCAAGTGTCATGCCAAATACCAATGGATCTGTGTTTCTTCTAAAATTTACAATGATAGTCATTATAACTAGGAAAAAGTTTAAAGACACTTTCAGGGTATTTGGCATATTTCTAACACCTCTCTGGATGTTTTAACTTTGCGTAATGAGATTATGAATTTAAAAAATTCTGCTCTGCTGAGCTTTGATGCTACAGATACTGCTGATAAAATGATCCATAACCTGAGGTCAGTATTTCCATTTTGGTCAAGTTTCAAGAATGGTGTATATAGCTTGATCATACTATCCCTTAATGTCCTGGGAATACTTTTATTCCTGCCCATCGTGTGAATGCTTGTCTTTAACAACATCAACATGTTGGCAGCCAAAGTATATGGCTTGAACCTGAAAATGGACCCCCAGACAGAGTTATTAAATTAACAGGCTGGCAAGCCAAGGATGGGTAAGATTCTGCACAGAGCCTTACCAACCTAAGATAAAAGTGCATTGCTTTTGATCATGCATATTCCATGATGGGTAAGGAAGGCATTCTTATCAGAATGACCTAAGACAGGCTCAGTCTTATTTATGAAATAGAAAAGGGAGAGATGTGGAGAGCTTTTGGGGCTGCTTGGCAGGAATCTGACATTGGCCAAGGATAAGGAAATGGGCTGCTTCACAGGAATCTGACATTAGGCTAGAACAAGAAGTAATTTCAGGCAGGAATCTAAATCTTAGGCTAGAACAAAGAAGTAGGCTTCAGGCATGAAAATGACTTTGGTCTAGGACAGGAAAGTAGGTTCAGATATTCTGGTCATCCTGAGAAGCCCTTAGAAACAGTGATCAAGGGAATTTGTTTAATGTCTTGCTTTTTCTTTGACTATTTGTGTTTGTTGTCTTGCTTGTTCTTTGACTATTTGCATCTATTGTGTTGCTAGTTCCTCAACCTAGAACTGACCTTAATACTTGCATGTAATTAAAATGGTATAAAAGCAGGAAAAAAAAGAAGGCCAGCAGGAAAAAAATCTCTCTCCAGTCTGTCAGGATAGAGGCTCCGTTAACACAAGAAAAACCCCTTCTTCCGTCTGTCTGGACAGAGGTTCAGTTATCATAATGTAATTACAAAAGTTCTTGTCACCTTGTTGGAAAGTACAACCTAACTGAGGAGGTGGTATCCATCAACTTGTCCAAACTCCACTGGATATAAATCAGCGGGGCTCACTATAGTGTTCACTTGGATTGACATGCAGAACATTCAGTGACAGCCAAGGCTGATAGCCACAGCTCTAACGCATTCTGTCAATTGCCCACTGGAAATCAGACATGCTTGAAAATTTGATGTTTACTTTTTCTCCTTTCCACTCAATTTTAAATGCCATTGGAGATAAACAGAAAAGAAAAAAATACTACCCTTTCTAGTGATAAAATTGTCAGCATTCAACAATTATTGGCCTGTAAGAATATCAGTTTTGTATAATTTACCCTGAAACAATTTTCCAGTGATGAACCATGCAGCTAGAGGTGTATTGCACATCACAACCTGTTGCCAACCAATGGTCTGCAGTGGTGATCCCATCTGAGAGCAATGGCCTACGGTGGTTGGTCCCATCTGGGAGGCAGAGTAAAAATGAACTTCAGCAAAACATTTCAAAAGATGTTTGAAAGAACAAACATTCTACTGTGACTCTATCTCTGCCACAGACACAACAGTTAAATGATTTTCAGCTTAAGGTGTTGACTGAGATAATACACCACATATTAACAGCTACTTCAGTAGAAATTAGAATAATGGGTGAAAAGAAGTTTCCTTGTTGTTGGAACAGAAAACCTTAAATTAGACAAAGCATTTTCATTACTGGAGTGTAACCGTTGTGGAGGGTCCTCCAGGACAGGTCAGCTTTCTCATCTCAGGCATGTGCTGGGGCTGAGCACTGGAAATCACCCCCGGGAGAACCAAATTGCAAAATGGTGGCTCTGGTTTATTTGCATGGCCTTGTGCCTTGAGATTTCTATTTAAAGTAATCTCCCAGACTCTCCCAGGAGAAATAAAAACAGCTAAGCTGATGCTCTTTGGCTGATTGGAACCTCAGAATTAATGGATAAATTATGAATTCAGTTGGAAGGAGGACAGGCCTGATTTTGGAAATGTGAATATTTTACGATGTTATAATGGATATCTATGATTGTTTCCCTTTCTTGTTAAAATGAGAAACATCTTACTAAACGATTCTGGACTAGCCTACAATGTTCTCACAGAAGGAAACCTGGACTCCTAGCAGTATGTCTCCCATGTGGCAGAACCATATGCAGCATAAAAGGCCCAGGTCTCTCTGGGGAAGCTCTCCATCCTTAGGACTCCTTGAATGCTTCTGATACCTGTAAGTTCTCTACCATACCACTTTCCAGTCTCCAACCACATGCAACCCTGATGTACCATCCTGGGGACCCAAAACAGAGCAACTCTACATCGAGATATGCCAGAAGTGTACAATACATCCCAGATTTATAAGTCCCCAAAGCAAATTATTTCAATAGTAATCTTTGTATCAGTTGTATATTTTATGATAATATTCTTCTATCTGATGATACATTTTGGTTAAACAATATATGAGGCTGAAGTTACTTCATCCATTTCTCTTTAACATGGTCCCCAGAAAACGAAGAGTACATGTGCCCCTTGGTCTAGTTCTGCTGGACAATGTCTCTCTGAGTCTAGGAAGCCTATCCCTCTTCCTAACCAGTGGGGATGCCAGCTTTGAAAGCTTGGGCTACAATCTGGAGTTCTGGATGTAGAGATGACGGATCACAAGAGGATTTCCCTGGGTGAGCAATGTGGCAAGCAAAGAGAGAGAGTCTAGACCACATGCCAGTGGAAAGGGAGGTGTGGTCCTCTGAAGTCACCATCCGTATCTCAGAGGAACTTACGTTAAGTATGCTGATCTTCAGAACCCATGCTCTACCTGCAGAATCAGAAACTCGGGAGATGGAAACACACCTGGCGTTCCCCTTTCTATTAAGTCTCAGAGGATTCCACTGCTACCCAAATTTCAGAAGTACAGTCACACCTCACTGGACATTCCTCCTGTCCTGTGAATGAAGAGCTATCACCCTCTTAACATGTGTTCTAGTTAGCTTTCCTTCACTATGTCAAAATACCTGAGATAGTTATAAAGAGAAAAGAACTTGTTTTGCCTCAAAGATTTAGAAAATTCCATCTGTGAAAGAGTGGGACCATTGCTTTTAGGTCCATGGGGAGAGAGGAAACCAATGGTAGGAAACATGTGACCAAGGTAAGCTGTCACCACTCTAGAGGCAGTGAAATCTGGAAGATGTGGATTGAAGTCTAATGCAATAGCCAACTTTATTCAGAGTATGAGGCAGTTATACTTGGAGGGTTGAGAAGAGTCACATGAGGCAAGCATACAATCACAAGGGCAATCTGCTTGCAGCAGACAAACTGCATGTGGCAAAAACATTTTTTCCAGAGGCATATAAACAATTAACAAATATCTGAAGTAAACTCACTCCTATCCATTGGGGGCACAAAAATACATTCCAAGAATAATTGTGTGGTTTTGAGGAAACTGGGGTCACAAGACTCTTCTTGTCTTGCTTTCTTGAAGTTTTCTCACAAGCACTCAGACTTCTCACACAACTCCATTCTTGGACTATGTGACAGTAGACCCTCATGAGCTTTATGGCTAGAAAGCAAAAAGAAAAAGAGGCCAGGGTCCAACTCTCCCATTCAAGAGCAAGCCCCCAACTTAAATGATTTCATCCTAGGTCCTTACCTTGCTAAGGGTCCATCATTGCCAATAGCACAGGGCTGAGGCCAACCCTTTCACCCATAAACCTTTGTGAGACACTAATTAACAAACCAGGGGCTGGAGTGATGGCTCAGCAATTGCAAACTCTTGCCACTCTTGCAGAGGACCCAGGTTTGGTTCCCGGCACCCACATGGCAGCCCACAACCATCTGTAATTCCAATTCCAGGAGGTCTGCTACCTTCTTCTGGTCTCCACATGTGTGCACACCCACACACAGACACACAGATTTACACATGATCTTTAATATTAATGCAAAAAAGACATTGACTCCAGCTACATAGCTATGAGTGTTACAAACAAAAGATAAAATTAATAAATATGCTAATTAACAATGAATGAGGAAAATGGGGCTTTTAAACCCCTTTGTTTTTAACCTAGAAATTATGCCCCTATGAAATGCTTAATCAAGGAGAAAAAAATATCAGATGAGAGATACAGAGTCTTTAAATAAGATTTGAGCCCAGAGACTCTAATCCAGCTCAGAGTCTCTTCCATAAAAATGAAGCCTGCACAAATACTGTTGCAGGCAGCCTGTTGACCCCTGTATAACCTTCCAAATATACAATTTATAGCACTGTGCTAATGTCTCAAACTAGACTAGAGAGCACACCATTGTTTGCAATAAACAGGTCCCCACACAGGAATGTGTTCTGCACAGACAGTGCTGCCTACAGGACACTGACAGGGAAATTTGGTCTTATATGTTGGGCAGTGTCATCGCTGTGGCTGCCTTGAAAGGAGAGAGCCTCTCCCCACAGTCTTAGAGGCTGAAAGTCTGAAGCTAGCGTGCCAGCATGCTCAGATTCTGGCAGAGGCTCTTTGCCTGTTGCAGATAGGCAACTTCTTACTGTACCCTTGTGTGTTACACAGCCCTTGTGTGCCCTTGTGTGCTCTCTTCCTCTGGTCAGGAGACAGGTACCATCCAAAAAGTCCCCTGCTTATGACATCATCAAACCTAATCATTTCCCATATGCCCTATCTCCAAATTTATTGAAGGTTAGAGTTTATGGCAGTTAGGAGGGGCAAATTTCAACTGAATGAACTTATTCAAAGAATAAGTACCATGTTTCTGTTTCTATTTTGCAGGAACTAATTCAACTGCTTTTTACTAAAGGGGTGGTGAGCACCAAACAGAGTCTGAAATCAGAGTCTGAGTAAGGTCTGATGGGAGAAGGGCCACTGCTACAGAGCAAGTGAAAAGCCTTCGCCTCTACCTTTCCCATTTGAAGATGAAGTTAACGGCAGTCGTTTCTAAACTTTGGCAGCAAATTAGCCTGAAAAGCTGATATCCCACAAACAAACCTCTGTGCTCGTGGTACTGAACATGTTTGCAGAGCCTGGAGCTGTTTGATAAGCACAGCACAGCTGGCTTTAATCTCACCTGGAACTTTCATAATTTGTTCCCAGACGAAGGAGATCAAGTGCTCACAGGTGGAGACCGACCGGCCGGTTGGCTTTTATCATCCTGCCAATGGACGCTGAGCGCCTGCTCCCTCATTAAAGGGGAAATGGGCTAGCTTGAGCTGCACTGGCAAATCTTTATTGTTTCTTTAATAAGTAATTTCACATTTTAAGAAGATAGGAGTAGATTGAAGGCTGCCTCTGTTCAGCTGCCATTTATTTAATCCTCTAAAGTAATGGGCCATTGCTGGTATAAATGTTTTGAAATCTACAAGTTAGCCCTTCAGAAAATTTCCTGCAGAATTATAAATTATAAAATGGCATATATAACTTGAGAGAGAAATTAAATGGCTTTTCTTCTGACTCCATTAGTTAAACCCCACTTTAGTGTTCTGCTTTGGAATAATCCATCAGTTTGCTTACAGAACCATTCCCATGTGTAACAGTTAATGGTGACCCTCACTTTAACCTGATCTGAGTGAAAGTGGAGGACAAAGGACCTTCACCACCTCCTATGATTCTACAGAGCAGACCTGGGATGTGCCCTGCCCAGCTATGGAGGAAGCATTTTTTTCTTCTTTATTTATTTTTTTTATTTATTCACTTTATATCCCAATGGCTGCCTCCTCCAGGTGCCCTCTCCCACAATCCCTCCCCCATTTCCCCATCCCCCCCATCTCCTTCTCCTCTGAGAGGGTGGAGCCCCCACTCCCTGCATACCCCACCCTGACACATTAGGTCTCTGTGAGGCTAGGTGCTTCTTCTCTCATTGAGGCCACACAAGGCAGCCCAGTTAGAACAACATATCTCATGTACAGTAACAGCTTTTGGGATAGGCCCCCTTTTTAGTCTATCAGGACCCATATGAAGACCAAGCTGCACATCGGCTACATATGTGCAGAGGACCTAGGTCCAGCCTGTGTATGCTCTTTGGTTGGTGATTCAGATGCTGAGAGCCCCAAGGGTCCAGGTTAGAATTCAATTCCCAAAAACAACATGGAAGAAGCACTTTAATTCTGCTCTGGCTGTTAGTTTTGCAACTGGAAAAATACATTCACCAGCTGGTGAATTCAACAACCAGTCTTTAGTTAGACGGAAGAATTTGCTTACATATTCCTCCCTTTCCTCCACACTGTAAGATCTTACTTTCCACATCTTTCTGCCTCTAGGGTCTTCTGGGCATTAGCATGCACTGGAAAGACACAACAGCTCTGTAAATAATTATCAGGGGCCCCAGAACTGGGCTAAGGTCTGGACAAGAGTGACAAGGACTCCTGCAAGTACCCAGCAGTGCTATTCTTAAGGAAAGCTCCCGTTTGCTTTGAGATGACCTTCAGAACTAGTGTCTAAGTTGAAATTTTTGTCTCCATTTTGTCAAACACTTCCTTTTTTATATAATCTCTGTCTCTCTCTCTCTCTCTCTCTCTCTCTCTCACACACACACACACACACACACACACACACACACACACACACACGCACACACACAGCTAGTATTCTCCCACCCCACATTCTTCATTCATTAAAGATTTTGACTCTTACTCCATAAGAGCCCTGAGTTCCAGAATCCCTATCATGATTAAACATGTTAGAATTCTAGAGCATGTGGCGCCCCACAGAACACACCACCAAAGCTTCAACCTAGCCTCAACCTTTGCTTCTGTTCTGTGTGAGTTACGCACCCTCATTCCCCTGAAGCTGCTAAATTCTCAAGCTGAGGACATTAGCACAGGAATAACTGGAACTAAAGTTCCTCCATTCTCTACCTTTCCTCCCACTGGGCTCTCTGGACCCTTAAGTGTCCATCCTTCCTTCCCTGGCTAGAGACAGGGACAACTCAACTTAACCCCCATGAAGAGTTATCTGGTTGCCAAGCTCTGATCTTAATTAAAGGAAAGCTGACCCTGTTCTCCTTATCAGTGCTGAGTGTTTCAGGGTAGACCACAGGCAACCACATACAATTGGTCCCAGATAACTCAGACAGGAAAACGAGCTGTGTAAAGAGAATGTAGAGGGATTTTGCTACTAGTAAAGTTTTATTTACAGGTTGTCTGTACCCATACAGTTATTGAGATTTTATATACAATAATTCAGAAAACATAAGCATAGGTAGTAAGGGCAGTGCCAAGTTGTCTATAGCTGTCATCTTGAGGCATGAGGGTATCTCAGCTGAGGATTGCCCAGATCAGATTGGTCTGTGGAAACATATCCTTGATTGATGTAGGAGGACCCAGGCCACTATGGGTGGTTCCATCCCTACACAGAGGGTCTTGAGTTGCCTAAGAAAGCAAGTTGAACAAGCCAGACAGAGCAAACCAATAAAGGCAGTTCCTGCCTTAACTTCCCTTAGCGAAAAACTGTGACCTGGAAGAGTAAGTCGAGCATACCCTTTCTCCCACAAGTTGTTTCTATTTATGGTGTTCATCATAGCAACAGAAAACCAACCAGAGCAAGCATCAAGTTACACCAAGTCAGAAATAAATACTAAGAAAGGATGTGGTTTTGTTCGGTTGTCTCTTAATGAGAGGCAATTTTAATGAGAGCAAGGATATCCTTCCTATTTCATCTTAAAATCATTCTGACTGACATTTTACTAATGCAGTACGCCTGAACAAAATCATATTTTGTTTGAACTACACTTCCAGTAGCAATTAAACTTCTTTTGGCCAGGACATCTGTTTATAAAGATTGTGCCCAAGCAAATTTTTAATGACTAGCGAAAATGTTCCTTCTGCATCGCTTCTCATTCTGTTTCTGATGTTAAGAACAAATCTTTCTGCAACACAAACCTTTTTGAGGGTTAGAAGTCTGATTTCCAAACTGAAAAAAAAAATCATACTAAGTTTTAAAAATTTAAACAGAGTGCCTAAGTACAAAACAATCGTGTAAAACACTAGATGTTGGCAAGCCTTCTTTCCTCATCAAATCCATAAGGAAGTGTAATCTATTCATTAGAAACTCACTATCTCTATTTTAAGAGAGAGACGGTGGAGGGGAGCATAATATATGCCCTGTTAATTCTCAAAACGATCACTAAGCTTACCCAGATAATTATCAGTTTGCTTTTGAGATATAAGCTAAGTGGTGGCCAGGAACAATCGAGGTTGGAATGCTAATTCCAGGGACATAAGACAACACAGAGAGGCAGCGAATGCACAGCTCACTCATTCCCATGACTGTTTCCTGGGACCTTGTCCTGAGCCTGAATCATGTGACATTGGTGGGATTTTTTTTTTGTTTGTTTGTTTTAGCCTAGGATCCAGGTTCTAACTTTCCCCACTCAGCAATCTCAGAGAGCATTCTTCCTGTTTCTTCTGTGTTGTTCTGAAGACACTTCTCCATGGCCCCTTTTGGTTTCCTGCTTTGCTACTCTGCTATCCAAATTGCTCAAAGATATCGTCTTAAAAAGAAACTAGACATCAACAAATCAAACAATCCAATTAAAATGGGTTACAGACCTAAACAGAAAATTCTCAACAGAGGACTTTCTAATGGCCCAGAAGCACTTAAAGAAATGTTCAACATCCTTAGTCATTAGGAAAATCCAAATCAAAACAACTCTGAAATTCCATCTTTCATTCATCAGAATGATTAAGATCAAAAAACCTCAAAGGACAGCTCGTGCTGGTGAGGATGTGGAGCAAGGGGAAGAGTCCTCCATTGCTGGTGCGAGTGCAAACTTGTACAGGCACCTTGGACATCAATTGGATGGTTTCTCAGAAAATGAGAATACATCTATCTCAAGACTTAGCTATACCACTCCTGGGCATATACTCAAAATATTCTCCACCATCACATTAGGACACTTGCTCAACTATGCTCATAGCAGCTTTATTTGAAATAGCCAGAAACTGGAATCAACCTAAATGCCCCTCAACCAAAGAATGGATAGAGAAAATGTGGTACATTTACAGAATGGAATATTATTCAGCTATCAAAAACAAAGACATCATGAAATTTGCAAGCACATGGATGAAACTAGAAATATCATCCTGAGTGAGAGAACCCAGACCCAGAAAAATAAATATGGTCTGTACTCACTTATAAGTGGATATTAGCCACAAAGTACAAGATAACCATGCTACAATCCACAAACCTAAAGAAGCTAAGGGCCCATGGGGGATGCTTGAATCTCACTGAATAGGAGAAACAGAATAGACATTGGGGGTCAGATAGAGGAAGGGAACTGGTGGAAGAGGGGACAGGGAGAGAAAGGTTTTAGTGGGGGAAGGATGGAGGAAGAGAGAACTAAAAAAGAGAACTGGAATTGGGGGGTGGGGGGGCATCTCTGGAACCAGCTAGAAATCTAGGAGAATGAAAACTTCCAGGAATCTATAAGAATGACCCTAGCTAAGTCTCCTAGAAATGGGGGATACAGAATATGAAAAGGCCATCTCCTGCATCTCCTGTAACCAGGTAAGACTTCCAGTGGAGGGATTGAAACACCAACTGGGCCACAAAGCCTTGATTCACAATTTGCCCTGCCTATAAGAGGTGCAGGGATAAAGAAGGAAAAGAAATTGAGAGAAAGGCTAATAACCAATGGCTGCCCCGGCTGAGACCCACAACCATGAGGGGGAGCTCACCCCTGACACAATTAATGGTATTCTGCTATACTCGCAGACAGGAGCCTAGCACAGCTGTCATCAGAGAGGCTTCACTCAGCAGCTAATAGAAACAGATGCAGAGACCCAAACATTAGGCAGAGCTTAGGAAATCCTGTGGAAGGAAGATGTGGAGGAAAGGTTGAAGGAGCCAGAGAAGGCAATGACACCATAAGAAAACCCACAGAATTAACTAACCTGGGGTCATAGGGATCCACATAGACCGAACTGCCAACCAGAGAGCATGCATCAGACAGACCTGGGCCCTCTGTACATAAGTAACAGACGTGCACCTGGGTCTTTATGTGTGACTCCTAAAGCAGGAGTAGGGACTGCCTCTGACCCTGTTGCCTGGCTTTGGATCCCTTTCTTCTAACTGGGCTGCCTTGTCTAGCCTCAAGAAAAGTGTGTGCACCTAGTTCTACTGCAACTTGAGCTGACAAGGTGGGCTGATATCTGAGGGAGGCCGCCCTTTTTAGAGGAGAAAGGGAGGGCAGGAGGATGAGGGGGAAAGGAGAGACAGGAAGGAGAGGAGGGACCAGGATATAAAGTTAATTGATGAATAATCAGTTAATTAACTTAAAAAGCAATGGAAATCAAATTACAAAAGCTGATAGATTTCAGTGACAAAATAAAATGATTATCATGTTTAAAAAAAAATCCAAATACAGAGAAGTCATTTTCCATCTCCATTGAGTGTAGCTGAGCAGAACTATCACCAGAGGCACGCCCTCCCAGGCTGTCACGTGGCTTGTGGTCCTTGCTCCATTCAAGCCCTGCTTTGTTTTCTTCCTTCCTTTCTTCACTTGCTGTCTTCAGTTCTCACCCTGCTTGGTCTTGCATACTTGAGTGTCACCAGCCCTGTGGTGAAGAGCTCTGAGGTTTGCTGTCCGTCGGGCCCTAACTCTGATTTCTGTGTGTCTGTGCTTCCCACACAGGCACTGCCAACCCCAGAAACAGACAACAGCTCCTCTGAGTCTTTTCTTATCTTCTCCAAAGACACCTTTGAGTCTCTCTTATATTCTCCTCCTTTGGGTAAAAGCTAATTAAAGTCATGAACAAGACATAAAGATCTCTAATCCCCTTAAAGGTTTCCAGTGATGATCATTTTCTAAGATCCTTTGACAGACTGATAAAACACACTACAGAAGAGTAAAGAAAAACATGACAGTTTTACTCCTTAAGATAGAAAGAGCTCTGTAATTTAAAAAAAAAATTTTTTAATTCATTTCTAAAGAAAAATCAAGTATGTTTGATGGAGTCTTAAGAGATAAGGTAGGCTGGAAGATACTTAGCTGGATCATTTAAAATGTAAAGCAAGAGAGACAGAGACCAGGGGGGAAGAGTTATAGGGAAGGAAAGAGGAGAGAAGGAGGAGGAGGAAGGGAGGGAAGGAGGAAGAGTGGGGAGGCTCATGGAAAATAGAAGCTTGGACAAGGGAGATAGCATGAGGACCCAAGTTCAAATCCCCAGAACCCAGGTAAAAAGCCAAGTAAGGTCACATGCATCATAGTGAACCCATCCTATGCAGCTGGAAACATGAGGATTACTGCAGCTTGCTGGCTGCCAGCTTACCTCAGTTGAAGACCTTGCTTCAAGAGAATAAGGCAGAGTGTGGTGGAACAAAATATCTGATGTCCTCCTTGGCATTGGTGTGTTTGCCCTCAAGTATGTATACATACACTCCCACACACACATGCACATACCACACACACACACACACACACACACACACACAGAGAGAGAGAGAGAGAGAGAGAGAGAGAGAGAGAGAGAGAGAGAGGTGGGGAAGAGGGAGAGGGAGGGGGCTATATGGATGCAATAACTGTTTCTAGTCTAATTGTGTCCATTTGTCATCTGTGCTATGGGGGTTGTATGATTAGATTTTAAAAAAATTGACCCATCTTTCCAGATTATAGACTGTTTTTTTTCAGCTTTGTCTTTGGGGCCAGAGTTTTTTCTTCCTTCACAAAATATTCCTATAAGAAGAAATATTTCTGGCTAACCCTTCAATATGAACAAAATAACATTGACTCTGGATCATGGCTATTCTTTGAGTAACGTCTTCCTCTAGTTAAAAGTGTGTAGTAAAAGTCTGTTTTAGAGATTTGACTTCAAGAAAGGAAGGTCAGTAATTAAAGAGAAAATAGGAAAACTGGTCAGAGTGAGAAATAATCCCTCATTTCCATTGAAAAGAACCTTGCAGGCACAACGTCTTATATAAATTACTCAGGATGCTATCATTTACTTGCTTTCCAAAGTAATGGAAATGTGAGCTAGATTATTTTGGTTCTTTAAGATAAACAGGGTTGAAATACGGTTCAGAAGTCCAAGTTGCCACGGAGGCATGCAGGAGTGAGCAACAGCAAGTGTGAGATGTCATGGGCAAAAATCAAAGCCTTTACAGCCCCTCCCACAAAGCACTCTTCCAGGGAGACTGCCAGACAGACCAGGCTGGGACAACATGTTGTCTTGGGTTTCTGTATCTTTAATGTTCCTGTCCCTCAGGCTCTCCAAGCCAGCAATCGACTTCTGTAACTGAGGGAGCTACTACAAGCTCTTGACCACGAGGACCTCACAGGCTAGTAAATTAAAATGAAGGCGTCCTTTCAGTGTGGCAGTTGGTATGCAGAATGCCACGGTGGCTAAGCACTGAACACCACAAAACCTAACCCACACCCTCCAGCAAAACCTCAAACTTTCATGAACACCCAAAGAGAAGCACAAGAGGAAAGTTAATTTCTTTTCTCTTTTCTGATTTAAGGGTGTTCTCTTTTCCACAAATAATTTTTGTACCAATGGATGGGATTCATTATCTCACAAGTCACTCATAAAATTTTAACATCTACTTGAAGGGGTTATGGAAAAAAGATTAACAAAAATCTAACAAATTCTACAACCAATAATTGCCCATCAGCAGCTAGTAGGACTTCATCTGTAATGTAACTTGCTCCTTAAACAATGTTTAATAAACAAATCAAAGTATTAGGACATCAACCTTCATAGGCTAGGAGTCAGAACTTGCAAAACATTTAAAGACAGTAAAGAAATCTATTGATAGATGTCACAGTGGGAGCGGTACTGGGTTGGGGGAGGCGCTGGTCCAAAGTGGCTTTGGCTGGATGTCTTTGAAGGTGTTGAATCTTCTTGCTGGTTTTGACCACTCTATTAACCACCTTAGTTACTTTGTTTCAACTATCTGTCTTTTTGTCGGACAGTTTTGAGTCATTTATCAAGTGTGGCCATCTTTCAAAGTGATTTTTGTGCAGTGTTATAGAAGGTTGTACCAAAAAAAGCACTGTGTATTCACAGACTTAAAAGGTTCATTCTGAGTAGTACCATTGAGCATTCAGTGTTACTCACTGCTAAAGAGCGGAGTTGACAAAAGCCATCATTTCTAGTGTGGAGGAGGTTTTCTTTAGATAGACAAGCAACGCTGAGCAAATCAAACAACTGGGGAAGTTTACACATGCGAATTACAGCCGGAACACGATTACTTCATATGCCTAAGTCATGTTTTCACTTTCTTTGACTTGTTTCTTTACATTCTCTTCCTATTTTAATTGTTTTGTCCTCTTTTTAACAGTTTCTAAATAGTTGCCTTAAAGATAGAATAAAATTCTTTTCTCTTAAGTACCCACTCATTATAAATGCTACAGTGACCTTGCTCATGTTTTTAAAAATTATGATGGCCTGCTAATCATTGCCTATAGTTAAATACTGAAGTCATACTATTATAGCTAGCCTATTTTTTTCCACTAGATTTTTTTTTTTTGAAGGGGGAGCGAAAGTGGAGAATTACTGGGAATCAGCCTCAAGGTCTCGCACATACTAAGCAAATGCTCTGCCTCTGAGCAGCATCCTTAGCCATCTTGTCTGCATTGTAAACAGTACGTTTCAAATGATTTGTCAGGAACAATATTTACTGTGGGATTTTTTTAGATAGATTTTCCATGTTATTGATGTCCCTTTCTGTTCTGTTTCCTAAGACATTTACATGAAAATGTGTAGAAATGTAATACCTTTTTAGTACCTTTTAATATATTGATGTGGTTGTATGTATCTTCTTGGAAATTTTTACATTTATGAGTATTTGCATGCATATATACACACACATTATATATCTATATGTATATACATACATATACGCATATGCATACACACATACACACTACAAACATGCAGTGCCCATAAAAGCCAGAAGAGGGTGTCAGATCCCCTGGCACTGGAGACAGTTGTGATGGGCTATGTGGGTGCTGAGAGTGTAACCCAGGTTTTCTGAAAAGGCAGCAAGTGCTCTCCACCATCGAGCCCTCTCTGTAGCTCTCGGTTCTCCTTGTTGTTCTGCTTGCTCTCCTTCAGTCCATTTATTTTATTCCTACCAAAAATTATCTGTCCAAATGTGAAAGAAAATATTTTGGTTGCAGCCCTCCTTTCTGGGAATTCTGAATCCTGGCAGACACTGGACACGGTGAGGACATAGCAAAAGTGAAGCAGAAATGAAATCCGACACAAGAACGCAACCTTTGTTCTTAGTGTCATGTAGTGTCAATAGTGACATTAAGTGTCACCCTAGAGTGTGACCTGTAAACTAGATAAAAGCATGGATCCCAAATCCTGTCCTTGGGCACACCTGAATCAGTCTTAGAAAGGAAAGGTCATGTCTGCACTCTTTATAGCTCTCCAGTTGACGCCAGAGCTCACTAGAAATGAAGAACCAAGCAAACAACATAGGTTATTCACTTCTATTCCTTCTTATGTTAAGTTCTTGACGCTACCATGATACCGATCTATATTTGTAGAGTTATTTCACTTCATGTGCTTTGAATTCTAATTTCATTCTAAAATCTAAGTATCTATGTGTTTCAGTAATTCTGGAAAATTCCTGGTCAGTATCTTACTAAATATTCTCTTCTCTCCCTTCCCTCTGATAACCCCAAAATGTCTATTTCATATTTTCACTTTCCGTATAATTCTGCTTTTATTCACTGCAAGTTAAATGTTCACTATGCATCCCAGGTTGGTCTTGAAATCATTAGGTAGCCTAGGTTAGCTTCTAACTCACCACAATCTCCCTGCCACAGTTTCCTCCTGATTCCTAGGACTATAAACAGATGCCACCATACCCAGATTTCCTTCTTCACATATTTTTAGCATAGATAAATGTGTAGTAATCGTATTGCTATTGTCTTACAGAGAAAGAAAAAAATGTAATATGAATGTATGTGTTTGGCCATGCCTACAGAAGTTTAAATCAATTTAGTAATGTATCCATCAGCTAAGTTAGAGCTAATCTGAGAATTGGAAGAGAACTGTACTAAGCAGTAGAGCACTTTACTACTGCAGTGCACTGAAACCTTTCTTAATCAAAGAGATGCTGAGGCCCGGGTTGCAATATGTTCTTTTACAGAAAGGTTACCATGTGTTGTATTTTCTACCCAAATGCAGTAATTTATTTTTTAAATGCTGTCATTAAAGAAATAGATGAGCTGAAAAAAAAATCTAAAAAACGTCCCCTCCCAACATTAAAATTTTACCATTTGTTCATCATTTAATATAGTCTCCCCGACCCAAATCTGTTGTCTGATATTTCAGGGACCTCTCATTGAATTTTGTTATTCAATTATCTTCACGGGGAAAAGTGCAAGGAAGTTTATAAAGTTGAAATGAGGGGGCCATCTGAATTCTTCAGCACCTGAGCAGAAATACAGTCAGACTCACAGCTTCATGGGGAGCACATTTTTCTTATCAGGTTAGTGGGTGAATGAGAAATTTAAAACGAGTGCTATGAAAGCTAATGCTTTTAAGACTAATTATCTGTAATGACAATATGTCTGTGTTCTATGTAAATAAGGACTCAGAATGAGAAGCATCTGTCAAAGATGAAATATGACATGGGGGAGATTAGACTCAAGCTTTTCCTTATGGGAAGTTTTCAGATAAACTTTTTGTCTGGTTAATAAAATATTCAGCCGTCTTAAATGCCTGCACTCAGAGTTGGATGGAAATATCTGATGGTTGCAGACATTTTTATGGATGAGTTATGCAGATTTAGCCTGATTAGCCTGCACAGCAGGCTCTGATGCTGATCTGAGCCCAGCTTTCTTGTTACTTGTGACTCTTACAGGATCCTCAGGGACCTGAAGTCTAATAGCGATATCTTGATTTATTCCTTCACCAACACTGAAATTAGAAGAAATCCCTCCCATCCTCCCCACCTTTTTTGACCTCATAACATATGCAGAAACTAGGTGCTCTAAACCGTACCTTGGCACCCTTCTCTAGCTTGGCCCTTTTTGCTTGCTCTTTCCATCAGCCTATAAACATGTGCATGTGGTAACCTGAAAGAGCAAAGTCCTCTGAATCCTGCCTGTCCATCTCCCAATAAATTTCTCCTTTCCCTTCACACTGCTGGTACCGTGTTCTGCGTCTGTCTTCATCTCTGTTTCAGTTTCACTATGACGACACCATGGTCCAGCATCTGCCAGCATCCTGAAACTTCTCCACTAAGAGTACGAAGAGGATTATGATGATTATGGTTCAGTCCTGTCTTTATCTGGCCTTTCTTGACTGAACCCCATTTGCAGATCCCTCTCTTTGGGGTTCTTCACCTCCTCTGCTCTGGGCCTCAGGATTCAGTTCTGCTACATCTTGTTCCATTCTCTTCCTCTGTCTCCTCTTATCTGTTCCCCCACTGAGCTAAGAGAGTCCATCATGAGGCCACTGCACCTGTGACAACTCCATTCTTACCTACAGCTTCCTCTTTAGTTGAGAGTTCTCAGCTATCCCAACATCTGTGCTTGCTCCCTGCTCATGACCTGTGCATCCCTCAGCTCTCTTGGATTTTCTAACATCTCAAACTTGATGTGACAGAAAAGAAAAATATTTTCTCCTGAATTCCTTACCCTCTGTCTATAAAGTTAAATAATCACCTTTGTCTTGGCCTTGCACCTCAGGTCCAACCTCAGGGACACTAAAGCCCCTTCTCTCCAGCTCCAGTTCTGTCAATTGCAATAGGGAGAATCATGATCCCTTGCCTGGAACACAGAGTCCTAACATCCCCCTTGCTGTTCCACTTGTTCTGTTTTAGCCCATTCATTTTATTTCTACCAGAATTATTTGTCCAAATTTGAAAAAAGAAGCTATGCTGAAGCTTCTCCCATACTGGATACATTATGCACCCTCTCCACTTCTTCCCACCTCTGCATCTGTCACCTGTTCTGCCTCATGCACAGCCACACCCAGCATCTTCATTCCTTCCCATGGACATCCCTTGTCTCACTCAGCACAAGACCTGGAGCTGTTGGCACCACCCCTTCACAGTTACAGAAAAGCATCAGCCCCTTCAAGAAGCAAGCTCCAAGATGAGACAAGGCATGTTAGATACGATCCCTACTGCAGGGAAGAAGAAAAAAAGGAAAAGGAGAGGAAGAAAAGAAAGGAGAGGGAGAGAGATGGAGGTGATGGAAAAAAGGGAGGATTGGAGCATCTTAGATTCAGTGTAGTTCTAAGGGAAGTTTGGCATGACTAATGCAGAGTCTTTGACCTTGAGTCGTCTGTGGAAGGAGTTCTTGTCCGAGGATAGACCTGCTTGTGTATGCTCAGCCACTGGGGGCAGAAGAAAGGAAGAGTGACCTCTTGACAGATCAGCGTGTCCGACAATCACCAAGTCACACCATTAGACAGCAGTATACTGCATGTTAAAGTGGTCCATTCGAAATAGGGCTGAAGAGATCCAGAATGGCAAGTAGCTGCTACAACCACTGGCCCTGACTACCATACCAAGTACCTCTACTGCGTCAGTGCCTCAGCTATATTGACTAACTCACAGAAAACAAATGACGATCTTGGTTCACAGTAGCCTCGGGATCTACTTTCACATGGCTGGAAATAGATAGCTGCTACATCACACACGCTGGTGGGTGTTTCTAAAACATGGTCAGAATGGCGCTTGTACAGTGGGCCCCTGGACACAGTTGCCAGGGTAGCAGAAGTGAAGACCAGGCTTGAAGGCAAGGCTTCCTACCATCAGGGCCATTTTAGCTGTAGCTGAGAAGCTAGTGCATCAACAGCAGACTGAGATTGGGCCTCGAGACAGGTCTGCTTCTTGAGGTAGCACCCGAACACATATCTGGTGGTTAAGCTGGTTATATAAGGTTGTGAGCATGCTCCAGGGGTCATTGACCATTGGCCTGTGATAATGGCTGCCTTTCTTTCGACATTGCCTCTTTCCAGCACTGCTAGCCAAAGGCTTACTGAGTAGAACATCTTCCCCTTCATCACGCTATCACATGAAGCTCCTTTAGCAAAGGAAATGCAAAAATGAGTTTATGGCCGGGTGCCAATACTATCAGTGCCATTTAGAAGCCGACAACTAAAACAAGTATTAACTAGCCCAGTTAAAGCTAAAGTGTGGGCATGCCAACTTGCAAACCTGATTGATGTCTCCTAGAAGTAACGTGTTGGACAGTCATCAGCTGATGATGATACTAATAGAGATGAGACGGCCCTCAGAACCATGGGAAGATGTTCTCATCTTCAAACACAGATACCTCATTTGTAGTATTTGTGTCTACTCCCTGGGAATGCCAGCTCTACTTAGTTAGAGGTCCTTGTTCTTTTAAACCAGTGTGCAGAAAGCATTGCACTTAGAGTTGTGGCTATTAGCTGATTACTTTGGGACTGCATGCCAATCTTTTCAGATATGAGGAAGTGGTTTACTGTTAGTTGAGGAGCTGGTATTAGAGCACAGAATAGGTTTATAGGGGAAAATGTTTGAAACCCAGTGGGCTCCCTGAGTCTGCCAGCATTCCACAGATAAGAGCAATGGGAAAATGACAACCCATCCTGTACAGGGCAGTCACATCTCTCAGAGTTCCACATCATTATACCAGGAACTCAGCTTACGCTGGGCAAAACTGGCTAGTACTGAGGGAAACCCAGAATAGATGTTCAGAGATGCTAGCTAGACCAGTTCCATATAGAGACTGGAGCTATTTCATGAGCTTAAACTGTGTTATAAAATCACGAGTCACCACCTTGAAGCAGGGTCTGTGGTTCATGGGCTTGTACCTCTGCCCTTAGAGAAGTGGCATGGCTACCTACTCTGACAGTAATGGAATGCTCTGCCTCAGATTCTCTGAGCCTGCATCAACTGGACCTTGGTCAGTTCCTGCCTCAGCCTTTGCTGCAATAACCAATCCTAGGTAAGCTATACAGCTCTGTGGCTTGAGGCTTACATCGAGTATCCCTGCTTTGTCTTCCTACCCAGGCTCAGAGCAAATAGCACTCTGCACAGTATGGAATCTAGCTTTCCAGGATGTACAGGGTGGTGGGATCCAGAAGTATAAAGGAGTCAGTACTATGCATAAATTTTGTTCAGTGAAGATTACAGCAAGAAGTGGCTGCAGATGGATCACTTCTCCATCGACCCTCTCATAGACTGCCCCAAAGCAGTTGTCCTGATCGACCTTCGGATATGGTCCACGTGCCAAGAAACAGCCTGCCCTTCTCGTGAAAAGACCCAGAAGGTAAGATCTTAAGTCACTCCCCACCCATTGCTTTGTTCTCTCAGTGCCCTGAGATTACCCTTCCTGGGAAAGAACTCATGCTCTCTTCCTGTTTGGTAGATCTTTTTGGCTAAAGTACAGTTGCACTGTGCTACTCTAGCTATCTGGAGATCTCCTTGATGTCTGATCCAGATCTTGAAGGCAATTCCAGCCCATCGTTTGATGGTTGTCTATAATCATCTTACAGGAAACCCACATTTTCTACAGTTTGTTTGTTTGTTGTTTTGTTTTATTTGAGACAAGGTCTCTGAAGCCCTGGCTGGCCTCAAGCCCACAATCCTCGGTGTTCACAAAATTTATCACACTAATGAAAAAATTCTAAAGTGTCTTTGGGGGTCTTCTAACAATACTGAAATGTGAAAAAGAAAAACATGATTGGGCAACTGTTAACTACTTATTCTTCCTTGTGTTGAAAAAAACTATTGAAATTCAAATAAAACTATATGGAGACAAACTAAATGTTCACAATGAATTTAAAATGTCTCTGAAAACACAGATGAAGCTATATGGAGTGCATAGAACAGCAAGGTCTCCTGCATAGACAGACAAGAGCAAGGGGTCCTAGGAGGACCACCATGACAGTCCCACCCTAGTGGGGGGTC
>JANHMN010000001.1:92648314-92666327 GCA_030674055.1 Rhabdomys pumilio
GGAGTCCTAGGAGGACCACCATGACAGTCCCACCCTAGTGGGGAGTCATAGGAGGACCACCATGACAGTCCTATCCTAGTGGGGGGCAGCTCCTAGGAGGACCACCATGACAGTCCTATCCTAGTGGGGGGGCAGCTCCTAGGAGGACCACCATGACAGTCCCACCCTAGCAGGGTCTAGGAGGTTAAAAAAGTAACTCATTTTGTGCACAACTAAAACAACAAAGAAGATATTTTCTCTGTTGCACCTTTAAAAAAAACAGTGAGCTGTTTATTTTTTAATAATATTCTTAATTTAAAGGCTAATTTAAATTTCGTAAAACACATTCTGAGGTAAAATCAAAGAGACATTTTCACAAATAAATTTCATTTTACATCATCCACAATCAACATGCTGCAGGAACGTGCTACGTCCTAGAAGTAGTTTTGAAAAATGTTGCCGCTTTCCACAAAAACAAGAATTCTGTAATATAACAGACTTTTTCATTACTTGCAATAACATGGAAAATAGCCCTAACTCTTGAATGACACAGAGGGTTATTTTTTGCAAAATACCTAGAAAACTTAGTAAAAAGGAGTTATTGTACTTCTTTATTATACAAAACATCATGTCCAGAATCTGTCTGTGATGACAAGATGCTGTCAGGAAATGAGAGATGACTCAAAACAGCCATAAATACTTTTAATTACTTCCTTCAGCATAAGGCTAATAATGAATGAGAGACTGCCATTCCTTAAAGGAGATGTGCTGTGAGGAGAATATTTTGGAAAATGGATGCTTGGAATGAATTCCATCATTGTACAAACATGAAATTTAAAATAAACTGTGCCACCTGCAATGACCCTTCTGGTCACAATTTTAGAATTGAAAATTAAAAAAAAAATTAAGTCTATTTTTAAATATTTTATTGGTGGAATTTCAGGAAGTCTGGACCAATTTATGAAATACTATAAAACGCAGGCCATTCTGATGACTTAGCACACGTAACTAACTGACTTGACGTAAGGGATAATGGATATCTGTGAGTAACTTCCACTAAAATTTTTTTGCATAACCAATAAGTGGAAATTAAAGACCAAAGTAACCTGTAGTAGGTACAACTTATGGTGCACATAGACCTAGAAACAGACATCTTTGACTTGTAAACCAGCACCATTGTATAGTACATAAGCATCTTTTTATTGGACAGAAGTGGTCTTGCCTTGGACATAGGCAACTTCAAGTTGGGAAAATGTATCCTTGCACTGAGTGCCGCTGTCTTTTTACTGGGCATATGCATGTTTGCACCGAACACAGACATACTCACTTTAGACATTTCATTCTTTGCTTTAGACTTGAGCTTCCTTGGTTTGGACATAGCTTTCTTGAGGGGTGACCACCATGTGCCAAAAAACTATGCAAAGAGACAAAATTTACAACCAGAACTTAAAATCAAGTTCTGATTTTAAAAAAACCAACATGGTTTACTCAATCAATAATAATGCATAGAATAACATAATTTTGCCTCATTCTTTTAGAACTTAAATTTATCTATATTTAATATATAATTCAAGTTTATAATTTAAAGTATATATGTCAGACATCAACAAGTGACAATAACTTGGTGAATATGACACAAACAACACAGACAACTAAAGAAAATACAGATAGATAGGATGTCATCAATATTATAAGCATTTATGCCCTATTAACAGAACATGACAGCAACCTAGAGAATGGTAAAGAACACTGGCAAGTCGACAACCAGTAAGAGATTAACACAGCTTAAAACTCCCTATCACTCACAACAGAACAGAAAACTAGAGTCTCAGAAAAAAAAATTCAAAGGCCTGAGACGAACACAGCTCTAAAGATGTCAATAACTCATGAAAAGATGTTTGATGTTACAACCCCACACAGCTGGTCAGTGAGTAGCAGACTGTAAATACGGTGGTCCCTGCATCACGGCTGCCCCACGCCTTGAAATCTGTGCTGACTTAGCTCTACATAAACAATAGAGATGACACTGTGGTTATTCCTCAGCCAGGCTCCAACAGCCAATGTTGGAAATAGGAAAGTGAACGTCAAACTCCCAAATTTCTTCAGCCAACTAGGAAAGAATGAAGGAAAAAGTTGAAGGATAAAGTGGATCTAGGTTTTTTAGTAAGAGGGAAAAAGAAGGAGACTCGGTTATGTAAGCCCCCAGGATTTACCACGATTTTCACAACTTGTTTCATTGCCTCAGAATTTGTTTTCTGGGCTTATTTTTAGTACCAAGTCCCAACTCTTTTTAGTACTAATTCAGACGTTGACTAAAACCCTAAAACTCTATATAATTCTATTTTCCATGTCGAACATATATCATAATATTGAGCCCAATGTAGATGTACTGCTAAATACCAAGCCAAAAAGAACATTCCACATACAGTCCATCACCTGTGTTACTGGGCTTCACATCGACAGACTCACCCAATCTTGAGTAGAAAATATTCTGGAAAATATCAGGTCTGTGTGTGTACAGACAGACTTTTTCCTTCTCGTTATTCTGTAAACTGAATAACAACTCTCCACAGAAAGAGAGAGGTTGTAGGCAGATTACACTGTAGAGATTGCTGAACTAGAGGAATTATATGGGCATCCTCTTCCATTTTGGCAACTTACTTCAGCTTCTACAGGTTTTTGCTTTCTTAGAGGTTCCTGGATAGATAGAGGGACAGCAATAACCAAGTCCTTTGATATAATTATGAAATTTCCCAGAAACATAGTTACATTTCACCTCTCAACAACAACAACAACAAAACTTATTTGCTGGAAAAAGCAATAGGAATTTCTATTTTTATTCAAAAGCATACAAGGAAGGCAAAAAAAGCCAATTAAAAACACACAGATAGTATTTGTATCCTTAAAAAAATGAACATTTTATTAGTGTTCATTTTTTTTAAAAAAAGAGATCATTCCCCACTCCCAGCTCTGAGTAGCACAATTGGTAGAAGGTCGTTATCAGACCTGAGAGCTGGCTTAGCAGCTAAGAAGATGAACTGCTTTTGCATAGAATCTGAGTTCAGTTCTCAACAGTCACATCAGGTGGTTTACAGCCATCTGTAACTCCAGCTCCAGATATCCCATGCCTCTGACATCCAGGGAACTACACTCATATTCCTATGCCTCTTCCACATGCACATAATTATAAATAAAATACTTTTTAAACAAGAAACTCAATATTGCCCTTGGTTTTTGCAGAGCCAGTGCTAGCTTTGTCCTTAACAGGCCACTCAAACACGTTACCACTGATTCAATCATCAATTAAGCAAATACGGGGCTCAGAGAGAGATCAAAATGAACGCAGGAGCTTTTCTTCTTCTTTTGTCACGATTACCTATTCTTGATAGTCACTGTTTAAAATAGTTTATTTTATTGTATGGTGCTTTGCCAGCTTTTATGTCTGTGCACCACATGTGGGAGGTTTCTGCAGAGACTAGAAGAGAGCTCTGGATCCTCTGGAACTGGAGTGACACGGGATTATTATCTATCATGTAGGTTCTGGGAACTGAGCACAGGTCTTGTGCAAGAGACAGTGTTGTTAACCACTGAGCCATCTCTCCAGCCAGTCATTTCTATCAGCAGTGGGTGGGTTTATATGAAAATGAGTCCCTCCCAGAGATACCAGGTTGTTCTCAGAATAATGAAGCACCACCCCCCCCCACAGCTACAAATGCTTCCTGGTGCTTTCCTTGGCTGTGACAGATGGCTTGCACTCTCTGCAGCAGAAGCTGATATGCTAGCCAATTGTTATCAAATTCTATCCCTCAGGAATTATAATAAATGTGAAATGTTGGTGAGGATGTGAGGAAGGAATTCCTATACACTGTTACTAGGAATATAAATTAGTAGAGTTATTATAGAAAATCATATGGAGGCTCTTCCAGAAACTAAAATGAGAAATGAGATCTACTATATTATATATGTTATATAATTTATATACATATGTATATATGTATATGTATGTATATATATTATATATATATATATAAACATACATATATTTATGTGTGTGTGCATATATATATATGTCTTAGTTAGGGTTTTGCTGCTGTGAACAGATACTGTGACCAAGGCAAATCATAAGGACAGAATTGAATTGGGGCTGGGTTGCAGGTTCAGAAAAGTCCATTATTATCAAGGTGGGAGCATGGCAGCATCCAGGCAGGCATGGTGCAGGAGGAACCGAGAGCTCTACATCTTCATGGAAGGCAGCTAGGACAAGGGTCTTAAAGCCCACACCCACAGTGACACAACTACTCCAACAAGGTCACACCTCCTAATAGTGCCACTCCCTGGGCCAAGCATACACAAACCATCACAATACCGTTTCTGGGCTTCTGCTAAAAAATAAAATTGGTATAGCAAAGAGATAGCTACATGTCCATATTTATGTGGCACTGTTGTTATAGCTAAGATCTGGACTCCATGTCGGTGCTCAATGATGATGAATGATAAATTAAAGTGTGGCACATATGCACAGTTGAATAGTATTCAGCCACGAAGAAGGATGAAATCTTGTCTATGCATGAACCTAAATAGAGGATAGTATAGTAAACAAAACAGGTTTGAAAGAAAGAAAGAAAGAAAGAAAGAAAGAAAGAAAGAAAGAAAGAGAGAGAAAGAAAGAAAGAAAGAAAGAGAAAAGAATGAAAAACAAACAAACAAAGACACTGACTTTTTTCCTGTGTGGAAGCTTTAAAAATTAAAAAGCAATCCCAAGGATGGAATCATGGTCTCTGGAGGCTGACGTGCAGCAGGGGAAGAAGGTAAAGCCAGGCTGGGGGAGCTCCGTGAGCTTACTCAAGTGTCACAGTGAAGTGACCCATGTGCAGTTACTATGAGTTAATCACAAACAGATTTAAAGGGAATTATAAACCATGCTACACTACTAACAATCACATTCACAACTGCTACTAACAAAATATTCAATTAGACAGTGTGAATGATTTACAAAGTCAAAGCTTAGAAGGTTTTCCACCAAGCTCCAAGCTCCTGAAGGGGAGCTGTGTACTGCTCCACCTGAACCAGGAGACGTGGAGTCCACTGTCAGAACATGGTCCATGAATGAAGCTGTGTGAGGTCTTTGATCCAAGCACACAAGAGTCTTGTAACCTCTATCCCTCTATAACACAGATGTGGCCATGGAATGTGCTTTTCATTCCTCTCCCAGGTGTAGTAAATTGGGATGGGTTTCTCTCCAATTACACATTGCTGCTTGCTTTTGCTATTCAAAAATGCTTCCAAGCATCGGTTGCCCTTGTGACAGCCTAAACTCATATGACCTTGCCTAACCTTCAGAATACCCTGAGAATATAAATTGTCTGATGCTCTGAATAAAGTTGGGCATTGCATAATGCACAGCTCTCCCAGGTTCATACCACCAGCTATAGTGGTAACAGTCCACCCTTTTAAAACCAGGCATGTTGGTGCATGACTTTAGTCCCAGCACTTGAGACACAGACAAGCAGATCAATATCTGTGAGCTTGAGGCCAGTCTGATCTACATGGGGGATCTAGGAATGACAGGATTTCATAGAGTCCCTGTTTCAAAAACAAATTTAAAAACTTAAATTCTGTTGGCAACTTAAAATACTTCGCATGCTAGGAGAATTGGACACAGAATTTGACTTTTATATAAATCTGGCACCTCCTGAACTGGCACCAGACCCTCAAATCTTTCCATTTAAAACCTGTAGAACACATTGACATGTCCCTGGTAAGGCCTTTCTGATCTTAGCTTCAGGAGACCCTGGCCAGAAAGAAGGACCAGGGTAGCCTCCTCTAGGCCCTTTGCCTCGAGCGGGGTTGCCCAACCCTAACTCATCTCAGTTCCTGATACCTGTGTTCCACCACAGCTGCCCTTCTGACTGCATATTCCACCCCTCATGCCCCTCCTGCGCTGTAGTACTATAAAAATGGAAGAAAAGAAGGAAGTATGGATCAAAGGGGCAGACGGAGGGACATACGGAGGGAGGGATGGAGGGAGGGAGAGGTGGAGTGAGGGACGGAGGGAGGGATGGAGGGAGGGACAGGGGAGGGACGGAGGGAGGGCGGACATTTCACCAAGTAGAAGCAATTGCACCAGAGCAGAGACCCTATGTCTTAGTTAGGATTTCCATTGTTGTGAAGAGATATCATGACAAGGCAACTCTTATAAAAGACAACACAACTGGGGCTGGCTTACTGGTTCTGAGGTTCAGTTCATTATCATCATGGCGGGAAGCATGGCGGTGTCTAGGCAGGCATGGCACTGGAGGAGATAATAATCCTACGTCTTGTTCCGAAGACAAACAGAAGACTGACTTCCAGGAACCTAAGAGGAGGGTCTCAAAGCCCACCCCCACAGTGACACACTTCCTCCAACACGGCCACACCTACCCCAACAAGGCCACACCTCCTAATAGTGCCACTCCCCAAGCCAAGCATATTTAAACCAGCACAGATCGTTTAGCAAACCCATTTAAGTCTCCAAGGAACAAACCATACCACAACCATTTGTGGCAAGGAGGAATCTGCTCATTTATTTTTAACACTATTAGACGTGTAAACATCCTTCAGTCTGAAAATCTCCACATATCATCCTCCCTCCCACTGCTGACTCATTCCTTACAAATCCACTCTTTTACTACTATTGAATTCCCTTCTCATACGTGAGAGTTCCAATCAGTGCAAAGCTGTTTTATTTTCAGCCTTATAGGGATTATTTTAAGGTTGGGGGAGATTTATTCCAAAGAACACCCAGTTGTGGGAGAGTGCTGTACACATGACTTAGGAAGCAACACTTGAAAACTGAACACATATCCAGGTTTGGGATTCAGGACCTGGGGAATTGATCTATGTAAATTAACTAACTGCCCCAACAAATGTTTCTTCCTGCATCACGGCAGGCTCCATCTTGTATTCTCCCCAAGAACAAGGGCTGATGCCGAACTTCTCAAACACAACCCCAAAGACTAGTATCACTGCTACCTGCTAAAGGTTGTTTCCTGCCTCTCTGCACATGTTCAAGTGAAAGATTGTTGCAAAAGCTTCCAGTTATTTGGAAGACCCACAATAATTTCCTGAAACCATGAAGAGGGGCTTTACCTTTCATGTGATCATTGTGACTTCTAAGTCTCCCTTCAATTTATCATAATCTTCAGAGTTGGATTTAAGATGGAAACCAGTTTCTTATTTATATGGATTGTGGTCATCGCAGTCAGGGCTATACAGTGGTTTTGATGGCCGATGTCCCCCATAGGCTCTGGTGTAGGGTGGCATGGCTTGGAAAAGCTATGGAATCTTTAGGAGGTAGAGCCTTGCAGGGGGAAGTATGTCACTGGGGTGGTCTTGAGGTTGTAAAATATCTCCCACTTCCTGTTTTCTCTCCCTGTTTCTTGTGTGTGGATGGAAATCTGATTACCCAGCCCCCTGTCCCTGCTGCCTGCTGCCATGCTTTCTCCATCATAATGGACTCTATCTCTCCGAAATCTTGAAGGAAAAAAAAAGCTCTTCCTTCCTTGAATTGTTTCCGATCATGGTGTTCTATCACAGCAACCGAAAAGTCGAAAAGTGATTATTACACAATGATTATTACA
Organism: Rhabdomys pumilio; assembly: GCA_030674055.1. Taxonomy (NCBI): domain Eukaryota; kingdom Metazoa; phylum Chordata; class Mammalia; order Rodentia; family Muridae; genus Rhabdomys; species Rhabdomys pumilio. The sequence goes on from JANHMN010000001.1 coordinate 92,655,913, forward strand.
CAATAATTATTATTATTAAGAAGGAGCCCCAGCCTATGATGCCTGGCACTGGTCCAGATGCTTAACTACAATAAGGGGAAAAAAATTACACGTGTGTATGTGCATGAGTGCATGCATGTGTGCGTGTATTTTTTTTAATAGTTTGAACCAAAACTGGGAAGAGAGAGGTGCCACTGTGTCTACCTCATCCATAGAGGTGTTCTGACTTATAGAAATCAGAAAGCCAGGAAATCTGCAGGTGTAGATTTTTGCATTTTCTTGGAGCCTAGGACCAGGACTCTTAGGACTCAGGCAATCTCTCCTCCCTGCTCAAACTCTATGTCCTTTGGCCCGGACCTCTTACATCAGGCCGGGCCGGAGGCCTACAGACAGTGGAAACGCAGTCTGGAGGCAGCGCGGAGACAGTAGCAAACCCTTCCTGCTCGCACCCTGTCCCTAGTCTAGAGATCATCATGGGATGCCCTCTTGAACAAGGACCAGCTGTTTTCACTCAGGGTATGTTTTATCCTACAGGAGTCCTAATTCCTAGGGCCCATTACAATCCCACTCCTCCCAACTACCTTGAAAAACTAAAAACTAAAGAGTGCATGATAAGATATATCTTCTTGGACAATTTTATTGGGCTCATCTGCTGCTTTATACTAAACATGTATTTGATACCACTTCCCTGTCATATTCGCAGGCACACAAGTAGGGAGGTACCTAAGAAAAGAATGAATTTTCTTTTTATTTAAAAACAAAAGAGAGAGAGAGACTGCTTCTGAACTACATCATCTATGTCACAGTTTGGCTCAGGAACAAAGCAGTGGGCAGTAAGGTACTGCATAATCTTTACCTTGTATATGCATTGATCAACATTCCCAGTCACGAAGCAAATCCGAGTGCTCCTCATGGAAAACCATCACTCACAGCTCTTAGGATGCATTTAAGGACACCACGGTAGGCTGAAACACAGATCCACCTCACATCCTCATCCATGGAAACTGTTATCTACTCTGTCCCCTTGGTGTGACGAAATCAACGATTTTAGGTAATCCTAATTTATCCAGGACCACTGTGAATGCAGCCATGTGTGTCCTTATAAGAGAGAGACTGAGGGAGTGCAGAAATAGATGAAAGAAAGAAACAAAAATAATGGCAAAGATTGGAGTGCTGGGCTGTGAGCCCAGGGGAGCGTGGCTACCACTAGAGGGTGGGGAAATCTAACCTTGCTGTCATTGCGATTTGACATGATGGATTTCTAAAACTGTGAGATAACAAATTTCTGTCATATTAAGCTTGTGTTAATTTGTTCTAGCACCCATAGGAAGTGAACATAGCTACTTTGGGGCTTGGTTATTTTACAGCATTGCTGAGTCCATGTAAAATCATTAACTGAGATTAATTCTACCTGTGTTAGAGAAACTTTAATACTGAGAAAGTATAACAAGGTGTTTCCCATAGAACACAATGCTGTCTCCAATTCTTGCTAATTTACTCTTAGAGAGCCTGGTGTATAGAAAGGCCAGAGACTGGGCAGACTGAAGCACACCTATAATCCCAAGTCTGTGGGAAGTAGGCAGGGAGATCTCGGGTTGGGAAACAATCTGAGCTTTGCAGTTAAGACATCATCTCAAGACCCAAAGAGAACTAAGTAGCCTTGACATATGGAAACACAACCAGGTCACTGTGAGATATCTCCAGGGAAAGAGAGGGCTGGCACAGAAGAAACAGCAAGTTTCTGAACTTTTGCAAACAACAGCCTCTACAGAGTAGAAAATAACCACATGGGTTTCAGTGCTAGGTTGCCAGACAGAAGAGAACTGTCCATGACCAGAGAATGATGTCAAATGAAGATAGCCTGAAACATACCTGTTGAATTTGGTAGTTAGAAATTACTAGTTATAACAGCAAGATCAGTGTCGGTGGACTAACAGGGTGGGAACACAAAGCAGGAACTTGAGTGGCATGAATGAGAGAATGAGATTGGAGCATAGAAGACAGAAAGTGCTCTATCAAAAGTTTGTTGGTGGTGAATGAAGACAGAGTAGGGACTGGAGAGAGCCTATTATGGAGTTCAAGATTTTAGTTTGTTTTGTCTGAAAGCTACCCAGCTGAGAAACAGAGTCGAAAGATATTCCAATTTTGGTGACTACAAATGAAGATCTGTGCTTGGTAACATTTTTGAAGAATTTAGAGTTGAATGGATCATATCCAAGTACAGGAACCAGTCTTGCTGGCCAAAGAGAAGGGGGGACAGCAACTCAGTCAGCAGTTTACCATGAAGAGTCTAGAAGTCAAAGGAGCCCTGCCTGTGAGATCTTCTTTTTGTTTCCCAGGGCTACAAACAGAGGGTGGTAGACTGTAGGGAGCAGACAGAAGGTGGCTATCATCCTTGCAGGCATCTTGAGCCATATAGCCTGGCAAGAGACTTGATTACATTAGCCTACAACAGCTGAGCACACTCTGATAACATCTTGCTTTAGATAACCAGGATCTTCCCTTGGGTGTGTGAGACTTAAAAGTGTGATTTAGAGGTGAGACTTAAGGGCGTGACTTAGAGATCAGATTTAGAGATAAGACCTAAGGGCATGACCTAAGGGCATGACTTAAGGGCGTGACTTAGAGGCGTGGCTTAGAAGTGGGACATATAAAAGGCGAGAAACAGAAGAGTTGAGTACAACTTGGAACAAAGAATTAGGTATTAGGCACTTGGCACTTGGAGGAAGAACTTGGAATTAGACAGTACAACTTGGAAGTAGTTAATAGGCACTTGGAAGATCATTAGACATTAGGCACTTAGAACTTGGAAGGATGCTTGGAACTTGGAGGCACTAGGGACTAGGAACTAGGGACTAGGACCTCAAGACTTGGGGCTTGGACTAGGAAGAGAGACTGAAGACTGAAGAATAAATGGGATTGAATCACACTCTGTCTGGTCTCCATTCTTCAAGTCCATCCTCACTCTCTCTCTTTCTGAACCCCGACCTGTGGACCGGAGCAGCTTGGGGCCATGCATGCTCTAACAATTTAGCCCTCAAGGCTCTTGGAAGTGCGGGTTCCAACATTGATAGTTCGGTCCGCAACATTTTTGGCACCCAACGTGGGGCAGCTCAGGCCATGACAGTAGACATGAGGACAGGCCATTGGCTGTGAAAATTGGAGGGTTATGTGTGACTTTTGCACTAGTTGGTGTCAGTATGCCATCTGTCAAACTGACATGAAAGTCAAGGCTGGGAACCTGAAGTCAGGATTTCTTTCCTCCAAATCAATATTTTATGAAGGCACACTGCTTCTACAAAAGTTATGGAATGATGGCTGTGGTCATCTCCACACTGAATTCTTCATCTATCATATCCAAAGCACAAGAATGGCAAGGACTAGATGCTCTAGACCATAATGGTGTCCAAAAGACACTAAGTCTCTAGCAAAATAGAACTCCTTCCTAAGTCAAGTCTAGCTGTTAGAGAAAAAGTGTGTTCAAGTTTGTATTTCAATGGGACATTGTAACCAACTTTTGATATGATATCCTCTGATTCCTTGGGGTAAAATTTAGTCTGAAAATGTCAAGACCTCTGATCATAGACAAAGAAAGTCATTAACAGAATAGCAGTGATCAACACACATCTTTCAATAGCTTTAAGTATCTAGGGCTTCAACTCCCCCATCAAAAGACACAGATTTTGTGGAAGGATCAAGAAATGAAATCCATCTTTCTGTTTTCTAAAAGAAAAAAGTTACTTTCAAGAGTAGGTAGCATCTTAACGTGAAAGGATGAAAATGGTTTCTGAGAAAAATGGGACAAGGAAGCCATCAGATGTCGATATCCTAATAACTAACAAAATGGATTTCAAATTAAACAAATCAGAAGTGATAAAGGACACTTCATTAGATCAGGTAACAATTAATGATAAAGATACTGGAATTTGAAAAATATATACACCAAATTCTGACACATGATATTTCATAAACATCAGACTTTGGAGTCAACAACACACATTAACTCTAACTCCGTAATAGTGGGCAATTTCAACATCCCACTTTCTTCCTCCTGACAGGTCATCTGTAGAAAAATAAACAAGAAACATCTGAATTAAGCAGCATCATACATCAAATGGACTGAATAGAGGTCTGCAGAGTGTTCTTCGGTATGAGAAGCAGGAGAAAAGAAGGAGCCCAAAATTAATGATGTTCAAGCAAATTGCTATGAGTGAATTGTGAAGCAGTATTGAGCAAGATACTGACTACAACACAATAGATGGAAAGTCGTGACTATACATGTGCTTCTATATGATAAAACAGAAGCTGCTAACCATGGAGCTAGAAAAATGAGAAATGTAAGCATGTATAATGAGGAAAATGCTTCATTTTTCTTATTTGCAAAACTTAAAACAGTCTTGTGTTGTCTGCAGAACAAAAGAGTCTCTGGTTAACAGGGAGTCATAGGATGAGTTCTATTTAACAGTGACTTCTCAGAATAAACAAAACAGTATTCTATGCAATATGTATGCATATGAAATGGGATATATTTAGGCACAAAAGGGAAAAAAATACTGTCATTTGCAGCCACGTGGATGGAACTACAGATCTTTCTATCGAGTGAAGTAAGCCAGACACAGAAAGACAAGCACACCACAAACAGCTCTTTCCTATGCGTGTCTAAAGATATTCATCTTATGAAGCTGAGAGTTACCATCGGCAGTGGGAAGCGGCAGGAGCGAGAGATGAGGTGTGAAAACACTCGTCACCAGTTACTAAGTTCTACTTTCACAGGAGAAATAATTTCTGACTAATGCATTCTAATGCACAGCAGGGTTACTACAGACAAAGATTTTATACATATTTTCTAAAAGCTAGGAGAAAAAATGTTAACTGCTTCCACCATTACAGAAAGATAAATCTCTGGGAAGGAAGATGTACTTATGTCAACTCAAATATTGCATATTGTATACATGTATCCTATAAATATGCACATTTTTTATTGACTAGAGAATAAAAACTGGGAACAGGCAGTGGTGGCATATGCCTTTAACCCCAACACTCAGGAGACAAAGGCAGGTGGATCTCTATATGTTCAAAGCCAGCCTGGTCTACAGAGCAAATCCTAGGACATACAAAGCTACACAGAGGAAACCATTTCTCAAAAAAATCAAATAAATAAAACAAAAATAAAACTTGGCTGGAGATGTAACTCAGTAATAGAATACTTCCTTAGTATACAAAAGGTCCTGTTTTTTGTTGTGCCAGAAAATGTTCGTGAACCCCAAAAAGACTACCAAGGAGGCAAGTCCAATGCAGTCGCATTAGGGTCTCCCTGCCAACCCTGAGACAGCAGGAAGGTAGAGCTCTGAGCCTAGTTATTTAGGCAAGCATTTATAGAGGCAAGAAAGGGGTATCTAGCCAGATACACATCAAATTGGGAGGCCATTATGGCCCTTAACATAATTGCTGATATTAGGAGCCAAATTATAAGCTTCTGCTTTCCTCCTGATTGCTGGTTACTAGGAAGTGAAGTACAGAGGCAGTGAATATTTGTTGGGGAATAACCTGGAAACTGGTGCTAGATGAAGGTCTTGTTGGGGAAATAGCCTGGAAACTGGTGCTAGATACTGGCCTGTTAGTCACCTTGAGTTCAACCTTAGGTTAGGTTTTCTAAGATGAAGTCTGAACCGAAGACCTGGTCTCTCACTTTCAACCCCCAGTACCACCCATAAATAAACCAACACGCTACCAGAGCTCATGTCTGTGTATGATTACATCTTAGCACACGCCAACTGCCGTAACTACCAAAGCACTCCTATCCCTATTGACTCTGATAACTCAGTGTTCAGTTCCATCCCAAGCTGGGATCCAAGCCCCGTCTCCAGAGCGGTGGAGTAGAAAGCACAAGTTCTAGAACTTTTCTTGGAAAGGTTTAACTATATGAAAGTTACAAGTCATTTGTCAAATATTTGTGCTATCTTGAAGGCCCATTGTTGGTGTGTAGACATCCATGTTGCTTTAGATTCTTGCCAGCGCTGCTATCATCTGCCTCTTTATAACTGTAGCCATCTTGGTGGATAATAGCCTTACCTCCCTGGGGTTTTAATTTGCATTTCCTATTGAGAGGTAATGTTGAGAATATGTTCCCAGTGCAATGCATATATTGTTTGAAGTGTCTGATCAAGTATTTTGCATACTTTTAATTGTGTTCTTAGTCTCATTACTTGGCTAACTGTTCTTCATAAGTGCTTATAAAGAAAGAATTTGTTAAGTTCTGTGATGAAATGCCTGATGCTTACTGTTATACCCTTAGCACAGAACTGGGTGCACAACAAATACCAACACCTGTTAAGAGATGAGTTCATGAATGAATTCCTAAAGACACCCAATATTCAATATCAAAGGCAGACACAAAAAATAGCAAGAAAACATTTGGGTTATCTCCTCTCAAAAAAAAAAAAATGTGGTTTTTCCTGTACAGCAAACATCCACAGAACATCTGAGCAGACTTTGACCCCCTGACTCACCTCTTTCGTTTGCTTGTGGCCATGCTGAAGAGCAAGCAGCTAACTTGCCTAGGGGAAGTTCTTAGGGTTCCATCCTGAGCTGGGCTGCCTCAGGAAAAGTGGTGTGGATGACTGGCTCTCAAACGTGGGCATCGACAGCAATTCCCTGGGGATCTCATTAAAACCTACACTGCATGCTCCTATTCCTGACACAATTCATTAAATCTACAGAGACTCGAGTTTTGGCAAGTTCCCAGGTAATGTAGCTACCGTTGGTCCGGGAGGAACATTTCAGAAACCGTTGTTGAATGTGAATGTACGGATCACGAAAACATCTAGAACAGTGGTTCTCCACCTACCTAATGCTGAGACCTCTAATACAGTTCCTCATCTGCTGTGATCCCCAACCATAACGTCATTTTGTTGCTACTTCATAACTGTGATTCTACGACTGCTATGAATCGTAATGTAAATCTCTGATATGCAGAATATCTGGTATGGGACCCTGTGGGGTCACGACCCACAGGCTGAGAACCGCCGCTCTAAAATGTTCTCCATATGGCATTCTGGTACAAACAGGTGTCACTGGAGAAGAACTCACTTCAGGTTTTCACATCAAAGTAGATAAATAAGTGCTAGGTATCAACCACAGGCATGAGCCTAAACATCAAGTATAGATTTCAAGAATCTGTCATTACTTAAGTGCACACACACTAAACGAAAAACGTAGCAATAGCCTTCATAAAATGAAGTATTGCCTAAAATGGATAAACACGTAAATAAATAGGCTATTTATTTACTTTTTAAGACTTCCAGTCTGCTGGCACATGTCTGAAAGCCATAGTACTTGGAGGCTGAAGCAGAAAGATCACAAGTCAGCCTGGGCTAGTCTCTCTCTCTCTCTCTCTCTCTCTTTCTTCTTCTTCTTCTTCTTCTTCTTCTTCTTCTTCTTCTTCTTCTTCTTCTTCTTCTTCTTCTTCTTCTCTCTGTCCCTCTCTCTATCTCTCTCTGTGTGTCTCTTTCTCTGTCTCTCTCTCTCTGTGTCTCTCTCTCTGTCTCTCTCTGTGTGTCTCTCTGTCTCTGTCTCTCTCTTGAGTGCGCTGGGGCTCTGTGCCCTAGTAGCTAAAATAATTAAATTCAAGGCAAGAGCATATCTCGAAAACCAGCTTTCTGTAAGAAATAATACAGGCTTAGTTTAAGACTTGCTCGATGTTCTCCACAATCTGGAGCCCAACCTCCCTGAATACCGGTTCAGAGAACTGTGAAAAGACCATAAGCCCACAGTGAGTCTGCAACAGACTGAACTAAGAGGAAAGTCAATGAAAGCTGCATAAATTTTATAGATAGCAAACTCAAGAAGGCTTCCTTCCCCATATCCAAATAAAAAGGAAAGCCACAAATCAAAGAATTATGGTAGAGATGAGCAGGAAGGAGAAACTGAGGCAAGTTCAGGACTGGTTGTGGACAGAGAAACCAGTGGACAGAAAAAGTAATCAGTGAAGAGATAACAGGAAGACCTGGCAGAAGCACACATCTCTAAGAGCATGTGAACCGAACTTTCATTTTGAATACTGATACAATGCAGCTACATAGGACAGCCAAAACCTATCAGCTACTCACTTAAATCCATGGCTTACTTCCTAAGAAAGTAAGAGGAAACTACAAAATTCTCCAACATGAAAGAGAAGCTAGAAGTTCCCAAGGCCATGAATTGCAGGCCCTTGTGCAATGGGGGAGTTCCATCTGAGACTTCATGGCAATACCAGAGACACCAGACCCTTCAATTCATGAAAGGGGCAAGCATTGGGAGATGGCTGGAAGTCTGTCTGCCTTCCTCAACAAAATCCATTAAGTAATACAGAAGCAGAGAGCAAAGAGAACAGCAAGAAAATTGCTATCAATGAATGATTGCTTTACATGTAAATGAAGTTAGGAAAGAATACAGGAGAAGAATTTTTTCACCCTTTTTTAAATTTAACAAAAAAAAAAAAAAAAAAAAAACGGGAGGAGGGTACATGCCACAGCATATGTGTGGAGCCTGACAACTTGTGGGAGTCTGTTCTCTCCTTTCCCAGTGTGGGTCCTAAGGACCAGGCTCAGGTCGTCAGGTCGGTGGCAAGAACCTTCACCCATTGAGCCGTCGTGCTGGCTTTCTTTCCTTAACGCTGCTAACAATACTGAAAATGGTGTTAAATGCAAGCTAGTAAGTGAAAACTGTTTTATTAGTATTGGCAGAGAAAATTATGCTGCATTTTCCCCCAACCCAAGATGCCCAAAATAATTTCCACACAGTAAATTGTATTGATCAATGAAATGTGTATGCACTAAGTTATAATTTAACATAACAAAGACTAGTTTGTTTATAAACACAATGGACATTGATTCTTCTTGCTTATGAAAGATTTAAACTGAAAAGTGATGACGACAACGACGATGACGATGATGCTATTGCTGGGTGATGTTGTACTGGTAGTACTGGTGCTGATGGTACTGGTGGTGTGGTAGTGCAGTGGTGATGTGGTGGTGGTGGTGGTGGTGGTGTGATGGTGGTGATGGTGTGGTGGTGGTGGTGGTGGTGTGGTGGTGGTGGTGGTGGTGGTGGTGTGGTGGTGGTGGTGTGGTGGTGGTGGTGGTGGTGATGTGATGGTGGTGTGGTGGTGATGTGATGGTGGTGTGGTGGTGGTGGTGGTGGTGGTGGTGGTGTGGTGGTGGTGGTGTGGTGTGATGGTGGTGATGGTGTGATGGTGGTGATGGTGTGATGGTGGTGATGGTGTGGTGGTGGTGGTGGTGGTGGTGGTGGTGGTGGTGTGGTGGTGGTGGTGGTGGTGGTGGTGGTGTGGTGGTGGTGGTGGTGGTGGTGGTGGTGGTTAAAAGAAGTTAGAAAACCATTCTTTGGACAGTACTGCATTATTTCTGATTCAAGTTACTCGCCATTCAGCCCCCACAGTGTTGTCTCAGGTACTTAGATTCTGCAAAATTTAGAGCAGACTGTCTTTTCCCATCGTTGCCTCTGCTCTCTTTTCTTTCTAAGTGCAGAGTCATCTCAGCAGTATGGAAGGCATCGTAATCTCCCAGCACCGAAGGCCGTCATCCTCATGTCATGTTAGATCTGTCAAGTGGTTGGACTGCTCTGGATGCTCTTGAAGCCTTGGGGAGCTGCAGACTGGGCCAGACCTCTTGGTAGCAGTTGATAATTATAGTAGGAATGATGGAGATATATACCACCTAATAATGACCCTAATTTGTATGGTGCTGTACAGAGATAAGAAAGTGGTGAATGGCTGGAGAGTTGGCTAAGAGGTTAAGAGCACTTAGTGTTCTTGCAGAGGACCTGGATTTGGTTCCGAGGGTGCCCCCACCCTACACACTGAATAAATGTAATTTTAAAAATATTTAAAGGTGATAATTTAAAAATACTGTCTCTAGGGAACATGCTTTCTCAAAATACCACAGAAACCCTGAAGTGGTTTTAAAAACACATCAGTGTTAATGTCAGAACATAAGCAGAAGAAAACTGGAAATAAAGAGACAGACTCGAGCTAGATAAATGTGATTTCCTCAGGACTTAGGTTACATCTTGGAAAATATGTTCAAGGGAAATTAAATGAAAATAAGAATGGGAAGGCCCAGACATAAAAGGGAAAAGATAATGCTTTACCATTTGACTCATTAGCACTGTGGCTAGATCATTTGTGTTTAGATATTACTAAATGGGATGTAGAGGTTCATTTATTTCACAATTATTCAAGAATTCAGACAGGAAAAAACAAGCACATTAAAATGATGCTCTAGAAATGGCTTAGGGCCAGGAAGTCACTGAATAGTACATCATCAGGAAAGTCTATGGGGAAACAGTGGATTGTCTTACCTTCCATTTTGCATCCTTAAAATATCTTCTTCCTCTTCCTCTTCCTCTTCCTCTTCCTCTTCCTCTTCCTCTTCCTCTTC
>JANHMN010000001.1:92666337-92676557 GCA_030674055.1 Rhabdomys pumilio
TCTTCCTCTTCCTCTTCCTCTTCCTCTTCCTCTTCCTCTTCCTCTTCTTCTTCTTCTTCTTCTTCTTCTTCTTCTTCTTCTTCTTCTTCTTCTTTTGTTATAAAGATTGCAGATGCTAGGCAACTAAGTGATATCTCCAGTCTTTTTTATTCATTCATTTCTAAAACTCATAACTGATTGTTGTGTTTCCTTATTCAGAAACACACACAAACATACATGTAACACATATGCACATACACACATAAATACGTATCTAACTACAGGCCTTTCCAGCTGCATGTAAGTTCCCCTAAATAATGACTCTGAGATTTAATTATATTTATGAATAAATGCTTAGGCCATAAACTAGGGCCTGTTCCCCAACTAGCTCATAATTTAATTATCCCACTTGTGCTATTCTAAGTCCTGCCATGAGGCTGATTACCTGGTTTAGTTTCATGAGACAATTTTCCTCTACATCCAGGTGAATCTCCCCATGCTTCACTCAATCCCAGAATACCTCTCTCTCTCTCTCTCTCTCTCTCTCTCTCTCTCTCTCTCTCTCTCTTCCATACACATACACACATGCTGGATGTCCCACCTTCTAATCCTGCCTCAGTTCATTGGCCAATCAGCATTTTATTGACAGGTGAATGTTTTTCACAGTTCACAAGAGATTATCTTTATACCCATATACACATACATATACACATACATATACCATGCATATACACATGCATATACACACACACAGGTACACACACTCACATATTCCAAACTCTATTTTTCTGTGGAGAGTTTTTCATCTCTCTGAGAAGAGTCCTGAGGGAAACACCACCTACCAGAGGCTCCATCTTGTGAGGACCCAAATTCATTTAAAGAAAGAAAGTGTAAGCTGAAGGATATCCCAGCTTCTCAGAGGCAGCTGCCTAGGGGAGCATCTCCTTGGGGACAACACACAGACACTAAAATCACTGTGAGCCAGGCTATAACAAGCTGTCAGCTGAGCTTGCCAGTGCTGTCCTAAAGGTACTGATTTGTAGGATTTCGAAGATGCAAAATTGATGGAGGAATGTGATCCAGAGTCCTGCTCCCGATTCCGAGAGCAGCCATGAATGTGTGCTGGAATTGAACTTCTTGCAAGGGGAGGTATGAAAGTAAAGCTTCAACTGTGGTGGAGACACCAGGATACTGGAGATGATACGTCTATGAACCAGCTACCAAGGGATAGAATGGGCCTAAAGAGAGGCTACATATGTGTCGGGCAACAGACTGGAGAAGCAAAGCTGCCCACAGCCTTGGAGGCCTATCTATTTCATCAAAAGCTCCAGATGCTGCAAGAGGCACTGCAGGATTTGGTGTTTCCCTGGCTGGATTTAGCTTAGGGTCCAAACAGTCCTTGCTGCACCCCAATCCTTCCATTTTGAAATAGAAGCGTTTATTCTTTATTTCATGGTGGAAGGGTGTAACTTAAATTATATTTTAGAGGTGCTCACAGCTAAGAAGCAGTCGTGCATCTCGGATTGATCACATGGCTTTTTAGGCTGTTAGAATTGTTAAAGACTATGAGGACTTTTGAAGCTGGGTTGTATTTTATATTGTAAAAATGTGGAGCTCTCCTGAGAAGAGATAGAATGTTGTGATTTAAATTCATGTATTTGAATGTCAAGTTGACAAGGGGTGAAGCTGTGATGGTTAATTTCAAATTTTCAACTTGATGAGATCTAGAATCACCTAGAAGATAGCCCCTGATATGCCTAAGAGGGATTATCTTGATTATGTTCACTGAGCAGGAAGGTGTAACTCCCAAAAGTTAACCTGTAAGACTTACCTGCCCAAGGACTAGGTAATTCCCTGGGATGCTTGGAGTTATAGTTCTTGAAAATAGCAGCCAAGCCACGTGGGAATATATGGTGGCCGTGTGACTTTATCCTTAAATATCTACTACAACACACGCCTCATCACCACTCAGCTGGGAATTCCAGGGAGTGGCCCTGACCAATGCCCATTCCCGTCAGTATTTAATTAAAAGCTTGCTTCAGTTTGGCTCAAATGGTAGAACTGGTTTTTCCTCTGGTGAATCTCAGGATTGGCAAAGACCCGCTTAGTGTGAGTGGCACCACTCCCTGGGCCAGAATCCTTCACTGTATGAGAAGGAAAAAGTAGGCTGAGCCCAAACATTTGTTTCTTCTTTTAAAAATCATTTTAAACTTTATTATTTAAAAAATAAGTTACAGGGGCTGGAGAAATGATTCACTGTTCTTCCTGAGGATCCAAGTTTGATTCCTCCCGCACCCATATGGTGGCTCACAACCATCTATAACTCCAGTCTTGGGGATCTGGCGCCCTCTGCTGACCTCTATGGACACCAGGCATGTACATGATGTATGGACATACATTCAGACAAACACTCATACACATAAAATTAAAAAGTAAATCTCTAAAACTAAATAAATAAAAAGAAATTTCATTCACACTATGAACCTATATGATTTTAAGTGTAATCAATGAAAAAGAATCAAATTATTAAAATATAAAGATGATAAAATATATCTTTCAAGAATAATTTATAAAGTCCTCCTAATACAGTACAATTATTTTAATTTATGCTTTTATTAACACATGTATTTTCAAATGCATAAAAAATGTTTTTAAAAGCAGATCAATGAGTACCCCACATGCCTAAATTCCTAACACTCATAATTTTTTTTTATCATAACTACTTGATATGTGTGTGTATGTATGAGTGTCAGCTATAGCAATTCAGTCAAATGCAGCCATCCTAACAACTCACTCTCAAGCTGTTAATCGTCAGTCTTATAAATTTAAGGACAAGCTATTCTATAGCCAAATGAGATTAATACACCTTTGAAACGTCATGATAATAACCTAATACCACTCTGTCTTTTAGAATCCACATTTTGAATTTTTCTATTTGCTTCCACATCCCGGGGTTCAGTATTTTCCTCTCCTGTGTCCTTGTAAACAGGAAATGAATTCTAAAGAATTAATCAGATTCGTGCTGCACATTTTTGGCTAGCGTCCTCATGCATAATGCCCGGCTTTGTACAACTTCTCATCTCTCAGTCAGAGCCTGTGTTCTCTTCTCCTGCTAAGGCTGGAGAGAGAAGGTGAGGGTCATGTATCTCCATTGGAAAGGCATGTTTAGTCTGTATTTTAAGGGAAGAGGATCAGTCTTATTATAGAAAAAGGAAATCTCATGGCTTTATCAACAAATGTAATGTTTGTAAAGTAGCTTTGCGAGCCTGTTTAGTCTGCTGCAAGAGGATACTACCCTATAGATAATTTATGAGTAGGCAACGGTGCTCTTCACAGTTCTAGAGACTGAGAAGTCTCAGATCAAGCCCCCAGTAGCTTGTCTAGTGGAAGTCTCTTCCCTAGCACACAAAAGGCTGCTTTCCTTCTTGCTAGATCCACAAAAGACAGAAGGATCAAGGACTGTGTCTATAGTGTGTGTGTGTGTGTGTGTGTGTGTGTGTGTGTGTGTGTGTGTGTTGGGGGTGTGTGATAGTGGTGGTAGTGGTAGTGGTCTCTCTCTCTCTCTCTCTCTCTCTCTCTCTCTCTCTCTCTCTCTGTGTGTGTGTGTGTGTGTGTGTGTGTGTGTGTGTGTCCAGAGGTCCCTCACTAAACCCAGAATTCATTGAGGCTAGACAGCCAACTGAACTCTAGGAATCTATCTGTCCCTGTACCCAGGGCACTGAGGTGACAGACACATGTCAAACCCAGTTTTTAACAGGAGTGCTAAGAACATAAGCTCGGGCCCTCAGGTGAGTGTTGTAAGCCCTTTAACAAATGAGCCGTCTCCCCAGGTCCTGAAATATCTACTCTACGGTAGAGTATCTACTGAATATATCTACTGAAATATCTACTCTACGGTAGTAACAATAATTCTGCCCTTATTACTTGATCATCTCACTCTGGCCTACCTCTTAATACTGTCACTTTGAAGAGGAACACTTTAAGAATGTTATGAACTGTAGAGGAAAATGCTTGTTTACTGAGGACCTTCAGATTTTTCAGCTTTGCAGCATAATCTAGCTAGCATCTAGCATAAGGATAGATTGAGCAAAACTATTGCAGAAATATACTGCCCCCATTTGGATGATATGGCAAACATTTCACACTTACAGACTACGCTTTTAAACAAATGCAAGACAAGCTTGCCAGCATTTCAACAGAAGTTAATTAAGTCTGGAAAAGTTAATTAATCTTGGAAAGAACATTGAGGGTAAGGAAAGATTAGTTAGTTGAATTAAGAAGATCTGAGCTCCAGCTGAGCTCTCCCACCCACTAGTTACAGAAGGAGCTACATTGCCACCAGCATCTCCTGATACATACGGACAGGAAAGGTTCTGGTGTTTCTGCTGCCAAAGTCATGAAGCACTCCAAGCACAAACATGGCAGAGAGCTTTTCAACTAACTTTAAAGGCCTTGGTAGCAGAATAGTAAGTCACTAACTCAAGAAACAGGCATCTTGCTCAACTCCAAGGAGCATGTATTTCAATTATTATATTGCAGAAAACATAAAATCTCTGTTCTTAAACCGTGTGTCTGTTTTGGGTGGCTTTTTTCTATTGAATTATGCTATTCACAGTATGTAGAACTCTGACTAAATCTCCCCACAATCTCTTACCTACGTCTTTTCCCAATTCATTCATTCTCTGTCACTTACGCAAAGACAGCCTTCGAGTGCTTTTCAATTCTAGAAATATGTATGAATCAAGGAATTGTGGGATTTCTAGGAGGAAAAGTAAGTTGAGGTATTTTTGCTGTTGTTCTCTGAAGGATTACTTTTCATTTTGGGTTGGGGCTCAGAGGGACCTTGTACTTACAACTTTCTCACACCCCACCCCCATGATCACAGGCACATAGCACCTGGCCCAGTTTTAAGATCTTCTTAAAAGAACACTGTCAAGACTAAACAAAATGTTATCATTCTTTTAAATTGTGTTTTTCTGGGTTGCAAAGTTCAAGGCCAGCACCTCTGTAACAAAGCACAGATTGACAAGTTTACAGAATGTAAGCTTGACATAGGGAACTCCAAAAATGAAGCTTCAAAGACCCAGAGGATAGTATTGTCTTAAAATTTTGTATCATTACAAATTTTAAAAACCTTAAGGCAAACCATTGGGGGGTTGGGATAGTCTATCTATATTCAGACTTTGGAGAAAAGCTTAGAAAGGATGTATGCCAACTTCATCACTCCTGAGAAACCAAAGCTCAGATTCCTGGATGCTGCCTGCTACACTGATTAAAAGGTCCACCAAAGGCATCTTTCCAGGGACTGGGAGTAGGATGCTGGTTTCCTGGGCTGGGAGTTGGAGCAGGGATTGCTTCAGAAGAGACTGTACATAGAGAGTATATGTTTTAGGGTGAGTAATCTAGCTTTAGTGGTAGAGCACCTGCCAAGCATTCACAAAGCTAGCACTGGATCTCCAGTATGAAAACCAAGAAACCAAAGACCCAAGAAACCAAGGAACCAAAACGTCTTATAAGGCTGGTTGTGTATCTCTATAAATGTACTGATTCTTTACAATGTATGTTTACAATAAATGAACTTTATGACTTTGGAAATGAAACTTTAAAAAAAATAAATAAAACAACAGCTCGGGGCTGGAGAGATGGTGATTACGAGCACTGGCTGTTCTTCCAGAAGTCTTGGGTTCAATCCTAGCAACTACATGGTGGCTCACAATCTGTAATGGGATCTGACGCCCTCTTCTGGTGTGTCTGAAGACAGCAACAGTGTAGTCATATATTAAAAATGATAATAAAGCTTTATACAAAATTGACAACTGAGTTTAAAAGAATAAGAAATATTTGAATTCAAAGATGAGAGAAGAAGCATTAGAAATGGTATTAAAGAATTACAAGGAATTATTATAAAATATTATAACCAAGTGTCAACAAACTGGTAACTAGGAGATAACAAATGGACAAATTTATGTATCTTACTAAGATTGAATTATGAAGAAATGAGAAACTGGGCTGGAGACATGGCTCGGTGGTTAAGGGCACTGACTGCTCTTCCAGAGGTCCTGAGTTCAATTCCCAGCAATCACATAGTGGCTCACAACCATCTGTAATGGGATCTGATGCTCTCTTCTGATGTGCCTGAAGACAGCTACAGCGAACTCAAATAAATAAATAAATAAATAAATAAATAAATAAATAAATAAATAGAAATGAGAAACCTATAGAATAATAAGAAGAGTTGAGGTTGCTCAGCAACAACAACAAAAATCCCCCAGAACAAAACCCAGCATCCAGTGGCTTCACTGCTGAGTCCTAGCAAAGAGTTGAAGGATAATGAATACCAATTATTCTTAAAAATTAAATGGCATAAGTCTAGAATTACCCTGCTGTCAAAGCTAGATGAAAATGGTACCAAAAGAGAAAAATAATTGTAACAATACTAGGGTGAAGGTAATCTTATAAAGTAGGTGCCTGGGCTGGAGAGATGGCTCAGAGGTTAAGAGCAGTAACTGCTTCTCCAGAGGTCCTGAGTTCAATTCCCAGCAAACACATGGTAGCTCACAACCATCTGTAATGAGATCTGATGCCCTCTTCTGATGTGCCTGAAGACAGCTACGGTGTATATAAATAGATAGATAGATAGATAGATAGATAGATAGATAGATAGAGTAGGTGCAAGATAGATAAAACAGAGTTATGTAAAAATCTGTGACATAAGATGGAGAGGTGGCTTCTTTGGTCAAGAGTTTACCTTGGGAGCATAATAACATGAATTTGATCCCTGAGACCTGAGAGAGAAAAAGGGGGTGGGGAGAAGGGGGGAGACGAGGAGAGGAAGAGGGAAAGAGAGAGGGAGAAGGTGAGAGAAAGCTTAATGGATAACATGCTGCCTTCCAAGACCCAGTACCCATTTGGAAGCCCACCATGGTCATGCGTGTCTGCAACCCTAGGCCCTAGGAATGGGGTAAGAAGTGAAAAAAAAAAAAAAAAAGACAAACTGATGGGTATGAAACTAAAATGCTGTGGCTCAGTAAAGGACATGAGAATAGGCAATCTCTAGAATGGGAGAAAATATTTGAAAACTACATCTGATGAGTAGTTAACATCAGAATATTTAAAGAATTCAAACAAATATAATAAAAATAAGTAAAAAAAATAATAATACCTAATAATCCTATTGAAATGGGCTAGTTTACAAAGGAAAGCATATAAAGACCAACAGGTGTATGTAATATACATCCCTAATATTGAAGAAGTGCAAATCCAAACCACAGTGTTATCTCATGCCAGAGGGTGTAGGGAAAACTGGCGGGGGCGGGGACGGGGGCGGGGGCGGGGGCGGGGGCGGGGCGGGGCGGGGGCGGGGACGGGGGCGGGGGCGGGGGCCGGGGGAGTCTGGCATCCAGGACAAAGTCGCAAAGGCCAGAGGCAGTGTTTCGGGCAGGATTCTCACACCACCGGTGGAGGGTCCCACATTCACGCAGCCGCCTAGGGCTGGCTGGCGGCTGTGTCAGGAAGGTTCAGAGTTTCAAACGCTGGGAACCTGGCGGCAGGCCCAGGAGACACGTGGAGTCCAGTTTTCCAAAGTTTTTATTGTTCATGGCGTTGTGAAAGGGCGTAGATGGTTCATGCTCCCCCCAAAAGCCAGGGGAGCCTGGCTTTTATAGGGAGGGGGTAAAGGAGGAGGGAATAACTTAATTAGCTACGCTGTCCCCACCTTTAGATAACTCATTAATATTTTAATCTCTGGAGGTGGAGACCTGTTAATCACGCCCTTCACCTGTGGCCAACGTGACTGAAGGACTGAAGGGTGCAGGTTGAATGGAGATTAGACCTCGTGCCAGGAGCCTGTGTTCTGGGGTTGTGGCCGAACACTCAACCCAAGAACCAGGATACCCTTCCACGCCCGACAACAGGGAGCAGTTATTATCAGAGGTAAGATATTAAGCACTGGCGGAGATGCGGAGAAAAGAGACCTCTGGAACATTGCTAGTGTGAACACCAACCTATGCACCCACTTGGAAGTCAGTGTGTAGCTTGTGGGGAAAATAAAAACAGAACTGTCACATGAGCCAACAATGCCATTACTGGGAATGTCAGAAAAGGCAGGAGTGTCAGTCAGCACTGGGTGAGAAAGCTAGCTGAAGGTGAGCTTGTGGGCAAGCCTTCCTCTATGTTCTCATAGGGCTTGACTGGGCTGCATTAGCCAAATAAACCATTTCCTCCTCGAGTTGTTTCAAACTCCTTTTCAGGAGGAGAACCTTCGTAATTTACCCAGAGACGTTCCAGGAAATACATGCTTTGAACCCTTTAGGGAGAACGGGTCCAGGTAGAAAGTGTCCCTGGTCGTACCCAGGTCTCTGGGATAGCTGTCTCAGTCTCCAGCTCTCCCAAATGATGAGTGCCAGGCGAGCAGACGACAGCTGCGCAGGCGCAGTCGGTGCTTCTGTTAGTCGCTCCGCCCAGCCGGGAAGTCAGACGGGTTCTTGGTCCGCCTGCGGCTGCGCCGAGCGATCTCTTGCAGAAGTCCGCCGCGCAGGCGCAGTTGGCTCTGTCTTGTACCTGCTCAACCCCACCAATCTCCGAGCTCCCAAGCGCAGGGTCGCGGACCGCTGCCGCACACGCGCAGTGCAGTGCTGGCGGCTCCGCTCCGGGGCGTAAGGCGGGCTGCTTGTCAAGTGTGTTTCTCAAGTGCTGACGGGCCGCGGTGGCGGACCCGGGCTTTGGCGACAGCACGGAGGCGCAGGCTGTGTCCGATGGCTCGGGGCCGGGCACCGCCAGTCCCCGGACGGCCCCTCCGGTGACGGTGCTGGTGATGCGGCAGGACGAGGCCACGGCGGAGAGCGCTCTGAGGCCGGGTCTGGCGGGGAGCGAGGCGGCGGCGGACGCCGAGGACGAGGCGGGGGAGGACGACGCCGACCTACTGGACACATCGGACCCGGCGGGCGGCGGCGAGAGTGCGGCCAGCCCGGAGGAGCTGGAGGACGAGGATGCGGAGGGTGGCGGCGCAGCGCGCAGGCGAGGCTCTAAGACCTGCACCTACGAGGGCTGCCGCGAGACCACCAGCCAGGTAGCCAAGCAGCGCAAGCCCTGGATGTGCAAGAAGCACCGCAACAAGATGTACAAGGACAAGTACAAGAAGAAGAAGAGCGACCAGGCACTGGGCTCTGGCGGCCCCTCCGCGGCTAGCACAGGCAACGTCAAACTGGAGGTATGCGCCTCAGGCCCCGGGGCCCAGGGCAGGTGGGTGCCACCCCACTTTGTACACACGCAGTGAGCAGTGAGAGCCCCAGCTGACATTGGCTCTTTGGAGGTGATCTGCTCCTCTTGTCAGTAACTCCTTCCCAGTCTCTACCTTGTGGCATCCTGCATGTTTACATGCCCTCCCTGTTCTTGGTTTTCTGTAACTTTAGTGACCTTGTTTTTTCTTAGACCCCCCCCCCCCGCCCCCTGGCTCCCGAGAAAAGTTGGATTGGCAGTGGGGTAGTAACTCACAGAGCACTTTGGCGTTGCTTGATCCAAGTCAAGCATGGAAGATAGAAGCCAGTGCTCTGTAATTGGGATTCTGCTGCTAGCTCAGTGGGCTTACGTCCGTTATTCATCTCGCTTAAGTCTCGGCTTCCTCATCTTTTGGCCTTAAAATAATGCCCAATTAGTGTTTCTTCGGATTTATTTTGGTTAGATGAAAATTATAATTGGTGTGCATTTCAGCTCAAACCCAGCAAAGTCCACCTATAAATATTAGAGCTGTTTAAAAAACAAAAACAAATCCGTACCACAGATGTTTCTTTTGAAGGGATCCTTCTAACATTTGCGGAGGTTTGGCCTAGATGACTGAAAATTATTTCTACAATAAGCGTCTTTGATTTTTGTGGTATTAACAT
The DNA here is from genome assembly GCA_030674055.1 of Rhabdomys pumilio. Lineage (NCBI taxonomy): Eukaryota > Metazoa > Chordata > Mammalia > Rodentia > Muridae > Rhabdomys > Rhabdomys pumilio. The sequence goes on from JANHMN010000001.1 coordinate 92,676,198, forward strand.
CATCCTACCTACCCAGCGCAAGGCCTGGGGTTGTGAAGACATAGGGTTCTCTACAGTCAAGTCAGCTCTAGTGTTCCTTGTGTACGTAAAGAAACAGGCGTATAAATACGGGTAACTGGGGAGAGTTAGAAGGAATTGTCTTTGCTTTTGTGATAATAGAATCCTCCTTTATAGTTTTTAAGATTTTGAGACCTAAAACATGTATGTATGGAAACCTTTTTATAATGAAAGTTTGCTAAGCATCTCATGATAAAGGTGGGAAGGGGATATTTTAATAGACAACTCAGAAGCCAGTAGATAAAAGGCCAAGACCAATAATAATAATAATAATAATAATAATAATAATAATAATAATAATAA
>JANHMN010000001.1:92676567-92696207 GCA_030674055.1 Rhabdomys pumilio
AATAATAATAATAATAATAATAATAATAATAATAATAATAATAATAATAATTTATATAGGCATGGCCTCATGGTAAAGCATTTTGTTTAAGTGCAGCAAGTCCTTTTTCTTTGCTTGGCAGGGCCCTAGATTCAGCCCTTACTCAGTCTCTCCCAATTTTGCCATAGTGTGGTTTTATTAAGGGCTGAACGTTTCACTTAACTAAAGCAACGTTCTTTTATGCGGGAAAAAGTCCAATACTTTCGATTCTTGCGCACATGCGATTGAGCGTGACTGGACTGAAGTGGGCTCCAGTGTCTGAGGGAAGGGTTGCTATTGCAGAACTTGCCCGTTCGCTCTGTAGTGGTGACTTCAAGCTGCGATCTCTGGCCACTTCCACCCAGGTTACTCTGAAAGCTGTTTGCTTCCGTAAGCAGTATTTTACTGCCGCTCTCTTCTTGTGGGTGTGAATCGGGTATGAATCCAGTACGTCATTAGCCTCTGAGTTAATTTATTTTGTCCAAAGCAGGCAGACTGTTTGGACTAAGATTGTTCTATATGAGGAGATTTCAGTGTCACCTGGATTCTTTTGTAATATTGAAAACAGCGAATAGGTAACTAACTTCCCCTGTGCCCAGTAGCTTCAGTTTGAGACCTTACAAGAGACTGGTGGTCCTCGATGGGAGAGCATGTAGGGAGGAGGAGAGATGGGAGAGCCTGTAGGGAGGGGAGTTTTACTTAGAACTAATTACCAGCACCTGTGACTACCTAGAGCCTTTCCTAAAGTTCCACGGAAACTGAACAGAAAGGAGAAAGATCAAAGAGATGTTCATTTCACTGAAATACCTGCTGTTGTGGATTACAATACTGTATTAAATGTTCTATCATTGATCCCAGGAAAGCACAGACAACATACTCTGCATTGTCAAACAGAGAACAGGATCCTTTGGGGATCGCCCTGCAAGACCTACTCTTTTAGAGCAAGTGTTAAATCAGAAAAGACTGGTAAGTGCTCGTCACGTAGTTGCAGATCTGTTAGTGAAAACTGCTTGTTTTCAATGGAACTGTTTTTCCTTTGTAAAGGATGTTAGAAGTAGTTGACTGGCCATCAGAACTGTATAGTGCCTTGTCACTGGACACGGGACACCCTCCCCCCTTCCAGGACTGCAGTGGGAGGAACACATTTAGCTCTGTTTTCTTCACTGACTAACCTTTGACTGAGCAAGATGAGATTTTAAAACATACTCTAAGTATATGGAATAGTACTGTTAAGATATTGAGATATAATTACTAATATTTAATAAGGATGTCTGACACACAACTGATATAAATTACCAGATGTCAATCAGGAAAGGGACGATTATTTGATAAGATATTGAAATATTTGGATAGTAATTTGAAGGAGAGAGAGACTTTAACTCATGATATACTTTCTATGTAAGTTTTTGGTAGAATATTAGAAATATTTTTAAAAATGAATTTAGATTTTATCTCAAACTTTTACAATGAGGTTTTACAATATTAAAAGAATTACAAAGAAAACATTTTAGACTTGACAATATAAAATTAGACACAGACAGTGCTAATTTTAAACTGCTGCATGACATAGGAAAAATAAGTACATCAGATATAAAAGACTGGTCTGCATGGTTGATACTTTGTTATAAAAACATCTCAACACTTGAAAGACTCAGGCTAGGAGCATTGTTTTAAGTTCAAAGCCATCCTGGCTACCATGTGAAAAAAAAAAAAAACTGGATAATTCTATTAATAATCCTTTTTCCTCTTTTCTCTTTAAGTCGTTACTAAGAAGTCCGGAAGTTGTCCAGTTTTTGCAGAAACAGCAGCAGCTACTAAATCAACAGGTTTTGGAGCAAAGACAGCAGCAGTTCCCTGGAGCACCGGTATGAGGGCTTAGAAGTCTGCTGTGCTTTACCTTGCTGTAATGGATGGGTGTGCTTTTAGACTAAGACGATGCCCTGATACTCAGGCATTGGTGGTGTACATGTGGAATCCCTGAACTTGGAAAACTGAACCAAGAGGATCCCAAGTTCAAAGCCAGCCTGGGCTACATAGTAAGTTCCTTTCTCAAAAAAGAGAGAGAGAAATAGAAAAGCTACTTTCCTGTAAATGTGCGTGTGTATTTGAGGATAAATAAGTATTACTTTTTTGCATTTAATTGTTTGATCTCACTATGAGTTTGAAAAAAAATCACCTTTATAGTTTTTAATGTTTCTCTTCAGTTATCCTTGCTGAAGTTAACAGGCAGTTACTTTCTGTGGAAGTCATAAGAGTAATAGTAACATCAGATCACCTAGTGCTGTGATTCCCATCAAGAAGCACTGTAAAGGAATGGTATGTTTGGGGTTATCACAGTGGCCTTGTACTAGCTAGGCTGTACTGAGGGGCCAGGAATCTTAGCGCTCTGCAGCGTCTGTGGTATTCCACCAGCTAAATGTTACCTTGCTGTTAATGCACCTCAGGTGCATCGATAACCTGGGCCCAGCACAAGGTCAGGTGCTCGTAGTAACCTTTCTCTATAGTTCAAGTGGAGCTCTGAAAGCTAAGCATGTCTATACCCGAGAGGAAAGTGGTTACTGAGGTCTTCAGTGAAGAGAGAGGGTCCATTAAAGGTGGTGCCTCCATGGTTGGGGGGTCACTCTCCTTTAATGCAGGTCGAATTGTGAACAATTCAGATATACTCAGCCCAGCAAGGCCAGGACAGAGTTGGTTTTCTTATAGTTATATAGTCTTAATGTTCTCCATAAAGGAGATCCTGAAGGTAGATTAACACTCACTTATTGTCGGTGCTTTTCAAAATTGAGCACTTATCCCTACCTACTGTTAAAGGAATGATGCATTATCTGAGTACTTTTATTTTTGTACTTTTTCCTAGGAAAACTTTAAAGAGGCAAAAATATCATAAGATACAGAATCAGATGTCAAGAGAGTATATCCAGGAGGAAGTTAATGAGTTAAGGCAAAATGTGTCAGTTGGTTGATTCCTAAATCCTGAAATATATACGATGCTTAACTTACAGCTATGATAAACACTCACAGGGCTACAGATGCAGCTTAGCCTTACTGTGCCTGCCTAGCATATGCAAGCCCTCAGCCCACTCCCACCCTCACCACCATGATAAACAGATGCAAGGAAAAGAGTGATTTTCTTCATTTTTGTTCTTTACTTGTATATCTGAAAAAGACCCTTTTGCCAAAATTATTCAATAAAGGCCAGCTGTTGAACTTCTGAGTTGTCTGTCGTACTTGTTTCTTTAGTTGCTCCACCCTGGCTGTAGAGGAATTTACTCACTGTTTGATACTGTACTTACAGTACTGGGAGCCTTGTTGTCTCCAGGCCTGCATGCCTTTCCACTCTGCAGCCCATCAGCCACACGTGTCCCAGCGTGGCTATAAGTTTTCCCAATACATTTGTAGTGACAGTGTCATGTTGCAGTATCAAAGTGGTGGAACTTTTGTAGCAGAATAGCCCAGCTTAGACTGCCTCAGATAGTACATACGAAAGTGTGTCATGAACAGAGAAAAGTGAAAGGGGATTAGATTTGTGTTTTAAGAACCTGGAGATAGCTTAAATACTTGTTAAGTTCTAAAGTATTTCACCGAGGGGCTGAGAGTCTTTCTCTAGGGTATTAAGAATGAAGTAGAGATACCCTTTCATGAAGTTAGATAGGAATTGGGAACGTTTTCAGTACAACTTAATTATTGCCTGTCACACTGGAAATGCCTGTCCCCTTAAAGCCTGTCGGGTTTTTGCTTTAGATGGATTGAAGTTTGTTCACTTTCCTATTCTATATATTGATGGCTTTTGATAGGCAACTGTAGCGTCTTCCATCATGAGGTTTTTATTTACCCATCTCTTAATTCAGGATTCACTGACATGGGACTTGTTTTGGCCAGTATAGAGCAGAAGAAATAATGGTGTACCAGCCTTAAGACAAACCAGTTACCATAGTAATAAACCCAGCCTAGCCTGCACAATAATGTCTGGATAATCTCCTGTGCACTGCGTGGAAGCATCACCTGTCTGTCAATAAAATGCTGTTGGCCTGTTAGCTTAGTCAGGAAATGGGGAAGTGGAAGTTCCAGGAGGGAGAGAGGATTCTGGGATAGAGTCCAGAGTGGGAGATTTCCCACACCCCAACTCTGAGGAAGATGGTCACATGAAACTAAGGAGAGGTAGCCAACCACATGGCAGGATTTAGAATAAATGGTATAAGTTATAAGCTAGTCAGGGATCAAGCCTAAGCTTATGGCCTAAGCATTCATAATTAAGTCTCAGAGTCATTATTTTGTGAACCTTGGTTCAGGTGGAAAAGCTTTCAGTTCCTCAATAAATCTTAGTAAATCAAAGGTACATGGTCTGATCTCTGTTGTACCATCTGGTAGCCTGACACATGTCAGTGAGACTGATATAAACTAGCCATCCCCTGGGAGATAAGTTTGATACCAGCCTAGCCCAGCTAAGCCTTGCTTAGAAGTGCAAAACCACCCTGTAGAGCTGTCAATTGGAAAATAGCTACAAAAGGCTTAGCACTGAAGGACATGGAGTTGGGGCTCCAGTCAATATTTATGGTACAGTGAGTGACTGGTACACTTAGTAAAGTTATTTTCACTGGGTGGCAAATTTTAAAACTGGATCAGAGAAGACAGTGAAGGCAATACATAGTAAGCTCCTACCCTGCAAGAAGTAGATGTGATTATACAGAGGCAGGAAGGGAAATAACCCAGCCCCCATGATCTAGAAAAAGAAAATGTATTTTCCTCTAGTGCCTCCGGGATTAGCATGCCAGCACCTTAACATTGGTACAGGGAGACTAATGGAAATTAGTCTGAAGACTTGTAGTTTTTGTAACTACATTTAGGGTCCATTTTTTTAACAACAGCAGAGTGGTAAGGGTCACCTCATCGGGTTACACACACACACAGCATGCTGGACACGCTGTTCTGTTTTGTCTTCTGGTAGAATACTAGCTTATACCAAGCCACTACACAACCTAAAATACACTTTTAGCTGTAAGGATGGATTACTCAGGTTAAAATGCATCCCCCAGTATTCTAGAGCAGAACACTGATTGTCCGTTATGTAGACTCTGTCCCTCACTGAGGCTTTCCGAACCCCAGTCAACTCGAAGCTGTAAGCCTTAGGATCAGTGGGACAGCTTGGGGCAGAGGAAACAAACAGCAGCTTGTAAACACTTCACAGTCATTGGCAATTTCACAAGCTTCTCTTAGAAAACATTTTAATCAGTTAAACATATTTCATGGCATATGAAAAATAAATGATTTTTAGTGAAAGTTTCCTTATATATCCAGGTGTTTTAAGCATCACATGCTGGGGTCGTCTTAACAAGCACACATTCCTTGGTGGACATGGTTGTTAAGTTGCTCAGGTAGGATGCTCAAATGACAATGTGTATTCAATTCATTTTTAATACAATAGCTTCACCATACAAAGGCTTTGAGTTGTGTGCCCTGGTGCTAAGGGGGGTTGGGGGGGAGCAGCAGTTAAACACCTCTAAAAGGTCTGCAAAGCATCATTAAAGTTACATGTGTAATGCCAAATATTCCAAGGTGTCTTCTTTTTATAGTGCCACCAAAGTTTTTACAGCATGAAGAATTCTTGAAAATCCCATTCTCTAAGCAGAACAGCCGATGGTTAAGCATCTTAAGGAGCCACAGATCATACACATAGAAGTGTTTCCTAGAGTTTGAAAGAAAAATAAGCCAAAAGGTCTATCACAGACTGCCAGATGAAGGTGTATGGCATTCCAGGACAGAAGGCTAGGCTGCTGGGAATCAGAGACTACTCTTGGCAGTCTGTTTTATATTCATATGAACTTATCTTTAACATATGTGAGGGTTACCTAGCCTTACACAGTTCGGCTCTTGGCTCCTAGCAGGTAAGACGGTGTGGAATGCATGGCATATCTTACTTTAATAAATACATACATGAAATATCTGGAACATATTCAGAGTTAAGCAGGAGCTTGAAGTCCAGCAAGCAATGTTTATAAAATGCTTTTGCTACTCTTCATACTGTTGTCATAACTCCATCCTTAGAACACAATGAAAAGAATATTATAAACGCCAGAGAGTTTGCCGCTTGTGCTGGCTGTACAACACAACACCAAAGTATGTATGTTAAAAAGGTGGTGTCTTCTTAGTTCGGAAGCAGCTATTATCATTTAGCTGAAACAAACTGATTATGTCTCACTTTTGTTAAGACTCACAAATGCTGACTTGTACACAGTGATAAACATTCTGGGTCTTGTGGGCAGGCCAGACTGATACAGTTCTCCATTGCGTGACCCTGCCCGGGGCAACTGGAGGCACACTTGCAGTGTGTAAAGGCCTGCTGCCCACTTTCCCCTTTATCCTGTGAAACAACACATGCAGCATAGTTTTCTTGTCCGTTTCATGGGATGATTGCCATGTGGTCAGAGGAGTTGAAGTCAAGGATTATATTATGATATTTTTAGATCTCTTAGCAGCCAAGGGGGAGAAAAAAAATCATTAAAATGTGACTATATTGTACAAGCATAAGACGTAAATCTCTTCAATGCTAAATTCCCTGATAATATACATATGAACCCTTATAATTCCTTTCTCAATATTTTGTCTGATTTCTTAACACTGCAAGGAAATCCAAGTAGTTTATTTGGTTTTTTAGTTTTGTTTTTAAGCTTCTACTTCTGTTTTGTTTTACTTTGTTTTGAGACAAGGTCTCAATGTAGAGCCCTGGCTGTCCTGTAACTCCTTATATAGACCAGCTCAGGCCTCAATTCACAGGGATCCACCTGCCTCTGTTTCCCTATTGCTGAGATTAAAGGCAGGCACCACCACACCTGGAAGCTCCTAGTTCTGAATAGTTCCTTAAAGCCACATATTGCCAAGGATAGTTGGCCACCTGTGAGGAGATCAAAAGAGTCATTAGAAATCTGGACAAATGCTTTGCTCCTTGGATGGGTACTCGGAGAAGATCTGCCATATACATGGCTTTTCCAAGGAAGAAGCCAGGGGAAATATCAGAAAAATAGGTATTCCAGGAGGTGGGGTGGCTAGGAATGAAAGTAGTTATGCAAAGATGAATTACCTCATTGTTCTGAGGCGATGTAAAATTCCAACATAGTGATAGTTAAGAACTTGATTATATTATCTTTCAAACCCAAGAAAATTCACATGTGTGGGTTTTCAAAGTTCTGAGACCCGATGTCTGTGCAAACGGTTCACTGTTAGATGTCCAGCATGATGGCGGCGGGGACTGCCTCTAGTGTGCATTGGAATCCACAGCACCTGACACTGTACCCAGGACACACAAATGCACACGACACACTTAAAGAATCAACATGCTTGGGTTTTTTTTATACACTCTTCAGTGGTAGTCTGAGACGAAATGAGTGTCTTCTGATATATACGAATGATAGGTTTTATAGATAGAGTAGGCATTGTGAGTTCTATCTTAAATACAATTAAATGGGAAACAAAAAAAATGTACATTGATGCTAGGCAGAATGGATTAAATGAAGGCAACTCGGATTATGGAAGCTCTATCCTTGAAACTGTAAATGCCATCCTAAATAATGTGCTTCTCAAAGGGCCTGAAGTAAACGTAGAAGCAATGGGGTGATTAGTGGCTGGCATGTACCTTGAAGTCTGGAGGATATTTCCCTTTATCATCCAACGGAGGAAGTAGCAAGCTGTAATACATGCACGCTGACATATGCATGTATGTATATATACATAAAGTGTTTTTCAAGATGCTTTATTATTCACTACCATTGTTTCCTCAAAAAAAAAAAATATCGTAGCTTTAGAAGAGGCTGCACAGATGTAACCAGCTCGTGACTTAACACAGGTGCCAGGTTGAGAAACGCTAACATACAATCCAGTGATGCCTCTAGCTTCCCCCTAGGTTTTGCTATTGTTTGAATCACCTGTAACTAACTGATATTTGTCAGCAGGAGGCAAGATGAGGCAAAGGATGCCCTGCCTCCTAGGCCTCAGTAGGGGCATGCAGGAAAGTGCAGGTAGCCATGTGACTTCCCACCAACCTCCCAGTCTACAGCTTCATCTCTGCACAGGGTTTGCAGTGTACACAGAGCGGACAGCCATCTGCAAGGTCAGACAGGAGGAACTAGAAGAGTGGAAGCAGGAGCCCCCTGTGCAGAGATGAAGCTGTAGACTGGGAGGTTGGGCTAACCCTGCTCTTAGGATCTTGGCTGGTCTCAGGCCATTTTCCCATATGAGTCTTGATTTTGTTTGTTTGTTTGCTTACTTGCTTGTTTTAACAGTGGTAGGTTAAGGCAACCTGACTGTAAGCTTCACAGTTTCTCCCTTTCTGATCACAGTTTAGATCTGGTTAAATGTACCTGACATCAGTACAGTACCCGGCTATGCATATTTCAACTTCAGAGATAAAAGTTTCTGTGGCTTATCTCACAGATCACTGGACAAGCTTGGTTTTTCTTTTCTTTCTTTTTTTTTCTTGCCATTCACATTGCAAGTGAGGTCTTTTACAGCTCTGTGGGGTTGGCTGATTTTGCTCTAGTGCTCCTATTATTTTTCTACGTAAGCAGCTTTGTGTTTTCTGTATGGGGCACCACCTTCTGTAGAGTGACGAGCTGACTCAGTGGCCTTGGGCTCTGCCAGTACCTTCACATCCTGTTTCCCTCTCAGAAAAGACTTGGCTTCTACTCAGAGCACTAGCCTGGAAAACGTGCTTCTCCAACCACACAGCATCAGCCCCTTAAGGAGGGAGCAGAAAACAAATGGTGATAAGAATATGACTCGTATGCCTCATACATATTACATCTGCATCCAGAACCTGTGTTAGCTGCGAGTTGCAATGGCAGAAGCCCCTGCCTGCGTCTGCTCTGTGGAAAGGTAGCTGACGACATGACTTAAGACACTGAAGAAATAGGGTTATGTGGGGAGCCCATCTGAGTTAGCACTTTGTCCAACCACTGCAGTGGTCCATGAAGATGAATCTCAATCCAGCAGGGGGTGCTTGTGACATCTTGGCGATGATACTCAGCTCCCCAACCCTGCAAAGGAAGAAAAGAGTCCAGACTGAATCGTAGCTTTTCGCCAGATGCCACCAGGCAGTGCACAGAGCATGCAGGGTCCCAGACTTCCTGTGAGAAGTCAATGCCTCGATGGAACAGATGCCTCAGAGTGGTCCAGGTCAGGCAGGGTGATCTCTGTTAGCACATTTACAGACAGTCATCCATTTAGTGGTGCCTGGGGCTCTACACACCACATGGGAGAGGCTGGAAGCCATCTCCCCATTACAAGGAAAGAGGCTCAATCTCATGCCCTACTCTTCATATAGAAGCCTGTGTCTGTATAAAACTACTACTCACTAAAGGCCAGAGATTGGGTCTGAAAGCTGCAGAGATCAGTAACTCTTGATTTTGAGAGTGCAATGTCAGAGCTGAGAGCTTATTTCTTGTATGTCTCAGGCTCCCCCAGAAATTTCCCACTTCTCCCAATTAGTAGGAGAGACAGTTACTAAAATGACAGATATATGATAGATAAATAGGTAACTAGATAGATATATAGTGATTGATAGGTGATAGGTATAGACACATAGAGGGTTGATGATAGATAGATAGATAGATAGATAGATAGATAGATAGATAGATAGATAGACAGACAGACAGATGGATGGGTGATAAATGGGAGATAGATACAAATTGATTGATAGATGATTGATACAGTTATATAGATGGTGGATGTTCATATTTATTTCTAATATGCTGTTCACCAATGGAAAGTTATGTAAGCAGTAAGGGTATTTCAGACTGTTAATTCTTGATAGCCATGATTCTCCAGAGTTGTCTAAAACCTTTCTCGCAGTGGCTAGAAAGAAGCCTCAGTGATTAGAGTACTGGCTACTTTTAGAGGACCAGGGTGTGCATCCTGCCACCAGCATGGCAGCTCACAACTGTCTGTAATTCACTTCCAGGGGATTCTGAGCCTTCTTTCTGGCCTCCAGGGGCACCAGTACACAGACATGCATGCATGCAAACACATACACATAAAAACATGTTTCTTTTTAATCATTATTCATCATAACCATACTGCCTGGCGACTTATGACCACCACCCTCCATGTGCTTGTGGTAGCTCCTGGAGCTGCCTAGTCCCTGGGACTCCTTTCTTTCTGATTCTTCCATTTCTGATTTTCCCAGAAACAGGAGCCTCTAACCCTCTGACTTTCAACTTGACCTTGTCACCATCAAAATTTACACACAAGAGCTACGTAATTGAACCACAGAGCCAGGGAAATCTTACAATGTTTTAAGTAGATCATATCCATAGCTGTCCTCAGCTTGCATACAGCCAAAAGGCAGTGGCTCAGACATGCCTGCATCTAAAAATGAAACTACCAGAGACATAAAATACCACCCATACCTGCGCCCACTTATACAACAACAGATTATCCTTCTACACAGCTCCGCCCGCTGATGCATTCATGGGCCTTTCCTCAGGCTTGCATGGAGGCTGCTTTCCTCTCCCCTGGACTCTAATGTTGTTTCTGGAGCTCAGTTCTAGGATCACAGCCCTCTGTGCTTAAATTCAAACCTGTGGTTTCACCCAGACACATGTAGCTACATATCATCCAAATAAGGACCATTCCCAACTTACATCTCCAGTTCTGGCCACTCTCTCCAAACAGACTCTCCAGTCTCTGCCACCTCAGCACCTTCTTGTGAATGTGACTGGGGGACCTGGGCAGCTGCTGTGACTTAACACTGAACCCTGAGCCTTATTTGCAGGCCACACCCACCTGCATCTGCTCCATCTTGCTGGACCGCAACCCGAGTCATTTCTAGCTCTCCTCCTCAAACCTGCCTTCTGCCTGGGACTCCTCCACTTCCCCCAGCTCTGCGGGTGTTCTCATGGTAGAAGTGACCCTCATTTCCCACTGTTTTAGCTTATTTGTATGGGTGTTTTGCTTGCATGGATATAGAAGCACTATGTGTATGCAGTGCCTGTGGAAAGCCAGAAGAGGGCGCCAGATCCCCCCTGGAACTGGGTTGCAGATGGCTGTTGGGAATTGAACAAATGGATGTTGGGAATTGAACCCAGGTCCTCCGAAATAGCTTCTTACCAGCCTCTTCCTTTCCACCTCACCTGCAGCATAGCATGCCTTTTCTCCACTTAGCAGCCAGTATGACACTTTAAAGACAGGACGAAGCTGGATGTGGCGGTACATGCCTGTAACCCCAGCAGGAGAGAGAACGGAGCAGGAAAACACAGAGTTCCAGGCCAGTTTGAGCTACACAGAGCGATCCTTTCCCAAAACAAAGGTAGGAACAAGTCAGAACATGAAACTCCTCTGTTCAAAGCCTCAGAGCGTCAGAGTGGGCTAAGCTCTACTTTCTCTCAGGAAGTGCTTCCACCTCATTCCCCCCACCCCTCACCCTGCCGCAGGAGGCTGCAGTCACCCAGCCCTGCTTCCTTCCACAGCCGGGCTCTCGTAGCTGCCACAGGCTTCTGAGCTTGCTTTTCCTCAGACTTTAAGGCTTTCTGCACAGAGGACCCCTGTCCTCCAGGCCTCTGGGGCACACACTGCTTCAGTGATGCTCCCCCTGCTGTAACCTCTCTCTTTTCCTTTACCCATTCCACTCACTCACTGCTTACTGCCTGTCTTGCTACCAGCTCACTGGTTTCATAAGGCGGAGGCCTGGGAATAACCAACAGTCCATCATCCCGACTCCCACGGCAGCTCCTGGTCCAACTATTTGCTGGCAGCTGCTCAATAAATAGTTGTTAACTGGCTAAAAGAAGGAGAGCTGTGGCCAGTAAAGTCAGAGCTGACAAAGACCTTAAAGATGGGCTGGTCTTTCACTTACAACGGTCATTTGAAAGAACTTAATCGTTGACAGTTTGTATTTTGTTTCAGTCCTTGCAGGACTGGCAATGAGTCTCGGTGCTAAAGTGCTTGCCTAGCCCTGCAAGGACCTGAGTTTCTTCCCCATCATCACAGGAAGGAGCGGGTAGGTCGGGGATTGGGAGAGCCCAAAACAGCAGTAGCAGCCTGTATCCTGTGAATTATATTTTGTAGCTCGATACATTTGTTGTGTGTCTGAGAAACACTGAGTTGATGTTGGGAAATGATCACGTGTCCATGCATGCTTGTACTGCAGTAATTACCAACGAGATACCAACAGCTCACCCTCATTTAAAAAAAAAAAAAACGTGGTACTGGGAAATAGAACTGTCCCATTGCCGGGCGGTGGTGGCACACGCCTTTAATCCCAGCACTTGGGAGGCAGAGGCAGGCGGATTTCTGAATTCGAGGCCAGCCTGGTCTACCGAGTGAGTTCCAGGACAGCCAGGACTACACAGAGAAACCCTGTCTCGAAAAACCAAAAAAAAAAAAAAAAAAAGAACTGTCCCATTAATGGTCAGTTCACTAACTGCAAGGTAGTGCCCCCTGCTGGCTGCAATGTAACAGTGCATGTGGAAATTTTCCAGGGGTTTTCTGTCTGCTTTGAATGTCGAAGATGGAAGAAAGCAGTTTTGTCAGCATGAGAGAGGTCTCTTTAAGAAGATAATTTCAATTTTTAAATTGAAAACTTTACATGTTCATCCTTTTTTAAAAAAATAATTATTGCCGGGTGGTGGTGGTGCACGCCTTTAATCCCAGCACTTGGGAGGCAGAGGCAGGCGGATTTCTGAGTTCTGAGTTCGAGGACAGCCTGGTCTACCGAGTGAGTTCCAGGACAGCCAGGACCACACAGAGAAACCCTGTCTCGAAAAACCAAAAAAATAATAATAATTATTATTATTATTATTATTAAAATTATCAATATTAAAAAATATAATTTGGATATAAAAAAATAAAACATTCATTGATCAAGGTAAGTAACTTTAAATGGCTAATAAAACTTACTTCAAGGCTAGGCATACAGCTCAGTAGACGGCACTCACCTAACTCACCCATGAAGCCCTGGGTTTCATCCCAGCTTTTAAAAGGGGAAATGGGACCTGGAGAGACGGCTCAGCGATTGACAGCACTGGCTGTTCTTGCAGAGGACCTGGGGTCCCAGCACCCACATGGCAGCTCACAACCATCTGGAACTCCAGTTCCAGGGGAATCAGTGCCCTCTTCTGGCATTTTTTGGGCACTGCATGCACATGGTACACATACATGCAAACAAAATACCCATACACATAAAATAGAAATAAATTTAAAAGAAAACATAAAAGCCATCTTCCTCCTCTGGATGGGGTTTGTGAAAACTTATATACAGCACAGAGTCTGATGAACAAGTGCAGGTTTTTAAATATCAGGGTGTTTTCCCTGATCCATCCATATCTGCTTTAAGGCTTCCACCCCACTTCGTGCCAACACTAGTTAGTGCTGTCTTCGAGTAGAGACAGTTCTTATCGGTAATTTATCTGTAAATGTATTCCCTACATTTGCCTGGCAGCTTTCCCAACTGAGAGGATGATCTTATTCTTTCGCTGGGGGACAGCAGTGCCTGGTGTCTGGGGGAGAGACAGGAAATCTCTGCAGCATTCAATCCTGTCCTTCATTGTCATCCCCATGTCGGCAAAAACAATCACACTGCTACTTAATAAGGTAAAGTGCAAAAGCTCCAGATAATTGTTTTCAGTTTATATCTCTACTTCCCTATACACTTAATAACATTTTCCTTAAAGGTCTGTTGCTTGCTGTAGTGGTACACACCTTTAATCCCAGAACGCAGGTGGATCTCTGTGAGATTTTAGTTTGCCTGGTGTATACAGTGAGAGATAGATAGATAGATAGATAGATAGATAGATAGATAGATAGGAGGTATTAGTGAGCCAGGCAGATTTTATATATATATGTATACACACACACACACACACACACACACACACACACACACGGTACTAGAGAGCTAGTCAATATTCTAATATACAGCAGGAAGAAGGTTCATAAATCCCTCACCCCTAATTGAAGACAGTTGATGGGTTTTTGGGAGAGTCAGTTTTATAAAAGGTTGTTTCCCCTTTTAGTAGACTTTTAGAGTAGACTGACCGACCTCAACTACTCTAGTTCCCTTGGGTGACCCTACACGCAGGAATATACGGGCAGTGGAAGCTGGACTAAATAATTTTTAAAAGAAGACAAGATCGGATACATTTTTTAGGAAGAAAAAACCGAATCTGTTATCCACCTGAACTGGCTGAGCAAATGCTGAGCCAAGCCAAGAGCATGTCGTGCATTCTTTCCCTTTCCCTCCTTATAACCCCAACCCAACACTCTTACCTTCACAAAGCTCATCCGAATCGTGCACATCTTCGTCAGCTCATACACAACTTCAAAGCCGTGGTGCACTGACTGGGCGAGCAGCTGGGCGAAGAGCTGGTTGTTGAAGACCTTGAGGCTGCAGCCACTGGGGATCTTGCAGACAGTAGCCGGGTGGAAACCGTGCTGGTAGTTGCAGTTCCGGCTCTGGACAAAGATGCTGCTGTCGCTCACGCACTCTGCGTACACCTCGCCCCCAACGTAGTACAAATGCACACCTGTGGGCACAAAACCACGCCCTTTCTTCTCTGCTTCCTTCTCAATGGCTCCTAGCACCTCATGCTATGGGCCCCCGCTACGATCAGGTTAATCTCTACGTAATCACTGGCCATAGAAGAGAAGGTGCGCGTGCCCCGAATACCCACTTGTTTTCTTGGACTTTTCCTACAAATCCATTAAAAACCCAACCCCGACAGCTGGAGAGATTGCTCAGCTCCTAGCACCCAAACTGAAGTGCACGACCATCTGTAATTCCAGTTCAGAGGATCTGTCGCCCTCTTCTGGCCTCCATAGGTACTACATACACCCAGTACTCAGGCCGATATACAAACAGGCAAAACACCCATAAACTGAAATCCACACACTACACCCGCTCCAGAGTTTGAAGAATCTTACTTACAGTTATAAATCTATCTCTTTGGTTCACACCTTTAATCCCAGCACTCAGAGGGCAAAAGCAGGTGAGTGAGAGCTGCTTGGCCTACATAATGTTCAGGCCAGCCAGGACTGTACAGTGAGACCCTGACTCAAAACTAAAATATTTCTGTGTAGAGGCTTCAGGGAAATGTCAATCACCCCTATAAATCACACATGTGCCCCTGAGAGACAGGGACGTTCTCGACACACTCCCACATGCAGTCCTGTGTAAACACAAGCAACCTGTAGCTTTTATCTGTTTACCTAACACTCCTGGAATCACATTCAAAAGGGACGTCCTGAATAAATAAAGTGTGGTGCACACACACACACACACACACACACACACACACCAGATTTTATTCAGCTGTAAGAAGCATAAATGCATGGAACTGGAGAGTGACAAATCAGACACAAACAAAATCCTCCCTTCCCCCTCCCCCAATACCCTCTACTGCTACCCCTCCTTTCTCCTTCTCTCCCTTTAATTGCCCTCAGCTTTCTTCTCTGTTTTCTTCCATGATGGGCATCAGGCCTGACCCCAACAACTCAGGCACTAGTGACCATGAGGAAGTGGAAGGATGTCTCTGATTGGCTGGAACATTGCGCCTCTGCTGGACCCTCACAAATAAAGCCAGGGAGGGCTGCCCATTGCATGGCCGGGAGGGGGGGTGACAGTGATGGGACATTCAGTTGTATAGTGGAGCTCAAAGCAGCCTGTTCATCACTGCACAGAGCTCCAGACACTCTTGATAATTAGCCAGCTTTTAAAACGCGCTGCAGAGGAGAAGGCAGCAAAGGCCCGGGGCAATGCCAAGGGGCTACACTGCCACATAGCTCCTCACTTGTGGTTGTCCACGCTGAAGCAGTAGGGCAGCATTTATTTGTAGGGAAATGCACATTGCTCCCCCATTAGGCAGTGGCTGCCTGAATACTGTGCTCGGATGTCCCAGCACCCTGCCAAGTAATCTGGAGAACAGATCTACCCCAGGGGATCTTGACACTGACACAGGATTCAAAGCCACTATGTTAATTACATGGTGGGCCAAATGAAACCACATGACCACGTGACTCCTGGAGAGTCACCTGTCTATCCTGATATTCAGAGTTCAGTCTTGGGCTCCAATGGTTTTTTTCCTCTCGAGACCCGCCTCCCCCTTCTCTCCTGTGCCAGCTTGTGCTGGGTTTGCAGATAAGGCTTCAACTTGAATGGAAACCACACCCTAAACACACACAGACCAGGTTCGAATGACCAAAATCTTAGCTATTGTATGCAGCGGGTTCCGGGAGGATTATGCCCTTGAAGGTCATTTGGTTCAAATACCCACTAAGCCCGCAGTAGCCCTACTCTGGCTGTTACTACCAGCTTTCTGGTCTGGGGGATAGCGTGCAAGCGGGTCTCTGTGGTCCTCTTCTGCAATGGCAGATAGCAGATGCTGGAGAGGGACTGTTGGAAGGCAGAGATGGCAGTGTACCCCACTGCTCTACAGAGCAGGGAATACAGCCAGCATGAAAGGCCGAGCCCAGGATGCCACTGCAGCCCAGAGAACCCTGCTGTCCCTCCCCACTGTCCTTGGAGTAAATCCTCAGCCACTGACACAGTTCACCCCTCCCTGGAGCTCTGCTGCCTTCTCCTCTGCAGAGCGTTTTAAAAGCTGCCTAAATACCAAGTGTCTGGAGCTCTGGACAGTGATGAACTGACTGCTCAATTGTACAACTGAACGTCCCGTCACTGTCAATCACAGAGTTGGTTCCTCCTCCTGAACTGTACCACCCCACTCTCATTAGTGCTTCGGATATCCAAAGCCCCGCACCATCCTCACACGAGAAAGGAGCCCATCAGAGGAAACCCATCAGATACAGACAGGCCGTCTGGCTTCCTAGTGGCCTAGCATGCATGAGGTCCTGGGTTCTTAGTACAGCATAAAAGAGCATCAATAAAAAAACACAGAAAAAAGTCAACCATAAACCCACTACCCAGAAATAATCACAGGTAACCTCGGCTATACATCTTTAAGTCTTAGGCATTTATTTTGTATTTATTAAGTCATGGTATCATGTAGCTCAGGCTAGCCTCAAATTTTCTGTGTAGATGAGGATGACCTCAAATCAGTAGCTCCGGTTTCTACTGTCCAAGTGTTAGGATCACAGGCATGTACCACCAAGCCTGGCTTTAAGGGCTGTTTGGTTTTTTTTAAATAAATAAATAAATAAATAAATAAATAAATAAATAAATAAATAAGAATTTATCCTGCAAGATGTTTTGAGGCCTTTTTCTATCAGTAATGTACTATGAATATTTATTTTCTCAGGATATAGCATGTTCTGCAGTGTCAAAAAAAATCAATGTTTTTTTTTTTCACAGGATAATATCCTCCTGTGTTGTTTTTGTTTTTAGAATTTACCTTTTTAAAAGAAAAGATGTTGGCCGGGCAGTTGTGGTACACATCTTTAATCTCAGTAATTGGGAGGCAGAGACAGGCAGATTTCTGAGTTGGAGGCCAGCCTGGTCTACAGAGTGAGTTCCAGGACACCCAGGGCTACACAGGAAAACCCTGTCTTGAAAAACCAAAAAAAAAAGAAAAAAAGAAAGAAAGAAAGAAAGGAAGGAAGGAAGAAAAGATGCCTTACAAGGGGCTGGGGTGAAGGCTCGACAGTTATGAGCACTGGCTGCTTTTGCAGAGGACCCGGATTCAGTTCTCAGCACCCACACAGTGGCTCACAACTATCTGTAACTCCAATCTCAGGAGGATCTGACACCTTCTTCTGGTGCAAATACATATATACACATAAAACTAAAATAAATCTTAAAATACACATAAATAATAATAATAATAAATAAATAATAATAATAAACACTTTCATTGAATAACTTCATCCCGCCTCCATATTTACTGTGGGCTTTATTTGTTGACTTTTGTAGACAGGCCCTTCTATATCTCAGGCTGGTTAGCCTCCTGCCTGAACCTTTCTAGTGCTGGGATTACAGGGCTGTGGCATGACATTTGGCCCTTTATGATATCTTGTCTTCACAGCACTCACCCCATGCCATCCCTGAAGCTAGTTTACTGACTTTAGAGGCAAAGAGATGCCGAAAGAGCACATGTCCCCATCCAGGGGTGACACTGTGCCTGGTTCTTCCCATAGGACTCCCACGACCACTGGCTTCTATGAGATCAGAAGCAGCAATGGAGACATGCAGCTGGCTCTCACCCTTTCCAATGTGCCTCCTGGTGTTTTCTATTGTAGAGTTTCTGTTTACATTTGAAAGAAGCCCAAGACAGAACCTATTCCGGTTATTGGAGGGGTCAGTGAAGCCATCTATAAGCACGCTCCGGGAGGACGCCTGGAAGGTCTCTCCGACCCGGTTGTTTAGTTCATAGTAGGCAACAGAACACCAGTGCTGGGGTTCCTCGTAGCAAACTGGCCGGAAGTCTGAAAGAAAACAGAGAGAAGGGGCCATACCACTGTCACCTCTGACCAGAAGTCTGAAATAAAACAGAGAGAAGGGGCCACACCACTGTCACCTTTGAGCTCCGAAGCTCATAATTCCAACAGGAAGCGGAGATAACTGCTTTAAACCAGAATGCTAACTGTAGGACCTTTGCAGTCCTTCAGACTTGAGTGTTTGAGGGAAGCTGTCTTGGGCTAGCTCATTTGTTTACTGCATCCATGAGTTTAAGGCCATGGTCCATGTTAATTTCCACAGTGATGGCATCTGTAACCATTCTTGTTTACAGGTGTAATGGTAGGAGGGGCCTTGGCATCTGTAAATATTCTTGTTTACAGGTGTAATGATAGGAGGGGCCTGGGAAAGACAGCATGGACAGATTGATGTGAAATGTTGCCAGTCCCAGAGAAAACACAGCTAAGACAGAGGTGGCAGGTCGCCTCTTCTAGAGAAAAAGACGGCATCCTGTTGTTACAGAGCTGAACCTCATTCCAGTGTCAAAAGCTGTAATTCTGCAATAAGGTAATGACAAAAAAAAAAAAAAAATAGCTCGAATATGATAACAAACCAACTCGAAAGCACTGAATGAATTATATTCAAGGGGAAAATGCCTATACTGAGAGGATCACATTCTCTGTGTGATACACAGATATTTATTTACATATAATGTAAGTATGTTTTAAGGAGAGCTGGCTTCCCAGCTTGGCTAGGGTCTGTCCATGGATAAGAAAAAGGCAGAGAACACCCCCCTGTTAGTGTAACCCAGTGGAATCCAGCCAGTACAGGTGAGCTTTTACAGGGCAGGCGTGTGTTATGCAAATACGTAACTTGCAGTATAATTATCCTGTCCTTTAGTCACTGGCCCCGATGCTATGTTTCAAACACATGCAGGGAAATTCTCTATGTAATCAGTAATGACTGAGCGGGCTTTGCAGGCTCTTGGCTGCACACAGAGGAGAGAGTGACATAACACAAGGCATACTTGTAAACGGTACACAAGGACCTTGCTAAGAGAAAACACTAAAGACACTTTCCTCCTTATAGTAGCACATCTTATAAGTTCTTTGAGAGGAAAAAGCAAGTTGTTGATCTCTTAATTCTGTCTCAGCAACCTCAGGCAAGACTTGCATATAGTGAGAGTTTGTGAATACCCATTAAGTAAGAGGATTTTTGAATAAAACCGTGAGGCAAACTGGAACTGTGGGCCCCAGCTGTGTGTCTGCAGGCCTTAGACCCTTAGACT
>JANHMN010000001.1:92696217-92738741 GCA_030674055.1 Rhabdomys pumilio
AGCTGTGTCTGCAGGCCTTAGACTGTAACTGTGGGCCCCAGCTGTGTCTGTAGGCCTTAGGTTGTAATTGTAACTACAGGTGCCAGCTGTATGTATGCAGGCCTTTGGGCACTTTTAGCTTCGGATATTACTAACCTCACATTAAAGAGGCTCCTGTAATTCTTTTCTTCATGTCTTTTCTTTGACCGACTTCACAGATGCCATAGCACATACATCAGAGGGCAGTGGTCCCCAGCCTTCCTAATACTGCTACCTTTTAACACAGTTCCTCACGTTGTGGTGATCCCCACCCCCATCACCTCCATAAAATTATTTTGCAGCTACTTCCTAACTGTAATTTTACTACATTATGAATTGTAATGTAAACATCTGATATGTGACCCCTAAAGAGGCAGCTGAGACCTCTGCACTAGAGTGCCCCTTCCTCTCACATATGCTTTTTCAATCTAGCATGACGCTCCTGAAGAACCTTCAGCTGCTGTCTTGGCTTCAGAGCAGAGAGAGAGAGAATGTATTAGTTGGAGTTGGCGACTAGTTTTGCATTTCCCTGAGTTCGTGAACATGGCTTTTGGAGTAAAAGACACCTTTTGATTGTTCAAAGAGACAAGCAAACAAAGGTCTAAACTTGGTTCTCTTATGGGCTGCTTGCTCTCAGACCAAAACTCACTTAGTTAGTTAATTAGTTAGTTAATTGGTTAGTTAGTTAGTCAGTTGGTTGGTTGGTTGGTTGGTTGGTTATTGTGTGCACATGATATGCATGTGGAGATCAGAAGACACCTCTGTGGGGTCCATGTTTTCTCTTTCCTCCTTCACATAAGTTCTGGTTGGCAGACTTATGTAGCAAGTGCTTTCACCTGCTGAGTTATCAAGCCGGCACTTTCTTTAGTATTTAAATGTTTACATTTTTATTTGTGATACAACAACATGTTAATCTTTCTTCTACACTCAGCAAAGAGGCACGCGCCTGTAACTCGAGCACTGGGGAAACTGAGGCAACAGAATGATGGGTTCTAGACCAGCCTGTGTAAAAAGCTGGACCGCGTTTTGAAAACAAACCAACTAATAACCACGTGTTTTGTAAATGCCCGGGGGTGACATTCATTTCTACTTAGTATCTGAAAGAGGACTAACTGGATCCAAAAATATGTATCTGCAGTTCTACTCCAAAATGGGTCCACTCCTAGTCATTCTGGAGAGTGGTGAGTTAGACATCCCAGGCCCACATATCGCTCTGTAAACCAAAACCGTAGATGTGAAAGGCACCGTAGACGTGCGAGACGAGACAACCACACTTACGATCATCGACACGCGTCGTGTTTCCCATGGACTGACCTGAGTGTTGATAGGGACTGTCTGAGTCGGAAGGACTTCCGGGAGAGTGCGGGTAGCTGGTGGGGCATGGAGACTGCGGGAACACGTGGCCTGGCGAGGAGGGCGGTGCCGGACAGAGAGATTGCTGGAAAGAGTCAGGGTAGGTGGCATTGTGCGGCATGAGGGGTTCACTGTGCAGCGAGGCGCTTCGGAACTTGGCCAGGAGACTGAGCTGAGGGTTGTACTCGCTGTGTCTTGGTACCAGCACTGGAGGCAGAACTAGGAGCAAAGACAAGGACAGATGGTGCACTAAGTTTGGCCCGCGATGGATTGGGACAGCGGATGTTGTCCCTTAGCCATTTGTGATAGGGCTGGTTTCCTCCAGCAGCCCCCTCTCCACATGTGTGTTCATGGAAAGTTCCACACGAAAGTCATCTCTACCAAGAAGAGACTGTGGGCTATGCTGGTCACCAACTCTCCTTCTTGCCACCTGCATCTTAAGCAGACTGTCACAGTTACTAAGTTCAGGAGGCTCCATCTTTTTTCCACCTTTCCTCAACCCTGCCAATAAAGTCCTTTTTAAAAGAGGCATAGTTGGCTCCAAATGCTTGCAATAAAACCCTAGGAGAGGCCCAGAATATTTTCCATTAGAGACCACTTTGAATTATTTAGTTGATTAGCCTCAAGTTCAGACTCCTTGCTACTGATGAACTATTCGATGGCCGTACCACAGTGACCTAAAAGCAAGAGGCCAAAAGCCATCAAGTAAATCACAAGTGGTAAATGGAGAAATGAAGTAAGATCAGAGCCAGCATGAAAATCTGTCAATTAAATGTGTCCAGGTCAGCAGGTCCCGTCTGGCCTTCCTCCACCTTCCCAGTACTGGAGGTGAGACCCATGGGCTTCACACAGGCTAGACAAGTGCTCTACCACCTGAGCCACACCCAGCCCTCTTTATACCAAACTATAAGGTCTCACTAAGTTACCCAGCCGACCTTCAACCTAGTGTGTAAGCCAGTAGGCATTGACAATGCTTCTTCTTGCCTCAGTCTCTGAATAGATGGGGTTACAGGCCTGAGCCAGCCTGGGTTCCACTCATTAAAATGAACATGAGTGACAGCTACTTACAGATTATTATTATTATTATTATTATTATTATTATTATTATTATTACTGTTATTAGTGTTATTGGTGGTGGTGGCGGTGGTGGTGGTGGTGGTGGTGGTGGTGGTGGTGGTGGTGGTGGTGGTTTTTCAAGGCAGAGGTTCTCTGTATAGCCCTGGCCCTCCTGGAACTTACTCTGTAGACCAGGCTGGCCTTGAACTCAGAAATCCACCTGCCCCTGCCTCACCAGCTTTGGGATTAAAAGCATGCACTGCCCAGCCCAAATTATTTTATTAATGAGACTAAGAACCTGAAAGAGGGGACCCAAGTTTTCCTGGTAACATGAGAGGACCACACTGGACCCTGAAAACATCCTGAGGGTGGCGTTTTGACCATCATGACAACTTGAAGATCTAGAGGGCTGTCAAATTAGACAGCTGATGGTTATCCCTAGGATGTAAGTGCCACAGTTGTACCCTTGAGGACTCTTGCCAGGCTGCTCATTGCTGTGGTCCATAGCTTTACAGCTAGGTGGGACCAGTTTTCTTCCGTAGAAGCTTGCATAACTCTTCAGACACTGAGAACCAGCCCTCAGGGAGGAGGCTTCCAGGTCAGTTTCAGTTCAATTCTTGTAAGGAAAATCACCTCATTCTATTAAAAAGTTGTTAGGAGAGAAAAAAAAACCCTGTAGCTTAAATATTATTTTAAATTAATATTTTAAATTAAATATTATAATATTATAAATTAAATATATTAATATAAATAATATATTTATATAGTATAAAATATATTAATATAAATAATACATATTATTGATATAAATATATTATTAATATTATAAATTAAATTATATAATCTTGGCTCAGCTTTTTAGAAATTTAAACCTAAAACTAATGACACAAAAGCTATCTACATATGTAAAATTTTCAGACATTTATCTTAAAAGAATCCTAAACTCAAATGAAAAGTGGAAACTGAAAAAAGCTCTATAAAATTTGGCTTTTGAGTACCTAAAAAGAAAACAAAGTATATCTTTACACACATCTTAGATTATTACATTTTAGAACTCAGAAATTATTCTTGAAAGATTTATTCTCTAAGTATGTATGGAGGCAGATGTCTGCAGATGATCACAAAGGGAGATGGATCCCTAGATCTGGAGTTACAGCCAGCGTTGGTGCTCGGAACCAAAGAGGGGTCCTTTGCAAGAGCAATGTGTGTGATCTTACCAGCTGGGCCATCTCTCCAGTCCCAGAAAGAATTTCTTAATGAACATTTTCCCATTCAGATATGTGTTTTTGAGGTCTAGTATAACCCAAACCTTCAAACCATTTTTTATATAAACTCAGATTTTGTTAATGGGGTTTTGTTTTGTTCAGAATCCTGTTATGTGATGACGTCTGTCCTCAAATGGTGAAGATCAAACCATGGGCACTTTCAGATTCCTTGTGTATAAAGAGAGTCTAGAGGAAGAAGGGAAAGCAAGATGGCATTTGAAGCAAACTCATCAGGTTTACTAAGAGAGTGGAACCTTCCAATCACCTTCCCAGACAGGATCCCAGTTCCAAAAAGCAAGCCCCATACATGGAGATGTGATGTTCTTGACAGCGAGACAAGTTTGGGGAATTTGAGGCCTGTCGACGAGCCTCTGATGTGCACAGTGCAGGAGAATACTTGGACTTCCATCCAGACAGCACAGTGGGATGGGGCGATCTCCCCAGGTTCCTGGAACTAGGCAGTTAGTCAACCAAACAGAGAAGGTGCCCTAAAGCTTCCTCCTGGAAGGCCAGAGGAACACCCACCCCCCAAAAGAAGGACAGGAAACTGCTACAATGGAGATAAGAGCAGACCTCTTCCAAAGGTGGGGAGCTATATGGACGGACACACACAAGCATGCCCAAGCAGGTGTGCGAAGAGTTTGGAAATGTAATTTTCTGTATTTAAAACATAAAGTCTTAAGCATTTTGAAGGGCTGTGAGCACGAATCAGTGGCAGAGTACTCACACACGGTGTGCGAAGCCCTGGGTTTACTCCCACCAAAGGGGAAAAGGGGCACTAAGGGAATTTTCAGTGAAAGAGCACTATCTCACACCTTCGAAGTCCAGAAGTCACCACAGCAAAATACGTATTTAGGGACAATGGTCTACCTTCCCCAGCCCCTTATTTCAGTCCTGGACTCTTTCAGCAATTCCCCTTGACTGTTTCAGGTGGAGATTAAGCAAGGTAGAGCCTACACCCAGTCTTCAGTTTAACCTTAATGGCCATTGCTTTCAGTCTGCACAAGGGAGAACAGGCTTCCTTAGTTCTCCTAAACCCACTCAAATAAAACCACGTTTTCCAAAACCCTATCAACCTTACAAGCCTTTTCATATAAGAGTATCATGATTTTCTGACTGCATGGTTTTGGAGCTATTTCTTCAGTGTCCCTCTACCTCACATGTCCACTGCCCGAGTATGGAGGTCATTTTCCTGAGGATGTGCCATCACCATAGTGATCTTGACCTCCAAGCAAACAAGGACCCCTGGAACCACCCACCTGGGGTCTCCACTCTGCGGTAATGGTATGGGTTGATGCAGACCTCCTTCTGCTTAGAGCCAAACGGGAACTCGCAGCATTCCAAGGGCTTCAGCTCATGATGGGATTGCAGGTCTGGCCAGCGCCACACGCGGCAGTAGATGACGTGGGGCAGCCCCTTTCTGTGGGACACCTGGAGGCGTCCATCTAGGGATCGTGGGATGGTGACACATTTGCTAGGCTGGCCCGGGCAGCTCAGCGCCCTCTCCAGTTCATCCATGGCGCCTTTCTTCTTCTTTAACTTCTTAACCAAAGAGTCCACTGCCTTCTCCGCCCACTTCTCCTCTTCATCTCCCTGCTTCCAGCCCAGCAGCCTCTTCACTGCAGGGCTGGTGAAGGAGAAGAGGGAGCTGATGGGGGTGCTGGGGTGCATAGGAGGCAGACCTCAGGCTCCTGCACGGAGAAAGAGGATGAGACTTTTCAAGGCTTCCAGGGCCCTGGGCAAGTCAGCGGCAAGTATCTGTCCGCGGATGTCATAGGAACAAGCTTGTCTTTCCTTGTGGAAGCGGTGGGGACCGATTCAAATTGGGAGATGGACTGGCTTCTTCCAAAGCCCTTGAAAGGTAAGGCCAGCTGACTCTGACTCTGAAAGACAGAACAAGCCTTCGTGAGCCATCTGGGTCGTTTTCAGACTAGGTGAGGACAGACTGAGGGGATAAAGTACCCTCTAGTGTTTTAAGTTGAAAACTCCAAGGCACTGCTGAGCCTGCCTTCCCCATCCTGCTCCCAGCCAGATCTCAGTCACGGCCTTGCAAATCTCTAAAGGTAGTTTCTCTCTTCCTCTCCATCTACCCAGCACTGAGTGCAGCCTGCCCAAGCATGACTGCGTTCCCAGTGTGGCGTCTCTCCTTACACTCTCTTTCCTCACAAACACAATCCATAAAGTCATTTTCCTGTTAAAAATGGTACGGATCCCTCAACTACCAAGTTTAAATGTGTCTGCTGAGTGGCAGGAAGACCTCAATGAAGAATCAGCATAGGGTAAAAATCTCCTACAACTGCTTTTTAACATGCCTTTTTTTTTTCTTTTCTTTTTTCTTTTTTTTTTTTGTTTGTTTTTTTGTTTGTTTGTTTGTTTTTTGGTTTTTTGAGACAGTGTTTCTCTGTGTAGCCCTGGCTGTCCTGGAACTCACTCTGTAGACCAGGCTGGCCTCAAACTCAGAAATCTGCCTGCCTCTGCCTCCCAAGTGCTGGGATTAAAGGCGTGTGCCACCACTGCTCAGTTGTTTAACATGCTACAAGTATCAATTTCTCCTTTGCTTCCCTGAGGGAAAGGTACCATTTTTTGAGTGTTTGTTCTGTTTTTATTTTGCAGTACAAGGTCGGAGCATGCTAGGTCACCACTGAGTTTTGCTCTAGACCTGAACTTCTTTGGAATAAACTTTCCTTGATCCCCCTGCTCCTGTGGCCAGGATCAGCACCTCCAAAAAGCACTAAAGTTAGGCAAACTGGATAACGTCCCATACATGGAAGGCAATGCTCGCACACTCCCCTCCTCATTGAGGACCTTATTAGGATGGTCCGGAACAAACTGTGCTCGAGGAGGCCAGCGAAGGGCTCCAAAGCTGTTCTTTTTCACTGGGCAGTTTGACTTACTCTCAAGTTTTTTTTTTTTCTTGAAAGCCTGATTTTGTGGCTTAACGGTTGTGAATTTATAAAGTATAGTGAAGTCACCATGTATGAGTTCTGTTTACTCAATCTAGACAGGCTGCCTTGAAGCGATGGTCGGTGTGGTCAGAAGCTTTCAGGAGAAAGAGAACATGAGCCTGGGAGCTCTTAGGATTCTGCTTAGTTTTATGTGGGATTTGTTATTAGTAAGTTATCGCATAAATCTTCACTCATAGTTCAGTGGTAAAGAAAGCCTTTCATAAAACACATTCCGCAGAATTCAACTAAATACACTTAAAACAAAACAACAAAAGCCCACCTCTCTGCTCCAAGGAACAAATGACAGTTTTTTTTTTCAATGGGCGTGGTATGGATTTTTGTTTTTAACTGTGGAATCCTACCTAATGGGATCAATTTATTGAAACAAAGTAACTGATATGAAACAAACAAACAAAAAAAATAGACACCTATTGTAAGGCTTCTAAGACAGAAAAAGTAAGCTCTATCATGTGGATAATAAGATGATTAAAACCTTTTGCTCTTAGCTATGTGTCTGGGAGCTGGACGCATCAGCAATATAAACTTCATATTTTCATTTATGCTTTAAGTCAATTGCTCCTAAACTATGTTTCTTCAAACCATCTGAAATTTACCAAGAGAGTGATCCTCAGGGACTAGCATCCTTCTCTGATAAACCGAGGGTCTGAAGAGTCTTATTCTTCAAGTCCCGCCTCACCGTGAATTTTCAATAACCACAGAGGTCACACAGTGACTCCAGAGCCAGATTTTAAGGCGGCAATCCAGCCTTTAGTCCAATGAGCAGAGACACTCACACTGAGGGAGCCCCTGAAGTATGAAATACAGAACCTCACGATGATAAACAGCAAATTCATGACCATGACCACCATATAAAGAGGCAAAATAGAAACTGCCTGAAAGTTAACATTTAAATCAGGCTGGCTGAAGGATGTGCAGATGTTCAATCATTATTCTCTCTGCTTGCCTGTTTGCCTGATGTCTTGTTACTGGGAAATGTGTTAAAACTTAATCAAGCTTAGAAACTCATGAATGCTAAGGTTCTCCCCTAACAGTTTGTGTCTTCCCCGGAGAAGCAGCCTGGAGTCTGTTAAGTGACCCCATTCCCCATTTCAGATGGAAGGAACTAATGGATCCTTGTTCATCAGGAGCTGTCCATCATAGGATCATCCACAGTGCAGTCCCCTCTGCCTGTGTGAGTTCAACAAGGGCCAGCCTGACTCCCTACAGCTGTTGGAGAATCTAAATCTCCACTGACCATGCCCTCCAGCCCCCCCCCCCCCCCCCCCCCCCCCCACCCCTGACTGCCTGGTGGCACCAATGCCCAGCCTGCCTGAATACAGCACCCCCCTGTGGTCATTTGTACAAACTAACAATACAATAGAATCAGTGGAAGGGTACTGCAAAGAACACAGCAAACAAATAAAACAGCAGAATTTAGATTTGTTGCAGGAATCTTTCTGGAATAAACTCTCTGATGCCAATGAGGCTGAAAGAGAGATGTCACCACTGGACTGAAGCCAGGACCCTGAGGGGCTTCAGTTCCCCGTCCCACTATGTCCTAGCTGGTCTGGAACTTGTTATGTAGACCAAGCTGGCATGGAACTTAAGAGAACTGCCTGTCAGGCTAGAGAGATGGCTCAGTGGTTAAGAGCACTGACTGCTCTTCCAGAGGTCCTAAGTTCAATTCACAGCAGCCACATGGTGGCTCACAACCATCTGTAATGGGATCTGATGCCCTCTTCTGGTGTGTGTGAAGACAGCAATGGTGTACTCACATAAAATAAATAAATAAATGAATCTTTTTTTAAAAAAAAAAAAAAAAAGAGAGAGAGAGAGAGAGAACTGCCTGTCCCTGCTTCCTGAGTCCCGGGATTAAAAGTGTGCACCACCATGCCTGCCCAATTACTGACTATTTATTTCCACTAACCGGGTCTCCTTGGGAGAGTCTGTCTTTTAATTCTGAAGAGATGGGAATCTCAAAATCCTGAGGCAGATCTGTCAAGACTGCTGCTCCAGGTCACCCAACGTACCCAGTAAGTAGAACCCTTGAGAAACCCTTCCTCAAGGACACAGTGTCACTCTGGGGCACCACTGTTCATTTCAAAGAAAGTTTAAACATGCCCCTTTAGACTGTCTACTCAGCCAGTGCTGAGTAAGTGTTAATAAGCCCTCTTCTACGATGCTAATTAACACAGCAATAAGAAGTGCTTTCAGGCTGGCCATGGTTGTCCACATGGGTAGACAGACAAGAACAAGTTAGGTGTGAGAAGTTATGATACAGTGCTTGTGGAGCACTGTCCTGAGGGATTCTTCATCACAAGTGGATCCCTGCCGTGGGACCCAGGCTTTTGCTCCAGCGACAGGTCAAGATGGGATAAAAACCATAAAGGACACCTCTGGAGAAGCTGACAGAGCAGAAGACCTGCACCCAAGGCTGGGCCTGAACTAGACTGAAACAGAAGTCTAAGTAGAAAGGATCCTGACTGAAGGAGGAGAAGACCCTGTGATGGCTCAGTCCCCACAAGCTGTCACTCTAAGGGCACGTGGGATAGGCTCAAAAGAAGTAGCAAACCAGAGAGCAAAGCTATATGTCAGCTCTCATTCAGTCATTCATTTGTCTCAACATACACTATTCTGAAAGTCTACTGAATGCCCAGCACACACAGCCCTTGGGCTTCCAGAGCTTAGACATTTGAATAATATTGCCAAACCACGAGGTGCCGTGCAGAAAAAGCACAGTGGTCTTGAGAAAGGTACAGGGACCCACTGATAGTCACACCAACAGCAAACAAGCCAAAAGGATAAGCACAGAAGGCAAGAGTCCTAAGAATGTGGCACAGGGGTGTAGCAACTTGGTCCATTTTGTAGATAAAGAAAAGCCTGAAGAGTGAGCAAGGGAGTTTCTGGAGACACCCCAGGCTGGGGCATAAGGGCAACTTATAGAAAATAGGCTTACTGTCAGTATGAAGAACTGTTGAGCGGATTCAAAAGGCAAAGAAAAATCTTAAGTCTGAGTGGTCCCCAGGATGGTGATGGGGAGATGGACAGGACGGGACAGAAACAGAGAGTGACCTGCAGAGCTGCAGAGGAAGATTTGGAGGTCTCAGCAGGGCAGCAGCCGCTGGCAGGAGGGACTCTTGCCTGTGCCTTGTTTTGTTTTCAAGAATGGCTTTGATAGGACATCATAGAGACATAGAGGAATGGCAATCAAAAGGAGTGCCTCATAAAAACAGGTGGGGTTTTGTAGATTACCAGCCTTGTCTAGCAGATGGAGGCAGGAAACTAGGGCATTTGAGGGCATCCTTGGGTCTGAGGCCAGCCTTAGCTATATGAGACCCTGTTCTCAAAAAACAAATGGGGTGATTCATTTTGCAAAAAATGAAGACAGGAAGAATGGGAATAGAGAAGAGAAACTAATGGGAATAAGTGCAGGCCATGTGTCCAGGTATCAGCTTGACACAAACTGAGGTCATTAGTTATTCATCAGAGAAGAGGGAACCTCAACAGAGGAAATGCCTCCATGAGATCCAGCTGTAAGGCATTTCCTTAATTAGTGATCAGTGAGGGAGGTCCCATTGTGGGTGGGGCCATCCCTGGGCTGGTGGTCCTGGGTTCTATAAGAAAGCAGGCTGGGCAAACCATGGGAACAAGCCAATAAGCCACACCCCTCCGTGGCCTGTGCATCAGCTCCTGCCTCCAGGTTCCCGCCCTGCTGGACTTCCTGCCCTCACTGCTTTTGATGATGAACTGTTGTTACGTGGAAGTGTGAGTGAAACAAACCCTTTCCTCCCCAGGCTGCTTTGGGTCATGGCAGTTCATCGTCACAGCAATACTAACCCCGCCTAAGACAGCAGGTTTACACACCTGGTCACAGCAAGACTCTAAAGTCAATGAAGCCAGTGAAACTGGGGGTGGGTAAGAAATGTGAGAGGGATGGAAAGAAAGCTGGGAAGTAGGGAAAGATGAAGAACAGGGTGTATTCTGGAAGGAGACTCCTACAGGGCCTCTCATCCACATAGCTGAGGGCATAAAACGTCACAGTGAGGCTGGGAGGCTGGGGGACTGTGGGGCTGGGGAGGCTGGGGACTGGGGAGGCTGGGGCTGGGGGGCTGGAGAGTCTAAGGGCTGTGGAGGCTGGGGACTGGAGAGGCTGAGATGGTTCTAGGGCTGGGGGGTGGGGAAGCTGGTAGCTAGGGAGGTAGAGAGGGGGCCTGGTGCCTGGAAGGTTGGAGAGGCTGTGGAGCCTGAGGGCTGGGAGGCTGGGGAGGCCTTGGGGGGCTGGAGAGGTTGGGGGCTAAGGAGGGAGAGGCTGGGGAAGCTGGGGCTAGGAAAGCTAGGATATAAACACCTCAGTCAGGCAGGTACTCAGCACTTACGAGCCTCAAAAACATTCTATCAAAATATAAACTTGCCACTTTTCCTCCTCAAGCAGACTCAAGTGGGAAAGATTAAAACAAGTCTTGACTGTTTGGGGGATGAGCCCGCCACTTAACATTTGTTCATTAAATTCCCTGAAGAAGTCAGGAAGGGCCATGGGGCAGCCTGTCAATAGGACAGCAGGAGAGAGGGCCTGGGTGTTCCTAGCCATGGGGAGGGAAGGAAGCTAGGGAGAAGGGAGCTAGCCGGCTTTACACCCTGCATTTTCAATTAGCTGAGAAATAACTCAGCTTGGAAAAACCCCATAGAAACTGAGGCGTGCAGAAGACTGGGGAATGCTTCGACCTTGGTTTCTCAAAGCACTGATTGAGCTTCAGAAGAAAATCCTTGAACCTCTCCTGAATAGGCTTTTTACTAATCAACATTGATTCTTGCCCTCCCTCCCCTGCACTTCCTGAAGTGATGGCATCTGATTAGTCACTCAGAGGCACCCACAGAGCTCAATACAGCTCTGGTTAAGACTACAGAGATGGACTGGGCATGGTCAGTGGACCCGGTAAGCACTGGCTTAGTTTGGCTATGGCCCTAGATTTGATCCCCAGCACAGTAGATTAAGCAGAGTGAGGAGTGGAAAGAGAGTTGTGGGTAAAGTGCTCACTGCAAGCATGACTACCACCTCAGACCAATCCCCACCACTCATATAATATCTGGAAGGGCAGCATGTACCTGTGACCCCAATACTGGGGAAGCAGAGACGAAAGGATCCCATCCCAGTCTGGCCAGGCAGTGATGTCCAGATTAAGTGAGGAACCCTGTCTCAAAGAAAGAGTCAAGGAAGATACCAGATGTTCACCTGAAGCTTCCACGAACACACAGGTATATGTGCACACGCCCTAACACAGGCATACACACATGAACATATAGACACATACCAAAAAGAAAACCTATAAGACTAGATTTCTCAAATCTTTAAATTATACACACATACACATATGCTACTTGATTAAAAAAAAAATGAGGCTTCATGCTTATTTCTTTCCCAAGATAAGACTTGTGGAGCCCTGGAGCCCAAAATAGGTAGTGACTATCTTATGCATAGAGTCACCCCATATGTAACTGTAACTCCTGTCCCAGGATATATGATGCTCTCTTTTGGCCTCCACAGGTACTAGTCATTCACAGGGGCACATATATACATGAAGGCAGAACACTTGTACATATACAATTAAAAAAAATAAGGCAGACACCAAATATCTGACCTCCATATATATATATATGTATATGTATATATATATACATCCCAGAAACAGAGAGACAGACAGAGACAGAGAAAGAGAAAGTTAGAGACAGACAGACAGACAGACATACAGAGAGGCAGAGAGAGAGAGAAAGAGAGAGAGAGAGAGAGAGAGAGAGAGAGAGAGAGAGAGAGAGAGAAAGACAGACAGAGAGAGACAGAGAGAATGAATATAATTGTTTGGGTGAAATAGCACAAATTCAGCAGAAGACTAATATAACTCATCACAAAACCCAAATTTGGCCTCTTAACCCAGACCTAATTCAAAAGTGCTTCTTGGTTTATATTAGAATATGCTGATGGAAATTTCCCATGAATGTGAATTTATATCTTCACATTCCACACAATGCAGGTCTTTCTCTCCTCTGGCATATCCATAACTCTTAACATGTTTAGAAAACATCCCACGTTCTCAAGGGCCGTAAGCATCCAGGCCAAGTATTTCTACATGAATGATCGATGAATCGCAAATTCAAGGTCCTTAGAAATCTATTTTTACTGCATTGTTTATAAACTTGTGAATAACTATCGCCCTTAAAAAACCTCTGGACCTTAGCAACCCCGAAAAGAATAAACTAGATCTTATGCAACAGAAGGTATCTTGGCTCCAAGCAAATCTAACCCATGAAAATCTGGGCTTACCACAAATATAAACTTGGGAAAGCTTATTTATCTTACAAAGTGAGTAATAATGAATGCAAAAGCATAATTTCATCTCCTCAAACCTGTTTCACATTCAGCTTTTTGAGAGATACGTAGCCTTCCATTCAACAAATGCTTACTAATGCCTTTTCTTATTGCCATTTGAGACAACACTATACTTCATACATTTAACTGCTAAAGGTAAATCTAATTTTTGTGGTTGGTACCGATAAAGGCCTGATAGCAGAACTGAGAGATCTCATTGCTTTCAAAATATAATTTTAACATTAAAAATTACACAGTGTCTATCTTATCGCCTGGATATTGTTGTTGGGCCCTGAAGGAGCATTGTCAGCAAACTGCAGAATGAATCAAATTAGCGTTGGAGACACTTTATAATATAAACTCTTGGCCCATCAAAACACCACTAATCTTAATAACTTTGGGAATTTTACAACTGTTCCAGCTTTTGTGTAAGCAGGCAGTATTATTTCACAGCTGAAGCCAGTGAGCCCCTTGCAAAAAAAATAAATAAATAAATAAATAAATAAATGTTGCCAGCACAGCCTTCAGAAACAAGATAAACTGTATCGTTCTAAATATCAGGCAATACCCATGTAGAGTATCTCAGCCCGAACATGGGTAGTGGTCCCACAATACAGAGGACAGAGACTTAAAAAAAAGGCATTAAACATTCTCTATTTTTTTTATTCAGGACCTTATTTTGGTTAAAACAGAAGTCATATTTATGTGTTAAATTTTTACATCATTTCTTTCCCACTTTGGTCCTCTGAGAAACTGAAGTAGCCCGAAGAATAAGTCCCTGTTTTGCCTGATACTGGTGCCATCAAAAGCATCCTAACTGGAGAGGTGGCTCAGCAGTTCATAGCATTGGATACTCTTGCTGAGGACCCAGTTCTAGTTCCCAGCACTCACATCTGCAACTTGAGTTCCATGGGATCTTATGCCCTCTTCTGGCTATTGTGAGCACTACAGGCACATGTTACACACACATGCATGTAGGCACACACTCATACACATAAAGTTTTTTAAAACCAAAACCAAAACCAAGCTGCTATTTGTTAAAATCCATTTACACAGTCTCTGAAGTCTTTTGAAGGAACTCCCAGCACTTCATTTATTCTCTGAGTTAGTCACAGGAACCCTTGGTGAGCCCACTAAGCACCAGGTGTCACACCTACAGCACTAGGTGTCACACCTACAGCTCTGATGCCGTCAGTTTGCTTCAAACATTGAGTCTTACAAAGGCAATAAAAGACACTAGGGTCTACTTCTGGCCTTGTTAAATGGTTTGCTGATGGAGAAGGGACATGTTTGGTTCAACCTTTATTTTTTATTTGAAATATAGGTGGCAAAAGTATCTGAGATGACTAATCTTGATTTTCAACTTGAACGAACTGAAATGTGCCTGGGAGAGCAGGAAAGCACATGCCTTGGCATGTCTGTGAGGGTGTTTTCAGAGGGAATTGGCAAAGCAAGGGACTCTCACCCTGAGCAGGTGGCACCATTCCAGGTTGGGGCATAGATGGAATGAAAGAAGAGAAAAGAGGAAGTTTCTAGCTGAGGAATTGTCTCCCTCTGTACTCTGGGAGCCACGATGTGAGGAGCTGTGATGCACCACACTCCTTCTGCCTCCATGGACTAGAATATCAGATAGCACCAGCCCTGTAACCTCTCCTTCTGTAGAGTTTTGTCAGGTGTTAGTCACAGTGAGGAGAATCTGACTAACTCCAAGACCCCTGTGCCAGCTCCATAGCAATGGCTTTTCCTCACCATCTCCAGCCTGTGGAAAGCCACAATCTATAGCAGGTTCACAAAGGACAGGTTTCCTGACTCCCCAGACCTGAGCTGGGATCCCAAGGCATGAATGTGAGCATCTCCAGGCTGCCAGTTTTCTCCAAGTATATCTCTCTGGGGTACCAGTGTAGCTAAGATGGTACCAACTATCACGCTAATGGTAACTTCATCCTCACCTGCTTTTCCTTCACCTACCACAATTCTGTCCCACAAGCAACTACCTCTTGACACTCTTGTTTGGTAAAGAATTCCAGAAAATAAATAGCAAAACAAAACAAAAGGAGGCAGTGAATCAGTACTGCAATCAGCGAGATCAGTAAATGTTCAAGCAAGATGAGCACACTGAGGACAGGGTGCAAAGCAGGCTGGGAATGTTTCTGTTGGTGACGATGATGATAGTACTGTTGAAATGCACACACACACACACACACACACACACACACACACACACACACACAGATAATGAGGGTTAATTGTACCACTTACTTGAAGGGTTTTAACTCTTGTTAGAACCAGTGCAAGGGAGGGCAACTAACTTTCAAAATAAGACATGGCTAACAGGAGGGTATTCATGAATCCAGGACATCCAGGAAATTAGTAGGCATGCAGAAAGAACAGTCCTTCTTATGTAGTCCTGTCACCAAATGAACTCTAGACTCTTCTTTTACATGTTAACAGCCAGAAGAACAGCAAAAATCAAAAGGAGTCATGGCAGCATAGCTAAGTGCCAGCTAAGATTCTCTCAAGCTTAAAAATAATGATAAGAGGGACACATTGATTGGTTGCAGTAGGTAGGGAGGGGAACAAAGAGAGGGGCAGCTATAACTAAGGGTACATGTAAAAGCCACAAGGGATATTCCTGATAGGTAAGCTAATTAATAAATATTTTTAAAGCTTTTAGAGTTGGCTGCAGAAATGGTTTAGCAGTTAGAAGCACTGGCTCCTCTTGCAGAGGACATGGGTTTCTTCACTTCCTATCACCCACATGGTAGCTCACAACTGTCCTTATCTCCAGTTTCAAGAGGTACGATGCCCCATTCTGACTTCTCTGAGCCCCAGGCCTGTATACGGGGCTTGTAGACACACATGCAGGCAAAACTGATACACACACAAATAAAGAATTTTTAAAATTTAAGTTCAAACTGCAGTACCCTACATGGCTTTTTATGCTGCCCCAGAAGACATCCAATACTAAGTAACAAACTAGATGCCCAGGGTGGGCCTCTTCCCTACAGATCACTGGTCAAGGACCCCCAAGGCTCGCAAAACAACACAGGCTATTACTACTACAGTTGTTGCCCAACAGAAAGAAGTAGATGATTCGAACGTATTGCTGAAAGCATCACATACTGTAGGTATAAGATGACCTAGGACCACTCTGACCAAAAGCAACTTGGGGAGGAGAGGGTCTTTGGCTTACAGGTTACAGTCTATCAGGAGAGGTCAGGGCAAGAGCTTAGAGCAGAAACCATGGAGGAACACGATTATATACTGTCTTGCTCAGCTGCCTTTTATATACACTCTAGGCCTACTGTTATCATAAAAGACCATGACTAGGGAAACCCACAGAAGAGAGTTTATTTGGGCTTATGATTCCAGAGGAATATGAGTCTGTGATGGCAGAGAGGAGGCATGTTAGCCTGGGCAGGAGGCTGAGAGCTCACATCTTTAATCGCAAGTGCAAATAGGGAGAAAACTGGGAGTAATAAGAGGCCTTGTGTCCTCAAAGCCCACCCCTGGTGACAATGACATTCTTCCCCCAGGAAGGCCAGCCTCCTAAACCTTCCCAGATAGTGCCACCAGCTGGGGACCAAGTGTTCAAAAGTATTCACCAATGGAGGACATTCTCAATCGAACCACTACACACACACACTTGCTTTCTCCAAAGGACGACTAGCACATCACAGATTTTACCTTACTTTGCTCAAACTATACCAAAGAGGAATTATTCGTTTGTTTTTTTTTTTAGAACAAGTCAATCAAATCTGGTACATTCACAATGCTACATGGCCATCACCTCTCACCAGCTCATAAACTTATCTTGTCACACTAAAACGAAACGCAACTCCTCCTTGGCAGCTTCTTCCCTGTCTCCCGCTCACAACATGTACTCTTTGTCTATAGGCTGGACCTTTTACTGCTAATAGGTACACGGAGACATTTACAAATGCACATATGTATTCATAAACATAGACACACGGATGCCAACCGGTTCATTCATTCAGCCGCGTAGATGACATACAGGTTGCTTCCGCCTTCAGGTTACTGTGAACATGATGATATGAATCTGTGGGTGCAGACATGTGTTTGAGTGATGGTGATCAATTATTTGGGGCATAGACCTGGGAGGGAAGCTGCCGTGTGCCATATGGAGTTTGTATTTAACTTTGTTAGAAATTGCTCCAATTATTTTCTGAAGCAGCCAAAGTATTTCACAGTTCCAGCTTTGTTTTGCATTGGTTTTAAGATGGAGTGTGGGTATGCAGCTGGGGCATGCCTTGCTTTACAATCATCCTACCTCACACCCCAAGTGTTGGAACTACAGGTGCAGACTATCATACCTTGTGGGTTATTTTGTTGCTGCACTGTAAAGCTCTTTAATGATTTTGATTATGTAGATCCGTGTGTGTGTGTGTGTGTGTGTGTGTGTGTGTGTGTGTGTGTGTGTGATGTGTGTGTGTGTGTGTGTGTGTGTGCAGATATCATCCTGAATGTTGCCTTTAAACTTTTGTGATAAAATTTTT
Source organism: Rhabdomys pumilio (assembly GCA_030674055.1). Taxonomy (NCBI): domain Eukaryota; kingdom Metazoa; phylum Chordata; class Mammalia; order Rodentia; family Muridae; genus Rhabdomys; species Rhabdomys pumilio. Next base: position 92,713,733 of record JANHMN010000001.1, read on the forward strand.
CAATGCAAATGAAATCGTTTTTTTAAAATAGGGTCTCTCTATGTAGCCCTCAATGTTTTGGTACTTGCTATATAGACCAGGCAGACCTCAACACACAAAGATCTGCCTGCCTCTGCCTTCTGAGTGTGGGGATTAAAGGTGTGTGCCATTACACTCAGGTCAAAATTACTCTTAATTTTAGTAATATATAGTTATCCTTTCTTTGTTATTTATGCTTTTGGTGAAACATATGAGAATCCCTTACCAAATTCAAATCCATGAAAAATTACCCTTCTAAAAGTTGTGTTGTTTTGGCTTTTATACATAGGTCACTCACCACTGAAATTGTGTGTGTGTGTGTGTGTATGCATGCACTAGTAGTTGTGGGATAACTAGACAGCCATATACAAAAGGATGAAGCTGGAACTCTTACATGTCACCACTACTGGTTACACTATTCCCTCTCCACTACATGGTCTTACCGACATTCTTATAGAACAACAATTGGCGTAAATGTTTAACTTTAACCTCTGCACTTCTTCGGTCTCTGTCAGTCCCCAGGCCAACAACACATTATTTTTATTACTGTAAATTCACATTGAGTTTAAATTGGAATATTATGAGTGTTCTGTGCTAGTTTTCAAGGTCGTGTTATAGTCTTTTTCTTTTGGAAAAAAAAAAATGTTTACTGTGTTTTTCCAATTGTGATACAAGCTCAGTTGGCACCCGGATTTTTTGACAATCTTGTACCTTGGCATCTAAGGTATGTTTAACATTGGGTGTTTACTCTTTGTTGATTGAATCACTGTGGAAATGTAATTCATGTACAGCTGAGTTAAAAATGAAGGTGAAATTATAAGAAGTGTAGAAGAAAATACCACGACTGAGAAAGTCCTGCTGGGAGGGAGTCCAAGTGGAAGGAGAGAGCCCAGTGATCGAGGCTTTGGGCTCTAGTGCCGAGGGATACTTTCAAAACCACATGATAGAGGAAGAAGGCCACAGTTGCTGTTCCTGTAGGCAACCAAGTCCTCGCCTGTACTGTCACCAGAAAGATAAAATACGGTACAACAGGGGCTCAGCAGTCAAGAGCAAGTACTACCATTCCATCACCCACAACAGCCGGGTCACAACTGCCTGTGACTTCAGCTCCAAGGGATCTGATACTTCTGGCCTCTTCGCACATCCCTGTCCCTACACACAAACACGGCATGTCTACACGATTAAATAAAATAAAACAGCACAGAGAAGCAGAATAAAGAACACTTCATTGTTTTTTCCTAAGCCGAGAAACTCCAGCTTGCTTCTAATCTTTGGGCGTGGCCATAGCCTTTAGTGTATATAAATAATCCTCTTGACAAGCGAGCGCAACTGCGCAGTTATATCAGAAAACATGCAAGTACTATCGTGATGTTTGGAAAACAACAACCCCTCTGAACAAAAGTCTTCGGTAAATACGTTCATTAGTTTTAGTTGAATTAGATAACCAGGCAGGGACAGCAGCCAGACTGAGCACTGCTGTTGCTCAAGGGGACAGACTGGGGTTAGGAAATGGCTCCCGCTGCCTGGGGCAGCAAATATGTAAAAATATTCGTTTGCAATTTTTATGCATTTATTTTTCAATGCAGAATATTGCAAATGTAAGTATTTCAGGTAGTATGACATGTCATTATTATATGTAAACCGCCACTGAGTAAATGTAGGTTTTTTTTGGTTTGTTTGTTTTGTTTTTTAAATAATGACGCCGGGCAGTGGTGGCGCACGCCTTTAATCCCAGCACTTGGGAGGCAGAGGCAGGCAGATTTCTGAGTTTGAGGCCAGCCTGGTCTACAGAGTGAGTTCAAGGACAGCCAGGATTACACAGAGAAACCCTGTCTCGAAAAAACAATAAAAATAAAAAATAAAAAATAAAAATAAAATAATGACAATACTGTTGCTGTGACATTAAGCAGTCTATTGCCACTCCATAAACTGAGCCATATAGTCCCATCTGGGTCTAAGTTCTATTACAGCAGAGCTACTTTGAATCAATGAAGAAGTTGCTAACCAGAGGTGCAAATGTGCCTTGTACTGTCTAACCTGGTGGTGATGGGGGCCTGCTCTGCACCTCAGAGCCCTGGTGATGATATCAAACCATACGTGAAGTATACAAATAGTCTCTAAAGTTGCATTGTTCTGGGATTACCCAGCACTAATTGCTCTACTTAAGCCTGGGGGTGGGAGTGGGAAATGTATAACCACCCTATGAAATCACAACAGCTTTAAGTACAGCTGGGGACTAAGTCCCCCCGTGCACAGATGAAAGCCTAGAGAGTTTAGCTTCAAGCTTGATTTTCCACTCAACAATGAAATGTCAATGAGGGTCTGCAGAGCCCACTGCAAGGAGCATCCTTCAAAGCCAGCTCAGGTATCAGGCCCTCTGTGGCACCCAGAGATGTTGTATATCTTACACCTATTTCTGTGTCATTTCTTTATTTGAGGGCAAAGCTTTTATAGACAGCGATTCTCTTACTCACTTCTGTATTGTTCATCCATGTGAAATATCATTAGTGTGATGCTGACACGAGCTGTTGGTGTCAGCATATAGCAGGTGCTCAGCAATACTAACTGCTGTGTTAGCTATTGCATCCTCTCCTGAGGAGCCCTTTGTCTGGACAGCATTGTCACCTCCCGCTCTGAGAACCCAGATCCTCAAGCCACACATGTCTTGGTTCCTAATGAGAAAGGGCAAGGTTAGCTTTTGCCTGTGAGGGGACAGTAGGCAACGTCTGAAGTCATCTTGGTTGCCACAGCTAAGGGAGGAAGATGCCATTGGGATCTACTGGTTAGAAGCCAGGGATACTGTTAGATGCCCTGTGATGCAGAAGATGGCCTCTAACCAGAGATCCAGGTCTAACTGCCAGTAGAGTTGTTGAGGAAGCCCTCCTAGAGTCTTATCCTCAACAGCAGCTCGCTCAACCTCGTTCTTATCACTCCTCCACATAAACTGATTCTTCCTAAAAAAAAAAAAAATCATTATTCCTGCTAATGGTCTCCTATCTAATGTGTCTTATACTTAATTTTTTACTATTTTGGATTTGGGGTGTTTACAGTTGGACTTTTAGAAAAACTACCCAATGCATCAATACTTCAAAAGCAGAAATGAAACCAGGTCTTAAAGCGTCTTGCTACTAATTGGCCTGCTTTAAAATATGTTTTGGACGTTTAAGGTAATTTTGAATGAGGAGGAAAAAGCTATGGGAAAAAGCCAAGACTTGGGAGATGACAGCTGTTTAATCGCATTGATAAAAGTTCCCAGGACTCTGAAAGCCAAATGTCTGCCCCCATTGCCACCTGAAGAGCAGGCACTATCTTACCAGTGTGGAGCCACAGTGACTATCACCTGTGCTCTGAGGCACATGACTTTTAATCTAGCCTCAGTTTGTACAGAGTAAAGATCAGGAAATTAAAAAAAAATTTTTTTTTTTTTGAATTTTGTATTTACATGTCACTTGCTATTAAATCCTATAGAATTAATGCAATTAATTAAGGTTATATATTACATATATAGCATATGCAATACATGAAAGGGGGAATATATGAAATTTGTTTAGAATGTACCATATTCTGCACAATTCATATGTCTGTTACAGAATCACCATCAAGAATAAAGTCCTATAACTCAACAACAGCAACAACAACAACAACAACATAACCATTGCAAAGTGAGAAAGCATAAATTGTGTTACTTCACTCCTGTAATTCTGGTGAGAGTAATTAGGAGGATGAGGCAGAAGGATTTCCATGAGTTTGAACTACATAGAAGACCTTGTCTTTAAAAACAAAAATAGCCAGGCGGTGGTGGCACACGCCTTTAGTCCCAGCACTTGGGAGGCAGAGGCAGGAGGATTTCTGAGTTCAAGGCCAGCCTGGTCTACAGAGTGAGTTCCAGGACAGCCAGGGCTACACAGAGAAACCCTGTCTCGAAAAACCAAAATAAATAAATAAATAAATAAATAAATAAATAAATAAATAAAAACAAAAATAATCCAGGAACTAAGAGTGGTATCACCTGCCTTTAATCCCCAGAACCTGGAACTCAGAACTATGCGAGTTTGAAGCCAGCTTGGTCTACATAGTGAGATTTTGGACAGCCAAGGATACATAGACCTTATCTCACAAAAAGAAAAAAAAAATGGAGGGAGAAAACACTTAATTACACATCTTTTTTACTCCCTCCTCTACTCCACTTCTTCTTCCCTCCCTTCTTTTCTTCTCTTGAGTTAGAGTCTTGTTCGTTGATCAGGCTTGTCTTTTTAAGATTTATATCTATTTTATGTATATGATGTTCTCTCTGTAGATACACCTGCATGCCAGAAGAGGGCATCAGGTCCTGGTATTTATGGTTGTGAGCCCCTATGCGGTTGCTTGGAATTGAACTCTGGACCTTTGGAAGAACAGACAGTGCTCCCAACCGCTGAGCCATCTCTTCAGCCTTATCAGGCTTGTTTTAGACTTATAGATTTAAATCTCTCATCAGCCTCTCAGGGACTTGAAACTCAGCAGGTCCCTACTCTCATCTCACCTAGCATTACATACTCATTTCTTCAAGGAAGATACAAAGTGACAAGCCCATGACCCACCACACCAGTATCACTGGGGCCACAAATCAAAACACAGAGGGGTGTGGCTTCCCTGTATTAAAAGGGCCACCACCAGCAAAACAGAGAGCACCTGAGGTCTGCCCTGTGGGTGGACATGGAAAACAGCTTGGCTACCATGGACACATTTCGTAGCTGTTCACAGAGTTACAGTTCAACAAACAATCTCAGGTGTGTACCCCAAATTAAAAACAAATGACCAGTAGTGTGGTATCCATGGCAGTTTGATTCACCATGGCTGCGAGGCAGAAACCAACTAACGTCGGTCAACAGAAGAATGGATAAATAGAGGTGTGACACTGAGGTATCTATTTTCCAGTCACAAGAAGAGAAAGGCATGCTGCGATGTGGGCAAGCCTCGGGAACACTGTTTAGTGATGTAAAGCAGACACTAAGGATACATGATGAAGATTCATCCTGTGTAGAATATCCAGAGGGACATAAAGACGGTACACAGAATGGAGGGGACCAGAGTGGGCCGGAAGGAGAAACAGGGACTACCGCTCAAAAGGCATCAAATGTGGGATCTGAGAGGACGAAAAGCTCTGAGACGGGCAGTGAAGATGATTCACTCCATGAAGTGCTTAGGTTAAAACAGTAAACACATTTTTTTTTACATGATAAAGATGTCATTCCAGGTGTCAAATGCTGTCCAGTTATCCTTCAAGGGAGTTCTCTTCTTCCTTCTGCCAGAGTTAACCATGTTTTAATAAATATTAATTCTTGTAAAATAACGTATCAAGTCTGAATGGCTGCTGAAGTAAAATGCCGGGGAATCTTAGATAGCCACCCCTGTAGGCTGATCCCTTTCAAAGCTGCTCTCTGAGGGAGGGCTCAGGCCCGTGAGCCCTGGCGCACCGCCTGCCCTTCAGATCCCTTCCTCTCAGTAAATGCAGATTCATGTAAACATATCAATTTCCTCTGATGGCCGTGGTTTGGGGTTTAGAGCAAAGTGCCATTTTAAAAATAACATTTGCTTCAACACCGAGGGAAAGAGGAATTGTGGACTAAACCCCAGAGAGATTCGTTTTTTAATGAGATCTGCTTTCTACCTCAGAACCGACCGACAGCAACTTTATACAGCCTTAATCAATACCGCTCAGCTTTGTTTCTTTTTTCTATATCAGTTTGTCTTATGATGTAAACTCTTAAGTTCTTCAACCAGTGTTGGGGTGGAGGCAGGGAGGGAGGGAGGGGGGAGGGAGAGATCTCTCAAAGACTTAGGTTTGACTCCCAGCACTCACATGGCTGTTCATACTATCCCAGACTCCAGTTCCAGTGAAGCCAACGCCCTCTTCTGGCCTCCATAGGTATTGCATGCACATGGTGCAGGCCAACAGTCATGTACATAAAAGAAGTAAATCTTTAAAAATGTTCTCTAACTAAAACATCAAATTACAAACATTCCTAAGGCGACTATAATTATTCTGGGGACAAGGGGGCAAATCAGATAGAGTGATAGTCACAGTTGCCAGTACTTCAGAACCTCCAAGACATCAGATGGGAAGAGCCACACAATCTGAACTTCACTCTTTCAAAACTGGCTGTATGGTCCCTCCCGAAACAGGAGCATGAGCGAGCTGACCACGTGACAATATTACGGGTCCAACCACATTTATACCACACTACACAACTAAATACTAAAATATTTGAAGTTCATTTCAAATATACTTTAATTTTTTTTATTTATTTCTATTTTCATGTGTATGAGTGTTTTGCCTACATGCATGTATATGCACCACATGTATCCGGTGCCTTCAGAGGTCAGAAGAGGATGCTATCTATATCCCTTGAGGCCAGTTAGCTTGCCTCAATGTAGTAGTAAAAAAACAAAACAAAAACAATGAAATCCACTTCAGAAAGCCACCTGATGTCAGGGCTGAAGCAAGAAAGGTTAATAAAATAGCAACCATTTTAATGCTCAGTTTAAGAAAGTTGGTAGGTGACAACCCAGCTTTCCAGCCAGCAGACTGGGAGAAGAGACTCTCTTGCGAACACCAGCAGGGGAAGCGAGCTGCTGAGCGGCTGTTCCAGCTTGGCTGCTCGTACCAGGAGCAGGGCTGGAAGGCGGTGGAGCCAGCTCTTCGCCACTCATGTGAAATGCACAAGGTCATCTCTTCCTCAACCTCACAATCCAAAGAGAGGGCACCAAATCCTGATGCCCAGGCGACTGCTCCTGTATCCTCCTTCTGTCTGGACCCTTCAGCAGATTTTATTCCTACTCCACATCAGATCCATCTATAGCCCATGTGACACTTTGCTGTGACTTGCAACACAAAGGGAATCACCATTGTTTCTGTAGGTTGGGATTAAAAATACTGCGTTTGCACTGATTGCCACTCCTCAGTTTTCACTCTCTGTAGTTTATGTATTTTCATGTGAGGCACATGTGTGTGTACTCATGTTTTCAGCTTCAAAAGCTCTTCACCTTCTGACCTTACCTGTATTTCTAGCTCCCTCTGCTCCACCTTCAGGAAGCGGACTTCTTGGAAACCCTCCCCAGGGGCCTCTAAGCAGCAGCAGCAGCAGCAGCAGCAGCAGCAGTAGCAGCAGCTAGCATCTCTCCTGCACACTGAGGTCCCACAGCATCAAATGGGAATCTTCATCCCTGTATTTGTTAAAAGCTGAGAGCCGCCCCAAAGCCATTAACTATGCCACCTGGCACGCAGACACCATCAAGAAATGGAGAATGAGTCAAGGGCCAAGTGCACTTTTATCAATGACATACACTGTCGCTTTGTTAAATGTCATGTGATTGGTCCACCCTCCAGTCTAAAATTCACTTCTTTGCTAGTGTCATATAATAAATGTTGCTAAAAGGCAGACTTACAAAATACGTATTTCTGGCCATTTAATAGTCTGCTTTAAATGGTCTTATACAGAATACTAACTTAAATGTGAATCCCTGGAAAGGCTTAAATGGCTATAAATAAGAATGTTTTAAACAGATGTGTGTGTGTGTGTGTGTGTGTGTGTGTGTGTGTGTGTGTGTTAAGAGTGGCTGAGTTCCTGGCTGCCTGAGAAGCAGAGGAATCACTAATAACTCAAGTGCATGTGCCTATAATTCTAGCACTTGGGAGGCTGAAGCAGAAAGATGGCCAGCCTAGCATCATAGTGACACGTTGTCTCAAACAAACAAACAATTCCCTAGTAAACTGTGTTATGGTTGCTGTCCAGGGAAGGCCAGAAGTGATGGTGCCTTAGCCAACAGGGACAGGGTTTCTTTGCATAACCCTGGATGTTCTGGAACTTTCACTATAGATCTGGCTGGCCTTGAACTCTCAGAGATCCACCTGCCTCTGCCTCCTGAGTGCTGGGATTAAAGACGTGTCCCACTATGCCTGGATAATATTTTTGTAAATATTTATTTATTTTTACTTTATGTGCATGAGTGTGTACCTTGCATGTATATCTGTGCACCACATGCATGTGAGGCCCACAGAAGCCAGAAGAGGGCATCATATCCCCTGAAACTGGAGTTACAGATGGATGTGAGCTGCCAGATGCATGCTGGGAATTGAACCTAGGTCCTCCGCAAGAGCAGCCAGAGCTCTTAACGACTGAGCTGTCTCTCCAGCCATGATACTATCCTTAATTTTTTTCTTTATTTTTGAAATTTTCATACACATAGACAAAGGAATATGATCACATATGCTCCCTGTTTCCCCTGCCCAACCCCCATAACCTTCTAATCTATCCCCTTTCCAACTTCATGTCTGTTTTCCTTTAATGCCCCCATGTGATCCTGCTAATACTGGCCACATGTGCATGAGGGTGGAGCCATCGCTGGAGGATGGGAATCCCATCAGCTGCCATAACCTCAAAAATGAATACTTCTTCTCTCCCCTCTTTAATAAGGGGTGGGAGGACAGAGACCATCTATCCCATCTATGAGGGAACTTCAGTGAGCTTGACCTTGTGCATAGAACCCCCCACAAGATGATCTGGAGGCTGATAGCCATGCTGTGTCCAGAAAACAAGGCCTGCACAGCACTCTGCCCAGTCCCATGATCTTACATTTTCATGATGCTGTCTGAGCCTTGCTTTGGGAGCACAAGGGAGGCAGCTACAGACATCCCACTCAATCTTTTATCCTCAGCACTCTGGCAACTCATGTATCTCTACACTGACTGCTGGCCCCTGGGGGGAAATCTCTGACCAAGGCTGAGTCTATAAGGGTAGCCCAGGTCCTACATTGACACAGGTCCTCACCCTGAGTCCACAGCTTCCCTGGGATGCTACCCTGATATCTGCCTTTCTGATCTCCTTCACTCTCTGTGAGCTTGTCTGTAGAGTCCAGGGTATTATTTTTTATGTCGTTTCTCATTTTGTGGAGTACCCCTACACACACAGCCTAGTTTGGGGCCTAGTAAGCAATTCAGATGAGGTGGTTATAGAATTTAAAAGAGAGGTGGAAAGGAAGGAAAAGCACCATCCCCCACCCCTCATACTTACACTCTGACACTGCGTCTACAATAGCATCACATTTAAAAATCAGCACAATATTTAAAAAAAAAAAAAACAGAACCTGTTCACACAGAATGTTTCACCAGCAGTTGAGAGGGAATCACAATAGAAAGCAAATGGAATGCCACATCTCTAAAATGACATCAGTCCGCCAGCTGTCATTGTTTGCAAACACAGCCAGCACCTAATGGCCCATTTGTACAAACACGTAATCAGTCAATAGCCAGAGGGAAGATATGGCTAACTTTTGATCCAGCTCACACTCTTGAGAAGGAAGCTCTGCTGCCCCTAGAAAACAGAGAAGAGCTGGAGGGCGGGCCCTGAAATCTTCTCCACAGGGGGCGTTTTCTCTATGTCCTTGTTCACTGCCACTGGTTTTGGCTTCACAGGTCTCTCCTCCCACTGTCAATCATCACTGGTCACTGGTGGTCTCTGGGTTTTGTTTTGTTTTTTTTTTTTTTCACATCGTGTTTGGTAACTCATTTGCAAATAAAAATTCCTTTTCCCACAGACAAGATGGCTGTTAAGGTATTTCCTCAGCTAGTCTGCTAAGACAGTCATGTGGCTTAGGGACCTTGTACTCTGCTAATGAAAGCCAGGTCAAATAGACACTGCCTCCTGTGGACAGCTGGCAACTCACTTTCTCCTGCACTCTCCTCCCTACCCTTTCAAGCCTCACACCATCCCTCCAGCACTAACACACTAGCTTTAAAATGACCTTGCCCTTTTCTCTGCTCTTCCCAAAGGCCAACTCTGTCCTCTCTGATTCTCAGAAAACCAAAAGACAAACCCATTAATTAATAATGAAGCATGAACGATAAGAGAGGCCAACTGTTCTACCACAAAGCAGAAAATAGGTAGGCTCTTTGAGTCCTTTCCTGGGTTGTCATCGTTTTTTTCTGAAAGATGGTATTGCCAAGGCCGGCAATTTTAGCTCCGAAAGTTTAAGAAAACAATTACTGCAGCTGAACACTCATCAGGCTTCAGAAAGATCTGAACACTCCTCAGGCCTTCAGAAAGATCTGCACATCCATGGGGCTCAAAACACATGCACACTCACCCCAGACAGGCTTCTAAGGGATGACAGCGAAAAGCACAGGCCCTGCAGAGTGCCATAGACTACAGATTGAGGCTGGGTTTGAAGGTGGAAAATCTGCTCTGTCTGGAAGACCTCCCTGAGTCACAGAGTTGGAGCTCTTCTTCGAGTGTGCGCATAACCACCATTTCCAAACCTTCTGCAAACAATCACTGCAACTTACAATCTTATAAGTGGTTGTATATTAACCGAATTTCAGTTGTACCTGGTGGCACATGACTGTAATCTCACACTTGAGAGGCTGAGGCAGTCAGGCAGTGGTGGTGCACGCCTTTAATCCCAGCACTTGGGAGGCAAGGCAGCCGGATTTCTGAGTTCAAGGCCAGCCTGGTCTACAGAGTGAGTTCCAGGACAGCCAAGGCTACACAGAGAAACCCTGTCTCGAAAAAAAACCAAAAACCAAAAACCAAAAAAAAAAAAAAAAAAAAGAGAGAGAGAGGGAGACTGAGGCAGGAGGAGCACTGTAAATATGAGGCCAGCCTGGGATACATACATAGCAAGACCCTACCTTTAAAAAACAAAAGCAAAAACAAAACAACAACAACAACAACAAAAAAAAAACATGGAGAAGAAAGGTGGACATGAAGTTCCACCTCAGCCAGTCAGTTTTCTTTATAGGTGTGGCCTTCTATGGGTCAACCAACCCCAGCAGAAGGCCATACTTCTAAGAGTATATGGGCAGCACTGGAAATGATGGGCTACAAACAACAACAGAGACAACACGAATTTGGGCAAGTAGAGATGTGAGGGTGAATCTGAGAGGATCTGGAGGAGGGATGAGTATGATCTAATAACATGTATGACATTCTCAAATAACTAAGAGAGGGAGAGAGGGGGAGGACAGGGGAGGGAGGGATGTAGGAGGGAGAGAGATGGAGGGATGGGAGAGGGAATGGGGAAGAAGGGAGAAAGGAGGGAGGGAGGGGGAGGAAGGGAGGGGAGGAAAAGGGGAAGGGAGGGAGGAAGGGAGCAGAGAGACAAAAACAAAGACAGAGGCAGAAAAGAGAAAGCAGAAAGATAGGCAGAGAATGAGGCAGAGAGAGAAAGAAGAAAAAGGAAATGGAGGAAGAGACTGGATAGTGGAGAACAGAGGTGAACGGAGGGTCAGAGAGAGAGAGGATTTCATAGTTAATATTTTTTAAGAACAATTCAAACATTGATTAGAGAAGCCACAGAGTTAAATGAGTCTCCTTGACATTTATTTCATGGGTTACACTTGTTCCCTTTAACTTCAATATGGGCATCAGAAGAAGGGCGGAAAACCAGACAGCTCTTAGCACAGCGGCCTCTGAGGCTGCAGTCTTGCCCTGTGCACGTGTACAGTCTGTCTCTTAATGTCCATGTACTTTGTTTCATGGATTTAAAATTTTAAATGCAGCCTCTCTGATTCTTAGGAAGTTGACTGGGAATTAGAGCTTCCCAATTAAAACCATACCATCAACTGTATCTTCTAGGCCTGATACTTACCCAGATTCTGGTTTCCACCCTGCCATGCATTAACTCCATTTTAGGTAGCTGGGCAGCCCTTGGTGCACAGTAAGGAGCCTTGGGCACCCAGCTAGAGCCAAGTAAAAGCTCAGATCAGGAGTCTAAACGCACATACATTGTCAATTTTAAAGGGGTGGGAAACCAGTGGATTGTGTTAATTTTTTTTGTTACAATCATATTAGAGTTTTCTCATGGTGGCTATACCATATTAAAATATGGATTTTTCTAAAAAGCTCCTGTTGTGTACATAGTGAATCTGAAATGGAAAATTTCTATTGCAATAACAGTTGTCACCGAACTTTCCTGACTGTACTGCTCAGCCACAGTGTTCCCAGGGGGAGGCCCACCTGGGGTGGCTTGAACTCAGGATGCTGTCCCCTCTGGGCTAACACCAGCTTCTCACTTCTGCACAAGTCCTCAGTTCACTTGCACACTGGATTTGAAAGATGGACTTTTAAGACCTAGTCTATGGGTGAAATGCTTTTATAGATTTTTATGCAGAAGGGACCCGGGTTTAATAGAGTTTTTCACTTAATTAATATTTATTGACTGAGTCCTGAGTAAAAGGGACTTAAAAAGGGAGGGAGTAGATGAAGCTCAGCTCCCTCTCGACCATGTAAGAATCACCTGAGAGGAAGAAATAAGCGTTTGAGCAAATTATGCAAAGCAACACAGGAGATTCAAAGGGCTCACAGAAGGACGAAGGTTATCTGAGAAAATTCTGTGATGGTTAGCACTTGGGCAGAGTTGACTAAACAAAGCGTTGTCCAGCAAATGCGGGGATCTGGTGGGAGGTGAGGCCAAAGGGAGAGACACTCTGAGACTGATCCTAGGCTCAAGGAAATAGGGCCATCAGAGGAAAGTCTGGGTGTGCATGAGAAGCTGAAACTCACTCTTGTAACCCCATTGGGAGGCGTGGGAAGGTAAGCCTGACAGAGGACACCCTGTGGGGCAGACCAGGAGACCTAGGGCTCAACTGCTAGCAGGGCGAAGACACATCAAGACGAGCACCCAGTTTTCATGGTCCTGATAACATTTAATGCTGGCATTGTTCTTACAATCCTAATGACTTTAGTTGGCACAGACATAATTTACAGGAATATTTGCTTTTAACGGCTAGTTCATTGCCAGGGAATATTTGTTTATTTTACTAGGTCCCTATTCTTACACAAACCTTCATCAGGTTAACACAGCACCCTACTGCCTGCTCACAGCATCAAAATAAAATTTAGGCAACTTTACAAATCACTAACAACAATAATGAAGGGAGTAGAAACCCAACAGTCCAGAATTACAACAATTTGAGGAGATCCGTGCTTTTAACCTACACCCAGTTTACTGGTTTATTCTGGATACACCCATTTCTGAATTCCTCAGTACGCACAAGAATAAACAGAAGTCTACACTAAGCTCTGTCAAAACATTGGGATTTAATGCCATGTTTCAAAAAAAAAAAAAAAAAAAAAACCCAAGAATATCTGTATCATAACCCTGACTTTCCCAGCACTGAAGCATCCCCCTGGGTAAGTATGATTTAGGTCATATTAAAGCAAGATGATGGAATTGTTTTCTTGTGCTAGGGAGGGAAGGTCAGATATAATCAGCTGCCTTAATGCGGCAGTGACCATCTCTCTCCAACTCAGCAAAATACACCATACTCTAATCCGTCAGAATTCAATTATTTGTATAACTGATATTGAATTCTTTTATTTATATGAAAGAACAATTTCTTGGTTTTTTTCCTCCTCCAATTTGACCACATGACCAGAAAAAGATACACAAATTTATCATTTATTCAGTGCTTACATATCTGTGGTGACATTTCCTATGATGGAAATATTTCTTTTCTTTCTTCCTACAGCTTAGGTTATCAGAGATACTGGTAAATATTTTCTGATTTGCTCATTAACTGAGGAATATGTCAGTAAAAGAAAAAAAATATTTGATAAAGAAAACACCAAGTGTCTTGTGCTGACTTTAAAAGACTTGACAAGTTCTTAAGGTTAACTTTAATTCGTTTCTGATTTTTAGAAAACACTAAAGTGAGCTGGCTGGATACAGACTACACAAGCAAGCATTCTCCAAAGCACAGTTCAAACTGGGGGTGGGGGAGTCGGGGGGTAGGGGTGAGGGGAAAAGAGGGGAGCACCCTGACAAAGCCAGCCACTCAAGCATAAAAGTGGGGACCTCAGTATCAGGACAGACTCAGCAAAGGCTGGCTTGCAGGAGGTTCCTTATTTATAAACTACCACGCCAGTTTCTTAACTGTGATATCCTTGGATAACCAATTACAGATTTGAAAGTTACCCCAAATCATGTTCCTGACTTCCTAAAGGCAGAGCATTGAATCCTGGTCATTTGCTGGAAAGTGTACTTGGGCTGTATTTTGACTTCCTTTTTAAATATAGATGAATAGTTTTTAAGTGTAAACATCCGAAGGCATTCCCTCTCATTGACAGGCATGCTAGCACATCGCACAGCCACAACTAATTCCTGAGGAATAGCCCCAGGAAGTGGCATCATTTAAAGGGCTGGAGACTACCGTTATTCTCCACTCTCCTTTCGTTGCTAATTACATTTTTTTACAGAATGTTAGCAAGCCACTGAACGCTCATCACAAAAGCAAAAGTGATTCCTAGTGTTCTGTGGCCGCGCATTTGACTGAATTACATGCAATTTGCTTCCAAAAGGAGATCCACTTCATTTGTAGGTTATTTCTCAGGAGTACCACCAGTTCCAGCCCAGAATGGAGGACCTCAAAACTATCATTTTCAATTGCCATGGTCGAGGGAGGGGTAGAGGAGGGAGTAAGAAGTGCAGCGATTAGCCACCCATAAGAAGGTTCCCCACACTCCTCCTCCCACAAGGCCGGCGTCAGTCAGTCGCCTGCATCTGTCCCCACCTCGCCCCCTCCTGTCTGCGCAGCGCTGGCACCCAATGGTAGGCCCAGGAGAAGACAAACAGAACCCAAGTGCTAGCTACAGACACTTAACATTCCTAACTTTTTTCCTCTCTTTCTCACTGTGTGTGCCTCAAAGGTAAGCAGAGAAGAAGAAAAAAATTACAAGAATATGAAATAAGTCTTCGTAGCCAAGGGTGTCCTGGAACTTTAAAATCTCCCCCAGAGTCACAATGACTACCTTACACATACTCACGCTAGCCTCTCTACTGTCACGCTCCTCAGCAAAGGCTACTTCCCAGAGCTGAGCTCCAGGGCGCGCCTGTCCCTGGGTGCAGGACAGTGTGCATCCTTCTGCACTCGGCCCATTCGCTTCCCGCATCCCTGCCCACGCCCCTGGCCACGCGTCGCGCAGTGGGTCCCAGGTGCCAGGATGCTGCGGAGCGCTCGCACATTACACACACCACCCAAGTTCCGAGGAGAGCCAAGCCCCACGCCCGAGGACCTCAGGGGCCTCCCGAGTGCCCACGCCCGTGGCATGGCAGCGCTTACCTGTCCGAGCGGTGCCACGCGTGCCCCCGCGCACTCTGGTTGCGCGGTAGCTGCAGGGCTGGCGGGGCGGCGGCGGGACCGAGACAGCGGCTCCAGAGGCGTCAGTCAGGCTGGAGCCTCCTCCTCGGCCGCCCGCGTGAGTGCGCCGCGCTGGAAGGGCGCCAGGCGGCCGTGCGCGCAACCCCAGCCAGGAGGGGCCAAGCGCCCTGGCTGCGCTGCGCTCCCCCGCCCCGCCGCGCACCCGCCCGCCCTGCACATCATGCCTGCAGATAGCCTTCAGGGACAGAGAAGTCTCCCGGTCATCCCCAGAAGTCTCCTTCCCATCTGGATGGACTTCAGACAGCAGAGGGAGGGGGCTGCCCTCCCCCTCCCCCCAGGCAGACAGGACCACCAACCGTGCCTGTCTCCCGAACTGCAGTCTTGGTCCCTGGAGGCCACGCTTACTGACTGTCTGTTCCTCTGAGGCGTGACTTGCCCTGGCATCAGCCCAAGAACGTCTAAAGGAGCTTAGTGGCAAGCAGAGTTTCAAACTAGCCCTGTAATATGTAGGTTGTGATTTCTTATCCAGTGTATAATACATGCTACCCAGTCTACTCATGATATACATCATGGGCACAAGGAACCTTCCTGCCCAGTGGCCTGGCTGTCTCCTAGGTTGCCTGCCTCTGAAATGCCGCTTGGAAAGTGGCACCAGTGTGCCAAAGGTCTTTGATTCCCCACCAAACCTTACAGGTCTTCCAATAGGAAGAGGATGGTACAGGGCCACCTCAGTCAGCCCCAGAGCACAAACAGCCTCCAAGAGGCCGAGGCATCTTTGAAATGCAAATGAAAGTCCTTCGGTTGAACTTCTTTTCCTAATCCCCAAACCACCGATTTCTGGAACATAGTATTTTTTGCAACATCATCCAAGTGTAGCCCTGGAGGGCCTTGCTTATAAAAACCTATCACAGAAAGTTTAACTTCAAATCGAAAGTGTCTTTCTACACCTGGCTTATATACCATGCTGCAATCGCGGTATAACCGGGTATAATCGCGGTTTGTGATTGACCTGGGAGAGGAAGAAACCCCAGAAGAAATACTGTCCAGTGGCCGAACTTTGAAAGCCATGGGCTGCTGAGGGCTGTGCTTTGCGTGCACTTTGAGGCAAGTAAACTAATTAGGTTCTCTGAATTGATACCTTGTGACTCAGGGATTCCCTCCCACTCCCCAAATGATACTAAAGAAATGGTCCAATCAGTTCCCTCCTTCCATGGGAGCACAACGCATTAGAAGACCTCTGCAAGGCAGGTTCATGCTTCTGCAACAGAGGCTGTGAATTCACAGAAGTCTCCTAGGGGTGGGGGTGGGACAGGCCTTTGTGTGTACTCTGTCCTTTCCCTAATGGTTAGGGAGATAAGACAGTAAGACCTGGTGAGATTCAAGAAAGAGCAAATACCAGCCCTGGGAAGAACACTCATACTGATGGATTCTTCTGACTCTCATCTCAAATCTATCTTCTTCTGCTATATTTTTTTGATCATTTAATAGAAACATCATTCTCTTCCACCAAAACACTGTGTTATACAAATGCACAGGAAACCAGACTGTCAGCAGTTGTGATGTGGTGGTAATTCCCTTATAATTTTGGTTAGGGACCTGAAAAACCACAGCTAAAATTTCCATTTTCTGAGAGAGTATACCTATTGGGCAGACTGTGAGCATCCTTGCTGTCCCCTCCTCTGCCCACATCTGTTACATGCACAGAGCTACAGCTGGGCTCTGAAGCATCCTGCCAATCTGTGTATGAAATGCCTGGGCTCCGCTGTGTGGCATGTTTGGGAAGTGGTTTGTTGAGAAATCTAGCTTATTGGCAACATAAAACTGAAGAGGATATAGGTACCCTGGCTCCTTCTCTGGATGGTCACGAAGTGACCACATTCTCCTTTGTCACATGCTCTCACCATGGGCCCAAACAGAGCCAACCCTCAGAGCCAAAATAAGCTTTTCCTCTGCCTCAGTTATCAGAAGTGTTCTGTCACAGTGATGGAAAACTGACTTACATCCAGCACAGTCATCAGTTGATGTCTACCCTCGGCTCTGCATACATCTCTCATATGTTGTATTTGGTCCAGCTTTGGAGCGGTTCTGCTCACAGTCGTAACTGTACCCTGCCCACCTCTTCCTGCTACTTCTTTGCATTACTTCTATACACGGTGACCAAAAATGCTAGAGCAGTGACATCAGGGAGGGAAGATTTATTTCCGCTCTTGATCTGAGAGGGTGCAGTCCATCACGGTGGAAAAGCACTGTGTTGAGTATTGGAAGCAGCTTGTAGCTATGCAGCTGGAGCAGGAGGTAGCTGGTTTTAGTATCCTGGCAGGAAGATGAATGGCCTAGAACTCTCAACCCCTCTGTACATCTGACAACTATATCTCATTCCTAGGTGCTTTCTGTTGCTATAATAAAACAGACCCAACCCAACCTAAGGATGAACTGGTTTATTTCATCTCATAGCTCACAATCCACCATGAAGGGCAGTCAGGGAGGATCCTGGAGCAGGAACTGAAGCAGAGGCCATGGAGGAAGGTTGTTTACTGGCTCACTCCCCTTGGCATGCTCAGCCTGCTTTCTCTCTAACCCAGGAGTACTACCTGCCCAGAGGTGGCACCACCCACAGTGATCTGGGCCCTCCCACATCAATCATAAGTTAAGAAAATGCCCCAAGGACTTGCCAGCAGGTCAGCATTGTGTCAACTGAGGTTCTCTCTTCCCAGATGATCCTAGTTTGTGTCAACTTGAAAGAAAAAACGAAACCAAAAACAAACAAACAAAACCAAAAAACAAACAAAAAAACTGACTGGCACCACTCAAAACTGGGCAATCTTCTAGAGACCAGGTGTTTGAGCATGAGGCTATGGGGACATTTCTCACCTCGGAGAAACAGGGAGGGACTAAGATGAGCAAAGGGGAGAGTCTTGATTTAGCAATGAAGGGCAGACAACTGTCTGCCATGAAAGCCCCTGACCCAGAACTTACCGAGTGCTGCACAGGCACCCTCTGCTTCCATCCACACATCTTGCAAGGTAAGGTTATTAGTTCTGTCTTATAGCTGAAGATCCTTGGACTCAAAGCAGCCAGCACACAGTTGAAACTCCAGTCAGCCCGAGTTCAGACCCCAGGCAAAAAAGCAGCACACCTCCTGGCCCTGCCAGAGTTCACACGGAACAGTAAAGTGTGTGAACAAAATGTGACACCATGTCTTAGTTAGGGTTTTACTGCTGTGAACAGACACCATGACCAAGGCAAGTCTTATAAAAGGCAACATTTAATTGGGGTTGGCTTACAGGTTCAGAGGTTCAGTCTATTATCAAGGCAGGAACATGGCAGCATCCAGGCATGCATGGTGCAAGAGGAGCTGAGAGTTCTATATCTTCATCTGAAGGAAGCCAGGAACAGACTGGGCATCCTCAGACAGCAAGGAGGAAGATCTCCAAGCCCACCCCCACAGTACACACTTCCTCCAACAGGGCCACACCTCCTAATAGTGCCACTCCCTGGGATGAGCATATACAAACCATCACATACCAGGTGTTCCCTGATCAGGCAGGGGAGGCAGATGAGTCCTCACTTGCTCATCTGGGGTATGGGGAGGACCATGAACTTACATTCCTTCTACAGGGAGTTGGAGGAGACAGCCTGTTACGAACTGGGGTATGTTTGCAGGAGATAACATCTATAACTGTATGGAAAGATGGTTTCGCTGGGAAAAGCACTTACACACAATTGATAGCTGAGTTTCATCTTGTAACCTCTGGGTGTGAGCCAGGTCACCTATGCTCTCAAACTCTACACAAGTCATATACAGAGCCCCAGCCTTAATGCCAGAGAGAAGGCCGAGGGTACCATGCATGAACCTGATGAGGCTGTGACCTTATCAGAGCAATGCTGAAGAAAACTTACAGAACAAGTCTTCTAAATTTTTAATCTCTGGAGGGTGTGTGGTGTCTTGGTTAAGAGTTTTATTGCTGTGAAGAGACACCATGACCATGGCAACTCTTAGAAAGGAAACATTTTTATTGGGGCTGGCTTACAGTTCAAACGTTTAGTCCATTATTGTCATGGTGGCACACAGACAGACATGGTGCTGGAGAAGGAGCTGAGAGTTCTATATCTTGATCTGAAGGCAGCAGAAGACATGCTCCACACTGGGCACAACTTGAGCATAAGAGATCTTAAAGCCCAACCCCACAGTGACATACTTCCAACAAGACCACACCTACTCAAACAAGGTCATACCTCCTAATAGTGCTACTCGCTGTGGGCCAAGCATTCAAACACATGTGTCTATGGGGGCCATTCCGATTCAAACCACCACATTCTGTTTCCAGGCCCCCACAGGCTTGTAGGCATAAATAACACAATGTAAAATGCTTTCAGTTCAACTTCAAAAGTCCCCACAGTCTATCACAGTCTCAATGATGTTTAAATGTCCCAAGTTCAAAGCCTCTTCTGAAATTCATTCAATCTCTTAACTGTAATCCCCTATATCAAAATCAAAACAGATCACATACTTCCAACATACAGTGGTACAGGATATACATTATGGTTCCAAAACATAGGGAAGAGAACACAGGAAATACTGAACCAAGGCAAGACCAAAAGCCAGCTGGGCCAACTCCAAATTCTGCATCTCCACGTCTGATGTCAAAATGGTCTTCAGATCTCCAGCTCCTTTCAGCTTTGTTGACTTCATTCTCTCGAGCCGATTCCACTCCGTTAGCAGCTCTCCTCAGCAGCTATCCCATAGCTCTGGTATTTCTAATCTCTTAGATCTCCAAGGCTTCACCTTCAGTTTCCCACAATGGCTTCTCTGGGCCTCCATGCAGGCCCACCCGCCACATACCTGGCTCAGCAGCTTTCCTTAGTCACAGAGGAAGAGTCCATAACCCCTTTCTTTTATTCTTGACTTTAAAGTCAAAACCACATGCTCAAGTTACCAAGTTCTGCTGCTTGCTGGGGCTGGGACATGGCCTTCTTATTCAATTATGTCTTCACCAGCTGTTTTTCATGGTTTCCTTCATTGCCTAAGCTTGGCTGTCCTGGATCTTTCTCTGTGGACTAGGCTGACCTTAAACCCAGATAACTGCATGCCTCTGTCTCCCAAGTGCTGGGATTTCAAGTTGAATATCACCATGCCCGGACCTAAACTGCTCTTAGATTCCCTATGATGTCAGAAATCATTTAATTCTGTTTTATTATTTTTTATAATTTACTGGCCTTTACAGTATCTCAAATTCTGGTATGAAATAAATATACTTATCATTCCTTAGCTACTACTTTTTTGATAAAGGGTTCCCAAGGGTTGAGATACAGCTTAAGAACAGTCTTGTCTGAATTGCCAAGAATGTTTGATGCCAGCAATGAAAAGTAAGGGAAAAAGATGAAGAGCAAACAGACTTTGCACAGAGCGTAAATCCCAAAGGTTGCCCTTTGGCTGTGGGGCGGGACGGCACAGCATACACAGGCAAAGTTAGGAAACGAACGGACAGCAAGGGAGTGAACACCTTCAGCACAGAGACGCATTCACATTTTTATTACAATTTCCTAGCATTCTGAGTCACAAATAAAGTCTCTTTGACAAAAGGGAAACCCATATTTAAACTCATAGCCATCTTTCATCTTTAATCGACTGTCACAGGGTTGTGATTTAATCATGATTATAAAAAACTGTGCAAGTACCTTAAAAAAAAATTGCTTCTGTCTTTGGTCTCCAAGTGTCTGTCTCAGAACCTTAAGTGACAGGAGCCAAAATACAGACTGCTAAATAAAAGAAAATCTAACTGATGACACAAATATTTAAAAAAAGACATCACGTGGTTTCCTCGTAGCAGTTAATTCTTAAGAACATACAAAGGCAGATAGTGAGAACAGGTCCATCGAAGTTTTATTGAAAATCTTGATTTCAAGTAAAATTGCATGAGACTGTAGGATAAAAATGCAGTCCAGCTCTGCCAGCAAACTAACTCACTTTCCTTGTTTGTTCGATCCTCCAGGCACCCGTCAGATACCGAAGTCGGATAAAAAGCAGGTCTTTGCCCATTTGTAGCCAGCTCCAAAATGGAACTAACTTAGAACCTGCAATTAAAAATAAATTAAATTAAACCGGGAGAAATGTACAGTAGTTTAGAGCTGTAACCTACAAGTCAGGCTGCGGCTGGGGCTGAAAGGTTTTCTACACGTGTGAATGCCTGGATGTGCACACACACACACACACACACACACACACACACACACACGCACACACACACACACACACACACACACGCACACACACGCCCATACACGTGTGAGACGTGGCATGTGGTGGGAGAGTCACTGACCTTTGTGAGCATCTAGCATTTTAAATATTTAATTTTCTTTTTTAATTACAAAACTGAAGTCGTTCTCCTCCCAAATAAAGCCAGGTGTGTGAGGGTGAAGAGACGCAGGCGACTCTCAAGTGTGAAAGTCTCAGAGGTCACGGGGAAAAGGGACTGTGCACAGACAGTGCACTAGGAACTGAGTGGCAGCTCCTTCTGGACGGCTTAGCCCCACACAGTGCTCTGTTAGTACTCAGCCTGAGGACCTCGCTACTGGAAACGTGGGTCAGGAGGCGGCCCACTGAAGAACACGAGCCAGCAGACTCAGACAACAACAGCACTGCCTGGTTAAGGACCAGCTGTAAACAGTACACTCACCCTCAATTTCAGTCCAGTTGACAGCAACTTCTGCTATTGGGATTTGAAGAAACTGTGCTATGTACAACAGTTCTACATCAAATGCCCTGAAACAGAGAACAAGATATTCAGTGCGTGGCCACGCAACATCTAAGTGAGAATGCTGACCCTCAGCCAAGGTCAGAAACCCTCAGATGAAATCGGCCTTGTGTGCTCACATAGACTCCAAGTCAGCCACTTTCTTCTCAGCTTTACCCACATCACCAGAGCCAGGGACCCTGTCCCCTCCCTGTGCTACCTGGAACAGGGTGGGTCCTGGCAGCTGTGGAAACCTAGACTGGAAGGCTCTGGTTGTGACAGGTATACCCACAGGGGTTACTCTGTCCCAACATGCATGGTTACAGCCATGCCTTGCTTGGGTCCCTCCTTTCACCCAGAACTAGATCTGCAGATCCAACACATTCATCATGAAAACAAAACCAGGTAGTGAGAGCCAAGGAGACTTGGCCACAGGAGGGTCAGGGATTCAGAAGGGTGGGTCAGCCTTTGGGAACTGAGAGTCACAGTACAGGACCCCAGGGCAGACACCTGCAACCGAAGACCACCTACTTCATACCACACCTATGTTAATGTAGGAAGTAAAGATTTAAAACACACAGACACACACAAATACTTTAAATTTGAAGCTACAGTGTAAGAGAATTTTTTGTAGTTTACATGAAATCTATTTCTAGAGAAGATGACAGACCTTTGAAGACAGATATACAAGAGTGACAGAGACATCAAACATGGCACATATTACACAATTATGCAGCTACCCACCAGAAACAAGTCACACAGAAATTGTGACTAGCGCCCAGGAAGAACCTTTTAGCAGTATTTCCTGGGCACTGACAATGCTCCAGGCACTACTCATAGTAGAACAGGTTAATGAGTCAAGTCAGGATGATTCCTTCTCCAAAGCCCCCCAGCCCACCCTTCAAAGCTAGATCTGAAGTCCAGGGCCTCATGCATGCAAGAATCCTTCCAACTAAGTGACAGGCCTCCAAGAGCATACGCTTGAAGGAAAGAATCCTGACTAAGTAATGGTCCAGAGGAGAGAGAACCACAGTTGTGATGCCACTGTAACAGTGCATGGTTGGGGAAGGGGAGGAGCAGTCCCCTCTGAAGGTCATGGAAGCCTCTGCATGGTTGGGGAAGGGGAGGAGCAGTCCCCTCTGAAGGTCATGGAAGCCTCTGCATGATTTGCAGCAGAGGGGCGAGTGTTGCTACAAAGACCCCCTGGGGCTACATGGAGGTGGTAGAGATGAAGAGAAACTAACAGGTTGGCCACAGCTGGACACATGCAGGGGCCGAGTCAATGTCAGCACTAATTCAGGAGGCAGGAATGACACTGAAACATGTGTGACAAAAGAGGGACAAGATGGGGGAAGATGAAGTAGCCACAGTGGGTGGGGTGGATGGGACTGGGGCTGAAGCATAGGCAGGGTCAGTGGACAGGATCTGAAGGAAGATAGGAAGGGTGAACACAGGAGAGAAAAGAATTGGGAAAGGCTAGGTTTGAAGATGGGAGGACTGAGAGAGAGAGAGAGGCACAGAGAGACAGACAGACAGACACACAGACAGACATACACAGAGACAGAGAGAGAGAGAGAGAGAACACTCAGCAATCAACAGTCAGGCTGCAGAGAAAGACCTGCCCCTGGGAAGGGAGTGTGAAGAAGAAGGAGGACTAAGGAGACAGGGTGAACTCTAGCCTAGGCTTAGATGAACACGGAACAGATGTGTCAATCTGGCTCCATCTGGATATTCATCACGCGATGACAAGCCTGTCTCCAGTTGTTTGGATACCCACTGGGAAGGCAACATGATACCTTCCAGTCAGAAACATACCATCGTTCAATGTGCAGAGATGAGAAGGTCCTGGCCGCTGCTTCTCGGGTCAGTAATTTGAATCCGCACTGTGTGTCCCTGATTCCTTTGACACAGAGGAACCACACCAGGAAATGGAATCCATACATAAGAAGAGTCCGGAAGTAAGAACGCTAAAACAAAGGCAGAAGAGAAATGATTTACCATTTCTGGAGACATTGAGGACAGCACTTAAAACATGGGGCTTGAGGGGTTGGGGATTTAGCTCAGTGGTAGAGTGCTTGCCTAGCAAGTGCAAGGCCCTGGGTTCGGTCCTCAGCTCTGAAAAAACAAAAAAAAGTGTGGCTGGTTCAATGTACCTCCAGTGTGGACGGCATCGGGGCAAGGGCACTTGAAACAGGCTGCTGCTTCAGAAGCAGAGCACTATGGGAGCAGTTACTGATTCCTGGGCCTGGGTCTGAGAGCACAAGATCAGGACCGGAGGGGACGAGCCTTGCAGTTGTCTGTTTTTAAATCATCATCAAACCGGGCTGACCATAAGGACAGTGCTCACTGAGCAGGCTTGAGTTCTGGCTCCTAGGCTGATTAGCACAACATCCCAAGTAAACTACAGCAACTGTTTCCTCAGCTAGAGAAAGCACTTACCCTTCAGAGTTCTGAGGAGAGCAGAACAGAGTTATGGCACAGCTGCAAGCCATGTGCTTGGCCAGAGAGTACTGGGAACTCAGTAACAGTTTTACAGAGAAGGCTGTGGGCTTTTCTCTCGCCACAGGGCCCCTTTTGAGATAGAAGCCTCCTCCAATGCTGCCACCTGCAACCACATGTTCTGATACAGGTGGAGGTGGGAAATCTCATCTTAAAGACACTTTGGGAAGCTCACACTGCATACTCAGCACCTTCCACATAAACCTGAGGGGAACTAAACTCCCAAAAGAATGATCACACTAAAGAAAGAGGCCAGACAGAAATGCAAAGACAAGAAAGTGGAAGCCAACGGTGATAAACGGAACCCGCCAACTGCTATGCTTGACCACTCTCAGTGTGACCTACAAAGGAGCAGCCTCCACCCAGAGGCTTTGGAGACTTGTGTCTTTCTAACAGGGAGTCATGAGCCTGACAATCTTCAGCTAAGTATTTTCCTTAGAGACGTGAAACAAATATTTAAACTCTGAACAAAATTCAAAATATACTCTGAATAGAACCTACCATAAAAACCTGGGACCAGGAATGTTTCAGGGTTTGTGCTTTTTTTCTTATTTTGGAATTTTCACACACATTCTCTCTCTCTCTCTCTCTCTCTCTCTCTCTCTCTCTCTCTCTCTCT
>JANHMN010000001.1:92748094-92761027 GCA_030674055.1 Rhabdomys pumilio
AAAAAAAAAAAAAAAAAAAAAAAAAAAAAAAAAAAGCTTTTCAAAATCTGCTTTCTGAATGAGTTACAGGCTCCTTTGCAAACCATGTGGCAGAGTTCAGTTGGCAAATATGTCCTCTTCTACATATCAGCAGGGATCTGCCACGTTTCTATAGCAATGGCAAAGAAAATGCCAGGGTGCCTGATTCTGGAGCAAAAAAAACGATCCCTGGCCAAAATGAACAGATTGCGGTCTGGGCCTGTCTTTTGCTCACCCGTCGTCCCTAGTCTTATGGATCCACTATTCTCTTTCCATCTGCAGTACAAACGGGAAACCCAGGAAGAAGGCAGGGGAGTAGGGTGAGGGGTGACAGGCGGGGGTTCAGGGGCAGGAGCCCGGAGTAGCTGGGCGGAGGCTTTGGGCACTCAGATAAGGTTACAAAGGGGAAACAAAGGTTCAAGATTTCAGGGAATCTGAGGCCAAAGGGGCCAAGTCCAAGAGGGAAGCGCGGAGAGGACACCCGGAGCACGGGACTCCATCACGGTCTCACCAGAATGAGCGCAGCAGCCACCAGCGCCACGCCGAGCCCCACCAGCTGCAGAAGCAGCGTAGCCATCCCGCAGCTCCACACTTGCGGAAGCGCCTTGCGGCACAGTGCCCCGCCCCGCAGGAGCGGCCGAGCTGGCCCGCGCCCGCCGCCCGCAGCGCCCCCGCCTGACTGCGCCACGCCACGGCAGGAAGCGGACGCCTGCCGCAGCGCCCCCGCGCGGCTCCGCTGAGGATTGCAGGCCGGTCACCGAGTGCGGCGAGTAAAGCACCGGCCTCACCCACACGCCGTGCAGCGCAGCCATCTAAGGATGCCTGGCGCCGTGGGGTGTTTTAGAGTCACCCCTTTTTATTTCGCGCGCCTGCGTGAGTGTGTTTGTGCACGAGCGCGCAGGCCCGTGGGGACTGGGGCGTGGGACCCCGGGGGGTTGGCGTCGCAGGCGGTTGTGAACAGTACCGACCCGGCGCTCCCCCACAAGCCTGGTTCTAACTAGGTGCTAGCGGGACGCTCTGGGTGGCAGGGCTGATGTTCATGCCCCGTGAGCGGGAAAACGGCAGTCTCCCGCAGTACTTGTCTAACCCAGGATTCCTCCGGCTTGTGCCTTGAACTGGAGGCACGCCTAGCAAGGGGAGGGCGCAGGCGCGGAGGGCTGCGCAGGCGCAGCGCGGGCAGGAAAATGGCGGCCGGGTTCAAGTGAGTGGCAGCGCGCGAAAAAAGGCCCGGGTGTGGCGCGTGGCGGCGGGCGGGGGACCCCGAGGATTCGTGGGGCCGCGGGAGGGCTCTGCCCACTCGAGACCCTGAGGGACAACGTACCCAGGACGATCCCGACCTCTTAGCCGAGCGCCACACAGCTCTCCACGCAGTGCCGCCTTCGGAAGGGACTGTGAAACCTTTGGGGGCGCTCTGATTAAACCCAATGCCGCCCGCGCGTGCAAACTGCAAACTCGTGTCTGCGGTGCGCACCTATACTTGCTGTAACTTTTGGCCGCGTGTAGTTGATGAGGCTAAACGTAGCTCCGGTAACTGTAAAAATACGCTCTTCCGTGGTAAAGTTGCAGGTACTGGCAAATGAGGCTTACTGCGTGAAGTCACGCTGAGTTCCCTGCTTTAGCAACGGTGATGTGACTGACACCCAGGTTAACCCTCTTCTAAGTGTGCCAAAGGCCTTGGACTATGGCACAGTTAAGGTCACCGCTGAAAACTGGTTGCTACTATATGGCTTTTATAAATAAGGTTAACACAGTTTCAAAAACTTGAGCTTGGCGAGATTGATGCGTCAAACACCACACTCTGGGTTTATGCTTTGGGATGCACTGACTTAGACACATTTTAAACATGTTTCAGAACTGTGGAACCGCTGGAGTATTACAGGAGATTTCTGGTGAGTAAAGGTGATTTTTCACATTAGAGTTTTTGGTAGAAACACCACTATGCTTCAATTCATTTAAATGAGTGAGGCTTAAATGTGTTTTCTGCTGCACAAGTGAAATACATATATAACCTATTTCCTTATGAACATTTAGAAAGAAAACTGTCGTCCTGATGGAAGAGAACTTGGCGAATTCAGAACCACAACTGTCAACATAGGTGAAGACAAACTTCCTTTCAGTTGGGTGGGACAGCCCCCACCTTTATCCTTGGTGCCACATAGTTTTTCAGCCAGCTCTACTATGTCTAAGGCATTTGGTGATGTTAAGAGATTTTTACCATCACACCAACCTTGTAGTTGATCTAAACATTAGTTCACATTGGAAGACTGAAGAAAAAGATTAAAAATGCAGTAATACTGTTTTCAAGTCACTGAGCTGAACCTGTCAGAAACTCCAGAGGCAGCTGAAAAGATTTACACTACTTTGTAGGAAACTGTAGTTGTTTTACTTTTTTTTTCTTTTTTAAATGCTTTCCCAGGTTCCATCAGTACGGCGGACGGCTCTGCTCTGGTCAAGCTGGGAAACACTACAGTCATTTGTGGAGTTAAGGCAGTAGGTGTTCTGTCTGTCTGTCTGTCTGGATTCCAGATTAGCTTCATATGAGTGAGGCTGTACTTAATCAGGGGCTGATATTTAGAATGCTATTCCCCCCAAGCTTTTAAAAAAAAAAAAAATTGTGAGCATCATTAATGCTTTATAATGCAAATAATTGAAAATGACTCCTCAGCACTTCATACTTTAAGGTTTTGGCAATATCATTTTTTAAATTAAGAGTGTTACTGTGGTAGGAATAGTAACTGTCTGCTGGCCTTTTTAGGTGTTTCACAGTTACCAATCTCTGCCTCTGAGTAGAAGCAGGCAGAGGTTCATGACAAAGTCTGAGCTTGCTCATGGTACACTGAGCAGCTCTCCTCGCTAGGTCTGTGGTCCAGCTGAAGTGGTAACTATCAGAACACATACTCCTTGCCAGGTTTACACCTGGGACTCAATGTCTTCCCTGGGCCCCTAGGAGTAGGCAGGTACTGTTTGTCTGTCCCTGTGACAGCAGAGGAACGTGAAAGATAAGTTACTTCCCCAGGTCTTGAAGTCTTTTGTGCGGGCCTACGGCTGCACTGGGCTGTTACTGCTACATACCTCACTTCTGGCCACTACTGGCTCCCCAGCCTGGTCATGTCTGTCATTTGGGGAGTAAATTCAGATTTTGGCTGCTGAACAGGTCACAGGGTAGGCGCAATCCCACTGACCCTCGTTGATGAGCAGCACAGTTTGATCACACTGCCCTTTAACCTCCCTGGGAGCCATTGAGAAGGCAGTGCCAGCATCCTTAGGGCCCCTGCCATAAGTCCCCAAGTACATAGGCCAGTTGGCTGAAATGGTCTTTGGTACAGTGTCTGTGAATGGCTAGAGT
Organism: Rhabdomys pumilio; assembly: GCA_030674055.1. Taxonomy (NCBI): domain Eukaryota; kingdom Metazoa; phylum Chordata; class Mammalia; order Rodentia; family Muridae; genus Rhabdomys; species Rhabdomys pumilio. The sequence continues at coordinate 92,751,459 of JANHMN010000001.1, forward strand.
GTCATCTTGTTGAGTGGCTTCTCTTACTTGCATACATCGTTTGCTTTTGTAGGAATTTGCAGCACCACCGGTAGATACCCCCGATAGAGGATATGTCGGTGAGTTAAATAGTCTTATACTTTTAACGAATAATCGAGTAAGTTGAAAGCTAACCCTTGTAGTGAAGTCCTAGCAATTGAGGTAGATAGCAATTCCCAATGATCAGAAGTAGAATAGCCCCCACCCATCCTCCACCCAGGGCTTTCTGCTTATTAGAGCAACGGGAACATCACATGAACTTCCCTTTGCCAACCCCGTGTGGACATTTTTTATTTACATACTCAGTTGCCCTTATTCAAAAAGCCATTATTACAGATTAAATCCTGTCTACACTATTTTTAAAGTACTGTTTTTGGTCTTGGATTATCTTGTCCATGAGGAGGGAAGCAACATTTAAAACTTTACTAGTTGGGTGTGAGCAGAGGACTCTGTTCTGACACTGCCATGTTTCCCCCCTGAAGAGTCTACCCATGGCCAGTCCCCTGTGCTGTGGAGCAGTCCCTTTACTAGTCACCCCAGCTGTCAGGGGTCTAATTTAGTTCACAGCTGCAGTGTTCCTTTCAGTCCCCAATGTGGATCTACCACCGCTGTGTTCATCGCGGTTTCGGACTGGACCTCCTGGGGAAGAGGCTCAAGTAACCAGCCAGTTCATCGCCGATGTCATTGAGAAGTAAGACTATTAGGATAAAGTTTGACTAGGATAAAGTTTGACTACCATTCATTACCACGTGTTTTGCCTTCCCATTTATTGTGTTCTTTGTCATTAAATCAAGCTCACAGATAATTAAGAAAGAGGACTTATGCATTTCTCCAGGCAAGGTAAGAACAGACTGAGCTTTTATAAGCTCTCATGTGGCTGTGTGGTCTACCGTGGTAGTGGGGATTAATCAGCCTTAAACCCTGAGATTTTAGAGTTTAGAAGGAATTCTGTAAAAGTTCATTTTACTCTGGATTTGTCTAAATAAACAATTGCTTCATAAATCCTTTCCAACTAGGTTTTATTTAGTTTAATGAGATGTCATACCCAAGCTGTTCTTTACCTCCTCCTCCCCCATCCTACCAAATGCTGGGATCACAGGTGTATGCCATCACATCAGTTAACAAAGAACATGCTACTGTCTGGGGAGCTAACTTTGAAGCTAAGCTTACACACACACACTTTCTAATAAAAAATGCTTTTATCCCTTAGAACAAACCAGGTTTTGCTCAAGCTGATATTCATGGATAGCACATAGTACGTTCCTACACTGGTTTCCCTTGTGAATTTATAGTGCTAACTGTTCCTGTGAAATCTTCATCACACAGTAGAGAGTACGTATTACAGCTGGGCCTGTCTTGCTAACGTAGCAGCAAGAAGAAAACTTCCTCATTGCATCTGCAGCTCTATTTAGGGAGTAGGCAGGGTTGTCACCTGTCGGTTTGCTAGTCAAAGCCCAGCTTCCCTAACCTGACCATTTTGACTTTCTACTTTTTAAAGGTTTAAGGGGGAAAAAAAAGATCTTAGGCTTTCATCAAGTCTACCTTGTTTTGTCTAACCAATAGTTCTGTAATTCTTAGGACTGAGGAAAAAACACTATGCTGTTATCAGGTCTAATTTCTTCTGTCAATTATTTTAGCTTGCTTGGGTTCTGTACTGTGACCTTATTTGTCTAGACTACGATGGAAACATTTTGGATGCCTGCACGTTTGCTTTGCTAGCAGCTTTAAAGAATGGTAAGCAACCCTAATAAAGATAACTTTCTTGCTAATACAGTCAGACTCCAGCAGGTCAAACCTTTTAAGGGTTTTTCTGGAGATTTAATTATCATTCACATGATTTTTGCTTTGTGAGAAAGAGTACGTCACAGCCCAGGGTGGCCTTGAACTCTCGATCCTTCTGCCTCAGCCTCCCAAATGCTGGTAATATTGCTAAGTATGAACTACCTTGCCAAGGTTATGCTCCTAAGTTAGTCAACTCTACAGGGTTTTCTAAAAATGTACTTCTGCGTTTTATATTCTTTTCATTCTGTAGCCTTTTAGAATTGCTTTGATCTCTACCAGTAGTCATTGGGGCAGCAGTCCTTCCCAGAATCCACTGACTTGGATAGAGGATTCTCACTTGTAATTCAGCCTGGAGGCCGAACAGTATAGAGTGCTCTCTTAGTAGAAAGTGTATCCCAGGCTGGGCGGTGGTGGCACACGCCTTTAATCCCAGCACTTGGGACGCAGAGGCAGGCGGATTTCTGAGTTCGAGGACAGCCTGGTCTACAGAGTGAGTTCCAGGACAGCTAGGATTACACACAGAGAAACCCTGTCTAAAAAAAAAAAAAAAATTCAGTCAGCTTGTGCCACCTCAGATAGTGATGCTTCCTGGTAAGGGCCCAGGGAGCTTGATGTCTTAGATTGTATAGTCCAGGTCATTCTACATCACTGAATTGATAAAACTAAGCCAGGCATGGCTGCATGCTTGTAGTCACTACACGGGAGGAGAGGAGAGGGGGATGGCAGTTTTGAGGCCTGTTAGAATACAAAACAGGGTACTCTCAATATAACATCCAGCTAATTCAGAGTGGAAGATGTAGTTAATAGTGAATTAGTGTAGTCCTAAGTAAAAATTAATCCATCCTGCTTGCTTCCTTTGTAACAAAATAGTGCCAAAGAGCAGCACTTACTACTTTAGGAGTGTGGATGACCAAACGAGTGGTATAAAATAGGAGACACTTCAAGTCTGCACACCTTTAATCCCAGCACTCAGGAGGCAGAGGCAGGAGGATCTGAGTCCCAGATCGAGTTTCAAAGTTCCAGGACAGCCCAGGAGGACACAGAGAAACTCTGTCTCAGGGAAAATAAACAAAAGTCATTTTGGCTGGATCATGGTGTTCAGGAAAGCAGTTTTCCTCTTCCATATGTACATCAATTGTTATGACATACACAAAACTCTCTTAACACTAGGTGAGTAGCACACAACTCTTATCCCAGAGTGAGTTTCTAAGCCAGATGGACTACATAGTGAGATCCTGTCAAAGCAATCAATTACTGTTATGGATAAGCTAAACTGAGGTAAAGAAAGCAGAGAAACCAAGCTATGGACCAGACCCACTTACATGTTTATTTGCCTTTCTCTAGTACAGTTGCCTGAAGTTACTATAAACGAAGAGACTGCTTTAGCAGAAGTCAATTTAAAGAAGAAAAGTTATTTGAATGTTAGAACAAACCCAGTTGCTACTTCCTTTGCTGTATTTGATGAGTAAGTTAACCAAATTTAACATTCTAGGATCTAAGTTAAGGCCTTGTTATTTAGCTGTCTTTACAAGAACCGTCTCCCACAAGCCCTAATTTGTGGTGATTTGAGCCCTGCAGCTCCTCTGGTCAGACCTTCCACTTGCACAGGCATCCTGACGTATATGGGGCCAGTGTGTTTGCCTTACTTGCCCTTAGGTTTCCTTGTGCCTTTTTCCTAGTGGCGAGGGCAATGTATGTTCACACTAGGCACGTGCTCCACTGCTGAGCATAACTGCTGTGTAATCTTCTGAAACTGTCTTCAGTATTTGCTCAGGAACTTAAGATGCTTTGTTCCCAAGCTGAAGAGCAAAGTGTTTACAGGTACTGGACTGGCGGGTGCTGCTGCTCTGGCCTCCTCCTGTCCTGTATTAGCACTTCCAGGAGAAAGAAGCACGTCTTTTAGTACTGTTTGAAATTAGTCTGTCCTAGAATTGATGCCTACTCCCCACCCCCACACTTTTTTGAATGTAGCACTTTACTGATAGTTGATCCTACCGGAGAGGAGGAACACCTGTCAACAGGAACCTTAACCATAGTAATGGATGAGGAAGGCAAGCTGTGCTGTCTTCACAAGCCAGGTATGTGCTTTCCACTGCAGCTTAAAACCACTGTGGTGGGGAGTAGATGGGGTGTCGAGTGCAGCGTGGGGTGTTTGACTGTTTTAAGAAAAGTTTAGAGGCTTCTTTGCTATTTTAAGTGTTGTGTATCATTCTTAAAATTAGGACATATTTGTCCTCTGAAGGTCTTCCTAATAAAACTAACCTGCAGATCTTGAGACCAGAGCAATTTAGATGATCTGTTTGATTTAAAAACAAACAAAAACCATTTGCCATGATTTTCAATTTTCGCAAAATGATGAGAACACCAAACATTGGCTGATTTTTCAGGTGGGAGTGGGCTGACTGGAGCTAAACTTCAGGACTGCATGAGTCGAGCAGTAACGAGACACAAAGAAGTGAGCAAGCTACTGGATGAAGTAATTCAGAGCATGAAACACAAATGAACAGACACCGCGATTGCAAAACAGCTGTAAAAATTTTATTTGTTACACTGTGCACAGGCTTTTTATACTAAATAAATACCTAATTACATTCTTTGAAAGATATTTCTAGTACTTGTTACGTTATTTCTGTAATTGGTATGTACAGGAAAACATTTGATTATGTTTCCATGTAAGAATCACAGGTTGTGCTTCTGTATAAAGTGTGCACACACGTCAGTGTAAAATACTGACATCTCAGGGAAATGAAGTAGAAATACAATGTTTTCATTCAATGGTCTTGTGTTTGTTAAAAAAAAAGATTGCTCAGAATTTTGGAGTAGTTGGCATGCCTCTCTTCATTTTACTCTTTGACTGGCTGCCTGCGTGCCGGTGACGATGTAGCTGGGCTGTTTGTGCGGCGGCTGCTGCCATAGCCATTTGGTGCTGCAAGAATCGCAACTGCTGCAAAAGGGAGGGGGAAAAAGAGATCACGTTATGCTAAACGCACGGGTGTGGCAAGGCTCTTCCCCAGGAGTGACGAAAACAGCCGGAGGAGAAAGCAGAGTGACTAAGGGCCTGCCCCAGACCGGAGCAGTGCAGGAGCCTGCTCAGGGCGTTGAAGCATTACATTATCTGTTTCTTAGCCCTGCAGTCCATACTGCAGTGATGCAGCAACTTCAGTTACCATTTTGTTGTACAGTAATTCATAGCAAAATAAAAGCAACACTCAAAAGTTGATCACAGTATGCTGACATACTTTCCTAAAACAGTACGAACATTTTTCTGAACATGTATGACACTAACAGTACAGAATTGTAAAGTTAATATTTGGCACTCAAAACTCTCAAAATACAATGGATATTAAAAAGATGTGTAGAATGTGCCACCAAGACCTTAAGAAAGGATTCAAAATATACTTGTTATAAAATACACTCAGTGCTCCACCTGACTGGCATTTAACATGTCAGACATCTAAATAAAACTGACTGAGTTACTGACCAATTGCTTCAGCCTTAACAGACAGGAAAGTAGCCCTACAGAAAGGCAGTGTACAGTACTTTTGGAGCTCAGTGTCTTAATTAACCAGAGGGAAGCTGCTGGATTACTTGTAGCTGCTGCTGCTGCTGCTGAAAGGCAGAGGAGAGCTGGAGTCTCTGCTGAGGAAGGCTTTGCTCAGGTCTGTTCTCGGCAGAGCCAAGCTGAGACAACACTACAGAGGGAGAAGGGAAAGCAGGCCAGTCAAACAGTTTGAAGGCAACCAAAGCTAGAAAAGGACAACACAGAAAAACTAGAAGCAGTATAATTAACCTTAAGTATCCAATCTTAAAAGATTTCAGAATAAATCTAGTCCACTAATTAATTAAAGGTATCACTGATTCCAGGACATTCTAGCCATACAGAGGGAAGGGAGTTCACAAACTAAGGTACTGTATTCCCTCATCTGTCTATTTTTGTTGTTGACAGTCTTATCTCAGGCTGACCTCAAACTCACTATATAGAAGAGGTGGACTATGAATTCCTGATTCTCTTTCCTCAATTGTGTCCAGCACTCTGCAGTGCTGAAGTACTCTAGCACCTTAGCTACACCCTGCCTCCCTCTACAGCATCCTCTATCACCATGGAACTTGATACTGGACTTGGTCTAGAAGCCACCCTTATATGGCATAAAGTGATACATTTTTTTTTTTTAAATACAACTTCCAGTGAGCCAGCAGAGGTAAACTGGAATGGGCAGCTGACAGGGCCATCCCAATCTGTCCACATCCTCAATGCAGGCGACAGGCTCAAGACCTGGCCCACGTGACTCAGTTTTTCTGAAACCACACACAATCTCACGATCTATCTACAATTCTCTTCACAAATCATACTATGGCAATTTTAGAAGAATTCTAACTTGTGTGGCAAAGGTACATTACTTACACATCTGCGTTTGGAAGTTTGCTAGTTCTAAATTACAACTCTAGTAAGAATTATTTCCAAAACACAGATGTTGGTAACTCCTACTAGGGGACATGTAAATTTGGAAGCCAAGTTACAGACATCTAAAGGCACTGTCAGCACACAGGGACAATTCACTGACTGATTCTCAAATTCCATTATAGCTTTGTTAACTTTTTTTTTATATAAAATTCTATCATGTGGCTTATTCAAATATGAATTCAATTAAATACAATATTATTTTTGTTTATTAAGTGGGAGCATTCAAGTTAGTTTCATTTTTATAAACAAGCAGCTCACAGAGGTTTTGCTAATTATGAAGATTTAAATCATGTAACGACAAACAGAAAAATTATGCAATCCAGGAAAACGAAGTCTCAGGTAATTAAGAAAACAGAATTAACAACTTACAGTACAAGCCCTGAAAACTGCTTTGACAGCTTTCTAGAAATTCAGAAAAATATGTAAAAGTTTGCCAGCTAACCACTGTAAAGAAAACAGGCATGTGAGTCCGAGCTCTTGTAATCAACTGCCAAATTATTAAAGAAAAAGCTCTTGGCCAACTATTAAATACTTCACAGATTAAATACTTCAGTTTTCTTTCTGATTACTGCTTGCAAGGCGGGAAAGGTAAGTAATTCACACAACAAGATCTCAACAGGAAGTCAGGATGATACCTACCAGCTGCCTGTGACTGGGTAAAGCCTCCTACTCCAGTGAGATTAATAACAGCAGCTTGCTGAGCAGTTAAGGCCTGTTCTTGAGCAGCTAATCCTTGTTCAGAACTCTGAGAGGAGAAAAAAAAAAAAAGCAAATGACTTGTGCAAGATGGACGAAACTTTTTCTGAGCCAGTGAAAAGACAGTTCATGTACGAGGAAGACTAAAGAAGATCCTGCTTGGATTAAATGCAGGAGTATACAGCTAGCCTGGGCTACACAGTAAGGAACTGTTGCAAAATGATCAAAACACACATACACTCTCTAAAAAATAGGTTAAAACAACTCAGAGATAAACTTAATTCCAGGGCCTTCAGCAAAACAACTAAACAAACAGGATTATAAGAGTTAAAATAATTCAGGCTGGAGAGATAGATCAGCCATTAAGAGCACTTCTAGCACCCACATGGAGACTCAGCCATTTTAACTCCAGTTCCAGGGGACCCAACCTCCTCTTCTGGTCTCCACATGGACCATGCAAGTACCTGGTATACAGATATACTTGCAAGCAAAACACTCATACATAAAAATAATATTTTAACAAGACAGACTCTTGTCAGCACTCTCAAGATCATAGAAAGTCAAGGAGAGAAAGCATCTTAATAAATTATAAGAAAGACAAAACTGCAGAACTCTTAAGAGGAAAATAAAGGAGAAAGGGTTTATTAGTTTGACTTAGCAATTCTTTTCAATACGAAACCAAAAGCACAGTAGGAGAGAGTAAACATGTACAGTGCAGGATGTATCAAAACTGCAGAGGCCATGACCAGAGCCAGAAAGTAACCCAAAGCGGGAGGAGGAAGTATGTGTGTATATGTCTTCAACTCAACAACACAGAGATAAACAACCTCATTAAAAACAAAAAAAAAAAAAAAAACAAAAAAACAAAAAAAACCAAGCCAAAGATTTGGACAGACTGCTTTTTCAAAGATACAGAAACGAAGAAATGCAGAACAGCTGTCCCTCTCTATCAGCCAGGGAGAGCCACCTTAGACTCACTTGGACAGCAGCTATGCAAAACAAAACTGGCTGGAACAGGTAGTACAGTGGTAGGGTGCATGCCAACCTGAGTCTGATCCCTACCACAAGAAACTGAGCAAAACAAGCAAACAACGAAAGCCCAACAGCAGGAGTTAGCAAGCCATCAGTGAGGATCTGGACAGTCTGTGCCCTGGTCCACATTGCTGGCGAGGATGCAAAACAATGCAGCCGGACAGTGCACAACAGTATGGTGTCTCAGAAAGTCAAAGAACTTTGAGTCCCACCAAGTTGTGTTCACATATCCAAATGAATGATCTGGTGTCACAGTCAGAGACACAAAAGGACATATGGACTAAGAACCCACCTCCCTAAATGATGCACTCAGGATGGTTAAGATCAGAAACATAGCATGCACTATGGTGGCTACCAGTGTTTGAGCTGAGGAAGTTATCAGCTTTTTATAAAGTTTCAGTTTAGCTAGGTGGTGGCACATATGCCTCACCAGAGCTAGGGAGGCAGAGGCAGTGAATCTCTCTGAGTTTGAGACTAGCCTAGTCTACAGAGTGAGTCCAGGACAGCCAGGGCTGTTATATAGACAAAACCCTGTCGCAAACAAAAAGTTTCAATTTTGCAAGATAAAAAATTGTGTAATAATGTGAATGTACTCAATACTACTAAAATGTGAACTTAAGTAGGCAAACAGCGGGCAGGTTCACACTTAGGTGCTGGGGCAGAATGACGGCTGCGCTCCAAGCTATGCTGCAATACAGAGTAAGAGCTTGCCTCAAAAACAACAGTAGCAACAAACAGCTCCAACAGTAAACTTCCGTCCAGTGAAGTCGCTTGTCCCCAAGGTTGACCCCAGAACCCAAGAGTGGAAGAAGGACAGAACCTCTTCCCACCAGTCCTCTGACCTCACATACATTAGCATTCATACATGGACAGAGAGAAGATAAACATTTGCTTTTAAAGTGAAGCAACCCCCTTAGTGTGCTAAGTATACAGGAAAAGTTCTCGACGTGTCTTCTCTGAGAAGCCTACTAGAGGATGTGTCATCCACTGAAGACCTGAAGGAGTGCTACGCAACGGGTGTCTGGGTAGTTTTCAGCATCAGCTGAGACACTCAAGGTGGGACCCAGGAATAAGTATGTTCAATTTCCCAAATGATTCTACAGCATATTCAAGACCCGGGCACACTTCTCCCTTTCTCTCCAGACTTCCATTTCCTGCTGCTCCTATTAAACTACATCCTGACTGGCACTGTGCATAGCATCTCCTGGTGTCTGTTCCCACAGTCCAACACTTCCCAGCAACAGAGACAGACCTGTTACAACAGCAATACATCTCTACAAACAGAAGATAATAGGCTGGGCAGAAAAGACACTGTGAGGTGGGGTCACCTGCTACTGCCATTCACTGTCTGGTTGTGTGACACTTGGCAAGATGGACACCTCCATTCAAGACAGCTGTGATTAGAGTAACTAGCAGCAACTGATGTTGATAAAGAGAAACAACTCTGGAACTATTTCTTCCAACAAACTGAAGCAGCAGAAATATGAAAAGTCCTAAGTTCTATAGTGAAAACACACCACATACACACACACACACACACACACACACACACACACACACACACACACACACACACACA
>JANHMN010000001.1:92761037-92782308 GCA_030674055.1 Rhabdomys pumilio
ACACACACACACACACACACACACACACACACACACACACACACACAGGCTAAAAAAAAAAAATCCCATACCTGCTCCTCTGGCTGTTGGGAACCTGAAGCTGTAGGCTGCTGAGGTGGTTGTATAAAGTGAGAGAGCTGTGGCTGCGGCGGCTGCGGTGGCGGCGGCTGAGGCTGCTGGGTGTTAAAAATGAGTGAACCACCAGGAAGCTATTCAGAATTTAAACAAGAATTAGCTGCCTTTCCACTGTTTTCATGTGAAGTATTTAAATTTCTTTAAACATTCATGGATAGTTTACTAGGAGTCAGGCACTCTTTTAGGCTCTGAAGAAACAGATGAAGACAGAGCAAGAGAAGGCATGGACCTGGAACTCAGCAGGTGCTGGGTCAGCCTCTAGTACCTCCACACAGAAACACAACAAAACAAGCTGCCTGCCCTTCATCAGACTACACCCAGAATTGATCATTAAGTCCTACTGCTTTCGGTGTATATTTTCAAACACAAATCTTCCTGATTCAAGTTACTAGTTAGCTACCCAAATTTACAGCTTATTAAACATTTATCACTTCTTACAGATCAGCACAAAAGATCACTGCATGTGCTATGAACTGAACAAACTAACAGGACATAAGGACACACTGTGGTGCTAGTATGCCTGGCACTTGGCAGGCTGAGGCAAGAGAAGGCAGAGTTCAAAGCCAACCTGAACCTCACAAGCTGTCCCTGTCTTAAAAGTTAAAAGGGTATGATTCAGAAATGTGTGTAAGACAACCCAGTCCCCAAATTTGTTCTAGTCATGCCAACAGCCCTAAAATTACCATTTAATAAAACAGGACAAGACATTCTAGGGTTGGTAAGAAAGAGCCTTTACTGTGGAGATTAAATTGCTCTTATTCTGAATCCAAGTTAAATTTAAAAACAGCAATCCTTTGGTTAAGCAAACTAAACCTACTAAATCTGACATAGTCCAGGCTCAGGATTTCTTCACTAGTAGACAAGGTGGCTTTGTCCTCATTTCTTTTTATCTCTGTCATAAAAGACTTCTTCTTCTTTTTTCTTGTTTGTTTGTTTGTTTTGTTTTGTTTTTTGGTTTTTTTTTTTTTTGTTTGTTTTTTGAAACAGGGATTCTCTGTATAGCCTTGGCTGTCCTAGAACTCACTCTGTAGACCAGGCTGGCCTCGAACTCAGAAATCCACCTGCCTCTGCCTCCCAAGTGCTGGGATTAAAGGTGTGTGCCACCACCGCCCCGCCATAAAAGACTTCTTAAGGCACATGTTAACACAACATGAAGAATAGTATTTCTAATTAAAGCAATGCTATCTCTAGCTGTGTGCACATTATCAGTGATGGCTATGCAACTGGTCTGCAGGTACTCACAGGTTATTTATACCAGGTACAGAAATAATTTTAGTCCAGAGCAGACTTCCCAATCAGTTACGACTGCATCTGAGGCTAGCTGATCTGCTGGGTATTGCTATTTCTCAATAACCCACAGATGCATTATCATTAGATCTCCGTCTTCAGATCTACCTTTAAGTTCTCTGTAGACAACTATCCATTTTCCAAATGACTAGCTTAAAGGACCTTGGAGAAGAGGGTAAAGCAAGTTGAGAGTGCACAAGAACTAGCAAACATCTAACAGGATGCAGAGTTCACATTTTAGACAGTCACAGGCTCAAAGTAGAGGGGGCACTAGGTGAAGGAAGAACGAGGACCAGCACGGAAGGAGCAGGTTTGGAAGAGGGACGAATGGAAAAGAACACGTGTTAAGACATCATCACAAAGCCCATTATTTTACATGCTAACTAAAAAGAATTACATATAAAGAAGGGGATGCGGGACAAGACAGGGTAACTGGGTAAGTAACGAGGAGCAGACGGAGGGCCCAGCAAGTAAAGAGCTAGATGGGACCCAGCATGTTTATTGTCTTTAGTTCTCCTTTCTTGCGTGCACTGCGAGGCCTTCAATCTAAGGCCTGACCCATGGAAAGCAGGCTCATTTTCTGTTGCATTATGGGTACGGTGACACAGTAATGTAAAAAAGGAAAGGCCTCATCATCAGGTATATATTAGACCCAACACATATTTACAGAATGATAAGTGGTTATCTGTCATTGTATTAAGAAAGCATAATTATCCTTTGAGAAAATAATGCATTCCCACATTTTGAAGCCCTCAAGCACAAAAAATGCCTGGTGAGCCAAGAGACACATGTCTCCCAGTGTTCCTGCTGCCACTTTTGCAGGCAGGTGCCTTCCCAGGAACTCCCTTGGGGCACCTAGCTCTTGACTAGTCAGGAAGTAAAGACAGTGAAAGCTTCATCTATAGAACACCCTTTATCATTATTTTGCACATAACCACATAAAAGTAGCACTACATATAACCTTAGAAACTTTAAAAGCTGACATGTATAAATATACATTGTTTTTTAAAAATCAAAATATAAAAATTTCAATCAAAAGTATTGTTTGATGTTTACCTGGAGTAGATTTAAAGGCCTGAGACTTGATGTATTTTTTAAACCAAATGGGATACCTGTTAAATAAAACTAATGGTTATAATGGAACTGAAAGTATTACAAATGAAAATTTATACTTCAGCGTGTAAAAATACATTACTGTCCTTTCTCCAAATGACTAATTTACACATAATTTTAAACACCTGTACAAAAGAACCATTTTACTAATTGTCAATATTGACACTGTATTAAAAGATGTGAGGCATTATATATAAACTATATTTTACATTTTAAAGACTTCTTCCCTTCTCTTACTATTGAAAAGTCACCTAGGATTATGTATACACCATGATGGTGACAAAACTACCACCACTGTGCAAGCATATTAATTACTTTCCTCAGCTACATATGAAAATGCTAAACTTTGCATACAAAATATCAATTACCAAAATGTTAAAAGAATACACCCTTTTGTGTGCGTTTGAAGGTAAAAACCAACCTTAGGATATAATGGCCTATTAATTCTGAATTTAAAGAAAAACAAAACAGCAGGTAATAGCACTAGCCACCTGAGTGACCTGAGTGCAACCCCAGGAGCCACTTGGTGAAGGACTGATGAGATTCCTGGTGGCTGTCCTGACTCTGACCTTGAGCCACCTATACTCACATATATAGGTATAAAACACCATTATTGGCAGGCTGGACAGCTACAGTTTGTTGCCCTTGATCTCAAAGTATGTGCAAATTAGCCACTGTGGTGGTGCAAGCCTTTCACCCCAGCACTCAGGAGGCAGAGTGGATCTCTGAGTTCAAGGCCAGCCTGATGTGAGTTCTAAACCAGCCAAATCTACAAAAACAGATCCTGTCTCAAAAGCCCCTAACTGGCCTCTTCAAAAAAATAAAAATGTGAAATTTTTGTCTACATCAGTCTGAATACAGATTAAATAATAAAATGGCTTGTTCCTATAATCACAAGATTTGGGAGGAAGAAGTGGGAAATCTCATAAACAAAAATATATATATAACATACGTAGTCTTCTGTTAGATGTTATTTACAGAAAGAGATGTAGAAAAATTTATATGTGATGTCATCAAAAGCTTGTACAAGAAACTGAGAAAGCCTCAGGTGTGTCCCATTTAGGAACGAGTCCCTGAGGAGAAATGGTTCGAGATTCCACTGCTGTACAACTGTGTCCTAGCACCCACATAGTGTCCCACTGTGGCAGAGCTTACAATGGAGCATGACCTCTGTATGTGGCTTTCCAGCTCAACAAAGGCACAGGTAGATTCCTCTTTTTCCTAAGGACCACACAGTCGTGCAGAGAAGATGGGCTGGGGTAGATTAAGTGGCTTCCCTAAGAATATCCCTGGAGCCACGTAAACCTGGCACAGGAGGTTCCTTTCATGTAAACCTAAGCATCTAAAATTCAAGATGTGACTTTAATGTCTCCTTCTCATTAAAATAAGCACAACTAGAAAATAACGTTTTACATTATACTTTCTAGGTTTTCCATAACTGAGAAGGTTAAGAAAAGGAACTGGTCCCAAGCATTACAACACAATCATTATTGTAGGCATCATAATGGGCACTCCTGTTGCCTCTTGATTTTAGCCACACGGTCATAACTACCCGAGACCTGCTACTACTACGAAGAATAGCGACCCTGAACATACCTTTGGCTCAGCTACAGTGTAAATATCTCCCTGACCTACATCCGTTCTCCCAGGAGACACATTATTATTACTATCACTGCTTTATTTCTGGGGGAAAATGATAGAAAAAAGAAACTTCCAAAGATTACAGGAATAAAAATCTATGCTTTTAGCTACCATGCTATATTGCTTCCAGTAGAATATATATTTGTATTGTTTTCTCTGGAGTATTACTACACAGACAAGAATAAGGTAACTAAAACTAATTTTATCACTTATTGTTCTAAAGCAGAAGACAGAATATGCGTAAACATAGATTTAACAGGCTTCTTCCTAGAAGCTGTGTGCTAGGTGGTTACCTGATACCAGAACTACAAAAGGCTTTTCAAGCATCTAAGAAATAAACTTTATGAAAAGTAACACTTAATGCTTTTAGCAATGTCCTTAAGTAACGATTTTTATGGCTGGGTATGGGGACACACACTAGTCATCTCAGTGGGGTGGAAGCAGGAGGTCACCTTCAGCACAGAGCAAGGGGAGACCAGCTACATGAGACCCTGTCTTTAAAAATGCATCAAAAAACCAGACAACAAGATAAAGCAAAGCCTTTCTTTCACATGGGCTTTATTCTAACCTGCTTGAGGAGTTGCCTGCATGGCACTGGGCAATGTGTTTGCTAAGAGACCTCCTGATGGCAGAAGGCCGCTGCACAGGCTTTTTCCTGCAGGAGTTACGGCCCCAGTGTCACAGCCCAGCATGGAGTTTGAGCCACTCTTCAGAGCCTGGGCTCCACTGCAGGGTAAGGGACAGAGTGTTACATACTGTGAAAGCAAATACCAGTCTCACAATTCTTCAGATTAAAAACAACAGAAAGCTATAAAGACAAGTTCCATCACTTCTAAATTAAAAGTTAACTCCTAGGGCAGGTGAGATGGCTCAGCAGGCACTTGCCACTAAGCTTGAAAATGCAGAAAGTGGAAGGAAAAAAACCCAAAATATGCAAGTCACCCTCAGACCAACCTCTTACATACACTATGATGCATACACACCCAAACTAAATACAATTTTTAAAAATTTTCATTTTCTAGGCCAAGTTTTATCTTAATGCTTAAGTGTGACAAAGTTGGCTGAGGTACTGAGCACATCCTTAGCTACTTCAGAATACAGAGAAGCAAAGTCCTGCCCAAGTGATTCAAAGACAGTAACAGGCAAATGACAAAATCTGGCCAACTGGGAAATACAACTTTGTACAGGTAACAGGTTTGTTTGTTACTAAAACTCTATCATTCATATGAAGTAGCTCCTGACCATATCAAAAACTATCTTTCAGTATAATATGCAATTTGTTTTCATCTCACAAGTAGAACTGTCTTTAACATTGTCAACTTACCCAGCAGAGCTCACTACACTGACGGAGTTAAGCCCAGCAGAGTCTGCCATGACCGGGGAGACCATGCTTCCTGTTGTTATAGATGTTACCATGGTAGAAAGAGGAATGGTTGTCACAGGCATTGCCTGGCTCAGAGCCCTTTGCTGCTGAGCAAACTGAGTTAACAAAGTGGGCTGAGGGGTGAAGCCTGAATCTTGGGGAGATGGGGTGGCTGAAGGGGTACTAGGAGCTGAGTTCTGAGCATCAGGAGGGTGTGGGGCCGATGAAGGGGTTGGTGTAGGAGTAGATGGCTTAGGAGTTCCAGATCCTGCTCATTGAGAAAAATAAAAATTGCTAGTTTGTTATAAATGGCTGGTCCTTTGAAAATAAGGTTAATGGAATCTTACTTAGCACTGATAAATTTGTTCCAAGTTTTTAAAAGCAGTTAACTGCAAGTGTTAACTCTCTGCACGATCCACGAGTGTTGCTACACTCAATTACAATTAAGGATGCAGTATATCACCTAAAACCCCCACTCTGGATCACAGTTAACAGTGGAAATACACTTACACTCTACCGCAACACCCAATAAAAAGTTAGTCTCCTACATGCTGGTTTTTGCCTACAGAGTTGAGAATGAATTTAAGTTAATTTTTTGTTATTTGTGATTTCACTAATTCAAGACTTCTTTAAAAAATACTGCTTATTTGAGTTTAACTGTCAGAGATAAACTGTCAACATATTTAGTAAGCTACACAAGGCTATCATTTATGTCACTGAGAGATACATGTTTAAGTCCCAACATAACAAGTTTACCCTGACGAAGACATTTTCAAAGAATAAAGCAGGTACTTTATAGATAATACTGCATCTTTAACAGTAACTGTGTACTTCTGTTTAAATGTAGAATGTATAGAAAATCTGTTGTGAATGAAGTATGCACAGTTTTATCAACTTAAAAAATTTTTAAAAAAAATGAAACCAAAAAAGTAAAGCAAAAGCTCTTGAGGTGTTTCCTTTTTAGCTTTCATGTCCTGCAGAAAGAAAGGAGAGAGATGTGAATGTCCAGAGGCCGTCACTCCACCCTGACCCAACACAACAGCTGTGTGCAGCAGATCACCACAATCCATACCCACAACATGAGAAGTGTGAAGAAGACGTTCCGAAAATTTATTTATTTTTCTTTGTGCAAAACAAGAAGGCAGAAAAATGACACCTTTTGAGCTATCGGGATGCAGATGTTAATATCTAGGACCATCTTAGCACTGTGCAGTACACTGACAGCACACACTAGCCACCAAGCAAAAAAGAAAAAGAAAAAAGAAAAAAAAAAAAAGAAAAAAGCTAAAAAACTGGAATCCCCACAAATTAGTACCTAATGTATTCTAATATTCATTTGAAGAAATTATCCCAAATTTAACCTGGCATTCCTATGTCTCTACTTGCTGTTAAGAAAGGGAGTCCAGAAGTGAGAATTCTATTTCCCTCTGTTCAGATTATCACATTTAATGACCGCTTACAGAAGTGTAGGCATGCTCTCAAATACTACTTTTCCATTTATTGCATATATCCTTGGAACCAGCTGGTGTCTTACATATACAAAGATAAAGATAGTACCTTCAGTAATTCATTCTCACATTTTCTTTTTAGTATTAGCCACAGTTTATATAGTAAGAGAAAAAGATCCTAGAGTACACTGTAAGTAATATTTTGCAATCTTATTGCCACGTAATTTTTTTAAGATGCTTAGGCAACAAGTCTAAAAAGAAAGGTATACACAAAGTGCATACACAGATACAGAAAAGCAAATACAATTACAGTAAACACAAAATACATACAGCCAACAAGAAGTCTATTTGGAGTTTCATGCAACTTATACATTTTGGGTACATAAGTACATTCAGATTTCACTATTCACAGATTGAATAAAAGCTGCCTCAAGAAACACCAATGCAAAAGCTTAGGAGAATTTGAGCAAGAGTTTTAAATCATGACTCACTCTGGGATGAGCTGGCAGGTGACAGGGCAGCAGGAGACAGCATGCTAACTTGACTGAGATCCACAGATGACTTCCGAGACAGGCTTGGCTTAGATGATGGAGGAGGAGTTGGCGATTTAAGGAAGCTGCTGGCCTGCTGTGCTGTGAAATAGTTACCTGGAAGAATACAAATTATTCCCTAGGGCTGGAGAGATGGTGCAGTAAATATAAGAGCACTTAAGCAATCATTCAGACCAGAGCTCTGATCCCACCACCCACCCAAATCTGCTACCTCCGGGAGCAGGGTATACACACAGGCACACATTCATGAATACACAGAAACACATCAAAGTCTTTTCCCTATTCATAATTCACAATTCTGTGAATTGTGACAGTCAAACTGAGTAACATTTTAAGAAAGTGATGACCATTAGGTCACAGAGACGAGGATTTCACTAATACCTGAGGAATTATTTCCTGAGCTTGAGGGAAGTTTGATGGGTGGGGGTCGATGTTTTACTCCTTTCCCCAAAACTGAAGACTGGATGGACGAGTTCTCTGGCTGTTGAGGAGTGACATTAAACACAACTGATAAGATTAAACTAATATCATTAATAATTCCTACATGAGACTGCTAACTGTGCTCAGAAGCAGACACCCACAGACTGCAGCATCCGCAGTGAGGTGAGTCCCAGGGAAGGGCAGAGAGTGAAGGAAGCCTTGGCAGCCTTCTCAACCAGCCTTTAACAGGCACAACACCCTGTATCTACCATTGAGAACTTCAGAAGCTTTAAACATGAAGCAGAATAATAAAAAGCTAAAAGTGAAAGCAAGATTACAACGGCTGTGCCCGACAGACAATGGGTACAAGGCAGGAACCCTGTGAACATACTTCTGCCTCCTCCCCTGGATTGAGATTGGCTGAACCACTAGAGCTGTGTGACATCTTCACTGGGCATTTGGCTTCATTCTGGACCAACTCCTGGTACTGATTAACTACCCTGAAATGTTAGGAAAAAATAGGTAAGGATTGGCCAAATTTGTCTTAAACACATATCATACAGGAAATAAGTAATGCTATTATAGGAAAAGAAATCCCACCAGATTTAACAGAAAAATCACAATGTGACAAGTGCCAAGACATAAACCTGGAGCCTCACGGTGAATTCTCACTGGCCACATAGCACAAGCCAATTGTTCCCCAGCACAAAGGCAGACAGCCTGGTCAGGAGACCAAGACTAGATTGAGCTACATGAGGAAATCTGTCTTAAAAAGCATACTCTGTGCTGAGGAGATGTACAAAGGTACTGGCCTCCAAGCCTGACAACCTATGTACATATACTCCCCTGAAACCACGTGGAGGAGGAAAGACTAACTCTCACATGCCACCCAACTTTGAGGGACAATATAAGTACACACCCTAAATGAATGTCATAAAAAGAAGCATACTCTAATCTTTCCAATGACAAAGTAAAGTTTAAATCTTCTCTGCTAACCATGATAAATGAATGCTCCTAAAGTTATACTTTTAAGATCTTATTTCTAATATGGAAATGATAAAGTCATCCTTGATTACAATATAATTAAACCAACAGACAACAAAATGTCTCATTCCTTTTCCCTTAGATTTAGACTATAAATATAAATTTCCTCCGTAAAATCATCTGTCTCACGTACCTAAGTTTTCTTACCTAAAACAATCTGTATTTTATACAGTGTTATTAATGCTATTAAAATATCAAGAAAATATACCTCAGAGATTTTATCATTGTGATTTAATGTCTAAGACAGTAATGATGATGTAATGTTCAGTTAAATATGTAGCAAAATCAACATCTGTGACTCAAATATGGAATATTCTATCCTATAAAAATACATATTCACATCCAATCTGACCAAAAATAAAGAAGCAAATGCACTTACCTCTCTGCGTCAGTCTTTGACCCAATAATAAACCTAAAATGTACCAAGAAAGAGAAGTCTCAGGTAAGAGTGTCTTAAAACATCTTGGGTTAATCTTTAGTCTTTCATATTTAGTCACAGCAATATATTACAAATTCATTTAAAAATCTACCAATGT
Source organism: Rhabdomys pumilio (assembly GCA_030674055.1). Taxonomy (NCBI): domain Eukaryota; kingdom Metazoa; phylum Chordata; class Mammalia; order Rodentia; family Muridae; genus Rhabdomys; species Rhabdomys pumilio. Next base: position 92,770,576 of record JANHMN010000001.1, read on the forward strand.
ATCATTACATTAAAAATTTAATTAAACATGAGAAATAATGCTCAAGTTGTACATTTATCATAAGATAATCAATTTGGCTAGTTTACCTTAGGAGAAATTTATTTTAATGTTTATAATTTACACAATCTGGAATAAAACAACCATGAACCACTGTACAAGTTTACAAACATTGTCCCTTTAGTAAAATTACTCAACTACTGAGAGGCCTGTGGCTTTTCATTCATTTAATTCAATTCTTGAAGTCATTCTTAAACTTATTTTAGACAAGAATGCAAGCTTATTGCCAACTCAAACAAAAATCTTGTCTAAAAGAAATTTAAAAAGAAATCTTTTCCAAGCTTTTTAGACTTTTGACATCATAACATATTAAAACAAATGAATCTTATTTTTTAATTACCAATTTGAATGGTCATCAGCAGAGGAGCTGAAACACAAATGAAAAGAAGCACTCAGTTAAGGCAAGCCAAACTTAAGCCTCATAGCTCTTAGGTTCTGAACATGGAAGAATGAGGAACAGCCCAGATCCTGCAGAATAATGGCAGGGGCATCAGCTGTCTCCCAGAAGCAATCCCATGGCCATGGGAACTGCATCTTCACAAAGGAGCAGCGACTGTGTGTGCCCTTACACTGTAGCCACACTGGCACACTCACAATGGTGAATGAGGGGAAAATTTCAGAAATATGCATAATCAAACCAGCTGATAGCTGTTAAATTAGAAATCGCTGCTAGCTCTTTGTGTTCAATTTCACCTAGGTATGGGTGAAGTAACTCTAAAACCCATCATTCTTCCAAATTTTGGTAAAAGTTGTAACAATAATTTAACACACAACTGAATTCTACATTTTTTTCATTTGGTGTTTTGTTAAAAAAAAAAAAAAAGAAAAGAAAAAAGAAAAGAAAAGAAAAGAAAAGAAAAGGAAAGAAGAGAAAAGGAAAGAAAAGGAAAGAAAAGAAAAGAAAAGGAAAGAAATACTAAAGTAACCATACAATCAAAATTACCCCAGCACTCAGAAGGCAGAGACAAAAGCAGGCTGATCTGAGGCCAGCCTAGTCTCCATAGCATGTTCCAGGCCATGGGGATTCACAGACCCTGCCTACACTCCCCAACTACTCCCAAATCAAAACTGATAATTAGTACCCTGTACTAATGATGTACCATTTAGAAAATCAACTACATCAATTGCTAATAATATAAATATGTCAACAACAACAAAATCCCAAGACTGCCAAGAAAATAACTATCTGCAATTTAAAAACTAATTCTAGGTAACTTAGAGAATTTGGCAACTGTGTTCAACCTTATTCACACACAGTATCAAAACACACTGGTATATACCAAGTACCAAATCCCCAGAGGGAAATGTAGCTGGCAGCTCCTTGGTGGCTCTGTCTATTACACAGACTCATCAGAACTCACTGGGATGGAGACATGTGGCTGTCACTTTCTTCATCTGCTTTCCATGGCTGTATTTTTCCATAGTAAAGTGGATCACCAAGAGACTGCAGGATGGTCAGCTTTGTCCTCTGATACTGAGTGCCGCCTTCACATTCAAACACATAGTCGTCTTTTACATCCTGAAAAGAACAGAGTCCCATGTAATTTCTTCTTAAGCAGCAAAAATCATCAACAACAACAAATAACAGAATGAAAACTGACTTCTGTCTGGTATCTACATGGCACTGAAGGAATGTTTAAGGCCATATATGATTGTGCATGATACTGGGTCATTTATTAAGAAAATGTTATACATTTCTACATATAATGAAAATTATAAAAAACATGTACTAAATATTGTCATAGCACTTAACAAGTAGTATCTCATCCAACTGTCAAACAAAACCCACGGCTAGTATGGCCATTTCCACATTATAGGAAAATGAATTGGTCAGGTGTGGTGGCATGTGTCTTTAACTCCAGCACTTGGGAGGCAGAGGCAGGCTGATCTCTTTCAAGACTAGCCTGGTATACACAATGAGTTCTAAGCCATCTAGAACTAATAATAAACAAATAAATGTAATAGAATGTAACAGCCTAAACCCTCAAAGAGAACTATAGCACAGGGCCCTTTCTTTACAGTCCTTTATGGTAAGTGTTCCAATGTTGCATCTCTTCAAGCCAGAGAGACATGCACAGAGCGTCATCCATTGTACATACAACTGTAATATTTAACAATCTGAATATAAGGTTTGAAAGTGGAAATATCTTTGTCATAGGCTATTCATACAAACATTCTTAAGATGTCCATAAATCTTATTATTTGGTGCCTAGAATCCATCCAAAATATTATTCCAATGTCTACCTTTAAGAAATATTACAATGAGAAAATCAGATCATTTCCATTCAGAGCTGTCTTTAAGCTAGGCACTGTGCCATACACCTGTGACCCCAGCACTCAGGAGGCAGAGGCAGCAGAATGGCAAAAGTGTGAGAGCAGCTGTAAAAACAGCAAAGTCCCAGGCAAGCCTAGGCCCGAGAGAAAACCCCTGCTCAAGCAAAGACATCTTTAAAAGAATACACTAACTTGAAATGAAAGGCAAGTGAGAACCACCAACATGCAGCCAGAACAAAACAATACACTAGTTTTCTGTAAGAGTCTCACTACATAGCCCAGAATGGTCTCAAAGACATCTTTTCCCAGTAGCAGTTTCCCTACTTCTAGACTTAAAGTTATGTACCATTGGGCTATACTCTTAATTTGGTTTTTGAATAGCTCCCTATGAGGCTCAGACTGGCCTTCGAGTTGGGAGCTTCCTGCCTTGTCTCCAAGAGCTGAGATTGTAGGCATGGGCTCCCATGCCCCACATAAAAAAGTAGTGCTATATTAAAACCGCTCTGTAAAATGGAAAACTCAGGATTAATCATATTTTCCTGAAGCCCACAAGAGCTACAAATGCACCTTTTAAAAAAGTGATACATTAAAAGTCGTTTTCTGTTTAATAACTTCAGAGCCCAACTTATGAACAACACTCTTCACAAATACGGCAGAGGCACATCTGGCACTTGGGCAATGAAAGCAAGAGGATCAGTATGTTCGAGGTCAGCCTTGACTACATTGCAAGTTTGAGGTCAGTTTAGGCCAAAAGAGACACTGTCTCAAAATCAAAAATACACAGGCAAACTGGATCATTAGTCAAAGGGACTGAAATTGATGACTTACATGAGCCGGCCACATAGTTGGCTGTGAGTCATCAGATTTGATGGATTTCTCCACTTTAGCATATTTCTCCACCTAAACAATGAAGACGTTGAATAAAATGTCATCAGTATTGGAACAAAAACAAGAACCTGAACAATTCACAGAAACAATGTGGGCACAAGGGTTCCAAGCAGCTCTATCAGCAAGCACTTGTGTTTAAGAAGTTGAAGACCCTCCTGCTCTGTTGAATGAAGTGTAGTATGTGGGACTGCAGGTAATTAAGTGGTTAAAAGCACAGGCTTCCTGGAAGCCACTTATGCAACAAAAAGACAATATGGCTTGCTTTCTTGGTTTGTAGACCAAGTCTATAGATAAGATGTCTTTCTTTGGCTTTGTGTTTTAACTGTTAAAACAGCAAGAACTGTTAGAATTGTTATGAAAATTCTTAAAATAGTGAATACTTTTGAAAAAACTATCATAAAGAATTAAGTAAATTGGCAAGATTGCTTAGCAGGTAAAGGTTCTTGCCGCTGAAACTTGAACAACTGAGTCTGCAGCCCAGGAACAACATGGTAAAAGAAAGAATCATCCCTCAACAGTGGTCCTGTGGTCTTCCACGTGTTATGGTCTGCACATGCACATATATACACAACCCACACACACACCACATACAAAACAAATATATATCTAAAAAATACACACTAAAAGAAACAAGAAATGAAATATAGTCTTTCATAACACCTTTCTGATCACTTAGCATTCATGTGTCTTATGAATTATTAGTAAAGAATACTATTGGGAGTTCTTAACATTATTTCTGCTTCTAACACAGAACTCTATTCAAATTTATGCTCTTAAGTAACCGAGACTGGATCGGTAGCCCACTTAATACAACAAATTTACATGACTGATATACACAGACTCTTAAAATGAGAACTTAAAAACAAAAAACAAGTTGTTCTTTCTTTCCTTCCTTTCCTCACAGCACTAACTTCCCGACGCTGACCTTTGGCCCTGTGCTAGAGAACAGCACCTCATGAACTTACGTCCACTTCAGAAGGCACAGCCAAGTTACAGGGGCTCCGCTTCCACATGTCTACACACTGAAAAGTCAAAAACAGTACAATTACACAAACAAACCCGGAGCAAAGGCAGCTATTAGCACCTCGAGCACCTTAACAACTACTTACATTTCCTGCTTTGGAAATTTTGAGGTCATAATGCTGACCTGCTTTCCTTTCCTTCCGCTTTTGTAAGAAATCAAGTAATCTCAGCTGAGGGGGAGGAGGACAGTGAGAGAGGTCCTGCTGCCGGTTCAGGGAGGACCTGGAGTATCTCTTCAAACACCTACAATATATTGGAAGCAATGAAGCAACAACTCATAACACACATGGGAAAGGAGGAGCATGCACTGATTACAACTCAATCACAAACACCCACTTATCAACACACACACACACACACACACACACAGAAACACACACACATCTATAAATACAACTTTCACACCAGCAAGCTTTTAGCATAGGTGAAAGGAAAAGAACAAGACAAAATACTCATGACCATGGAGCCACAGTAATTTGAATCCAGAACTAGAGAGACAGTCATTATAAACTAATCTCTAAAATTCTGATTGTATTTTCTCAAAACTTACTAAGTTACACATTGTTTCCTTGTTAACTGTTTCCAATTAATGTTGAGAAGCAATTAAGCAACTATCCTTCTGTTCTTATCTGGTCTTTTTACAGCCTCACAACCATTTTGGGGAACAGACCATAAACTTATAGAAGTTCCTTCTTTAAAAGACTGAAGAAAATATCACTTCACGATAATGCAGAAAATATTTTTTAAAAAGGTCGATCACATAAACCCACAATACAAGGCCATCAAAAATCCCACTTTTGAACGTAGAAATCCAGCATTCACACGCTGAGGGAAAGGTTGGCTAGCACTAGTGTCACACTTAAGAGCCTGTGCCACACAAGTGGTGGCAATTACCGTTTCATTGGGCGAGTGTTCATCTTTTGCCGGCTATAGAGCAGCCTATTTGCAGTGCACGCTACTGCCACAGATGGGTCGAGGCACAGTGGTTCTGCTGTAGCGAGAATCAGCTGGCTTTCAAGCAGAAGTTTGTCTTCCTGAAATAAACAATAGTATGTCAGCCTCAGATGCATTTTTGATAATGTAAACATGCATCATTTAACCCAGAAATAGTCCCAGGAAGTTTGCTAAAGACTAAACTAAATGAGTAACTAAAGTTTGAACATTAACATGTAAATCTGACAAGATAAAGAAATGGAAACTGAGTTACTTGCATGTTACATAAAATAGTCAAATCCAGAGTGGATATTTATTTGACTGTTTAAAATACAGAATGAAAGAATAACTGAGGATAGTTATAGTGTATCTCTTCTTTACCAGTCCTCAGCTTAAGAAAATGATGCTTTCTGCTCTCCAGTGTTGACTCAAGCTTGTCTCTAACATGAAGAACTTTCAACCTTACAAGTTACAGATACACTGAATCTTAGTTCACAAGCACATTTCACAGAGGGTAATTTCACATTACTGACATTTTCTCTCCAGAGCAACAGGTAAGCAAGAGCTAGAACTAGAGGATCGACTAGCTGATGTCAGCACTACGACGCCCTGTTAGACCAGGTGTGGTGCTATAGGTCCTTACTCTCAGAACTCAGGAGGCGAACGAAGGCAGCAGGATCTCAAGTCCCAAGTCAACCTAGGCTAGAGATCCTACCTCGAAAAGAGAAAGGAAGGAAGATTGGGAGGGAGGATGGGATGGATAAGAGCTAGGTTTTCTGTAGAATTATAGAATCCTATACAAAAGAAAAATCACCATCGATTTGTATTCAATAGTAAGAATGAAGCTCTGGTTCGAGGGGATAAAAACCAATTTTCACATTAGGCTTCAGTGGTTAACTCTAGTTTATCAGCAAGGCTGGAAACAACTGGGACTGGATTACAAACAGCTCCGTGGGGAATTTCTAAATATGCAGAGAGTGTAAGATCCTAAAGCTCAGAAGGGAACCTTGGTTTTGTCCCAGGATCCAATCTAACACACCACTGTAATGTCAGTAAAAGGAGGCTTCTCACTGATGCATCACACTGTGTATGGCCTACTTGGGATTAGAGAGAGAACTAACCTGGGTCCATTTATGGTTGTCACTTGTTATAGAATGGACATCACAGACTAAAGTCTAGAAAAAACAAAACATTTAAAAAACATGTATGTTCTTACAAAAATATGAAAATTTAATAAAAATGCAACTAAAACAAACAAACAAAAAAAGCACTTTCTAATTAAACATTCCATACCTGCATTGTTGGGCGTAAGAGAATGTGCCTACTTTGGTAACCAGGAGACTTCATATTACTGGACTGCCTATAGTCACGTATTTCTGCTATCACACATCCACAATGAAAAATATTAACCTGTTTTAAGTAAAAAAAAAAAAAATTCAGGTAAATGTGATTTTTCAAATAATATACACGCTTTCAAATAATAAATGAGCTTACCAAAATAAGCAAGCATGCAGTAAATGGTTCACATTCTTTAAATTATATACTTTCAATGGGTATCTTTACTGGATGTACCATTATATAAACTGCTAAAGAGTATTCTTTCTTTTCTTTCTCTCTTTCTTTCCCTCTTTCTTTCTTTCTTTCTTTCTTTCTTTCTTTCTTTCTTTCTTTCTTTCTATGTTCACCGTTATAAAAAGCAATTTAAAGCAAACTGCATCCCCTGACATCCAGGACGACTCTGGCATCCATCTATAAGGGAGGCTACAGCAGTTCTGGGACCGCGGTTCTTGTGAAGCTCACTGGCTCATCACTTCACTGTGCTAGCTTCCTGTTTGTATTGTAGTTTGTCATTACAGACTGTCAATTAACTGCCAGAATTCCAGCCTCTACATCTAACGTCACTATTTGCTTTCCTAAAATTTCTAGACTTTTAGAGTGTATTAATGAGAGGGAACTAGCCACAAGTTGACTCTAAACTATGTTGTATTGCAAGTTTAAGAAACCTTAGCACTTCGTCGCTGCCTTCGAGGTGCCTGTCATCTCTCTTGTGGCATCATGGCTGCTCTCCGGCCTCTGGTAAAGCCCAAGATCATCAAAAAGAGGACTAAGAAGTTCATCAGGCACCAGTCAGACCGACATGTGAAAATGAAGCAAAACTGGCGGAAACCCAGAGGCACTGACAACAGGGTGCAGAGAAGATTCAAGGGCCAGACCCTGATGCCCAACATTGGTTATGGGAGCAACAAGAAAACCAAGCACACGCTTCCTAGTGGCTTCCGGAAGTTTCTGGTCCACAGTGTCAAGGAGCTGGAAGTGCTGCTGATGTGCAACAAATCTTACTGTGCTGAGATTGCTCACAATGTGTCCTCTAAGAACAGAAAAGCCATCATTGGAAGAGCAGCACAGCTGGCCATCAGTCACCAATCCCAATGCCAGGCTATGCAGTGAAGAAAACGAATAGATGGCCTGTGTGCATGTTTTGTGTTTAAATAAAACCACAAAAACTGGCGCAAAAAGAAAAAAGAAAGAAAAGAAAAAAAGGAAAAAAGAAACCTTAGCACTCTTTGCTACAACTCACCTACTATCCATCCCATCGTATGTATGCTCAGGGACTTTACACCATTACAGCTATTTGTACTCAAATACAAATTGATAATACTATAGTAGTCACTACCTTTAAGTAACCAGACCCAATCCTAAAAGTTAATCTAGGGGTTGTGAACACTACCTAGCTTCCTTATGTGCATGCTTTCTTTAAAGCACTACTATTTCTGTTCAGGATCTATTCATCACAATCTTGACAATGACTATTTCAATTGTTAGGTTAAGCCACCACTGTACCTTTTACCACTCTACTGTTAACAACTGGGAGCTTAGTACACCAATACCTACACCTCCTAGTTATTTTAATCACTACTGCCCTTAGAGCTCCATACAGCAAATAATCTGCTACCTAAGGCCAACCACTAGCTATTTCTCTAGCTGAGATTAATAAGAGCAACCCTCTTTAAATCAATTCAGTTAAACATCTGGCTATCTTTGTCCATCCAATAAATATCCCTCAACAATCACACCTGTGTAACTGTTCTCCCTGTAGTCACTTTTGCATTTACTTTACTTATCAAATGAACATGAAGCTGAAGATGGCCTTGAACTTCCAATGCTGGGATGGATGGTATGTACCATTACACCTGTATCCTGACCTTTTCTTAGACTGAGATTCAAACAGAAAAGTGACTAATAATGCCACACCAAAAAGTTAGGGTCTTGGTAGAATCAGCTAAGAAATGCTGGATAGGTGAACAAAGAAAGTATGATAAAAAGGAGATTACAGACAAGCTTCACAGTGGTTTTGAAGTGATAAGAACTCTAAATCAACAGCTGAAAAAACAATGAGGTCAGGAGAGGTTTTCAAGTTGAGAACACAGCATGTTTGAAATTATGGCTCAGAGAAGGGAAACATTTAAAACAGAAATGGGGAGCAAGCCTTAGGAATAGATTCACCATGGCAATAGGAAAGCAAAGAAAACATGTGCAGAGAGATGCAGGAATGCTGGTCCACTGGTGCCAGGAAGGGATGGGAGTCAGGTCAAGACAGCAAGAAGAGCAAGGCAAGTTAAGTTACCTCCATGTTACTTTTTAAAGTACCTCGTTTCTGATGTGCATAAACAGCAAAATCAGATTCTTTCATAATTTCTTAATGTTAACTGTGAGACATTTCCAGGTTGACTTATTATAGCAAATTACTGCACATGGCAGTGCAGCAAACAAGTAAGGCACAATAAATAATTTAAATGGCTCTGCTGCAGCATCTCACACTATGCCTTAAACAGTACTGAGAATACTAGTGTATTGGCAGCTCAGTCTACAATGGTAGCATTCAAGGAGCTGAAGCAAGAATATCACCAGTTCTAAGCCATCCAGGCTACAAATAAGCTCATGTCTCACAAAAAAAATACACAAAGGATAAGTACCTACTAAAACCTAACACACATGCATATGATATATACCATACAAAACATTTTTGTTTTCTGGAGATTAGATATAGTTTAGTTATAAACTGATAGCCTAACATATATGAGGCCTTAATTCACTATCCAGTGCCACGAAAGGGATAAAAAAATATATTTCATTTTTGCACATATGTGAGTATACACACACGCACACGCACACGCACACACAGTTTTTAGAAATGGAGTTTGTCCAGGCTAGCCTCAAACTTTCTTAAGATGCACCTGTTTCAGCCTTCTAAGTAGCTATGGTGACAATGCTACTATATACAGGTTATATTTAAAACAGTATTTTGTCTTGTTTTCTTACCTGTGATTTTTCAAGGAGATCAACCAAAATAGGAGGTAATTCTTCTGCATCTAAGTATTCAAGCAATTCCCCTTCTTCATAAGGCAATCGGATGGTCTCAGAGTCTCAATTTTAAAACAAAGTTTATAAAAACCAGCTCACAATAAAGATTATAATTTAAATTACTTTTAGAAATAGAATACATAGGCTAAAGAGGTGGCTCAGTGATTAATAGCACTTGTCATTCTTGCAGAGGACCTGGGTTCTGAACCTAGTACCCACAGGGCAACTTACAAGTAACTGGAACTGTCACCTCTGGGGACACCTGCATTCATGTGTACATACTCATACAAACATATATATACACATACACATAATTAAAAATAATAAAAGTATATCTTAAAAACACAGCTCAAAGACTAAGTCTTGTAAGCCAATCACATTGTAGTGCTGACTTGGTTAGTATATAACATTTTAAACAAGAACGGGAAAATAAACACATCCTCTTTCTGCCTCTACATTATAGGTCAGGGAAACCACATTGAGTTTATACAGTGCCATGGACTAAACTCCAAGCTCTGTGCATGCTAGGCAAGTATTCTACCAACTGAGGTATATTCCATCCCCATAAAAAAAATTCTTCACTAGTTAAGTTCCTTGCAGTGCTCACATTATTAAATTCTGAGGTTCTTCTTTAAATCAAATCTAAAAATATGTTTTAATGTTCTTCACATCCACAGAATTAGAAATCTTTTGAGAAATATTTTCAATGTTTACTATTTTTTGATGTCTCAATAAAAATTACTTAAAAGGCAATGAATGCTTTGCAAGTTTTAAAACTCAGTGTACAAAATGCAGCTAAAATACCTTAAAATATAGATAGCAATAAAAGAAGTATTAATTGTTAAAAATCACCTGCTCTACTAACTACAAAGACATAATCAGGTTAGCAAGATGGTTCGGTAGATAAAGCACTTGGAGCTAAGCTTGGTCCTGAGTGCTCTCACTGGGACCTACTACACAAGTGCCTCCCTCACTCTCTCTCCCTCCTCCCACTAAATAAAATAAAATATAAAACGGATAGGGAGTAACGAGATGGCTCGGGAGTTAAGAGCTCAGGCTGCTCTTCTAGAGGACCCGGGTTCAGTTCCCAGCACCAACATGGTGGCTCAAAAACATCTGTTTGTTTCAGTGTACCCAGCCTCTTCTTCTGGACCCTGAAGAAACCAGGCATGCATGCGGTGCACATTATATATATATATCTCCATTCAATAAAACAAAAGTAAATTATTCTAAAGTTTTAAAGATATAATAAATGACAATAATTTTCAAATGCAAGTTCAGGAAGAATAACCTACACACTACAATGTCAAACATTCTAGAAAAAGACAAGAGGAGAAAAAGTATGGAACAAGAATTTGTCTTTAAACTAGGACAAACTCTGACTAAAGGTCAACAGCCAACTTTTAAAAGTAGAGGTATTTTGTGGCAGACATACTTTAGAAGGTCTTACCTGATCCATTCTTCCCCCTGAGCATCAGAGAATAGCCTTCATTTCCTGGGTACAGATTGACCACTAAACACGACAGGGTCTCCTGCATAACAAGCTTCTCTAACAAGTTCACATTTCTTCTTAATTTCTGCTTTAGAAAGAAGTGAAGTTCATGAAAACAGTACATACCTGTTGGTGACCCTTCCATACTACAATCCTCGATACCTGGGAACTGTCACAGTAATGTCACTAGCATGCTTTATGCAAGCTAACTCACACCATAAACTTACTACGTATGAATGTGTGCCTGTAACTCTCAGCGCTCAGAAGAGACCAAAGCAAAAAGACACGTTCCAGGCCAGTCTGGATCTTATTACAGAGCAATGCGAGCTTTTAGACCAGTGGTTCTCAATCTGTGGGTCATAACCCCTTTGGGGGGGTCTAATAACCCTTCACAGGGGATGTCTAAGACCATCAGAAAACAGATATTTACGTTACGATCAGTTAGGAAGTAGCAACACAAGTCATTTTATAGTTGGGGTTCCCAGCGTCAGGAACTGTGGTAAAGAGCTGCAGCACTCAGGAAAGTTGAGAAGCAAGGGTTTCAAACAAACAACAACAAAAAGCGTGGCAGCCAATGTCTATAAGGCCAGCACATGGCAGCTGATGTCTATAAGGCCAGCACATGGCAGCCGATGTCTATAAGGCCAGCACATGGCTGCCAATGTCTATAAGGCCAGCACATGGCAGCCAATGTCTATAAGGCC
>JANHMN010000001.1:92788541-92837326 GCA_030674055.1 Rhabdomys pumilio
ACACACACACACACACACACACACACACACACACACACACACACACACAAATGCAATTCAAAAATTAGAAGCCATGTTTATAAAAAGCAGTGACAGTTACTTGGGCCTGCAAATGTTAAGTGGGTCATGATTGAGTTTGGCATCTGTCTTGAACCACCTCAATCTCCTTTTTTTCACCATTACATTTGTGAGGACCCCCTCCCCAGAATTGGGCCTCTGCCTTAGGGCTCACTACCAGTAAAATGTACCCACACTTAATTTAATTTTGTGGCTAAGATTCTGATGTGTGTGTGTATGTATATGTATATACCATAATTTTATCCACCATCTGTTGGTGGGCATTTGGGTCATTTTCTACCTTCATGCTGTTGTGTTCTAACTGCTGGAAACACTGGTATACACGTATTTGAGTCTACACTACTGGAGCCAAATGTTTGGCTCAGCAGAATTGGTAGGAGAGTTTTATTCAAAGCCAGCCCTTGGCTGTCATGGTTGCTCATGCCTGCAATCCCAGCACTCTGAAGGACAGACACAAATCTAAAGTTTGTATTTTATGCAGTGACTTTCAGGCTGAACTTACAGTGCAAGACCCTGCCTCAAACAAACCAACAAAAAGCCATTCCTGAAGACGTATCTCTGACTCTAGGTGAGCACTGGTCTTGTGTCAAAAATCAAACAGCCTAGATCTGAAGCAGAAGTCGTGAGAGTACAACAGACAACCTCATAAACAGAGTAGCTGGCAATGGAGATGCTGGCAGACTATCACAATGGTAGATTAACCCTAACACACATGCAGATTTTCATTCTGTAAGAATTTGATAGTCGCCGGGTGGTGGTGGTGCACGCCTTTAATCCCAGCACTTGGGAGGCAGAGACAGGCAGATTTCTGAGTTCGAGGCCAGCCTGGTCTACAGAGTGAGTTCCAGGACAGCCAGGGCTACACAGAGAAACCCTGTCTCAAAAAAACAACAACAACAAAAAAGAATTTGATAGTCTTTTATTTTCTGGACCTTATGGCACTTTGCTCATATTTCACAGTGTACCTATGCTCCACCTGGACTGAGCTAACTTTGCAATAAAGATAGAGCAAGGCTCCAGCATAGGTCCTGGTATTATTATTATTATTATTATCATCATCATCATCTTGAAACTTGGTATAAAGACCAGCCTGGCTTTGAACCCACAGAAATTGATCTACCTCTGTCTCCTGAGTGCTGAGATTAAAAGTATAGACTACCACACCCAATTCCACGTTGCTTTTTTTTTTTTTTTTTTTTTTTTTTTGGTTTTTCGAGACAGGGTTTCTCTGTGTAGCTCTGGCTGTCCTGGAACTCACTCTGTAGACCAGGCTAGCCTCGAACTCAGAAATCTACCTGCCTCTGCTTCTCAAGTGCTGGAATTAAAGGCATGTGCCACCACTGCCCGGCTCCACATTGCATTCTTAAACAACAATATCTTAACAGGATCAGATGGAAAGCTGTTCCAACAGAGGCCCACCCTCTCTGGCCCTGAGGGTGCTCTTGATGAGAGTCACTGTCAGGGATCTTGTCCTGGGTGTAGATGAAGGCTTGGCTTCCCAGCTCTCATCTGGATACATGCTATTCTGAGTTTCATTTTCTCCCCTGCTCCCTAAGTCTTGCCTCTCTGTTGCCAGTCCTTATTACTGAATTTAACCCATTCTCAGTGTGAAGTGAAGGCTGGAAGAGGGTGGTTACAGTACTACCCGCATGTGTCAAGGCCTAGACTGGATTGAAAACTGCCTAGAGACCTTGACGATGGGTTGTTGGCATTTTTTCCCTCTCCCAGGCAGGGTCATACCAGTCAAGGCCTATGGATTGTCACCAGGGCCTGAGATAGTCCAGAAACTGGCACATGGCCCCCACTCCATATGTGCGTGGTCAAATGTTCCAGGTACTGAGATGTAAATTTTAAAATTTTAAAATCAGCAAGTTCAATTAGTTTCACAGTTATTTCATTGATTGCTTCACATTAGGAAAGTTACAGTGTCACCATTCCACCTTCGGTGTAGGACGGCCCCAATTCATTGGATCATTAAAATTCCTCTTGCTTTTTGCATTGATTTATGTCTCTGCGTGGTTCACTCAGGGGGTCTCCGGTAAGCTAAGGTTCCCCAAGAGTCTTGCATTTGGTGCATGGGCTGGGAAGGAATTGACTCCCTGTGAGAATGCACCAGAAGGCCGTAGATCGGAGGTCTCCAGAGCAGGTACCATGGTTTATTTGTCTGTCTTTTATCTGCTCTTTGTCAAAAGTCTGAACCTGTAAGCCTGTCTGAATTTCCCATTTGCTTGCAAGGGTCTGGGGGTGGGGCTCAAAGATCCCAAGGTGTTTGGGGCAGATGGGCAGGCATGCCTTAATGTCGTGACTGCAGGGAGCCTTGAGGACCTTAATGTCATGACTGCAGGGAGCCTTGAGGACGCTTCAGGTCCCCTGGAGGGGTCGGGAGAACCCTCCCCCCCCTCCCCGCTCCTTTTGGAACCTGTTAGATTTGGTCCTACGTAAGTCATCCAAATCATCTGAACCTGTTAGATTTGACCCAGTGTAAGCTGGCCAAGTTGCCTGGTTACTGGATTCTTCCGCGGTTTTCCTATGTCTTGATTGTCTTTATAATCTAGTGTCTGTGTCCTCGGCAGGGTCGAGAACTGTCTGTGTAACCTGGTTTATGCTCCCGTGACAGGTGTGAGCTGTCTGTGTTGTCTTTCTTGGTTTTCTTGACAAACTGTGTTTTGGTTGTCGTTTTCTATGTTCTTGGACTTTGATGATATTTTGGACTGAATCTACCATGTTAAGCATCCTAATTAACTACTAAAGGGAAGTTAGGGAAAGAAGTTAACACGGCCAGGCAGCCGTAAAGGGGAGGAGGAGTAACAGCACAGTGGCTGCAGCTCCCACTCCCCGCTCTCTGTGGCGGGTGCTGAGGAATCCTAGGGCACCTGCAAAAAGATAGGCTGGGCCCAGGTGGTTAAGAACTTGGCAGAGGAGAAGGGCAACTTCCATGAGCCATTGCGGTGGGACAAAACAGCCCCCGAGGAGTCCCACTTTCTACTTGCAGGGACGGTGCAGGTAGTGCTGTGGCTTTTCAAATTATCACCTGTTTCAGGTGGCACACCAATTTCAGGCAAAAATTCACTAGAAATTTAAGATTAGCTGGGTGGTGGTGGTGCCCGCCTTTAATCCCAGCACTTGGGAGGCAGAGGCAGGCGGATTTCTGAGTTCGAGGCCAGCCTGGTCTACAGAGTGAGTTCCAGGACAGCCAGGGCTACACAGAGAAACCCTGTCTTGAAAAACCAAACAAAAACAAAAACAAAAACAAACAAACAAAAAAAAACAATAAAAAAATAAAAAAAAAATTAAGATTATTCACCTGAGAGTTATAGTTAAATATTTTGGTGCAAATACTGATTTGTAGTGAAGAAGGGCAAGTTAGTTACTCTCTGCTTCTCCGAATGGCCCACCTTTGGAGTAGGGTAGCCACAGGTAGGGACCTTCATACAGGTGATCAAAGCAGTAGAGGAAAGAGTTTTTAAGCCAGGATCCCTCGGGCACCCAGACCAAGTGCCCTATACAGTTACCTGGATGAATCTAGTAGAGGACCCTCCCACCCCCATAAAAGCCTTTCTTCCCCAAGACCCTTGTAGGTTCTGGCCATCAGGAGCGCTCTTCAGGACAGAAGAGCAAGAGAGGACACCGGAAAGAAAGAATGTTCCCTCAGACATGGGGGTATCATCAATTGACCAGGCTGTGGTCAACAGTGGGTTTCTTTTGACCAGACCTGACTGGGACTTTAATGTGACAGAAGGTAAGGGGCACCTAAAAGCCAGATTCCATTGGCAGGCAGGTCTCAAGGGGGCTACATGAGGCCCCACCAATTTTGACCAAGGCATGTGAGGTTAAACGGGGATCAGATGAATTGCCCACAGCCTTTCTAGAATGGCTCATAGAGGCATTCTGTCAGTACACACTGTGGCCTTTATAGACCAGGCTAGTAGATATCAGGAAAAAGCTTCAGAGGCTAGAGGGACTGCAGGAAAAGTCATTAAAAGATTTAGTGTAGGTTGCTGAGGAAGTCTATCATACAGGGAGAAAGAAAAAGAGCAGAGAAAGAGAAAGGAAGAAGATGAAAGAGAGATGAGAAAAAGAAAGGTGACAGGAAAGGAATTTACAGAGAGTCTTGGCTATAGTGGTTAAGAGAAAGCACGAAAGGGAGACTCCAATTGAAGGGAGACAGAAAACTCCTTGAAAAGGACCAGTGTGCACATTGCAAGTAAAGGAGCCAGCTGCTGAGCCCGAGAGTGCCCTAACAAATGGAAGCCAGGGTCAGGAAATCCCAGGCCTTGGGGAAAACACCCCAAATGGCGAAGGTATTATCTCTGAATGAAGACAGTGATTGGGGTAGATGAGGTTTGGACCCATTCAACTCTTGGTGGACACAGGGGCTCAACACTCAGTCCTCCTCCAAGCCGACGGCCTCATTTCCAAGAAAAGATCTTGGTTCCAAGGAGTCACTGGCACCAAGTATTCATGGACTACCTGAAGAATTGTGGACCTAGAGATGGGCTGGGTATCCCATTCATTTATGGTCATCCCAGACTGTCCCTACCCTCTGTTGGGGCAAGCCTTACTCTCCAGGATGAGGGCCCAGATATACTTCCTGCCCAATGGGGCTGCAACTAACTGGCCCAAAAGGAGAACCCATAGGTGGAGGAAAGACTTCTCCTATTGACCCCTGCCGGGAGCTGAGGCAACCTGCTTTACAGACAGGAGCAGTTTTCTCCATGCTTGTCAGAGACAAGCTGGTGCTGCTGTGGTGGACGGCACAAATGACATCTGGGCTGAACTTTTATTCCCCACCCCTGGGCACGTTGGTGCAGAAAGCAGCCTTTCAACTTGAGACTGGCAAAAAAAAAAATTAATATCTACACGGACAGCAGGTATGCCTTTGCCACAGCCCATATCCACAGGGCTATATACCAAGAGAGGACTGCTCGCATCAGAAGAAATCTTGGATCTTTTGGATGCCCCGATGAAGTCAGCAACTGTGAGTACTATCTGTTGCCCAGGACACCAGAAGGGAGGAGACTCAGTGGCCTGAGGCAATAAACAGGCAGATCAAGTGCCTCGAGAAGTGGTTATGCAGGAGTTTATCCTGGTTATGGGCCTGCAAGAGACACCCACTAGGGAATGGGACTAGATTAAGGGATGGCCTCACTTAAAACACAGAAGAAGAAAGCACTCAGATTGCTAGCCACCCTACTACCAACTATTACCTAGAGAAAAAAGGGCAATGGCGCACACAAGAAGGGAGAACTATGTTCCCCAGAAAGCAAGCAAAAGACTTATTAGGCCAAATGCACAGATGGACTCATTCGAGAGATAAACGCATCCAAGCAGTCAAGGGATCTAAGATGTGTAATGGACCTCAGGTTTTGGGCCAGAGAGACGGTAGAACAGTGTAAGGTATGCCTGTAAGCAAATGCTTATGAGGCCAAGACTAAACAGGGAAAAATACCTAGGGGAGAACTAGAGTATATTGAGAGGCCACTGTTGCAGAAGTTAAGCCAGGAAAATATGGATACACTCTAGTATTTGTGGATACTATCTCTAGATGGGTTGGGGCTTTCTCCACCAAGTGGGAAACAGCTACTGTGGTAACCAAGAAGATATTAGAAGAAATCTTCCCAAGGTTTCGAGTGCCCAAGGTAATTGGATGAGATAACAGTCTTGCTTTTGTTTCTAAGGTAAGTCAGGAATTGTCAGAGATATTGGGGACCAATTGGAAGCTTCATTGTTCGTACTGTCCCCAGAGCTCAGGGCAGGTAGAGAGAATGAACAGAACCCTAAAAAGAGACCTTAAGCTGGGCGGTGGTGGCACACGCCTTTAATCCCAGCACTTGGGAGGCAGAGGCAGGAGGATTTCTGAGTTCGAGGCCAGCCTGGTCTACAGAGTGAGTTCCAGGACAGCCAGGGCTATACAGAGAAACCCTGTCTCGAAAAACAAAAAACAAAAAACAAACAAAAAAACCACCAAAACCCAAAAACAAACAAAACAAAACAAAACAAAAACAACAAAAAAAAGAGACCTTAACTAAATTGCCCTTGAAAACTGGTGCTGGTTGGGTGGTGCCCCTTGTCCTGGCCCTGTTCCTGATTCTCATTGTGACATTAAAATTATTTAGTAGATTGGTTATTCTGTGTAGCCACTAGAGGTCAGGACTTCACTTAAAAATAAGTATTGCACTGTTTTGTTTTTTTTTTTTTTTTTTTTTTTTTTTTTTTTTTTATAACATTAACTTTTGGCTTGTAAAGGGTTGATACAAATATTGCTTTTTGATAGTTCCGTTTATTTGCCAGGGTTCTCTAGAGTAACAGAAGGTATAGAATGAACCCCCCTTTCTCCTCTTTCTCTATAGATAGATAGACAGAAAGGTAGATTAGATAGATGGATGGATGGATGGATGGATGGATGGATTAGATAGATGGATGGATAGATAGATAGATAGATAGATAGATAGATAGATAGATAGATAGATAGATAGATAGATAATGGCTAATCCAACAATGGCTGCCTATGAATGGAAGGTTCAAGAATCCAGTAGTTACCAAGTCCATGAAGCTGGATGTCTCAACTGGCTTGCATTTTCACAGCTCAAATGATCTGAATTAAAAGTTGTAGTCAAGTGGACAACCAAGAATAGCCAACCCATTCTGAGGATTGCACCTAGGGTCTCACACATGCTAAGCAAGTGCTCTACAATGGTTTGTATTTCAGCCCTACTTAAATTGATCTGAGATGGGGTCTTGCCCAGTTAACCAAGCTGACTTTGACTTTATTCTTTAATGTAGGCAGTCTGTGAAGTTTTGCTCTTCCTGTTTCAGTCTCCCAATAACTGGGACTGGAGGCCTGTACCACACTGGCCATCTTTCATCAGACGTAAACTTCTGATCATCTTTCCCCAACCTCCAGAATATATGGAGCTGTAGATGTGGGTACTGCCTTATCTGACTCCCTGCTGATGTATGTCCAGTCTTACCTGGCTCCAGAGGCACTCTTATAAATTATGGGTTTTGGTTAGGGTGTATTGGCACACACTTATAATCCCAGCACTTAGGAGTTGAGGGTAGGAGGATCAGGAGTTCAAGGGAACTACTACACAGCAACTTTCAGGTCAGTCTGTATAACATGAGAGACCCTATCTCAAAGCTCAAAAGAAAATCTTATATGATTTTTTTGTTTTTTTTGTTGTTGTTGTTGTTGTTGTTTGTTTTCCAGTACTGAAAATTGATTGAACCTAGGACCTACTTCATATAAGCAGATATATATATATCACTGAGCTATATCCATGCCATTTTAATTTTTGTGACAGAGTGTCTTTATAGTTCAGGCTAGCCCAGACTTCATGAGCCTGCAGTTTTAGCCTTGTAAGTCCTGGAATTAAACAGGCACACCCACTCATCTGCCTCCTTTGGTCTAATTAATTGCTGACAAATAATCTAACACCACAATTTGCTAAATAAATAATTTATTTAAACATAAAAACATCTACTGGGATAGTTAATGAATTATCAATGATTTCTGACCTCTTTTGCTAGTTTCTCTATCTTCCAAAATAAAATGTAATATTTTCTCTTTCAGTCACTTTGCAGAGAAAGCTCAAAATCCTAGAATGAAGTGTTGCATATAAATATAAAGTTTACAGAGCATTAGAGGTTGGGTTTGGTTTGCTTTTTGAGACAATTTTGGTATGAATTGTAGGACAGTCTCAAACCCAGGACCTTCTCTCCTCAGTCTCATAGAGCTGCTGTTACAAGCCCACACCACTACACTAGACTTAGGCAGGGTTAAGTGTTCCAACAGGAATCTGTTAATTTTGTTTCTATAATTTCTATTTGATGACCATTTATACAGCAATCATCTTGCAGGGCTGAAGATGAAAGGTGGACTTCAGCACTCAGGACACAGAGGCAGGAGGATCTCTGAGTTGACGACAGTCTGGTCTACATAGCAAGTTCCAGACCAGCCATGTCTACATGGTGAGACCCTATTTCAAAGTAAAAATCAGAATAAGGAAGGAAGAAAGGAAGAAAGGAAGAAAGGAAGAAAGGAAGAAAGGAAGAAAGGAAGAAAGAACTTGCAATGCTTGTATTTTGCCAGCGGTGAGAGAACATTCACACACAAAAGAAAGCTTCGCTCTCATTTAATAGGTTATTAAAGGGGAATCACTAAGAGTAAACTACAATGGGAAGCAAAATAGCCCGTCAAGAGCACTTGGAGCAACTGATGAATAAACACACTGGCATGTTTGTATTGGGCAGGGGAATATTTTAAGCACCTAGATTTTAGTTAATCCTGTTTCCCAAAGCAGTAATGTTCTCTGTATTAGCATAGCAACCCAAGGAAGCCAAACAAAGATGGACTGCCAACAACAGAGGCTGAGTCAGATGTGTGTGTGTGTGTGTGTGTGTGTGTGTGTGTGTGTGTGTGTGTGTAGTTTCAGATTAAACAACTGTATTGAGGTTTAAACAACATATATTTCCTCTTTCATTTCACCTGCGCACAAAGAGTTAATATGACCATGGGAAATAAACTGAAAGTTACAAAATATACCAAGGTGAGCTGTGTAAGAAAAGGGAGCTTTTCAGGGTGAATAAGCCTATTAAATGATAGAACTGACTACCAAAATGTTCTTCTAATAAAACTCTGAAGCTTACTACACAGGCCTGTATAAGACAGCCTCTGGCTTTCTTAAAAAGTTGACAATTGCTATCCAATCACCCCCCTGGTTCTTCAGGTCACTACCTCATGCCAGGAAATTGCCACCAGCACTTCCATGTCTTGTGTCCACATGTTCTTCTTAGGTTGCAATCACTCTCCTGTTCTCTGTATAATTTCATGTATGTTTACAGGCCCAGTAAAAGGTTCCTTTTTTTTCACAGAGTGTTCAAGCAGATTAAAGTCTTGAGAGACATTCTTTCCTCGGACATACATTTACAGAGTTTTGGTATATTTTAGAAGCATGCAGGTCGTGTGCCTCATTGATTAGTTAGTAAACATCTGAAGGCAGAGTCCAAGCCAGATCTTTCTTCCCTGCCGGGTTTAGAGAAATCTGACATTCTGACACAAGGAGTATCCTTTATCTAGAGGTAGGTCTTGGGGCCTGGTAGAGATGAGGTTTCCCTGGGTAGCCCTGGCTGGCCTAGCACTCACTATGTAGGCCAGGCCAACCTTACTCTTACAAAGATCAGCCTTCTTTAATTGCACAGTGCTGGGATTAAAGGTACTTGTCACCATGGGCGACTCTCGCATCTGTTTTGTGATCCCTGGAGTTAGCACGCTCTATTAATATCATATAACTCTATAAAGACCAGAGAGACTAAATGGTTGGTGATGATGGATGTGAGGAAGAAAGTGATTACTCTGACCGCTTCTCTGAGCCATTAACGTTAAAGCTGCTTTATAAAATCTCGACATAGTGTGTAATGGTTAACGTTGATTGTTGATTGTCAGTTTATTGGGATCTAGCATCACCTGGGAGCTAAGCCTCTTGGCACACCTTTGATAAATCATCTGAATTAGGTTAACTGAGGTGGGGAGACCCACCCCAAATGTGAAGGATACTGTTTCATGGGTTTGGGGCCTGTAGTGCATCCAAAGGAGAAACCCAGCTAAGCACAAGCGGTCTGACCTCTGACGGACCATGACCAGCTGCTTCAAGCTCTGGCCACATCCCTGCTGTGATGAACCGAACTTCAGACCAGGCCAAAGCAAACCCCACCTTCATTAAGTTTCTTTTGTCAGAATATTTTATCACAGCAATAGAAATGTAACCAATGAAGTAGGGCCATTAGGGTCAGTTTCCAGCAATATAAAATGCTGTCACTATCTTCATCCTTTCCAACAGGCCTGATGGGTTTGGGTTTCTTTTGCTTGGTCACTGTATTACCTACAGCAGTGTTTCCCATGAATATTCCGCAGTGTCTATATAGTAAACAAGCAAGATTGCGAATACCTCCAGGTCAGGTTTTAATTGGTAGCATGAAAAGATAATCCCATTTACATAGGTTATGAGGTCAAACTATTTGCCTGTTGATGAATTCACACACCAAGTAGTTGACTTATAAATTGTCCTCGAGCTCTTTTTTGCTCTTGCCTTCTTGTTCCCAACTCTGTCCTCTCACCCCTTCTCCCCTCTCTCTCCATTCCCTTCCCCCTCTCTCTCCACATGCTCATGGCCTGCCTCTACTCCTCTATTCCTCTTCTCACTCTCTCCCTTCTTCCCTCTCTCCCTCCCTCCTTCCTTCCCTCCCTCCCTCCCTCCCTCCCTCTCCCCTCCCCCCAACTACCCTCTCAGCTCCCCTCCCCCTGCCCTGAATAAACTCTACTCTATACTATACTGTTGTGTGTCTGGTTCCTTAGGGGGAAGGGATGCCTCAGCATGTGTCTGCTGAGGCACCCTATCCCCCATACCTGATTACACCTCTACCAAAACATATTCCTCCTCTTTTTATCTTGTTATAAACACATCCTAAAAAAATAAATTGTCAAGATTTAATCTTTTTAGTGGTGGTTTGGTTTTTTTTTTTTTTTTTTTTTTTTTTTGTGGAGAGTTGCTGTGTTGTTGATATAGTTGTCTCAAGAAGACTGAATCCTAGTTCTTAGCATATGGCCGAGTCAAACCTAGTAGGATGCATATGTTTAGGGCTATCTTGGGGCCAGGATCTGGCAAATGTTTTCTAGGTTTTCTGTCCAACATGAATTGCCTATTCCGTGAGCTTGAAAGATAAGCTTGTAAGTGTAGAATGAATCTTGTAGTTAATTGACTCGTTGATAACTGCTGATTTTCTGTTTTGTTTTTTAAGTATTCAGAGAGAATTTAGACATTAATGGCAATCTATGTGACTTTCCTGTTGGGGGCTTCTATTCCTTCGGCCTACATTTCAGTTATCTTTTTTATCCAACAATTACAGATTTAGCTGAATATTCTCTGTTGGTCTGTGTTTAAGTCACTTCATTTGTGCACAGAAATGATGTCCCTCTCAGATGGAAGCATGTAGTGCATTATTTAATAAATTGGAGAGACAAATCCTAGAAAGCATTTTTATAAAAATTTTTGAGCCACATAGTTTTCTTCTCTTATCATAAAATCTCTCACAGGAGTTACACTACAACAATATGATTTCTTTCCTTATTTAATTCATTTATTTTGAGATGTGGTCACACTGTGTGAGCCAAGCTGAACTCCAGATCCCCCTGAGTTCTGGCATTACAGGGGGATACTACCAAAACAGCTAAGCCTTGCCTTTTAACACTACCAAATTGGGAGTAAGGTTGTGGAGACAAACAAAGGGGTCCCCAGCTTTCAGATGATAGCACAAAGGTTCTGGCGTACCAAGGACAGTGAAGTAAAACACATTTCAGCATATTTTAAGGGAGCATATAATGAAGAACAACTGAGATCACAGTTTGATTCTGTGAAGGGACCCAAGACAGTGAGCAAAGAAGTAGCAAGTCCCATAACAGGTCAAGCTACACCCAGCAAAGGACTAAAACCAGTCTTTCTGGAAATGGCAAAACCTAGATGGGATAAATTATAGCTTGAGATAAGTGATATGCTGTCATCCTATAAGTTTAAGACTGCTAACACCAACACACTTTCATGAAAGAACAAGAAAGATGGTGTTTATGTGCTGGTGGAGTAGTCCTACAGTCCCAGAACACGGGATGTAGATGAAGTGGAGGAGCAGGAGTTAGGCAGACTTAGCTACCTGGTATTCTGGCATAACCTTTGTTTGAGAGGAACCTGTCTCAAGTAAACAGGCAAAACTTAAGCAACCTGATGAGAGACACCTGAAGACACGAGGTGACCTTGGCTCAGTATTGGAACCGGGCCACACATCTATATCTCCATACCTTTCCAATTATTTGAAGACACAGTACTATACCCACGTCCAGTGTTAAATATGACACTGGAGACTGCGCCCATGCAGAGCCCTGTGTATACTAGATATGCATTCTGCTGTTGAGCCATGTCCCCCAATTTTTTTTCTTAAAATTTTTGTTTAGAGCCAGGCCCTTGTTAAGTTTCCTACACTGGTCTTGAATTTCTTTTGTAGCCCAGTTGAATCTTGATCTTGCGGTGTTCTGTCTAGGCCTGCCCTACTGTCACAGCTAGCTTAGTTAGCCCTTGATTGGCATGTGCTTAGAGCCTAGGCTCAACTCCCAAGCCTCCAATTAAAACATCAACAAAATGTAAAAAAACCACAACATTTTTGCTAATTGGAAATCCTGTTGAACTTATTTAGTTATAGGAAGGGAATAGGGAGGGAGGGGAAGAAGGAAGGAAGGTCCCCTTCTCCTAAAGTGACTGAAGAATCAATGTGTGGGAAGGGAGGTAAATTGGTTAGGACTCCTTACCATAGGTGATGGCTACCTAATTTGAAATGGTTCGGGCCAAAAAGAATTTACTGGTTTATGTAAATGAAAAGCCCAGGATTTTAGCTTCAGAGATGACCCTTCCCAGACACTAAAATGGTGTCAATGGTGATTTGGTCTCTCCTGTTCTATCTATTGACTCTTATTTTTCTGGGCTTTATTTTTCTGTCCGACTCCCTTTCAAATGATGGCAACGATGGTTCATGTATATCAAGACTAAAAATTGCCTTATAATTCTACTCAGGCATCAGTCTATCTTTCTCAAAAATTATACATATCTAACTAGTCTTGGTTATTAAATGAGCTTATCTTGGAGCAATCACCTAGTCACCAAAGCTGAGGAGAGGCCTAGTCTTGTGCCTGTTGTTAGGATAGGAGGGTTCTCATCTGATGATGCTAGTCCCTTTGAATCACATGGGATGAAGTGAATAGGGCTCTTGAAGAAGGGAAAGGCTAACCTCAACAAGAGAGCTTTGAGTTTCTGGTAGTATGGGAGTAGGTAGAAGATGGAAGAAGAGAGGATCTTATTAATTCTAACAGAGAGAACTTGGCAAAGATTCAGGACCACTAAGGACTGAGTCAAAGCTTTACGGAAGGTCAAAGTCTAGTTCTGTAATTTCCCTGGACAGTAGGTGCAGACAGGAGGTTCTCTGGGAAGATCAGAGGTCAGAGTAGTTTTAAAGTTATGGATTGTTTAGCTCTGTGTCCAGAATCCCTGTACCTGATACTAAGAGACAAAACATCTGGCTAGTAAGATGTGGGTACTGGGACTTGAACTCATATAATTTGCAAGAGCAGTACTCACTCTTAACCACCGAGGCATTCTTCCTGCCCAAGGATTTTTAAGACTTTGTCTCGTATGGATCCCAAAATTGACCTAGAACTTGCAGCCTTCTTGTCTTGGCCATATACCATGCCTGGCTTATATCTATTAATATATTATTTGTTTTCTGATTTTGATCAAATATAAAGGATAAGAAGAGGCCAAGATTGGATTTGGGGGCCAACAAAAAAGACCCAGAAGAGAGAAAGAAGCCAACAGAAGAAGGAATGGCCAGAAACACAGGAGAAGAGACAGGTTACTTCCCAGAAGCTTTGAGTCAAGTACATTTCCATCAGAAAGACTTCAAATGGAAGAAATATGGATCACCAAATACTATAGGTTCTGTACTTTCTTGATGAAGATTTTGTGTTAAACTGGGCTTGGTGGCCATAATTTATAATTTCAGTACTCCAGAGGTGCAGAAAGGAGGTTCAGGAGTTCAAAACCAGCCTGGGCTGCATAGTGAGACTCTGTTTTAGGAAAGAAGGAAAAAAAAAAGTATTATGTGTTCCACCTTAATTAGCAACATTATCTACAAGGCAACCACGTCTTCCTTTTTCTCAAGTACTCACTGGTCATAAAGTGGAAACTAATACCCAAGTCAGAGGTATCCACGTGGGAGCAAGCTTTTGCTCTCTTTAATCATTTGTCTTTGAAGAGCTCTAGCATACAAATCTGGTGCTAACAGGTTTTACTTTTCACCCTTCTCCCCCACGCTAAACACCATTAGATTACGTAAATGATGTTATATTCTAGTACCCTGTATAAAAGACAGAATCTTGTCATTTATTTAGAAGCTGTAAACCTAGATTGGGCAGGTTCTAATCTAGTCTAGTTTACATATTCTAACAGCCATACCATATGTCCCTTGTTACTTGTTTGAGTGTTACCCAAGCTGTTTTTTGTTCCATCAGCTTGTCTTCAGAGTGAATTTCTCCTGGCCATGGTGTCATGATCCATCCGGCTGAATGGCAGCCTCCACCTCCCTCAGTCTCCTTGCTACTTTTCCCCTGTGGTCTCTCTTGAGATCCCTAATTCAGGCCCCACCATTCTCTCTCTACTACCCAATCACAGGTTCCAGTCTCTTACTTATTAACCAATAGCTTTACTTGGGGGAGCGAGGTTTACACAACAAAGGCCCGTATACATGAGAATTAATTTTTCTGGGGGCAACCAGATCTTAGAGTTCAGAATTTACCATTTGTGTATATAAAACACCAGACTACCCCCCTCACACACACAAGATTACATCCCTAAAGCTAGCCCCTAGGTCCATTCTCAAATTTGGCCACTGACTCATTCCTGAGACAAAACACCAAGGTCCAACAATCAAAATTCATTATTTGGCTACCATGTCCAATCAGGTTTTACCAACTCACCCTAGCACAGATTTTTTTCTCCAGAAAAAACAAAACAAAAACAAAAACAAAACAACAACAACAACAACAACAAAAAACCCACTCCTACACAAACCACCCGCTTACTGCTTGCTTGCTCGCTCGCCTGCTTGTTTACCATTGCTGCTTGCTGTCTGCCTTTGCAGTTCATCCTGTTTGCCCCGCTGGGGTAACTCATCTCCCTTGTGCTGAGAATGTCTGTACCAACTTGGAGGGTGTCAACCTCACTTATAGTCTTGTTTTCTTTTTCCGTTACTGTGATAAAAATGCCCTGACAAGAACAACTTGTGAGAGAATGGGTTTACAATGCACCACAGTTCAAGAATACAGGGTGTTACAGTGAGAAGCTAAGGCAACAGAAACTTGAAACAGGGGGTTATAGCACAGCCGCAATTAGGAAACAATAGTGAATGCAAGCTTCTGCTCAGCTTCCTTTCTTCACTTATAGTCTACAACCCTTGTTAGAGAATGGCACCACCAACGGTGGACATGTCTACAGTTAACAAAATTAAGATGATCCCAACAATCCCTCACTCATGTCCAGAGACCCATCTCCCAGACAATTCTTGAGTCTTTCAAGTTGACAGTGCCAACCAACACACACAGTTCTTGCCCATTTTCCCCCAGAAGTGTATGCCTTAACTTGTCTGCTATAACTGGCACTACTCTTTGGGGGAGGTAAATTGTATAACTCAACCTTTGATATTTTCACTTCCTTGTCCCTCTTCTTTCTCTACTCCCATCCCTAACCACTCTCTCCTTAACTCTCTCTCTCCCCTCCCTTCCTTCCATCTTCCTCTCACCTCTTCTCTCTTGATTATCCACCATTTTGTCTGTCTCAATAATAACTTCAGCTTTGTCTAACATCACATCAATACAAAGTTAGAATCAATATTGACACAGTGTTTTAAGGATTCTGAATGTTAAGAGCGGTATTTACAATGTCATTTCAGATGAAGAAGATTAAAGAAATGTACAATCTTATCTACAATCCTCTAGCGTTGTAACCTATAACAAGACATTGTAACCGCAAGGCTTACTCAAATGTTTGTCGTAGGAAATTGTCTTAGCTCACTAAAGTTACAGATTTTATTTGCCATAGGAAATTGAATTTGCTCACCAGCCTTGTGATAATTAACCTCTGACTTTGTCCTCATCGATCCTTCTTTAAACTCGACCTTATCCATAGTTAAGCTGTAAATTCTCCAGGTGGGAAGCTACCTTGCATTCTTAGTCTAGAGACTTCTTTTTGTTGGTAGTATAGTTAATTTCCAAGATGGAGATCGCAACTAGTTTTTCTCCCAACAACAGGGCTACATTCTGATCCCCATCTAAGCCCTGAACCCTTCTGTCTCTTTGGTGGGAGATGAAGTTCACACTGTCATTCATGCTCATTCATGAGTCCTACTCCAGCCCCTTTCCTACAAAACTTCAGTGACTCTGAGTCTGGGGAGGAGGGGGATGGTAAAAGAAGAAAGTGGATTCTAGTGTAAGTTATACAATTCATGAGGGAACAAAGCATTTGGTAGCAAATGACGAGATGAATAACTGCTCAATTCTAACACAGGAAGTTACCAACATTTTAGAAAAGACATGTGCTTCTCAAGGAGTTGCATGGGCTTTATAGTCTCATAAAGCCATCTAGTCCTGTGAGTCTTGTACTTCCACACACCTCGATTCTTTATTATAACTGTTCACTCAGAGACTGAATGTCCTATGCCTCACTGATCATGCTCCTTGTTTTGATTAAACTGTTCAGGTCTTAAAGGCCACATGGCCTCATGCTCACTCATCTTTGCATAGATGCCACCTTCTAGAAGTTTCACCAGACATTTCTTTTCCTATATCCCCAAACTTCATTTAGTGTCTTGTCTGAGCTTTCTGCTTCTATTAATAGAACATGTGTCTCTACATAAGTTACTACAGTACAATTAAAATGTACAAAAGAGGGGTTCTGCTTTTGTTTAATAGAAACTGAGTTTCTTGGGTGTAAGAAAGATGACTGGCCTGCCTGTCTCCCTCCTTTCCTTCTTCCCCTCCTTTTTTCTCCTTCCTCCCTCCTTCCTTCCTTCCTTCCTCCCTCCATTCCTTCCTTCCTCCCTTTCTTTTGACAGGATGTTGCTAAATTTTCTAGGCTGATCTCAAATTTAGCGTCTTTAACCCTCCCGAAGAGCCTGGAGTTACAAATGTGAATGCCATTCGGCTTTATGTTCAGTTATTACCTTAGGGATTGGTGTTCTCTCCGTGAATGTTAACTAAAAGTAAAGTGAACGAACAGGTAGGTATGGACCAGCTCCAATTTGTATCTTTATCCTGATCTGGTTTTTAAATAGTTTCCCTTTACTGTTCCAGTGTGCATGGTAAATTCTATATTGCCTTATGTAAAAGGACTCATGGGGGATATGAGTTACTCTTACTTTCATCTAAGAGGATAGTTTTGTTTTAGAGAGTCTAGGGAGGGGACAGAAGCAATGATTATTTTTAAATGATTGCGGCAACATTAACTATGATGATTCCTTATTTTTAAAATGAAGCTAATGAACACTGGTTCCTCTTCCTCTTCTTTTTTTGTCAGGGTCTCACAAAGTGGCCTCAAACACCCCATGTAGCCAAAGATGATTGATTTTTATCTTCCTGACTCCACTTCCCAAGTGCTAGGATCATAGGGGTGTGCTATCAGGCTGAGGCAGAAGGATCATGACTTCGAGCTCAAGTTCAGCTACATACAGAGCATGCGCAGCTACATACAGACCAATCTGTGCTAAAAGTGAGACCTTGTGTCCAAATAGAAGCCCCATTGGGTTTAGGGATTCCACATGAATTTAGGGAGGACATACTTTAGTCCATACTATATCTATATGTAAAGACATATATTAATTTATATGTCTACATACATTAACACATACACATGTCATTGTTTAAAAATAACCTGATGAGCCGGGCAGTGGTGGTGCACGCTTTTAATACCAGCACCTGGGAGGCAGAGGCAGGCGGATTTCTGAGTTCTAGGCCAGCCTGGTCTACAGAGTGAGTTCCAGGACAGCCAGGGATATACAGAGAAACCCTGTCTCGAAAAACCAAAAAACCAAAAACCAAAAACCAAAAACCAAAACAAAACAAAATAACCTGATGATATTTTTTTTAATTTTTGGACAGAATAATATATAAATGGGTTTTATTGAATCTTTTACTAGCAGATTGTTTTGTTTTAACTTTTAAAAGGACTTTATTACTTTATAGCACACAAAATTTACTCACTCAAAATAATACCTAAAACTTGTAGACATTGACTTAAGAGGTTCTCCTGGGGACCATGCTTTAGAGGTTCCCCTCAAGCCCTGTTTCGGAGTGAAGTCTCTTTAGAGACAAAAACAACTGGGGGTCACTAGGACCCTGGAAATCCCAGACCAAATATCTTTAAGCCTGACTGCAATGCCTCTTTATGCCTCTTGTGCATGTCCATTCTCCTGAGCATCATCGAGGCCCAAGTAGTGGTTAAAGGCAGTTGTTCCCTAAGAAGAGGGGCACTAATAGTCTTTTAACTACCATGTTGTGCCTCAGAACTGGGGGAATTCTAGACCATTATGAGAAAATCTGATTGGCAATACAGAATAGACACAAACAGAACATATTGTAATTACCAGATTATTGACTTGGCTCTTTACCGTCTGAATATTTACAGTGATGGTGAATGTTATCATTTGTACTTTTGCTCCAGGTTCTGCAAGCATTTATATTCAGCACTCATAATTCACCAGTCAGAATGCCTAGTGTCTTTTGTCATTTGGACCACACAACACTCTACTGATTGTTTCTATTTCTGACGAAATTTTATAACAATGAATCAGGGGACCACGTCTGTTCAGCTTCTCAGAAGCATAGTTGGCTAGGAGTGGGATTACAGCCACAGGCACTGGGCCCTTGGCCTCCACCCTCTACTCCAGGACTACTCAACAGTGACTAGGACCCTCACTCATTTGGTAGGGAATAAGGACCTAGGTACATTAACCACAAGTGGAGAAGTCGTCTGGAGATAACACTCAATGGGAAACTGCAACAGACTGTTCAGACTCTAAAAAGTTGCCCTTTCTAGACATGAGACTAATTACATTGTTGTGTAATTATACTGTCATGTGCAGTGGGACTCCACAGTGGGAGAGGGGCAGCTCGCTCACGTGGACCTTTCCCCAGGTGGTGCCATGTCAGTGAAGGAAACCTATGCAGCACCTGGAGCAGACTCGCTCCCTCTCTTTTTCTCATGGAGAATGACAGCCATGCCCAGATGGGTTTCGCTGACCAAAACATGTCCACACATTTAGCATATAAGCAGATGAAGACCATCTTGTATAATTTGTATTTTTTTTTCAAAAGTGTAATTTCGTTTTTCTTTATTTGTAACAGGTGCATACTTGCATTCCTGGCACTCAGGAGCTGAGGCAGAAGGACAGTGAATTTGAGGACAGCCTGGGCTAGAGTGAAAATTCCAACTGTAAAAAAAAAAACAATACAGTGGGAAGTTCTTTTAAAAAAAAGTATAAGGAGGTGTGTGTGTGTCTGTGTGCATTCAGCATGTGCAGATCCACATGTATGTACACACACATGGTGCCAGTACTACTAGGTTGTGAAAATCATATGTCTAAATGTCTGTTGTCATCTTGGATAGGGAACAGCACTACACTGGATGCCCCATTATCCTTTAGGTCCCATCCTGACTGCAGGGAAGAGTGAAGACAGGAAGTGTCTGTCCTGGCACATCCATGGAGTAGCTATGCTTCTGTCTTCCCAGTTAGGGTTGAAAGGATACAGATATTATTTTGAAAATTCCTCATTTTCCTCATTTAATTTCTGTGTCGTTTGTAACATGTCTGGATTTTCCGTTAGTACTTTTCATATCTGGGGACAAGATGTTTTAAGTTCTGCGAGTCTCTTTGCCTAAAACAAGTTTCTAAATGATGTCACATGTTGGAAACTAGAGCTGAGATTTAAAACGTGGCAGTTAAAACTTGGATGCAGTCTGGGTTTCTACTATTCCTTGGAATCGCTCCCCGCATGACTTCTTGATGGGTGGAGGACATTTTGTCTTTTTGATAGTTCCTAGGGACTTAAAATTGGAGGCCAGAGAAACACAGAAGATGACCTGACACATTTGGAAAACATGTGATTTTATTTCTACATAGTTATCCCTATATACTTTAGATGCATGGGTCTGTGTCTACATGTGTGCCATGAGATGCTATAGGTTTATATTAAGAAGACTTTTTCTACTTATACAACATGCATACTTTAAAAAATATGTTGAGCATCATGGCTACTTCCGTCCAAAGCCTCAAATTTGTGAGCCCCTTGTCTCGGTTTTCCAAGCACTGCGACTACAGCACATATCACCTCACCCAGCTGAGAGGGAGGTAATTTGTTGTAAGTGTAGCTACAAAGCGACATTAAGAAATTTGAAATTATTACTGATGGTATTTGTGATACTGGAAATTGAACCAAGGGCCTATATAGACTTGCCTCATTATGTAGCTCAGGTTATCCTTGAACATGACAGGGCTCCTGAAGGCTGAGTAATCCTGAAGGATTATAGATATGTACCACCACATCTAATAAGGAATATTTTATTCAACCTATGGAACAAAAGTATCATGTGCTCAGGGTGGTACTGTGGCCTAGTACCTCGGGCCCAATACAGTGCAGTATGCCTGGTATGGTACCATGTGCCTATCTTGGTATCACCTGCTGTGTGGTATGGGGCAGTACTTTGGTTTTGAAGCAGGAACAGGTACCCAAGCGTATGAGCCTCACACTATCCAAACATGCTTGTCCTTTGCATTTTAGCTCAGCTGTAGGCCAGCCACAGCTCTGCTTCTTGAGCCCTTCTGGTCCTGAAGTTCAGCCTTACAGAACATCCTCCCAAGGGATATGCTGTCCTCAGAACAGGGGATGTGGTAGATGCCACATTTCAGTTAACAAAACATATCCATAGTTAGATCCAAAAGACTTGGGGGACAGATCTTTCACAGGCAAGTAGTAACATATTATTATGAAGGGTCTTCTCATTTCACAGAAGAGGAAACTCATGTGTGTGAAGCTTAGACATGCTACCCAGGTCTGGTATGTGAAGGAGGCCATATGAGCCACAGTGAGAGGGTATCTGCTGCATTTCCCCATCTGTCTTTTTTGATATCTGCTTCAATTAAAGTCTTCTGACTTGACCATATGACTCTTTCTTTGTGATCCTTCAGTGGCTTTAACAAGAGGCCTTGAAACTCAGATGACCTCTGTGTCAAAGAAGTCAGCATTCAACAAAATCACAGAGCATGTGCCTTTAGTTAAAAATGTGAATCAAAAAGTAAATTTATTTTCAACTTGGAAACTAAGTCAGCTTGATAGTACTTGATTAAACGTTTATACAGACCCCATTTATTTTTCTTTATCAGTTGAAGGTGTTGTCTACAGAGAGCCAAATGTGATTTTGAATGGTGGTCCTGTGAACAGGGACTTTTGTGAGCTTCTCCAGATGGGAATCCATGAGCAAAGTGCTGACAGGAACCTGAATTGCTTCTAGCCAGCCTTCCAGTGAGCGCTTTGTGGCCCAAGTCAGGGCTACCAACCCTCACAGAACAGTTCTCTTCACTTTATCTCTTCTGGGTCTGTCCATGTACTAACTGCAGTGATGTATCAGACTCCATCATCAAGTATTTTTGTGTCAGTGGGCCCTTCTCCGAATCTCAGCAATTAAATACCAACTGTTGCTTTAAACTCAAGTAGACTTTTCCTTAAACTTCAGCACCCTCCCCATTGTTTGGCCTAAAACCTTTCCCCTCTCCAGCAGATAGGCAGTCAATGTTGGTTTTAGTTGAAATAAATAAAACTTCTTTATTCGTTAAAGTCTTCAGGACAGTGTTTGCATTCATTCATTCACTCATTCATTCATTCATTCATTCATTCAAGAAGTAGTCACTGAATGTTTCCTAACTGCAAACACAGCTGATATGAAGAGGTGTCATCGGTGTAGCAGGCCCACAGGAGCCTGGTTACCCTTGTATTAAGTCTCACAAGATAGAGCTCGGAACTTTGCGTGGCTCTGTTATTGGATCAATACTGGTTCACATGTCTTTAAATATTTCATATGGGCTAGGGATGTAGTACAGGGACGGTGTTCTTAACAAGCAGGTTGAGACACACATATGCGTGCGCTCACGCGCACGCGCACACGCACACAGTTTACTAATACCTTCTTAAGCTTCGTTTGTTTGAGGTGGGATTTGATTTGAATCCCAGATGGGCCTATGGAGCTCATTATGAGTTGCAGACTGGCCGCAAACTCATGACAACCTTTCTGTTTTAACTTCCAGGTACTGGGATTACAGGTGTGAGCCACCAAATCCAGCTTTCTACTCTGTCTATTTTTCTTCCTTTCCTCTCTCTCTCTGCCTGTCTCTCTCTGTCTCTCTTTTTGTGTCTGTCTCTCTGTGTCTCTCTGTCTGTCTCTGTCTGTCCCTGTCTCCCTCTCTCTCTCTCTCTCTCTCTCTCTCTCTCTCTCTCTCTCCTCATCCTTCTCATCTGTGGGGTCACACTGAGGTTGACAGTCTTGCAGCAAACAGACCCTGTAATCTCACCCCTTATCCACCAGTCTTTTATTTCTAAGTTGCAATCCTAGGTTTTTATTTCCTCTTAGCACAAAGTGACCCCAGTGAAAGTAAAATAGCATTTTCTGACTAAGTTCATGATGGCATATGGGAATGATGCAGATTTTATGAATCCTGAGCTTGTAAAAAAGTTTTGTGCCCCCCTCTTCAAGAAAAATAACAGCAGAAAAAACATGAAAACGAAGCATGGTGTATTTAATTAGAGAACAAAGTGGGATGATTCACTTGATCACTGAAGGCTGGTTCCTTCCCCTCAACTCTCGGGAGGCAATGACTCAAAAGTGCTTGAAATAATTCTTTCCTCTACTTGAAACAATTCCTGACCCCTGACCACTCTAGTACTTACAGGGAACCCTGAAAACTCGGCTAACTTGTCTTCTGCTAAGTCTGTTTCTGCTCCTGGAACTCTAAAAACAATGGCCAAATGGCATCAGCTTTAGTGCTGTGACTTTTCAGTTAATTTTCTGGACTTCATGGAACTTTGTGATTTGGGAGTACTTTGTGTTAGGAATGGTCTTTGAACTATAAGATTTTTCTTCCAAGTGAAAAGAGTTTGGCCTCAGATTTGGGCTGACGGTCCTCACTGGAGAAACCATTTGGCATGATTATAATCTTCTTTTGGAAATATTTAAACAATATATCACATAAATAATGAGAGTCTGACCTTAAATAAACAATGTTGTCACTAAGGGATTTACTGGTTTATGCGACTCAGCATAGCATTACTCAGAGTCTATCAGTTCACTGTTAAAACATTATATAAATGATTCAACATTATAGAACAATTTAAGTCATTTTCCCAAGTCCAAACTGTTGAAAATTGGCCCCGTCACCCAGCTGGGGATTCTATTTGATGCACTATTTAAAAAGAAACAGCAGGGGGCCACCTTGTAATGCTGTGGCTTTATTTTTATTATTATTTTTTTTTAACTTATGAAAGGTTCCTTTCTCTCCATTGCTTGGCATCTGTTCACTCATTTTGAGATTTGCATATGTTTATTTGAAGAAAGAAAACATTTTTAGACGCCAGCTTTACTATATTGAGAATGTATGGTGTAATTGCAGCCTTAAAATATTTTTTTTTTCTCAGTTTAAGTGAAGGAATTAAAATGTTAACAGCTTCTTCTATTTCCTTCCACTGCAGCAGGAAACTGTATGTCCTGTTCTGCTTCTCCTGGCAGGTTGTCGCCTTCTTCACTGAGACCATCCAGTTATCTAGCAGATCACTATAGTGCATGCCTGTCAATCATGTCACTTTACTCAAAGATTGGAATGGTTACAAGGATGTGGATAAGAAACAAGAACGTCACATCTATTTCACCTTGCAGTCCCACCTTCAGGCAAATGTCTCTAAGTTTTAAAATGATGACTCAATATAAACAGAGAAAATGCTGTAGAGTCCATCTTCCGGGCCATCACAAATGAATGGGGTCGAGCACCACCGGCTAATTGAAGCTGCCTAATTACTCTATGGATGCATTTTGTGACATTTAAGAAAAACTACACCTCCAAGTAGGCTCTCAAGTGGCTAACTGGGCCTAAATTCAAAGTGTGGCCAGTTCTGACTGGGGAATCCACATGCTACTTTTGTTTCTCGAGAAACCACAAGCTTAACTCTGCTGGGCCTCAAGCCAGGCATGGTCAACAGCCTCTGGAAATTTCTATTTTGTCATCTCACTAGGACTAATGAACTGTATCCCACAGTCAGCCAATCAGAAAAGAGTGGTACCTACTTGGGGCACCCTCATTTACATATCAAGACTTAGTGTGAACCTAGCTGGGAATGTTCTCTGTATATAAGTTGGTCTTTGCTCCTCAGTGCACTTCTGTCTGTAGGTAAACACTCTATCTGCAAATATTTCTGTACACTTGAAATGGAGAAATGGGCTTACTCTGAAACCCAGGCTAGCCTGGAATGCATTATATTATCCAGGCTGGTCCTGGCAATGTCCTTTCCTCAGGCTCTTGAGATCTGGGATTATGAGTGTGAAATCTCCTGCACAGAAACAGATGGACTGTTTCTGACATTAAGCACCCACTTTCCACCTTCAGGTTTTGTTGCAGTTCTCTGATGAGTTTGAGTGTCATCAAGACCCATAATGACAAGAGAGTGGCATGAGTGGCAGAGGTAGACTTTGGAATGCACTTCCTCCTCACGGGGATTGGGGGGGGGGGGTTGGATTCTTTTCACACCTCTGTCTGGGTAACAGTGTCTCTGGCAGAACATGGGTATCTGGGTGGCTCTGGGTTCTGCAGAGCCTTGTGATTTTGGGTGTCAACTTACTTGTTTTTCTGCCTGTCTTCAAAGGGACTTCATACCACATCCAGCCGTCATACACTCACACTCCAAGAACATTTTAAAAACTGTGCTTTGAAAAACAATGTTAGTTATCCTTTAGGAAAGAGATGAAAAGTTTTAGTAATAAATTATTACTTAATACCAGGTTTTTGTTTTTTGACAGAGTCTTGCTATATAGACCTGGCTGGCCTGGAACTAGCTAAGTAAACCAAGCTGGCTTTGAACCCATGGAGCTCACTCTGCCTCAATCATCAGATCGCTGTGATGACAGACATGAGCTACCATACCTGGTTCATTTCCAGCTTTCAGAATTCTTAATTTTTTAAAAGTTGAAAAACATTAAGGAACCTTACTCTTTCTAATTTTTTTTTTAAATTATTCTCTTTTATATTACATTCTGACTGAAGTTCCTCCTCCTTCTTCTGCTCCCAGTACCCCACCCACCAACCTCCCACCCACCCCCACCACCCCAGCCCACTTTTCCTTTATCTTCAGGAAAGTGCAGGCCTCTCAAGGATATCAACTAAATATGGTATATAAAGTCCCAATAAGACTAGGTACCTCCCCTTATAATAAGGCTAGATGAGCCAACTCAGTAGGAGGGAAAGGGTCCCACAAACAGGCAAGAGTCAGAGATAGCCCCTGTTCCCACTGTTAGAAGTCCCACAAGAAGACCAAGTTACACAACCATAACATATATGCAGAGGGTCTAGGTCAGACCAATGCAGGCTCCCTGATTGTCAGTTCAGTCTCTGTGAGCTTCTGTGAGCTCTGAGGGTTTTCTTGCAGTGTCCTTGGCGCCTCAGGCCCCTACACTCCTAACGAACTTAACTCTTGTGTTAAGTAAATCCTACATAGAAAAGTGCCAATATTTTATTGTGTATCGATGACATTTTATGTTAAATATATATGAATCCATACATGTATCTGTATGTATTTTGGAAAAGATATATTCATTTTTATTTTGTGTGTACATGTGAGTACTTACATGTATATATGTGCATTGTGTATGTGCTCAGTGTTCACAGAGTCCAAAAATGGCGTTGGATCCTCTAGAACTGGAGTTACAAGTTAGAGACCTGCCTGATACGGGTGGTGGGACTTGTTCCTCTGCAAGAGCAGCAAGTGCTCTTAACTGCTGAACCATCTCTAAAGGCCCTGTATTTTTTCTTTTCCTTCCTTCCTTCCTTCCATCCATCCTTTCTTTTTCTTACTGAGACAAGATCTTACTAGGTAGGCTAGACTGGCTTTTCACCTAAGATCCCCTTGCCTCAGTCTCCTGAGTATTGGGATTGCAGGCATGCGAGATACACGTCTTCACTGTGCACATAGTTCCCGAGTTATGTTCAGAAGTTTTCTGGGGCATTCACTCTATGTCATGGCAACCACAGCTTCCCTCCCAGAGAGGTTCCCATGGCTG
Source organism: Rhabdomys pumilio (assembly GCA_030674055.1). Lineage (NCBI taxonomy): Eukaryota > Metazoa > Chordata > Mammalia > Rodentia > Muridae > Rhabdomys > Rhabdomys pumilio. The sequence goes on from JANHMN010000001.1 coordinate 92,814,578, forward strand.
GGAGACGAGGCAGCACAACTTCACACCTGCTGGTACTGTCAATAGGCAACCATGTTGCTGGCTGGTGAATGAAGCCAAGCCGTCCAGGGAACCTGAAGTTTTAGTTCTATGGGGAAAGCAATGGACCTAGGAATCTGAGCTGAGATTGGTATAGAAGGTATAGAAGGAGGTGAGAGCCAGGGCTGACTTAAAACCAACTGATTGATTCAACGACAAATTTTCTCTATATTAATTATTATTTATATTTTATTATTTATATATTACATATAATATTCTATATTCATATTATTTTAAGAATTTTTAAAATTTATCTTTACATGTGTTTGTATGTTTGTACTGTGTGTGTGTGTGTGTGTGTGTACATATGCACAACTTTTTTTTTTTTTTTTTTTTTTTTTTGAGGAAGGTTCTCTCTACAAAGCTCTGCATGGCCTGGAAATCACTATAGACTGGTTGGCCTGGAACTCATGGAGATCCACCTACTTCTGTCTCCTCAGTGCTAGCACTAAAGGTGTGCACCATCACACTCAGCCTAATGGCACAAGTCTTGAGAGTTGGTGCTCCCCTTCCAATTTGTGGTCCTAGGGCTTGAACTCAGGTTGTCAGACTTGGCACAGGCTCCCTTTATCAGTTAAGCCATCCCACTGGCCCTCTTATGTTATTTTATCAGGGTTACAAGACAATACTACAGTTTTTAATTTCCTCTGTGGGTACCAACCACATACACTGTGTGCGTCTTCTTCCTAAATTACGTATTAGTCTCACTGTCACTGTGGCAGCTCATCTTACTAGAGGAAAGTTTTATTTTTGTGTCACTGTTGCCTGAGTTCATCACAGTGAAGCAGAGAAGAAGGGCATAGGAAAGAATGGGGGGGGGGAGGGACAGGGCATGGCCTAAGGAGGCCTCCCTCCACCTCCATCCTTCATCAAGGCCCCACCTCTTACTCAGCTTCTAGTACAACTGTCCTATTATGATCGATCAAGGGCTGGATCTGTCCATTGTGTCATTGCCCTGTGACAGAGTTGTCTCTGGAAATGCCCCTGTAGACACACCTGAAGGTGTTCTTCACACTCCACTCCCTGCCCCCCCATAGGGACTTCTTAATCTAGTCAACTTTACAGTGAATAGTAACTATCACAATCTGTAAATATTTAAATCCACTCTAATTGGTGAATGCCTTTGTTTCCAAGCTGTGAGTCGTCACAGTTTTTCTTTGCCTATAGATTAGACCTCACTGCTGGCTTTCCTACCTCTTTACTGTTAGAGGAACAGTGAAGAGTTTTGGGGTTTTATCAGTAGCTAGTGTTTATTGGGCATTTATATCAAGCCAGACTCTAAGATATGATTTTGCACATTTTTGTTGCTTAATTCTCACAATGATCTTATTATGGTACGACTGCCACTTCCTGGTAGAGAGATTGTTCAAAACGAGAGTAAAATAAGAACAAAAAAATCTTTTGCAAGGTTACAGCAGCTGAAAATTGAATTGATGAAACCAGCCCAAGGCAGTGGGAACTCAGAACTCATGATCTTAAGTACTATCCTAAGTTTGTAGCTACGGTATCTATGATGGTTTGATTATATAAGAATGGACTCCACAGACTCACAGTTTTGAGTGCTTAGTCACCAGGGAATAGCACTATTTGAAAGGGTTAGAAGGATTAGGAGGTATGGCCTTGTTGGAAGAAGTATCTCAGTGGGGGGTGGGCTTGGAGGTTTCAAAGTCCTATGCCAGGCCTAGATTCTCTTTCTCTCTGCCTACAGATCAGAATGCAGCTCTCTGCTACTGCTCCATCAACATGTCTGCCTGCATGCTACCTCGCTCCCTGCCATAACGACAATGGACTTAATAACCTCTGAAACGGTAAGCCAGCCCTCAATGAAATGTTTTCTTCTTAAGAGTTTCCTTGGTCATGTGTCCCTTCATAGCAACAGAGCAGGACTAAGGTATTACTATAGAATACAGAAATGTTTTTTTCTCTGACTATATTAACATAGGACAGTAGGTAGCACTTGGATTTCCCTGTTAGTCTGCCGCATGAGCAGATACATACAGTTGGCCTGCCATGTTTTTGACACATTCAGCAACAGCATAGCAAACATTTATCATCGTTATCACTTAAGTGACATAACAGATGGTATTTACATTGCAAGGAGGCATTGAATAACGCCCAGCTGTTGATACTGTAACAAATATTGTCCTTTGAAGACACTTGAGAACCATGTAATCAAGTTACAAAAAAAAAAAAAAAATCACAATAAATAATTCCCTCCCCCCAAACAAACAAAACCCCAAACCCAAGGCTCAGAATGCTTTAAGGGAAGTTTTGATTTTGTGTTGGGCTACTTTCACAGCTATCCTGGGGTGCAGTGCCTTGCCACCTGCAGAGTAGACATGTAGACATACCTTAAAATATACAGGACGATTTGCCTATGTAAGTACTATGACATTTTGTACAGAGGACTTGAGTATTCAAGGATTTAGGCGTATGCAAGCAACTTGCGACTATACATGTCATAGCCTGTAGATGTCAAAGATTCATTCACTTTTTAGTTGAAACTTTAAGAAATCTTTTCATCAAGGAGAATGTTAAACGGGCACAAAAGTAGATGAGAATATAGTAGTTGTTTATGTATCTATCACACACATTTTGAATGTCTGTCAAACAGCTTTGAAGTTTGCCTACAAGGGTCAAAAATAGTGCCTGTTATGCTAACTATTAAAAAGAGAAATATTTATTAATTAATATTTATAAAGTAAACAGCTGTTAACTCTGTAACAAAAATATTTGAGTATGTATCTTCAGGGTCTTGCTATGTGGCCCAAGCTGGCCCTAAATTCCTGTCTCAGTCTCTTGAATATTAGCATTAGAGATACGTACAGCTTAAAAAGCATTAGATAATGAATGTACCAACTCTATTTTGTAAGTACTTCTCTTTAAAAGATGTAAACTGGGTGGTGGTGGCACATGCCTTTAATCCCAGCACTCAGGGGGTAGAATCAGGCAATGTTGGAGGCCAGCCTGGTCTATAGAGTGAGATCCTAAACACCCAGGGCTACACAAAGAAACCCTGTCTTGAAAAACAAAACAAAACGATACATGCATTGTGTGTTTCTAAAAGGGATAACTCAGGAAAGACTGGAAAGTGTGTGGGTGAATGCTCTAGGCCAGTTGGAGCACCTGGAGAAAACATGGCAGAGTAGAGCTGTGAATGTTGCCTTGCTGTCTTTAAGATGCTATTTTAGGACCTCTAGATCAGTCAGCCTGGATCTACTAATCTGTGATCCTTCTGTTTAACAACTTTATTTTTAAAAGAAAAGGGTTTAATCTATATCAATATTGAGCAGAAAAGAGAATACCCATTTACAGCCCCACCCCCACTCCCATTCTGAGACACACATACACACACACAGTCTCTCCAACTAGCAACATGCACGGCCAGAGGGGTTCTTTTGCTACAATTGTTGAATTCACATAGACACATTGTTATCTTCCAAAGTTCTTGTATTTATTAGGGGTTGGGCTCATTTAAATTTTCAAATGTGCTAGGTACCAAACCAAAAACCAGATGCTGTTGTGCAAACTCTCGTTGAGCTGTGAACTATTCTTAGGGTTTGGAAAAATAATATTCCATACAGCACAGTTTTATTGCCTTAATCACATGGGATTGTCTCCATTTGCGGCTTAGTCTCTGATTGAAGTGGCCATGTTTTCTTGGAATACAGATCTCTAACCATCAACTTACCAGGGTAACTGAGAGCCATAGCTTCGAACCTAGTCAGCAATGACTGTTCGCTTTGAAATTGTCATAGGATCCTTCTGTCCTTTGGGGGTCACATTCAGAAGTAGTCTGAGTTACGTAGCATCTTTAACAACTTTATTTGGTAACTTTGTGTGCCCTGACTAGGATATGTTTATGCCACATGTTTCTGTAGTAGCCCTTAAATCCTCTGTGTTGAATATCTTTTAAAAACTTGCAGAACCGTTTGGTCTGTTATCTCATCCCTCTCTTCTGTATTGCAGCTGTGAGTGTTACTGGCAAACTTTTGAGTCACTTGTGTGAACCTCGCTCATCCTGGTTTGGTCCACTTGGTTTCCTCAGGAGGATGTGGATTGTACAGATCCCAGTTATATTTACTCTGACTGAAAAATTGCTTGCATTACATTAATTTATGCCAGTTCAGGTAACTAATGTCTGTCTAGCTTCTCTTCCACACATGTGGAGTTCAATTTGTCTGCATGCAAGAAACTGCAGCTTGACTTTTTCCATAACTGATTTTTCTCGGTTATAATAACTTGGTTTATTAAAATATCCACCCTCGGATGCTTTTCAAGAAAACTGGAAACCATACCAGGGAGAGCTGCGCCTTTGTCACCTATGGCTGGTGATGGCCTGTTTACATTCTCTTACTATGCTACATCCTAGACTGCCATGGATTTCCTAGAGACACAGGGCTCCCAAACATTCTGAACACCAGAGTTCTTGCTGTCAAACATGGTGATTTTACTCCATTTTTACACAATCCACAGATTTTTGTAACATTTTCTGGAACTTTTAGTTGCTTTCAAGTAAAGTACTCATTATTTTGAAGGGCTTAAGAAAGGTGTATGAAAGAGCTATCAAGAGCACAGACACTGGCACTAGAAGCTGAGACATAGTCCTGTCCTCCCTAAGTTTAGGAGCTCTGGGAGCAGTGCACATCACTGCCTATTGTTATAAAGAAGGAGCTGTACTTCAAATGTGTTCTCCACATGTTGTAAGTCAGAGACATCATTTCCAGGTTTGTATGCTAATAGCATTTAGAGGTAACTAAGGCAAAGTGAGGTCTTGGGCACTTGAGATCAGCAGAGTCAGGCCTGGGAAGCAGGAACTCTACTGCATCCAAGAAACATACCTTAACATCAAAGACAGACATCATCTCAGGATAAAAAGAAGGAAAAAGACATTCCAAGCAAATTCATTCAAGACCTTAGAAGCAAGCTGGGGTATAGCCATTTTAATATATGGAAAAAAATAGATGTTAAACCAAAATTAACCAGAAGAGACAGAGATGAACACTACATACTCATCAAAGGAAAAATCTACCAAGAGGACATTACCATTCTTAACATCAACACACCAAGTACAGAGGGACCAGGCTCATAAAGAAACCACTGCTACTGCTTAAATCATACATTGCCCCTCACACACTAATAGTGGGAGACTTCAATAACACACTCGGGCCAACAGACCAAACATCCAGACAACAACTAAAGAGAGAAATGCCAGAGCTAACAGACATTATAAACCAAATAGACCTAACAGATGTTTACAAAATATTTTATTACAAAAGAATATACCTCTTCTCAGCACAATCTGAAGCTTTCTCCAAAACGGATCACCTACTCAGACATAAGTCTCAAGAAATACAAGATAATTGAAATAACACCCTGCGTCCTCTCAGACCACCAAGGATTAATAGCTAATATTAACAACAGAAATTAAACAGAAAACTCACAAATGGAAACTGAACAACTCCTGAATGAAAAATGGGTCAAGACAGAAATTAGGAAAGAAACTATATACTTTCTAGAATTGAATACACACTCAACCTATGGAACACAATGAATATAGCTCTGAGAGGCAAAGCCATAGCACTAAGTGCCTGCATTAAACAATTTGAGAGATTTCATACTAGTAACACAACAGCACACCCTAAAGCTATAGACCAAAAAGAAAAACACACAAATACATAAATACACAAATACACACACACACACACACACACACACACACACACACACACACGGTGTAGATGGCAAGAAATAATCAGGCTGTGAACTGAAATCAATAAACTAGATACAAACAAATAAAAAAACAATAAAAGAACCAATGAAACAATGAGTTGGTTCTTTGAGAAAATCAGTGATTGATAAACCCTTACCCAGTTAATTAAAAGGCAAAGAAAGAACACTGAAATTAACAAAATTTGAAATGAAAAAGGGGATGTGACAGACAACAAGGGAATCCAGAGAATCAAAAGAACATTTGAAAAACTAAACCAAAACCACAGCAAACCAAAGCAAAAACCAAAAACCTGTAGCCCATCAAATTAGAATCTAAAAGAGAAGGACAATTTTCTCAATATATACTACCTTCCAAAGTTAAATCAACATCAGATAAGAACTTTAATTTAAACACAACTATATTTCCTATGGAAATAGAAGCAGAAATTAAAAGTCTCCCATCAGATAAAACAAACAAAAAACCCAGGACTAAATGGATTTAGTATAGAATTCTATCAGATTTTCAGAGAAGTGTTAATGTCAATACTCCTCAAATTATTCCATAAAACAGAAACAGAAGGAATATTTCCAAATTTGATTTATGCAAAACCACAGTTACACAGACATCCAAACCACATAAAGATTCAACAAAGAAAGAGAAATACAGACCAGCTTCCCTTATGAACATAAATGCAAAAATTCTCGATAAAATACTTGCAAACTGAATCTGAGAACACATAAAAAACCATCCATTGTGATCAAGTAGTCCGCATCCCAGAGGTGCGGGGATAGATCAACATACATTTATAAGTAAATGTAATCCACCATATAAACAAACTGAAAGACAAAAATCACATGATCATTTCATATATGCAAAAAAGGTCTTTGACAAAAATCCAATACCTCTTCATGACAAAAGTCCTGGAAATATTAGGACTACAGAGACATACTTCAACATAACAAGGACACTTTATAGCAAGGCCATAGCCAACATTAACTTAACAGAAGAGAAACAATTCCAGTAAAAGTAAAGCAATGAAATGTTCTTCACATTTCAATACCCACTCAATACAGTACTTGATGTCTTTGCCAGAGCAATAAGACAACTGAAGCAGACCAAAGGATACAAATTGGAAAGGATGAAGTCAAAGTGTCTTTATTTGCAGAAGATATGATAGTATATATAAGTGACCCTAAAACTCCTAGATCTGATTGAATAATTTCAGCATAGTACCTGAATACAAAATTAACCCAAAAATATAAGTAGCCCTATTATATGTGAATGACAGACATGAAAAGAATCAAAGAAACAATACCTTTCACGATAGCCTTAAAAGATATAAATTATGATATAAATTATTCTGAAGAACCTTTATCCAAGCAAGTAAAAGACTTATATGATAAAAATATTAAGACACAGAAGAAGAAAATTGAAAAAGATATCAGAAGATGAAAAGATCTCCCGTGCTCACAGATCAGTAGGATGAACATACTAAAAATGGCCATCTTTCCAAAAATAATATACAGATTCAGTGCAATCCCTATTAAACAGTTTGTTGCAGATCTTGAAACATAATTTTTTTTTTTGCTTCATATAGAAATACAAAAAAAGAATAGATTAAAAAATAAAAGAACAGTAATTGGCATCACTATCCCTGATTTCAAGTTATACTACAGAGCTATAATAATAAAAACGGCATGGTATTTACACAAAAACAGACACATTGATCAATGGAATTGAACTGAAGCACCGGACATAAATATGTGCACCTATGGACACCTGATTTTTGATCAAGAAGCAAGAAATACACACTGAAGAAAAAGACAATATCTGCAACAAATGGTGCTGGGTCAAACTGGATGGTTGTATAGAAGAATGCAAACAGAGCCATACTTGTCACCCTGCACAAAACCCAACACCAAATGGATCAAAGGTATTAACAAAACACCAGATACAGTGAACCTGATAGAAGACAGGGTGGAGCATAGTGTTGAATTCATTGGCACAGAAAAAGACTTTCTGAACACAACACTGTTAGCACAGTCAGTGAGATCAGCGTTTAATAAATGGGACTTCAAGAAACTGAGAATCATCTGCATGACAAAGGGCAAAGCATCATCCTACAAAACAGAAAAAGGTTTTTACCAGCTGCACATCTAATAGAGGATTGATATAGAAAATATATAAAGAACTTGAGTAGTAGCAGTAGGTAGGGGGCGCAGCCACAGTGCACAAAGGCACTTGTCCTTGTAGGTCCTCGGACACAGCATCACGAAGAGGTCTGCAAACATGATGATCCTGCTGGGGTACCACAGTCAGGGTGGTGTACAGCAGCCCGAGGCTCCCACCGTACTGCCCCAGACACACTGCCCATTCTGAGCAACAGCAAGATGTCTGAGGGGAAGAATGTTTAATTTTCTGGGTTAAGTCTCCTCAAAAGATGTCCTTGGTCTGTGCTGGCGCCAGAAATCATATTGATGTCCATGATCTGTGCTGCCAGCCCACTAGTTACTACAGACAGGGAACCTTCTCTTAGGTGGTATCAATGACTACAGACTTAACGTTGAGAATGGGAGATATTGAAGGCTTCTGAGATAACCTCTCCCCATTGTCTCCCCCAACTAAAGAACAGTCCAGACATGAAGTTAATGAAAGGATCCCTCAAAATTGTAATAAAGATGCTGAAGTGTAACTCTTCTCAGCTGATGGCTTCTGGAAGGGGTGAAGGTGAGGAAGGACTCAGTTTTATTTAAGGGGCTGTCACTGGGAGTTTAAACATGCTCCAGCAAGTATATGGGCAGTAGGAATTGGATTTGGTTTATTTTTGGGTGTGCAAGGGTAGGAGGGTGGCCCTGGGAGGAATGGGAAGTGAATATGATTGTTGTCCATTGTATGTAATTCTCAAATAATAAAAATAATATGTTGGAGAAAAATAAAAATAAAAAACTATGTCAGGATATGAAGACAAATAAATGACCCTTGATCAATATACATACAAAATATAAAAAGAGCTAAATATAACCCTACTGTATCAAGAAAACAAATAATCCATTAAAATGGGGGTACAGATCTAAACAGAATTTTCAACAGAGGAATCTCAAATGGCTGAGGAACACTTAAAGAAATGTTCAATCTCCTTAGTCATCAGGGAAATGCAAATCAAACTACTTTGACATTTCATTTTAACCTATCAGAATGGCTAAGATCAATAAAACAAGAGACAGCTTGTGCTGGTGAGAATGGGGAGTAAGGGCAATGCACCTCCATTGCTGCTGGGAGTGCAAACTTGTACAGCAACTGTGGAAATCACTGTGGCAGCGGTTCCTCAGGAAGATGTGAATCAGTCTTCCTTAAGATACCACTCTTGGGCTTGTACCCTAAGGATACTTCGTCCTATCATAGAGATTCTTGCTCCACTAGGCTCCTTGATCCTCTATTCATAATAGCCAGAAACTGGAAAGAGCCCTAGATTAAGGATGGATGAGGCAAATATGGTAATTTACACAATGGAGTATTTCTCAGCTGTTAAACAAATGAAATCATAATAGTCAAAGATACATGGATGGAACTAGAATAAAACCATCCTGAGTGAAGTGTCCCAGACCCAGAAAGACAAATATGGTATAATTACTTTTATGTGGATATTAGCTGTTAAATCAACAATAACCAAGCTACAATCCATAGCCACACAAACCACACAGCTACAACAAAAACCATAGAGGTTATGTACAGAGTAAGGGACTATGGGGAACACACAGATCTCCTTAGGAAATAGGATATGTAGTTATGGGTGGATGGTGTAATGGCTACTCCTGGTTGTCAACTTGACTATATCTGGAATGAACTACAACCCAGAATTGGAGGGTTCACTTGTGGTTCAGATCTTGAGGCTAGAAGACACAAGTGTCTGACCTGGATCTTGGCATGGAGATCTTGAGGTATAGTGGCTATGAAAAGCTTAGGCCCAGGCAAGGTAGTACATGTCTTTAATCCCAGGAGTCTGAGACCACGAGATCTCTGAGTTCAAGGTCAGCCTGGGCCAAAGCAAGTCCCAGATCCAAGCATGGTGGTTGACACCTTTGATCTGAGCCATACCTTCTGCTGGAGACCTACATAAGGACATTGGAAGAAGGAAGATTCACTCTTCTTTGCCTGCTTGCACTTGCTTGCCAGCACATCTGTCAGAATCCACTTCTACAGAAGACCAGCTCAAACAACTAGTCTTATGAAACTGAGCAACTACTAGATTCTTGGCCTTCCCATTCACAGCTGCCATTGTTGGGTTAGCTGGACTGCAGACTGTAAGTCATCACAATGAATTCCCTCAATAGAGAGAGACATTCTGTAAGTTCTGCGACTCTAGAGAACCCTGACTAATACAGATGGGGAGGGGCTGGAATGTGATGACCAAGTGTGGAAGAAGAGGAGGGAATATGGGGAGAGATTGCTCAAAAATAAGGACCATTTAATGGGTAGTGGAAACCTAATAAAGTAGAAGCTTCATAACATATATTTTATGATATATATATATAAAGGCAATCTAAATGAAATTTCTAAATACCAGGGAAAACAGAGCCCTACTGGCTGTTTCTTATCACCAAATGAAGCTTCCCCTACCAGGACTGGGTTACATCTAATTGAGTTTTTGACAAAGGGGGTTTGGGAACTCCCAATAACCCAGGCTGTTGCCAAAACCTTAGGCTGCTTTTCACAAACTGGCACTAAGACTTCATTGCTGAAGGTTAGCCTGGGCCAAAGCAATTCATTGAACATGGAGAAGTTGAGTTGGTGTCTACATAGAGCCTTTATTTCTATGTCCCAGCTTCCTGTCCAGGTCCAGGAAGGTACTCTGCATGCTACCAAAGGAGAAACATAAACACCAACCCAGGCACAAACCCTTTGATCTACAGTGATGTCTTACCTGCAAGCTATGCTAATGCAATGGTGGCACAAAGCCTGTGGGAATGATGAACCAATGTCTGATTTGACTGAAGGCCCTCTCCGTGAGATGGAATACAGGACACTGTTTGGGTGACCAAGAGCCTGAGACTATATAGTCCAGGGTCCTAGGGTAAAACTAAATACTACAAAGAAGTGTCCTCCTGCAACAGATGAGAACAAATACAGAGACCCACAATAAGACATTATGCAGAGGGGGATGGGGAGAGGGGGGATAAGGAGAGGGAGAGAGAAGGGGAGAAGGAGGGGGAGAGGGAGGGGAAAGGGGAGAAGGGGAGGGAGGGAGAGAGGGAGGGAGGAGTTACGGGGAGAGAAAGGGGAGATAGATATTGATACCTTGGAACACTCAGTCCTAAATGGGATGTCTACATCAAATCCCACCCCTTGGGGCTCAGAGAAACCTGTGGAAGAGGAGGCAGAAAGACCACAAGAGCCAGAAGTGATGGAGGATTCCAAGAAACAAGGCCTTTTAAATTAACACCAAAACTCCTATGAACTCACAGGAACCGAGGCAGCATGCACAGAGCTCACATGGGTCTTTCCTGGGTCCTCTGAGTATAAATTATGGCTTCCAGTTCAGTGTGTTTATGGGATTCCTGAGTATGCTAATGAGTGGGTCTCTCATTCTTGTGCCTTCTCTGGGGCTCCTTTTCTTCTGTTTGTCTTGTCCAACTCAGAAGTGATTTTTTTCTTATATCATCATCATTATAGTCAATTAGACAGAGGGGAGAGAGATCACTGAGCTGACTGCTTGTTCTCACCGTGTGACACTTAAAATCAGGACGCAGCCTTAAGTGGCAGCTTCTAACTTCTGCCCTTGACCTTTCTAGCTCTAGAACCTTGAGCCCGAGAAGCCTCTACTTCTCAATTACCCAGTCTCTGGTATTTTGTTATGAAACAGAAAACATCTTCAGAGAGGAGACATGAATATCTAACTCAAACTGGACCACAGGTTTGTCACTGGCTGCAGTGTTTTCAAGTTTTCTCCTTTTGAATGTGCATAATGGTTTCAAATGAGAGTCTGTACAGAATGTAGCATCTTATTAAAGCAGGGGGAACATGATTTTATAACCCTCTTAACATAGACCTGTCCTTTCCGTCCTTCAGTGGTCCCGAAAGAGTCCCATAAACCTAAGTATGAATCTACTCCTCTAAATTCAGGCAGGGTGGAGAATTATTTTCTTTGTGTATTTGCTTTCTTTCTTCTTTTTCTTTCCTCTTTCTTTCCTTTTCCTTTTTTTCCTTTCTTCTTATCTCCTTCCCTCTCTTTCTTTTTCTTTCTCTCTCTCCCACCCTCCCTTTCTTCCTTCCCCTCTCTCTCTTTCTCTCTCTCTCTTTCTTTCTTTCTTTCTTTCTCTCTTTCTTTCTTTCGAGACTAGGTCTTACTGTGTCGTCTCGGCTATCCTGGAACACAGTATGCAGACCTCAAACTCAGGCTGGTCTCAGACTCACAGTTCTGCCTTCTCCCCACCCTGAGTGAAGGATGAGAATTCTTATCTTAAACCAAATCTGACTGTTAGGAGGCTTAGACTTTACAGATGGGAAGGCTAACTCGGTCTGGCTAGATTCCAGGAAAACTTGATTCAATTTAGTTCCTGCACAGTTAATTCGGATTGTATGACTGTGTCAAAGGCCAGCATCCAGAGATGGAGGCAGATGCTTGTGTGTGTGTGTGTGTGTGTGTGTGTGTGTGTGTGTGTGTGTGTCTTTCTCTTCCTACAGAGTACAGCCTAGTGTCTTGACCTTCCAGAGAACTGGATGTGACTCTCATGAGGCATTTATAAGGAATTCTAGGGTTTTGTCCTTAGACAAAGTCTCAGCTTCGGATCCCCTCAAGGGCTGCTCTTTGTCTGCTAGAAGGAAGAGATCCCTGTGCAGTGTTTTGCATCTGCTTTTGTCATGTTCTCATTACCATGCGTTATTTCATTCAGGGCTCTCTGGCTCTCATCCTAGAAATCTAGAGGCTATGAAATGTGTATTGCCAGGTATATATCATAGGATATTTTTGCACAACCGAGCAGGGGAAAAAAAAAAGCCTCTCAAGCAGAATTCAATGAAATAATAAAGGAATCCTGTAAGTCTCAAAGATCTCATCAAAATTCTTGGATGGACTTCCTCAGACCTGGCAAGTAGAAATACAGCTGCGTTCTCACTGATCTAAAAAATATTAAAATATTGGCACTAGCTAACTAATGTCAAACCTTAATATTATTTTTGGTGATGAAGAATTATTATGGTAACACACAGAAGTTGATACACTGAGAGGACACTCAGAAAAGGAGATATGAGAAGCCTGAAGTGCTGCAGATGCTTTATGCAGACGTAGAAGGCCTTAGCCCAAAGGTCTGAACCTCACTTTTCTTCTGTATAAAATGGGGCTAATATGAACAGAGAGATGGCTCACTGGGTGGAGACAGCTGCCACCAAATCCAGTGACCTCAGCTGGATCCTGGGATAAACTGGTTGAAGAGAGACACACTTTGTCGCCTGGTCTTCATGGTATCCTGGAATAATTCCTTACTATGCTCCATCAGTAGTAATGATGTGCTAAAACGTGTGTATGTGCAGGTCACATATAAAATATCTATATTTTTAGATTTATTTTATTTTTGAGTACACTGTAGCTGTCTTCAGCCCCCATAATATAGATTTTTAAACCATTTCTAGAGTATGACTGGCTAGATCATAGGCAATATAAGAGAGCCTAATACTGTAATTTTGTGAATAGTAATAAACTGCCCCTTAAATTCTTGTCTTTATGCTCATAGATAAGTGTATTTCTCATGCCTTAACAGAGACTTTTTTTGAGGGGGAAAGCAAATGGTGATCAAGAGAGACTTCTCTCTCTCTCTCTCTCTCTCTCTCTCTCTCTCTCTCTCTCTCTGTGTGTGTGTGTGTGTGTGTGTGTGTGTGTGTAAGAATAGAATTTAGGCTGACTTCAGACTTTCTAGATAACCCAAGATGACCTTCAACTCCTGATCCTTTTGCATCTACTCTCTAAGTGTTGGGATTACAGGGGTATTCTACTATATGCCTGGGTAACAAGAGAAAAAAAGAAAGAAAGAAAGAAAGAAAGAAAGAAAGAAAGAAAGAGAGAGAGAAAGAAAGAAAGAGAGAAAGAGAGAAAGAGAGAAAGAAAGAAAGAAAGAAAGAAAGAAAGAAAGAAAGAAAGAAAATTACTAGAGACCAAACCTCAGGTGTCATGCAGTCTGGTAAGCACTTTGCAGTTAAGCTGATTCCTGCCTCTTTCTTTGCCAGATTGGATGCATTGCTTCCTCCTCTGCAATAGACTATGAAGTTTCCCTTATTTGGTTGGATCTCTGATTTGCACAGTGTTCTGCCATTGAGTCATATCCCAGATTCCTTTCTTAGAGTTTAAAGATCATAAAATCAATTCCTTCCCATTCTGAATGCATCAGTCCCTTATACAGATGCCTTTTACTTTCTTACTTGTGAAAGTTCCTTGCTGTCAATATTCTGGAATGCACACAATAAGCAATGTGTGTGGCTTAGAAATTGTCATCCATGTGTTCAGCTGTAAAGTAGTGTCCCCTTCAGGGAGTCTCTTGCATTTCCCTTCACATGACCTTCTTTGACCTGACTTGGTTTATCCAAGTGGTACCAGGCTTCTTTTGTTTGTGAATTGAATCAATGAAAAAGGCACCAAGATCACTTCCTGTACACACCCACACACACACACCCACACCCACACACACACCCACACACACACACACACACACACTTAGGGTAAGTTACCATGTTGTCTTCTTGGAGGACAAGTTACTATGTTGTCTTTTGGGGGTACGCTGGAGAGCAAGGAAAGCAAGGAAAGGAATCCAGTAAATCTATCTATCTATCTATCTGTCTGTCTGTCTGTCTGTCTGTCTGTCTGTCTATCTATCTATCTATCTATCTTTCTTTTTTTCTTTATTTCTCTTCAGTATTCCTTCTCGTCCCATTTCCTCTCTACTCCTTACCTGCTCTCCAGCCAGCAGTAGACTTCCTATAGTTTCAAACGGAATATCACTGAAGCAGAGGGATTTTAATTTTAACCGTCCATTACGTGCCATCTGCTCTCCATTTCCTTCTTTTGCTCAGTGCATATTGGAGGCCTGTTTGGCGAACGCCGTGCCAGGTACTAAGGATATACAGGGAAAGTGTAACAGGAAGTTACAGTTTGGAAGTGATGAAAGACACACTTTTAATTAGGGAATTATAGTGGTAATGTAATTAAGAGACCAGATTATATCAAATTTAGTTTTCCACAACTTGATGGGATTTATTTGGCTTTCTGGAGTTGCCAGCTGTGTGTTCCAAATATGTCCATAGTGTTTCTTCCCCAACCATACGAGCAAGTTATTATTAAAACCGGAGAAAAGGAGTGAGTTGTAGAGGTAGTCTGGTTGGATGTAGCTCCTGTCTGTTGTATTTGAGGATTAAGTGCTTGTGATTGGCTGAGACTCAGGAACTTGGTTAGAGATCAAGTCAGATAGTGGTTAACTGTGTGAAAAGAAATCTTTAGGTTTAACTTTGAACATGTACAGAGGCAGCTTTGGGTTAAAGTTAATTCAATTAACAAATGTGCTCCAAAGGAGAAGTTTAAGCTGGGTGTACGATGGGAGGTGCTGATTGTGCATGAGGCAGGACATTCAAGTTAGACCCACTGAGTGAACGGGAGTTACTGGGGCCAAGGGCATGAAGGCAAGAGCGGACTTCATGAGTTACTCTATGCAGAAATAAAGGCTATGAAAAGGTTTTCAGACCAGCAAATGAGGGTTGAGTCAGGGAAGCAAAAAAAGGTTAATTGATGGCTGAACTCAGAGCAAAGAGTGAATCTGAATGGCCATCCGGAGGCTAGGTGGACCAGGGCCTCATCTTCTATGTGAGGTTAGGTTTATCAGATTACAGCAGGATATGTTCAGGTTTTAAACTATTGTAGGCTGCCTATGAGTCTAAAATAGAGAGCACACACAGAGGATTATGAGGAATAAACATATTCCTTACTCTTGCTCACACTTTTGTTTATAATGGTAAAAACCATTTTATTTTCTTTGTTCTGTGAAGGTATTTTTTTGTCTCCATCTGAAGGATGAGTTGGGGAACTGAGTGTAACAGGAGATAACTTTGGAAGGATTGCCTCAGTCTTCCTCTAGAGAAGAGCCACAGGTCCTAAAGACTTGAAAACTGGGACACAAGGACTTGAAACTTAGCTGGAAGAGGACTACGCTCACTTAAGGAGTTCAAAATTAATAGGCCGTGTGGTAGCCCCACTGAGGCCAGGAACTGGGAAAAAAAAATGAAGGTCCCATTCCTTCCTTTCCAGAGAAGCAGCCAGGGATTCACTCAAGGTTGGACCAGCAAGAAAACAGTATGTGATGGTCTTTATTGTCAACTTGACAAGACGCTGGCTCTGCCTGTCAGGAATACTTGGCCATGCCAGTCAGGGGTGGTGTTGATTACATTAATTGAAGCTGCAAGGCCCATCCTGAAAGTGGCTGCACCTGGGATTGGATCTTGGCCTAATGGAAAAGAGAAAGTGAGCTGAACACAAACGTTTATCCCTCTCTTTCTGACTGAGGATACAATACAACCAGGTACCTCAAGTCTCCCAGGCAATAACTACCAAATCAGTATTGGCCGTAATCTTGCACATCAACCAACTGTCTGCTGAGAATGCTGCTTTTGTCGGGGTGTTTTGTCACAGCAACAAGAAAGAAAGCAAGATGCAGCTCTGTGTGCACTGAATATGAAAGTTTTCAATGCAGCTCAGCACTGCTGTTAGAATGTCAGCAGCATAGGTCAGCAAGCAGCGCTGAAGCTGAAGCTGCCATCGAGTTTGCAGAGGTCCAAGCAGAGCTTTCTTTGATCCTCCTGTAGTACGAGTCCAGGAGCATGCTCCTGTCTCCAGAAAGCAATAGTCTTCCCCTTTCCTTCTAGATCTTATGTAGATGCTTTTTACTGGCAGACTAATGAAAATCCAGAAGAAAATGGATTCCAGATCTCTGACTCCTAGTTTCTCTTGTGTGGGACCCAGGGGATATTGGAAGAGGGTGGTGTTCAGGTCAGATTAACAAAGGAATGATGCAGGACAAACTGTGACCCTGAGCCAAATGTGGTGGCACTTACCTTTAATCCCAGCATCCAAGGGGCAGAGGAAAAAAGAGTTCAACATGTTTGAAGCCAAACTAGTCTAAATACTGAGTTCCAGTCAAGTCAGAGGCACACACAACGAGACCCTGGCTCACAAACAAACACAAACAAACAAACAACAACAAAACAAATCTGAACTTGGACAATCACATCTGGCTATTGTGAGGGCAAGAAGGTTTACAAGGTTATAGGTTGCTGTTTTGGGGTTGTGCACCATGGCTCTTTCATTTCCTTATTCATACCCAAGAAGTTATACCTCTGCTTTGGAATAAACAAAGATTGATAGATATATGCTGTACTGGCTGGTTTACTGTGTCAACTTGACACAAGATGGAGTTATCACAGAGAAAGGAGCCTCTCCTCAGGATATGCCTCCATGAGATCCAGCTGATCAAGGGTTGGAATGTCCATTGTGGGTGGTGTCATCCCTGGGCTGGTAGTCCTGGGTTTTATAAAAAAGCAAGCTGAGCAAGCACGGGAAGCAAGCCAGTAAGCAGCACCCCTCCATGGCCTTTGCATCAGCTCCTGCCTCCAAGTTCCTGCCCTGTGTGAGTTCCTGTCCTGACTTCCTTTGGTGATGAACAGCAATGTGGAAGTGTAAGCTGAATAAATCCTTTCCTCCCCAGCTTGCTTCTTGGTCATGATGTCTGTGCAGGAATATAAACCCTGACTATGACATATGCCCTCAAATTAAAAAAATGTTTATTTTATATTTTATTTTTGTATGTGCACATGAGTGCAGTGCTCAAGGAGTCTAGAAGAAAAAGTCAGATCCCCTGGAGCTAGAGTTAGAGGCAGGTTCAAGCCACCAGACAGGGCTGCTGGGAACTGAATGAAATACTCTTAACTGCTGAACCATTGCACCAGCCTCAAATAAAAACCAAAACAAATATTAAAGCCTAGTCAGTTTAGTTTTGTCTCCTAAACCAAGCAATTATTTTCTTCCCTTAGATTTAGGAATGTGTAAAGACATCTCTTAATGCCAGGCCCTCTTGACATTCTGTCTTCTGACCATTTGTTCATCAATTCAAGGATTTATTGCATGTGTATGGGCACTGAGATAAGGTAGTGACAAGGAGAGAAGGTCAGATCCAGAAAACCAGCCCTTGCACTAGACAGCAACCATTTGCAGTAGGTGCAAGGCTAAACAGAGATCAAAGCGAGCATAGCACACATTAGATGATAAACTCATCAGAGATGCCCCAGAGATGCACAAGGAGGGAAACTCGATGTGCTAATTAAGGAAACTGAACAAAATTTATAAATCACGGTCTCCTTGAGTGCATTTTCTGAATCTGGACAGATGAATGAAGAGAATTGTTGATCAAACAATTTTGGGAGTTGGGACTGTAACAGAGTCTCACAGTGTGGCTCTGGCTGGACTGCTACTTGGCAACTTGTAGAATTCTTAGCTACCACATCTGCCTACGTGCTGCCATGCTCCCCTCCCATGAGGATGATGGACTAAACCTATGGACTGTAAGCAAGCCCCATTTAAATGTGTTCTTTTTATAAGAGTTGCCATGGTCATGGTGTCTATTCCCGCATTAGAACACAAATTAGACACACACCATACAGAAAGATCTCTAAACCTGAATATCAGACTGTCTGACTTACTTAAGTGCTATACAAGTTGAAAAGTTAGAGAATAACCAGGTTTTTTTTTTATATATCTTCTAATATCAGAAATGCAAATTATGTATTTTTCCAGGTATTTATGTGTTCATTTAATCCTCGGTTTTCCTAAGATAATATTATCTCATATATATATATATATATATATATATGCATGAATATTTATGTGTGTATATATTTAAAAGTACAAAAGCAAAGACTAATCTATGTATATCTCATGGAAAACATTACTCATTTGTCTTGTGGCACATAGTTAGTATTTTTGGATGTTTCCTTGTGATTTTTGGATCCTGTCTTTCATACCAACTTGCTGATACCAGGATGAATCTTCTCGGGTTCAGCCTCATAAGTGTTACTCAGATGCTTTCCTAGGAGAAATCAATCTTAGGGAGAAAACTCAGTGGAAGTGAAACTTTTGCACTTTTTTGGTGTAAGAAAGGGAAAAGGTGCCGGGCGGTGGTGGCGCACGCCTTTAATCCCAGCACTTGGGAGGCAGAGGCAGGTGGATTTCTGAGTTTGAGGCCAGCCTGTTTTACAGAGTGAGTTCCAGGACAGCCAGGGCTATACAGAGAAACCCTGTCTGGAAAAACAAAAAAACAAAAAAAAAAACAAAAAAAAAAAAAAAAAAGAAAGAAAGAAAGAAAGAAAGAAATGAAGAAAGAAAGAAAGGGAAAAGGTTAGTCTGTGACAACAGACATTATCTTTTCCTGTGGAAAACCTTGGTTGTCCTGGCACTTTGCTCATCCCAGGGTATATGGATACATTATTCTGTAGCAAAATTAAAGAGATTCTTGGCTCTTGGAGGGTGTATCATCCTGAGTTATCAAACTCTGGAATTTCAAAACAATCAATCTCAAGAAGGTGGAATGCTTTTATCTAAGAGTTTCTTCTGAGATTAAAAAATTCTATCCTGCAGAAAGAAGGTAAACTACTCAAAAGAACTTCAGGACGTCCCTGAAGCTGCTAGATTCATTAAGCACCTCCTTGACAGAGTAACTAATAAAAGCTGTAAGTGCCTTTCAGATGGGAAGGAAGCTGAGCTGCAATGAAGACACCTAGATGGGACCAACTGCCTAGAGGAAGCAGAAACCAGCAGTCCTGCCTGTAGAGGTTTAGACCAACTGAGGCACGAGGAAAGGACACTCTCCAGCCTGTTGAGCTATCTGCTGGCTGTGTAGTGTGCTCCGGGTTCCCAGCTTCATGACTTGTCACCCACGCTGGGGTGGGCTTTGGGGATACAGCTGTCTTTGAGTCATTTCTGCTCCTTTAAGAATCCCCTCACCCATACTCCTGTAATTAACCTCAATAAAACTTACTGGTTCATCAGGGTAGTCTTAGTGGCTTCCATTCTTTGGTCTTTCGTGGGCTTTCTATCTGGGATGAGTAGACAGGTACGATTCATCTTCCTAGAAAAAGTTTGTCATGTAGCAGATGCAGCGATGTACATACAGTACTCATGTGTGAAATTCTTTTTAAAAAAATCTTTTAAAGTGTAATGAAAAGCAAAAAAGAAGTCCTGAGGGTGAAGAGGGGTTGCTCTAAAAAAGCCTTATGAAGGATTGGGGAGGTGGCACAGGTTGGTCTTTGAGTAGCTGGACACTTGAGCCTCAGTTCTGTGTACAGGGATCAGGGTTCTTTGCCATAGCAGACCCACCTTTCATGCTTACTGTGATCTGTAACCTTCAGCCAAGAGGGGCGCCGCGCCCTCTAATGGCGCTCACATGACTGCTATGGTTTCTTGACTAAAGCCAGCTGTATGTCTACCGCAGCACATTTTATTTAGTAAGAGCGTATATTCTAGGGGAAGCTAGATGCGGGTGCCATTTATCTATGCAAGAAGGAAATTGAACACATTTCGTGGGGCCGGTCCTCAATGAAAGCAAATCTGTTGTGTTCCGAATTCCAGGGAGCACTCCCTGTGAACTAGTAACGCGAGTGCTGACAACCGTAAGTAAGTCAATACCTGCTTTGACTTGCTCCTAGTTCAGAGCCCCGCAGCACCCTTTCTTCTGGTAAAGTTTCTCACTGTGCTGCCCAGGCTGTCCTTCAGCTCACAGTGCTGTCTCCCCTCTTGAGTGTAGGGCACCTGTTATTTTTGAACTGGTTTGCAACAAACATATAAACTGCCTGTAATGAGTTTTGTTTTATATTTATTATATTTAAGTACACCTTTGGGTGGCTCTGGAACATAATCAGTACCTTCTTTCTAATGCACTTTAGAAATGTTTGTGGAAAAACAATGTTGTTAGAAATTTATAATGCAATGGTTGTAGTGTTTGTGAATCCTGTGCTCTTTTGAAAAGCCACAAGGATTTTCCCCTTTTCGTTGGGGGCTTCAGAATGAAACACATATTTCTCTGGAGTCTGAATATAACCATTGTTTCCAGAATCTTCTTATGTTTTTTCTGGACCCAGTAACCCAGAAGATAGTGTGCTATCAGGGATGGAGGGGTTTGGAGGGTGGTCAGTAACTCTGCACTTATCTTTTCAATGTCTCTAATCATGAGTTATTTCCCTCAGAATGCTATGGGAGAAAAGTTCTTAGAGAAAGCAGAACTGTCATTTGATTGTGTCCTGGATGGACATGATTTCTAATAGCTTAGGGGTTTGTCAGTGGTGCATCTGAACACCGATTCAGTGTGAAGAATCACACCATTGCTATTAAGTGGAAGGTTGTTGAGTGCTGGTATGCAGCTCAGTGGAAGAGTCCTTGCCCGCAAGTGCAAGGTCAGGGTCCTGAATTTTATCCCCACCACTGCAACCAAACCTAAACCAAGTCTTGCTGCCCTAAAGAAAAACTCACTTATATCAGATGCTAAGAGGCTTAATATGCTATGCACATAGTTTTTAAAAAATTAGTAAAACTTTTTAATGTATCATTAATGAATCCTTACTTGTCTTTAAAACCTGGGGAAGCCTGGTTCAGATTTCTGCAGCCTATTTACTGCTACTGCTGGCTTTTCTTGTTGGTTCAGTGAAGGTGAATTCCTTTAGGCCCCATGACTAACATCTGTAGATTCAGAGATTATCTTATGAGTTCCTTAGAAAACTTTGGAACAAAATGAATTCAATCCTTACTGAGTATTCAATGTGGTCATACCTCTAGGGATCTCCACTGGCTTCTGATTTAGTGCTTGGCTGCAAAACATTCTGGCAAGGAAAAGAGCTGGGATAAACATTCATTATTAGGGGGAAACCATCAGGGACCTTGAAGTTCCTATAAGACAGAGGGAATCTCAGTTTAAAGTTTTCTTCCAGAAAACTTGACATCATTTGTCTGTTGGTAGAATTCATCATTTGTACTCTTAAGAATACGATATAAAATGAAAGACACAGACTGTACCTTTTGTCATCTAAAAGTTTTAAGTGGATTCTCTTCAGAAGATTCGTCGAAGGAATAAAAATCTCAGGCATGTGTGCTTCAGGCCATGGGTTTAAAACACCTAGAAGGGCCCGAAGGATTTTCCTGAAGGAAAGAAAAAGTCAGTTTCCTTTTTTTAACTCGAATGCAGCAAAAGAAATTTAATCTTTTCTCCAGAAGTCCTTCTTAGTAGTCACCAAATGCTTTCTCCACAACATATTTTCATATTTGTGTTGAGATGATGTTTTAAAAATTTTGAAAGCACAGAAAAATACTGTGGAAAAAGAGGACCCCATCCTTGCTCTGTTTCCAAATCTCAAGTTATCATAACTCATGGTTTTGGCCAGAATGTTGTTTTCCTAAGTCTGCTTTCTGCACACATATTGATAAATTGATGTAAGAGTTCTTGGCCTCATTCATGTTAGTGTTCTGCATTGTGTGTGTGTGTGTGTGTGTGTGTGTGTGTGTGTGTGTGTGTGTATGTATGTGTTGGGTCATGGGGTGGGCTCAAGTCTCAGAGCACTAAGTATAAACCTTTCCAGTTCCATTTCAAACATCTGTGTTCAAAGCCTAGGATAGTGAGCGATGTCTATACTGGGGCAATTGGAGAAGTGGATGAAACCCATCTTCATGGAACTGAGTCTCTATCCAACACTTGCTATCATCAGATTTGATCATTTTGAAATCCTGCCTCTGGGTGGGGAGAGCATGTTGGGCCCCACAGAAGACTGTCCTGAGGCATCAGGAGGCAAAGACTGATCTTTGAGCCATCTCTTTACTGCTGTATTTCTTTGTCATTTAGAGACCATCCTTGCCTCTATCCCTTTTCTCTCTCTCTCTCTCTCTCTCTCTCTCTCTCTCTCTCTCTCTCTCT
>JANHMN010000001.1:92837336-92877691 GCA_030674055.1 Rhabdomys pumilio
TCTCTCTCTCTCTCTCTCTCTCTCTCTCTCTCTCTCTCTCTCTCTCTCAGGAAGGGGCCTCTGCCAGCCATCTCTGCCAGCCATGTATTGTTTCTCCTTTCAATTTTTTTTTGTTTTGTTTTTTGTTTTTTGAGACAAGGTTTCTCTGTGTAGCCCTGGCTGGCTGTCCTGAAACTCACTCTGTAGACCAGGCTGGCCTTGAACTCGGAAATCCACCTGTCTCTGCCTCCCAAGTGCTAGGATTAAAGGCATGCACCACCACTGCCAGGCTCAACTGACTTTTCATTTGATGAAAAGATTGTAGGTTTTCATGTGGCTTTTAAATAACCCTTCATTTTAGTTATCCCCATGGCCCCCTTCCCCCATTCCTTCCTCTTCCCTGCTTGAACATTTCCATCCCCAAGACATACCCCCTGTACTTGCAGATCACCCAAGACCTACCATGCTTCTCCTCCATTGATGCCCCCTGCTGTCTATCCATGGCTGCTTCTTAGGTCTCCAGCACCTATAGAAAGCTAAGTTCAGACTTAAGAAAGTTGAACATACAAAAAAATTAAGAGACACAAAGCCAGTATTTACATCCGATGAGAACATTAGTTTCTCCTGTGCTTGACCTCACTCAGTATAACTTTTTTCCAGTTTTATCCACTTGCATTCTGGTTCTATTTTCTTTGTAGCTGTATATAATTCCATCGTGTAAATGTACCACATTTTCTTTATCCTTTCATTAGCCATTCATCCCTTGATGGACAGCTAGGTCAATTTCATTATCTAGCTATTGTGAGTAGAATGGTACTAAGCATGGATGAGCTGCCAAGCCTGGTTATTGTTTAAGAATACAATTTTAAGAGTTTAATAGTTTAAATTCAGCCGGGCAGTGGTGGCACACGCCTTTAATCCCAGTACTTGGGAGGCAGAGGCAGGCGGATTTCTGAGTTCGAGGTCAGCCTGGTCTACAGAGTGAGTTCCAGGACAGCCAGGACTACACAGAGAAACCCTGTCTCGAAAAAACCAAAAAAAAAAAAAAAAAAAAAAAAAAAAAAAAAAAAAAAAAAAAAAAAGAGTTTAAATTCTACCAGGCTTCTGTCCATTTGCATAATTGCTTGATTACAGTATTAAAACTAAAAGATGTGTTTAATATAATTTAC
This sequence comes from Rhabdomys pumilio, assembly GCA_030674055.1. Taxonomy (NCBI): domain Eukaryota; kingdom Metazoa; phylum Chordata; class Mammalia; order Rodentia; family Muridae; genus Rhabdomys; species Rhabdomys pumilio. Next base: position 92,838,485 of record JANHMN010000001.1, read on the forward strand.
ATTTATACTATATACTTACAAAACATAACCTTTATTTGCAAATTTGCATTTGAGCCATTATATCAATTCGGTTAATTAACAGCAATGAAATTACATAACACAGAAACATTAAAGTGACTGCTAATGTTTCTTGTGGCCCCAGGACCTTGGTTATGCTTTTTGGGGTACAGTTTCGACTGCACTGAACGACTCACTTCTGTCCTTGTGTTATGTGACAGACAACATCAGCCACTGCTGGAGAAAGGAACCTGTTGCCAGTGGAGGCTGTGCTGGAGAGGGCATGATTGTATTAGATTTTGGCAACAGAGAAGGAACAGGAAGTTCTTTTCTCAGTAAATTGACCTGGGAATCTTATCCGGTATCGATGGGACCAGAGGCTTGTTCTTCCATCTGATTCTGTGGGGAATTACTAACCGTTGTATCCCTGGATTTCATTTCTGCCTTCATGTTATTCATAGAAGACACAGTGTGATGCATGAGTGCTGCTTGTCCTTAGTTCCTGCCATGCTCAGAGCAGGGGTGGGGTAGGGGTGGAGGCAGATCTATGTTGTCCTTTGTGGAAGGATGGCTGGATGGTGTTGGTCTGATCAGGGATTCCCATGGTCCTGCTCCATCCAGGAAGCATGGTATCTCAGGGACACAGTCTCCAAGTTGTATTAGTTGTCAGGGCCACCACATCAAAGCTCCACAGATCTGATAACTTAGACAGTACAGATTTATTCTCCCATAGCTCCAGAAGTCAGAACTACAAGATTTGGGTGTTGCAAAGCTGATTTGCCCCGAATTCTCTGACATTTGCAATAAAGATCAACTTCCAGGTAGGTCAGCCTGGAATAAAGCAAGTCTCAGATCCAGGCATGGTAGTACACACCTTTGTTCTGGGCCATACCTTCTGCTGGAGACCTACATAAGGACATTGGAAGAAGGAAGATTCACTTTTCTTCGACTGCTTGCACTTACTTGCCGGCACATCTGTCAGAATCTACTTCTACAGAAGACCAGCTCAAACAACTAGTCTTATGAGACTGAGTAACTACTAGATTCTTGGCCTTCCCATTCACAGCTGCCCATTGTTGGGTTAGCTGGACTGCAGACTGTAAGTCATCACAATGGATTCCCTCAATAGAGAGAGACATTCTATAAGTTCTGTGACTCTAGAGAACCCTGACTAATATGCAGAATTAACCCACTGTGCTGGTTAATTTGCAGTCCACATTAGTCAGCTTAGTGTTTCTGTCTTCCACAGTATCTCATGCACTACCCCTTCCCCAGACAAAAGCATGATTTGAGATTTGAAAGAAATGCCTTTCCCAAATTAATGCATTACCAGTTTCTCAGTATTCCCAGGTAGTCTCTGCCTTTACTAGTTAAATAGAGGGATTTTAGTTCTATTTTACACATTTCCTACTATACTGCTTGCTTCTCTTGTTGCTGTGAGAACAGTTGCTCGAAGGACCAAAAGCTTGTTTTGGGGCAGGATTCCAAAGTACAGTCCAACCTGTCAGGAGAGTCATGGCACAAGAGCTTAAGGCACTGGCCATACTGCATTAAGGATGAGTGCTGCCACTCAGCCACTTTCCTCATACTTAATCTGGGCCATAGCCAACGGATTGTGGGTTTTCCCACCTCAAGTAACCTAGTCCATGTAATTCCTCATAGACACCGTCCATAGATTTGTTCCCACGGTGACTGTAAATCTCCATGCTGTATTTCTGTCTACTGGTCCTCTCTCCTGACCATTTGAGCTGATAACACAAAAATTAAAAATGTGAGACTGGGGTGTGGCTTAGTTGTGAGAGTGCTTCCTAGTGTGAAAATTTTTGGTCTAATCTCTAGCACCATACAAAACTAAGTGTTATGTCAAATGTGATTCTAGAAATGGAGACAGGAAAATCAGAAATCCAGTGTTAACCTGAGCTATAGGTGGACTTGGAGGCCAGTCTGGACTACATATCACTGCATCTCTAGTAAAAAAGCAGAGAGCAAAGGATGACTGCAAGCATATCTCATTTGATCTGGACCAGCAGGCAGTTTTTCAGAGGCAGGTCTTCAGAGAGGACCAGGTCAGAAGATGAAGAGTCAAAAAAGCTGGGATCAGGATGTCCTACATAAGCAATGTCTCATGCCAAGCACATTTATTAAGAAGTACAGCATCTAAAGTACTATTTCCAGGGGAGAAATGGACAGAGTCCACAGAAGTTACCACACAATAGGACAAAGTCAGCAAGAAGCTAATCAAGTAATGTTTCACAAAGGCAACTCAGGATATTTCAAGAATGTTACAAACTGAGCACATTCCAGTCTTTTTAGGGGGATAAAAATCCATGTTCTTAGGAACTGAAACCTTAAGTCCTTTGAGACCTTAGCCTTAGCCTGAGAATAGCTTTTCCAAGTCCACTCTTGAACAAGGACACAGAACTATGCTCCCTTTATCCTTTCATTGGGGCCTCTTGAGAAAGCTTTGGATCAGGTCAGCTCTGAACGTCATTTTTCAAAGAAATAGAAAAAGAAAAACTATCCTAAAATTCATATGGAACCACAAAAATCCCCAGATAGCCCAAACAACCTTTAACATCAGCATCATCATCATCATCAACAACAACAACAACAACAACAACAACAACAACAACAAAAACACTTCAGGGATAACAAATCCAGACCATAAGATATATTTCAGAGCCTTAGTAGCAAAAACAATACTGGCACAAGAGCAGACACGTAGTCCAGTGGAACAAAATTGAAAACTGAAACATGAGATGCTTCAACCATTTAACATTTGATGAGTGTGCCAAAAACTGAAGCTGGAGGAAAGAAAGCATCTTCAACAAATGGTACTAGGAAAGCTGGATGTCCACACACAGAAGAATGAAATTAGATCCATATTTATCACTTTGCACAGAACCCAACTCTAAATGGATCAAAGTCCTAACTGTGAAACCTGAAACACTGAAACTGCAAGAAGAAAACATAGGCAGTGGCCACTCGCTGCAGGTGGAGGGAAGGACTTTCTGACTAGGACTCCATTTACTCACAAATTAAGGCCAAGAATTGACAAGTGGGAATTCATAAAACTAAAAAAGCTTCTACACAACTATTAAGAAACAATCAAGCAGACAAAGGCACAACCCATGAAATAGGAGAGAATCTGCCAGCTACATATCTGACACAGGTTAATATTCAGAATAAAAGACCTTTTAAAAAAAAGAGTATAAAACAAACAACCCCTAACTGACCCATTCAAAAAGGCCCGGAACCTGAACAGAGAGTTCCTTAAAAGAAAAAAAAAAAAAAAGAGTGGGGTTAGGTGGGGTGGGGATAAGAAATGTCTTAGTCAGGGTTCTCTAGAGTCACAGAATTTATGGGTAGTCTCTATATAGTAAGGGAACTTGTTGATGACTTAAAGTCTGTAGTCCAACTCCCCAACAATGGTCAGCAGCAGTTGAGAATGGAAGTCCAAGGATCTAGCAGTTGCTCAGTCCCACAAAGCAATCAAGCAAAGAAGATTGAATCTTCCTTCTTCCAATGTCCTTATGTAGGTCTCCAGCAGAAAGTGTGGCCCAGATTAAAGATGTGTACCAACACGCCTGGATCTGGGACTTGCTTTGGCCCAGATGATCATGAACTCAAGAGATCTTCTTATAGTCTCCTGGGATTCAGAACAAATTCAAGTGTTTACTGAGTAAACTGCTATTGTTAGGATCTAATTAATTTGTTATTTTTGAAATGAATGAAAGTACAATTTACATATATCTTATTTGAGGCAATGCCTTAAGGTTTAAGAATAGTTTAAATATTTATGCTATTTTACTTCTCATTTATTACTCGGAAATTGTGCAAGTGCTGTTGGTAGTCCAAGAGCTACAGAATCTCTGGAAATGGATATCAGATTACCTGGCCAGGAATTCTGTGTGACTGACCCTAGGTAAAATGAAGGAAGTCTGTGTGCCTTAGTTTTCTTTCTGTGTGCTTGCAAGATGATAGTGGTTATAAGACTACAGAGCCACTCACAGTCAAGAGCCTGACCTTCCAAGGTCAAAGCCTGGAATTTCAAATCTATTTGCTCATGGCCTTACCTCGGGAGGCTGAGGCAAGAGCTCAAGCGGTCAAGGTAGGGGTATCAAGACTGTCTCTGAAATGGAAGAGAGGGGAGACAAGGAGGGGGAGGGAAAGGAAAGAAGCTGAAGAAGGAAAAAGCGGGGTGGAGAGAGGAGAGGAGGGGAAAAGGGGAACAGAAGGAAAGAAACATAAAATATCCCCACACACCTAAAATATAATCATAACCCAGGGGACGGTCACACACCCAAGAGAGAATATGGACTGCCGAAATTGGACTCTGAGTTTAAAATAAAATGAAGAAACAAAATGCTATATCCGTATTCATGAAAGGGCGATAGTTCTAGAAGGAATTAGGGGGGGGGGGGTGGTTAGGATAGAAATGCAATGTAAGAACTTCTCAAAAGAAATCAATAAAGACATAAAAAAATCAAACAAACATGAGGACAAAGTGGAAACAGGAATTCCGATTGATTCAATGGCTACACTTCCTGGTAGGAGGAGCCCAATAGTCCGGAAGCTGTCTAGAGGATAGTAGATCCAATGTGATTGGATGTGATCGGCTTAGAGTAGCGGGAGTTCCGCCCACCACCTTGTATTTAAGGGCTGCAGCGCCGCCTCTGCCTCCATTCCCACTCTGGCAGGCGAACTGAACTGCTCGCGCTAGACCTGCGGCTCCAGGGCAGCATGAGTCTGAAAGCTACAGTGCGAAGTTGGTTCCCACCAGGCGGAAACGTCCTGCTGTCTTACTACCAGTGCCCCACAACTTGTTGCCAGACCCACCAGCTCGTGGAGGTCCAGGTGCCTTCCCCGAGGCCTGGCCCTGGGGTGCACCACGGCTGGCTTGCAGAGCCTTGGGAACACCGGCGACCCCAGCTGGTCCGGAGGAAGATAATCTGCCCTGAGATGTTGACGATGTCTTCCTCCTCTTCGTCTTCCTCACCGTCGTCGTTGTCTTCTTCTTCATCCTCAGCCTCAGCTCGAGAGAAGAAGAGGCTCATCTGCGTCGTCAGACCCAGCCTGGCCAACACCACAGCTGCCAAGAGGACCTTCAGCAGCAGCAGCAGAGCCACAGGTCAGCCGCCACACTTGAACACCTGCATAGTTACTCCACAGCAAGCTAACCACAACTACACTTGTTTTGGAATGAAGAAGCCCATCCTCAACAAGGAGTTTAAGGACAAGATCCCTGCTGCCTTGCGTCAGCACTACTTGGCCTTGTTCACCGAGGTGTTTCTTAAGTTCTCCTCTTCGCCTCAGGAGGCCATAGAGAAGGCTCAGTCAGAGGAGAACGTGATCTACGACCAAAGCTCCAACAGATACAAGTACCTGAATGTTGCCCTGCACACCCTGAAGACACTCAGGGGCCTGGTTCCCAGTGCCATCCCTGGTCTCAGCAAGGCCACCTTGTACTGCCGCCTGCGGGGCTATCTGCTCACGGAGGAGCAGCGCAAGGTTCATGGCTTCCCGTTCGCGCATCCAAAGAAGCCAGGGTTGGCAATGCTCTTCACACAAAAGCAGCCGCTGAGCTCCTCATACAGGGCCTGCTGCCGCTGTGGCACCAAGTACCTCGTGTCACCCTCGGGCGGCTGCCTCTGCTCAGAGCCCTGTGTGTACCATTGGGGGCGTGCCCTCTCCATCCGCGTGCAAGGAGACTGGCAGGTGCGCTACTCGTGCTGCAACGCGCCCATGGAAGCTGCAGGCTGCAAGGTGGCTAAGCAACACGTGCAGGACGGCAGGAAGGACAACTTGCGTGGCTTTGCCAAGACCTTCCAGAAGAAGGACTGGGAAGCGCATGCGGGAATCTACGCCCTGGACTGTGAGATGTCCTACACCACACACGGCCTGGAGCTCACCCGTGTCACAGTGGTGGACGCTGATTTACATGTGATTTACGACACCTTCGTTAAGCCGGACAATGAGATTGTGGACTACAACACTATGTTTTCCGGAGTGACCGAGGCAGACCTGGCGAACACCAAAGTTAGGCTGTGTGATGTCCAGGCCACGCTCCTTAGCCTGTTCAGCACTGAAACCATCCTCATCGGACACAGCCTTGAGAGTGACCTGCTGGCTTTGAAGTTCATCCATGGCACTGTGATGGACACATCCGTGCTCTTCCCGCACCACCGAGGCCTCCCCTACAAGCGCTCCTTGCGAGGCCTCGTCTCCCAGTATCTCAACCAGAAGATCCAGACACACAGCAGTGGACACAGCTCCATCGAGGATGCCAGAGCCTGTATGAAGCTGGTGACCTGGAAGATTCAAGAAGACGCCAAGACCTCTAGCCCCTCTCAGCAGCAGACCGCTTGCCAGAAGAGCGACGACTCGCCGCCGAAGCTGCGGGTTTGCACTAGCCGATACACCCAGACGCCCTAGAAGCTGGAGATGCCGTAGATGCCAGACATGTTGTACCCGGAGGAGGAAAGTGATTCAAATCAACCTCCGCAGCTAGAGATTTGAGGACTTCTCCGCGTTGATTACGGATGTGTAGGTGAGGAGTGGATGCCATACAGTTGTTAAATTTTTAGTCCAGGCCTGAAACCTTGCAGAGTTATGCTGTCTTACCCGCCAAGACTGGGAATGGTGTTCGTAGGTATGAAAATTCTTCATACAGAAGGATTCTAGTTAAGTCTCATCACACCGAACTAAAGGGAGGAGGAAGTATTTCAGCTGATTCCAGAACTTTCTCACAGAGCTGACCAAAGAAAACAGCCTGCCTGCCTTAGAGGTGAGACCGTTTTGATTCGAGGAGTGTCGCTGGAACGGTTAGCTATGACTTTAACTTTGCCTAAATAGAAGGTCCTCAATGCGTCAAGAAGATCGATGAAATTTGTTGGAAATTACTAGTTCCAAGCAACACTGATAATCTCATTTTCAGGTTTTGTTTTTGTTCTTGGAGTTGAAATAGTTTAAGATTTTATTTTTTAGATGGGGGTAACTTCTTTCATTCCACTTTATAAATAAATTCCATTTATGAAGTATATCAATTATAAAATGCAAGTGGTTTTTGAATAATTTTCAGAACTTGGTTGAAAGTTGATTGAATTATTTCCACTAGAAAATATTGTGGATCCAAACACCCTTTATCTCTTTTTATGATCCTTTTTTTTAACCAGAAAATCAAATGCACTTTTGTCTTAACTGTGAAGAAGCCACCCTAGCTGTGTTAAAGGTTATTCTCTGTTACTGTATGAAGGCTAATACAAGCTACTGTGTTTTGGAATGCAAGGGGAAAAAATTAACTCGTTTTAATTACCTATCTTTTAGGTGGCATAGGATAAGTCTAATGAGGAATGTTAGTGTTTGTACATGCCAATAAAACTTTAAACTCTTCATACCCAAGGCAGGAAAATGGGCTCATTAGCAGTGAGAACTTCATATTTCTAATTTGTGTTAAAATATTCAAAATGGAAATAGAGCACTTAATACTGTTTTTTTCCCCCCTACCTCATCTGTGTGGCCCAGAGCTGGCTTTGATCTTGTTTCTGTTACCTCTAGAGCCTAACTACTGTTCCTTAACTGCTTATTCAAAAGTAAATTCTAAATTATCAGAGCAAAACTAAACCAAACACTCTCTACTTTGGACTAATAGCTCTTGCCTGTGTGCTTTTTGGTTTGTAATCTTATATATTATTCTCAAATAAAGTTGTTGTTGTTTTTTTTTTTTAGAGATTTGTGCCCATGTGTTTGTTTACATTTGATAGGATGGGAGTAGGGTTTGAGACAGACTGGCAGGGCAGGAGATTCTAGTTCAGAATCTGGACTCCGTCTTTAGAGGGGCCAGGCTTACACTGAGTCTTCTGGTTTCCAGAATTTGCTTTCCCAAGCCCACTTGGAGCTCTGACTTGTGAAAGCAAAGACACCCCTTCTAAGATCTCTGGGCCTTCACATCTGGGTATCTCTCATCAACAGTGGGCATAGCCTGGGTGGGCTATCCTGGCTGCCTTGCTTTGTGTACTGTGCCATACAAGGCAGAGACAGAATAGATGTTTCTGTTGGCTGTTCACTTGTTTTTGAGAAAGAGTCTGGCTCTGAACTGTGCTGAAGTTCTTATGTGGCTGAAATGGCTGGGAACTTTATCTCTCAGCTATAAGGATGGCAAGTGTGTGCTGAGACTGTTGGTTAACTTGGGCTACATGTGCAGCCCTTAATTTTATTTTATTTATTTTATTTTTTATATTTTAGTGCTTTAAGATGGGGTCTTACATAGCCAGGTTGGCTACCAACTCTGTGTAGCCAACCATGACTTTGAACTCCCAAATAACTGGTTTTTGTTTTGTTTTGTTTTGTTTTGTTTTGTTTTTTGAGACAGGGTTTCTCTGTGTAGCCCTGGCTGTCCTGGAACTCACTCTGTAGACCAGGCTGACCTCGAACTCAGAAATCTGCCTGCCTCTGCCTCCCAAGTGCTGGGATTAAAGGCGTGCGCCACCACCCGGCTAGAAAATCTTTACTGTCACCCTGTAACTAATACATGGCGTAGCCTCCGGGTGTTTAATTACAATGGCCATATTAATCATTTGCAAAAGTACTGCTTTTATGCCGTGAGAATCATATCCTTAACCCATTTTCAGAAAACATATCTTGCAACTGAGTGCTCTGTGCAGATGGAAATATTCTTCAATAACCCAAAACAAAATCAACAAACTTTTGAATGAGAGAAACTGATAATGCATACAGAATCAGAAATTCATCCCAGGATTTGGGAGGCGGAGGCAGGTGCATCTCTGTGAGTTCACAGCCAGTCAGCTTTCTAGAACAAGTTCTAGGACAGCCAGGGCTACACAAAGAAACCCTGTCTCAGAAAACAAAACAAAACAACAACAACAACAAAAAAAAAAAAAAACCAAAGAAAAAAGAAAGAAAAAGAAAAGAAAAAATTATGTTTATCTTCAACTATTCTATTAAACACTGTCATGACCATGTAGTGATGTTTGGGGGATGACAGACTAAATATTAATGAAAATCCCATAAGACTGCACTAGAAGTCAGGTGTGGTGGCTCATGAGGGAAGCAGGAGGTCTTCTGAAAATTCAAAGTCAGGCTAGTCTACAGAGTGAGACTCTGTCCAAAGTGGAAAATTACAATACATCTAAAAAATTCCTGTTGCCTTGTGCCTTGACAGTAAGGTTATAACATGATGAATTAATCACATGTTTGGGTGATAGCTAGTGTAAAATGCATTGCAAACTATATGTCTAGCAGTGCCACCATGTGCTGAAAAAAAAAAAAAACTTCTTGAGACAAGGTCACACTGTGCAGCTCTGGCTAGCCTGGAACTTACTATGTAGACTAGGCTAGGCCAGAACTCAGAGATCGGCCTACCTCTGCCTCCCAAGTGGTGAGATTCGAAGCGTGTATTCCTATACCCAGTGCCAGAAAATATTTGGTAATGATTAATGACTATGTTATTATTTATACTAGTCTCTTAATATTTATTTTTATTAATTTAATTATGTGTATGTGTGTGGGAGGGTTATAAATGAATGGGTGCCAGGGAGACCAAAACAGGGCATTGATTTCCAATGGTGGTTGTGAGCTGCCCAACATGGGTGCAGAGTTCAGGTCTCTGATCCTTACTATTCTTAAAGAATAGTAAGCGTGATGTGCTTTAAGCTTATTTACTTGAAATTGTACTTTTACACACAGAAAAGTTTACTGTGAAGTGGTACCTGGTGTTCCACCAGCAACAGCATCAGAGAGCTTGTGTCCACTTTGAGTCAAGATTGCATCAAGATGCCAAGTCAAGTGACTGACTGACGTTGTCTTAGCTTCTGGAAGTTCACAAGATGACATTTGCACAAGACTGGCTATTTGGATGGTGATGTGTCTCATTTTGCAGAGTGTTTGCTTAGCTTGCATAATACCTGGATTGCATCCCTCCCTGATACAACATAAAACCACATATAGCAAGTATACCTGTAAACCCAGCACTCAGGAGGTGGAGGCAGGAGAATTTGGATTTCAGAGTCACTTTTGGTTACACAGGGAGTTCAAGCCCAGCCTGGGTCAATTATTATTATTATTATTATTATTATTATTATTATTATTATTTTTATTTTTATTTTTATTATTTTTAATTTTAAGCTATTAGATTTATCTCAGCATATCTGTATTGTTAAACCATATTATTACCATGCTGTTCTCACAAAAGATGGCATAATTTATGTTAATAGCTTGAGTAAATAGAAGCTAACCAATGAGTTTAAAATAATTCATGGAGCATTTATGTCAGGACAATTTACTTGTGCCATCATTATATTTGTTGTTTAATAATGGACTGTTCTTACATATTCCTGTCTGTTTAAGCACAGCAAATGAGAAAAGTAGAGCGTCAAAAGACATGGATCATAAAGAATCATGTCTTTAATACCAGAACTTTGGAGAGAGCGAGAGGTAGGCAGCTCTCTGTGAGTTTGAGGACAGTCTGATCTACAAAGTGAGTTCCAGGATAACCAGGGCTATGTAAAGAAACCCTGTCTGCAAACAAGTAAACAAATAACTCCCACCCCCAAAAACCAAACAAAAATAAAAATAAAGAGTTGGAATGGAGGCTGGAGAGATTCTCTGCAGTTAACAGTCTGGCTGCTCTTGCAGGGGCCCCAGGTTCAATTCCCAGCACCCACATGGAGGCTCACAACTGGCTGTAACTCTAGTTCCAGACAAGCTCTTCTGTCTTCTTCTGGGTATCACACACTCATGGTGCCCAAAGTGCATACCAACAAATCCTCACACACAAAATGAATGCATCTGATTGGCCAGAAACATTCAGATGACTATAAACACACTCAGAGTAATGTGCTCCGAGGGTTTCAGCAAATTAAGGCAAACGAGTCCCTAAGTTTATCTCGGAAAAATGGTCTAACTGTAAGTATGTGGCCAAGCAGACTTGAGTGTCCATGAAACTGTTCTCAGACTCTGGCTCAGGGCATGTCACCTCAGCCAATTATCCATTTCCATTTTTTTGTCTTTTATAAATGGGAACAAAAATGAAATCAACTTGGCACATTTCCTGAGAAACGAAACTCAGTAAGACAGATTTTCTCAGTGAGTTTTTCTGACATTCTGTTAATGGCCTAGTTTCTTTTTCTTTTTCTCAGTACTTTATTTTTCACATTACATCCTGATCTCAGCCCTACCCCTCTCTTCGAAGTCTCACCTTTACAAATCCCTCAGAGTACCTGGTGCATTCCTTGGGTACCACCCCACCCTGGGACATCTATTCTCAGCAAGACTAGACTTGTCCTCTCCCACTGAGGCTCCAACCATTCAGTCCAGGAAGGGGGTAGGGGTCCAATTGCAGAGAACAGATACTGAACCCCCCTGCTCCTCTGTGAGCCCCCATGGGACAAGGTTAGTTGATTCTGTGGGGCTTCTTGTGATAGCCTTGCTCAAAATTAAGACTCCTGAGCTCCACCTGATGTTTGGCTGTAGGTCTCTGCATCTGTTCCTATCTGCTGCTGGATGAATCCACTCAGGAGACAGTTATGCTAGGTTCCTGTCTGAAACCAAAGCAGAGTATCACTAACAGTGTTAGGGTTTGGCTCCCTCACATGGGATGGGATCTCAAGTTGGGGCAGTCATTGGTTGTCTGTTCCCTCCATTTCTGCTTCATCTTTATCCCTGCACATTTTGTAGACAAGACAGATTTTGAGTTGAAGGTTTTGTAAGTGAATTGTAAGTTTCCTTTCTCCTCTGGAATTAATTCCTGCCTGGACTCAGGAGGTGGTTACTTCAGTCTCTATATCTCTCTCTGGTAGGAATCTCAGCTAGCTTCCTGAGCCCCTGCCATACACTCCCTGTATCCCCTCTCCATCCCATGCCTCTAGCTAGTCCCAGAGATGCCCCCTACTGATTCCCATTCCTTTCCTCATCATGTTTCCTCTCCCACTCAGTTCCCTGTCTTCATCTCCTCGATGACTGTTTAGTTTCCCCTTTGAAGTGAGATTCACCTGTCCACTCTTGGGGTCCCATTTTCTTTGGGTCTGTGGGTTGTTGCATGGTTATCCTGAGCTTTATGGCTAATGACCACTTATATGTGAGTCCATACCATATGTATTTTTACGGCTCAGGGTTACCTCACTTAAGATGATATTCTCAAGTTCCATCCATTTGCCTGCAAAATTCATGATGTCTTTGTTTTTTAATAGCTGAATACTATTCTGTTGTGTAGATGAACCACACTTTATCTATTCTTTAGTTGAGGGACATCTAGGTTGTTTCCAGTTTCTGGCTATTAAAAATAAAGCAGCTATGAACATAGTTGAGCAAGTGTCCCTGCGGTATAGTGGGGCATCTTTTGGGTGTATGCCTAGGAGTGGTATAGGTGAGTCTTGAGGTAAAACTATTCCTAGTTCTCTGAGAAACCACCAAAATGATTTTCAAAGTGGTTGTACAAGTTTTCACCCCCATCAGCAATGGAGGAATGTTCCCCCTCAGCACGTGCTGTCACTTGAGTTTTTGATCTTAGCTATTCTGGTGGGTGTAAGATGGAATCTCAGGGTTGTTTTGATTTGCACTTCCCTGATGACTAATGTCTAGATTAGGTAGGTTTTAAAGAATTTTGTTTCTATTATTTCCAATTATGTGTACACGTGTAGGTCTGTGCATGTGAGTGTATGTTCCTGCAGGTGCCAGGAGGGTCAGATCCCAGACCTAAAGCTGTGAGTAGCTGTGAGTCACCTGCTGTGAGTGCCGGAAACTGACTCTCTGCAAGAGCAGTCAGTACATATGATTTCTAATGGAGCCATCTCTTTAGCTGCCTGTAGGGCAGGTTTTAACTTCAGTTATGCTGCTTGGGAAACTGAGGAGACTCCAGGCTAGATGTTGGTGCTAGGGAGATGTTATGGATCAAGGGATCTTTTGAATTGTGCTTGAGTAATGGTTTTGAAGAACAGGAAGTGCCACTATTCTGTTAAATGAACTTATAAAACACTGCTCATTTTTCTCATTGCTTGTTAAGCCTTACCTGCTTGATGATTGATGTTTTCAACTTGATTCAATGCAGGGATTAAGAATCACTGTAGAATCAAACCTCCAGGTATGTTGGTGAGGGAGTTCCCAGATTAGGTTGATTGACGTGGTAAGACCCATCCTAATTGTTGTTGGTTTCTTAAATACATGGGAGATGTCAGAAATCAAGGTTAGCATTAGCTTTTGTCTCTCTCTCTCTTTCCAGCTACATGCTACCTAGTCATGGTTCCCTTGCTATGATGGACAGTCTGTGAGCCCAAATAAACCCTTCTTTCTTAGGTGTCTTTGTCAGATATTTTGTCATAGTAACAACAAAAAGCAACCAATAGACTATGCCCAGAGTACATTTCTGTCTAAGTAACTGATACATCATGCCTACCACATACCTCCTATGTAAGCACCTAATGCACCGTGCTCAGAGCACACCTTCTGTGTAAGTAACTGTCTAGGGTTTTATTGTTGTGAATAGATGCCATGACCATAGCAACTCTTATAAAGGAAAACAATTGGGGCTGACGTACAGTTCAGAGGTTTAGTCCATGGTCATCATGGTGGTAAGCATGGTGGCATGCAGGCACACATGGTGTTAGAGAAGGAGCCAAGGCTTCTACATCTGAATTGGCAGGTAACAGGAAAAAAAGAATGAGCCGCTAGGCTTGGCTTGAGCTTCTGAAACCTAAAAGAACACCCTGCAGTGGCACATTTCCTCCAAACAAGGCCACACCTATTCCTACAAAGCCACACCTCTAGTAATGGCACCGTCAATGAGTCTGTGTGGGTCATTTTCATTCAGACCACCATAGTATACCATGTACAGAACATAGCTTCTGGCTAAGTAACCAATGCAGCATGCCCATCACAAACCTCCTGTGTAACTAATAGACCATACTCAGAGCATATCTTCTGGCTGAGTAACTGGTGGTTTCTTGGCCCAGGGAATGGCACTCTTAGGAGGTATGGCCTTGTTGGATTAGGTGTGGTCTTGTTGTAGGAAGTGTGTCACCGTGGGGGTGGGCTTTGAAACCCTCCTCCAAGCCATGTGGAAGCCAGTCTTCTGGCTGCCTTTGGATCAAGATGTAGAACTTTCAACTCCTCCAGCCCCACATCTGCCTGGATGCTGCCATGCTCCCACCTTGATGATAATGGACTGAACCTCTGAACCTGTAAGCCAACCCCAATTAAATGTTCTCCTTCATAAGAATTACCTTGGTCATGATATCTCTTCACAGCAACGGAATCCCTAAGACAGTAACTAATATACCATACTCAGAGCATACCTCTTGTGTGAGCAACTAATATGCCATGCCTAGAGTATACCTTTTGTGTAAGTAACTAATACATCATGTGTAATGGCTATTCTTGGTTGTCAACTTGACTATATGTGGAATTAACTACAATCCAGAATTGGAGGGTTCACCTGTGATTTAGATCTTCAGGCTGGAAGACACAAGGTACTGACCTGGATCTTGGCATGGAGATCTTGAGGCATAGTAGCTATGAAAAGCTTGGGACCAGGCAAAGTAGTACACACATTTAATGCCAGAAGACTAAGGCAAGGAGATTTCTGGGTTCAAGGTTAGCCTGGGAAAAAAAGCAAGTCCCAGATTCAAGCATGATGGTATACACCTTTAATTTGGGCCATACCTTCTGCTGGAGACCTACATAAGGACATTGGAAGAAAGAAGGTTCACTCTTCTTTGCCTGCTTGCATTTACTTGCCAGAACATCTGCTGGAACCTACTTCTACAGAAGACCAGCTCAAACAACTAGTCTTATGAGACTGAGCAACTACTAGATTCTTGGACTTCCAATTCATAGATGACCATTGTTGGGGAGTTAGACTGCAGACTGTAAGTCATCACAATGAATTCCCTCAATATAGAGAGACATCCCATAAGTTCTGCGACTCTAGAGAACCCTGACTAATGCACCATGTCCAGAGGCTAAGTAACCAATGCACTATGCCCAGTACAGTCACCCCGTGTAACTAATAGACCATGCCAAAACACACCTTCTGGCTCAGTAACTAATACACCATATCCAGAGCACACATTCTGGCTAAGTTATTAATGTATCATCCCAGAGTATGCTTTCTATTTTGAGACCTTCAATGGGCTATTACCTTTTCTTTAGTTGATCATTGTATCAATTTATTTGTGTCCTTTAGCCACACTTTGCACATTTCCTAGTGGGTGTTTTGTTTTTGTATTTTGAGACAGGGCCTCATTGTGTAGTCCAGGTTGAACTAGAGCTCATGTTCTTGTGTTTATCTCCTGAGTGCTAGAATCATAGCCACATGCTACTATGCCTGACTCTATACCCTGTCTTTTTTTTTTTTGTTGTTTTTTTTTTTTTTTTTTTTTTTTTTTTTTTTGTTTTGTTTTTTCGAGACAGGGTTTCTCTGTGTAGCCCTGGCTGTCCTGGAACTCACTCTGTAGACCAGGCTGGCCTCGAACTCAGAAATCTGCCTGCTTCTACCTCCCAAGTGCTGGGATTAAAGGCGTGCACCACCACCGCCCGGCTATACCCTGTCTTTTATATTAATTGTTTATATTTATTTTTATTACTTTGTTTTAAAATTAATCAATTAAAGATAGATATGGTAGTAAACACATAATTCTAGGACTTGAGAGTCTGAGGCAGGAATATCCTGAGTTAGAGGCCAGACTGGAGTCTCCTATACAGTGTGACTCTGTTTTTGTTTCTTTTTTCTTTGTTTTTTTAAGAAAGAGAAGAAACAAATATTAATTTTTAGGCTCAAGAGAAGTCTCAGTAGTTAAGAGTGCCTGCTGCTCTTATAGAGGACCTGAGTTTGGTTTCCAGCTTCCAACTGCCTATAACTCTAGCTTTAGGGGATCTGAGATCTTCTTCTGGCCTCTGTGGACACCAGGACACCAATACACACATAACTTACACAGAGAGACACATATATCCTTGAGTACAAATAAAAACCTTTAAAATTAAATTCTACTTTGATGAGCAACTGAGCTAACTAACATTTGCATCGATTCATATGTGTACATGTAGTAAGAACACTGCCTACAGAAATCTCAAACATCTTTTCTCGTTTTCTGTCCATTTTATCTAATTTTATTTTAACTTAGGTGTTGGAGATTGAAGCTAGGGCCTCTTACTTGCTGGAAAAGTGAAGCATTTTGAGCTGCCTCCCTAGCTCATAGCAGGTCCTTAGCACCTCTAGGTAGTACAACCACAGCAAGGGTCTCAGTGGCAACTTCCAACTGCCCTGTCACTCTGTAATGGCAAGTTGTGGTTTGAGTGAGAAGGTCCTCCACTGGCTTCCATACTTGGTCCCTAGTTAGTAGCTCAGTTTGGGGGAGGTTTAGGAGGCATAGCCTTACTGGAGGAAGTAGGTCATTTGCTCCAAGCAAATATGATAGATCTAAATTTCTCTCTATGCTTCAGTTGACTCTTTCCTTTGTGCTTGAATTTAAAGATATGAGTGATCAGCTTGCTGATCTAGCGCTATGCCTGCCTGCCATGATGGACTTTAACCCTTTGAAAACATAAGACATAATAAACTCTTACCTTATTACTTAGTGCCCACATGGACCCAATGATTAAAGTTAATTATCCCTTTAGTGCAGTGGACCTGTGTCAGAAGGTGTGTGTGGTCTAGCTCCCTCTTTGCTGTGTGTGAGGGTCTCAATAGTGCATGAGCCCTTTGTACACTTGAAATCTTTGTTTTCTCTTCAGAAGGTAAGAGTTTTCTGAGGGTCTATTTTCATGAGGCATTAAGCAGAGATTTGTTTTTGACTTTCAAACACTGTTTATTAGCTTCCCACCTTTAAGAAAATAGAGTCCCACAGGGTGGACTTGTCCCTCTGTTTCCCAGTCACTTCTCTCAGCACTTTATGCCCAGAAGATAGACAGCAAACTTTATTATAGGGCAGCTAGCCATTTAGACTCTGTGGTGATTTGAATATGCTTGACCCAGATAGTAGCACTATTAGTAGGTTTGGCCTTGTTGAAGTAGGTGTGGCCTTGTTCGAGGAAGTGTGGGCATGGGCTTTAAGACTCTCATCCTAGGTGCCTGGAAGCCAGTCTTCTCCTGTTGGCCATTGGAACAAAATGTTGAACTCTCGGCAACAACTGCACCATACCGGCCTGGGTGCTGCCATGCTCCTGCTTTGATGAAAATGTACTGAACCTCTGAACCTGTAACTAGCCCCAATTAAATGTTGTCTTTATAAGAGTTGCCTTGGTCATGGTGTCTTTTTACAGTACTAAAACCCCAATTAAGACAAGGCTCCATGGGCCATGTAATCTCTGTTACAATTAACTCCCCTGTTGTGGTTTGAACAGGTTTGGCCCCCAAAGAGTCATGCATTTAAATGCTTGCCTCATGGGGAGTGACACTATTAGGACGTGTGGCCTTCTTGGAATAGGTGTAGCCTTCTTGGAGGAAGTGTGTCATTGTGGGAGTGGACTTGAGGTCTCCTATGCTTAAGCTTTTCCCAGTGTGGAATTCTAGTCTCCTTCTGGCTGCCTGCAGAACACAGTTCCCTTATGTTGCTTTGGATCAGGATGCAGATCTCAGCTCTTTCTCCAGCACCATGTCTGCTGCCTCCATGTTGCCATGCTTTCCATCATGATGATAATGGACTAAAACTCTGATACTGTAAGCCAGCCCCAATTAAATCTTTGACTTTGAGTGTTGCCGTGGTCATGGTGTCTCTTCACAGCACTGAAACCCAAACTAAGACATACCTCATGAGTATGTAGTGTAAAAGCAGCCACACAAAATAACTAGATGCAGAGACTAGATGTGTTTCACTGAAATTCCTGAAAGGGGATGTGGGATGCTGAAACTGAAACCACATGTATTGTTCATACTTTTCCTTTGCTCCCCCCCCCCCCCATTTTAAGGTATGAAAATTGTCCCTTTCATTGTTTTCTTGTTTTTATTTTTTGGTAGCCCAGGCTGGCCTGAAACTTGTAGCAATCTTCTCAAATCATGCTCTCCAGTATATCAGCTACCATACCCAGCTCAGAATATAGAAATTGTTCTTAATTCACAGAATTTCCAGGAAGAGATGAGACATTTGATTTAACTTGACATGATATCAATTAAATTATGCAATTGGGAGGGATTTTTATTATTATTAAATTATTACTCAATTTATTATGATAATTGTGTAAGCTTATTTTCAAATAATTTTACTTGAACAGACAATGTTGTTTAATAAATTACTAGCATGGTATTATGACACAAAGGTAAAATATATGGGGTTAAATACAGTTTTATCTTTCTGGTACTGTGCCTCATAGATTTTTATCAAACAATGTGGATTCTTAATTCACTTCTGGATGCATTTAAATGTGGATTGGGAAATTTGAATAAGAATGTATGTATCCATGGAAGGTTGATGAGGTGATCAGATAAGGAAGCCTGCTTGGTGTCATGGAAACTTAGGAGACCAAAGACAGTCCACTGCAAATTTATGTTATCTCATGTTATTTGGACTCTAAATGCTGCTTGTTAGTCCTTCCTTTTTATCCGTTGTTTGTTAAATTTTTTTGCAATTCCTCAGAGCAGCTGTTGTAGATTTTCTTTGCTTTCTATTTCCAACCTTACCATGTCTCCACCCTGAGCTGGAAAGCCAATGCCTTTGTCTGTCCTGGGAGCTCCTACAGGGTTCTTCCCTTGTCCTGGGACATCTCTGTTGCCCTTCCTGCTCCACATTTCATCTTTCTGTTTATTCCACTCCTATTACTGGGGAATGTGGTTATCTTGATTTCCATGGCTGAATCATCTGAGTTCTCACAACCACTATTTTTGAAAACTTTCCATAAAACTGTTTAACTCTTAATCTCCTCCATTGTTTTTTTTTTTTTTTTACTCACTGTCTCCCTTCCTCTCCCTTAAATATTTTTTAAATATTTATGTGTATGTATGTATTGCTTGCCTGTATGTCTGCACATCGTGTGTGTGCCTGGTGCCTAAAGAGATAAGAAAAGGTATTGGACTCCTTGGAACTGGAGTTATAGACTGTTGTAAATAACATATGGGTGCTGGGAATTGAACCTCTGCCCTTTGCAAAAGAAGCCAGTGTTCATAATCCCCGAGCCATCTCTTCAACCCCAACAGTCACTCTCTTTTTGAAACAGTTTTCATGTAGTTCAGGCTAGTTTCAAACTCATTATGTATACATCAAATTATTGCGGGTATAGGCTACCATGCCCAGGTTCTTGCTCTCCTTGTAGACTTGCTGATGTCTTCCAGTCCCTGAATCAGATCTTGTCCAGGCTCTCAGCAGTGATACCTCATGCCAGTGAACATTTGCTTTGTTGACTGAGCTACTGTCCTCATTGGTGGGTACTGGTCTGTATCACCCCTTCAATTATACCTTAAAGCAATCAAAATCTACAACCAAAGAATTAATTTCTAGGCCTCCTTATTTGAGGATACTGACCAGCCTTTTAGGCTAACTGTTTTGCATCTTAGATGTAGTCTATACCTGATGCCTTCACTTAACCAAGCATTCTTAGCTCTCCCATACTGAAAAAGTCTGCTTTCTCTCTGCTGTTTTATCAACACTGATTTTCATTAAAAACCATCTTTCTCCACATTCCCACCATCATTTATATGTTCTCTTTACATTCTCATTTATCCCTTGGTAATTAATGTGGGGAGCCGACAGAAGGCAGTTATCAACCTTGAAGCCATCTTGAGCCACATACCCCGACAAGAGACTCGTTTTCGACAGCCTACAACAGCTGAGCATACTCTGATAACATCTTGTTTTATATACCCAGGATTTTCCCTTGGGTGTGTGTGACTTAAAGGCGTGACTTAAGGAGTGAGACTTATAAAAGGCAAGAGGCAGACAGAAGAGGGGACTGGAAACTTGGAACTTGGAGGCACTAGGGACTAGGAACTAGGGACTAGGAACTTGAGACTTGGGACTTGGACTAGGAACAAGAAACTTGGAAAGAGAGAATAAGAGAGACTTGAGAATAAACGGGACTGAATCACATTCTGTCTGGTCTCCATTCTTCATGTCCGCCCTCACTCTCTCTCTTGCTGAACCCTGACCCGAGGACCGTAGCAACAGTACGAGCCGGGACAATTTAGTCCCCACTTTAGTCTGGGGCAGTGCTGGCTCTAACAATTTTGGCCCCCAAACTTTTGGCAATGTGGGTTCCAACATTTGGCAGAGCGGTCCCCGACAAACTCATGTATAATTCTAGAGGAATTTTTATTTCTTGTCTTCTGGAAGAGTGTTCTCTTCATATCTAGTGTGGTGGTTTGAATAGGTTTGGCCTCCATAGACTTAAACGTGTTTAAATGCTTGGCTCATAGGGAGTGGCACTGTTAGTAGGTGTGGCATTGTTCGAGGAAGTGTGTGTCTGTGGGAGTGGGCTTTGGGGTCTCCTATGCGTAAATTCCACCTAGTATGGAATCTCAGTCTCCTTCTCCAGCACCAAGTCTGCCTGCAGGCTGCCATGCTTCCTGCCATGATGATTATGGATTTAACCTCTGAAACTGTAAGTCAGCTCCAATTAAATGTTTTACTTTATAAGAGTTGCCTTAGTCACGGTGTCTCTTCACAGCAATTAAACCCTAACTAAGGCACCTAGGTGTAGGTGTAAAATTTTTGCAGCTTATTTTAATAAGCGTTTAACCTCTCCTCTGTCCACCACCCATAGAGGTAGTGAAAAAGAAAAGTTATTAGGATATGGAGGAAATAGACCTGTTTAGCAATAGATCTTTGGGGGTGAACTCAGTCTTCTTTGGTAGCAGTTCAGTCCTGTAGCAGACACCAAATATGACTAAGCAGCTGCAGACCAGTCCTCTAGGCAGGAAGACACCAGGCACAAATCAGCAGCTACAGTCCAGTTCTCTTGGTAGGCAGACACCACACACTAACCAGCAGCTGTAATTCTATCCTGAAGAAACCACCAGACTGGGCAACTGGCCTGAGGCAAGGCTGGAGAAGTAGCAAGCTGCTGCAGGAACCTCTTGAGCAGCTTTTGGGTGAGTTTCTCTCAATGTCAGCGTTACCACAAAAGCTGAGCTCAACAACACTCTGTAATGCAACCAATACATGCAAGGCAGAGCAAACCAAACTAATGCCCAGTGCTCATCTTCCACTGTCTGTGGAGTCATATTCCTGCATCAGGCGTCCTTTCACCTGTTTGCTATATCCAAACATTCTTTCACCTGCGTCTGCTTCCGGAAAACATTCTTTCCTGTGTCTACTTTAACAAGACATCCTTTCACCTGTGTGCCCCAGCAAAACATCATTTGACATTACCGACTTTCCAAACAAACCAGAAGTCTCTACTTCACTGAGGGTCTTCTTTTACTGGAGATGTTGGTTACACATTTGTCATTCTGCACTAGTCCTATGTCTTCACTAGTCCTATGTCTTTAATTGACTCTTTCTTTCCTTTATCTAACTAAGCTCGGGTTCCAACTTTCTTTTTCTTTTTTTAGATGTATTTATTCATGTGAGTACACGGTCACTCTCCTCAAACACACCAGAAAAGGGCATCAGATCCCATGACAGATGGTTGTGAGCCACCATGAGATTGCTGGGAATTGAACTCAGGACCTCTGGAAGAGCAATCGGTGCTCTTACCCTCTGAGCCATCTCTCCAGCCCTGGTTTCCAACTTTTGCCTCAGGGCTAGTAGTGACTTATCTATCCCTCTCCCTGTTTCTGAGACAGGATCTCACTATGTAGTTCAAGGTGGTCTTGAACTCACTGAGACCTGTCTGCTTCTGCCTCCCTAGTACTAGGATTGAAAGCATACAACACTGCACCCAGGTCCCTGAATATTTTATGTGAAATTGACAAGCATTGCACTTAAAACTGAATAAGCAGACAGATATGCCCCACCCCTACCCCTGCAGATTGCTCTATTCCAGCTCCTGGATCCAGCAGGCATTTCCTGGGAATCTTCAGGATCCTCTGGCTAGGGAAGCAGGTAGCTAACTGCAGACAGTCATCTATTCCTCCTTTCCTCCAAATCCAGTCTCAAAGTCTGCTCTGTTGCAGACCGTCTGCTGCATCCTCCCCTTCCTCTTAGCTCCACCTCCAGCTGATCAGGAAGACCTTCTTCTCTAACCTTCTTCCCCACACGTCCTGTTATCCTAGCTCCTCACTCCAGGAGGAATTCTCTGGGAACCCTCCAGCTGAGCCTGCTAGAGAAGAAATTAGGCCAGCAAAGGAGGTGATAGGCTAACAGCAGATCTTCTCTCCTCTCTCTCTCTCTCTCTCTCTCTCTCTCTCTCTCTCTCTCTCTCTCCTTCCCTCCCTTCTCCTTACCCCCTCTCCTGTATATACCATCCCCCAATGAATTAAGGCATTAGTTCTTTGAGAAAATTAATAATGTTGACAAGCCCTTATCAAAATTAACTAAAAGTCAGAGAAAGAATATTGAAATTATTAAACTTAAAAATGAAATTTAAGAGACATAACAACAGACTCTGAGAAAAATCCAGAACCATAAGGACATAGTTTAAATACTTGTACTCCATCAAGTTGGAAAATCTAAAAGAATATTAAGTCAAGATCAGATAAGCGATTTAAATAGACCTATAACCCCTAGTGAAGTAGAAACAATTAGAAACCTTCCAAACAAACAAAACAAGCAAACAACAAATCCCTGGGCCAGATGGTTTTAGCACAGAATTTTTCCAGATTCTCAAAGAAGAGTAAATGCCAATACTCTATATATAATTCCACAAAATAGAAACAGAAGGAACATTTCCCAAGTTTTTGACAAGGCCAGAGTTAACATTCCCAAACCACATACAGACTGAACAAAGAAACAGAATTACAGACCAACTTCCTTTATGAACATAGAAATATAAAAAAATATTTTTAAAAAAGCCATAAAAATTCTAAATAAATACTTGCAGACAAAAATCCAAGAAGACATCAACATATCATCCACCATGATGGAGTAGGCCTCATCTCAGAGATTCATGGATAGTTCAACACACATTAATAAATAAATGTAACCTACCATATAAACAAAAAAATGAAAGACAGAAATCATGTGATCATTCCATCAGAGACAAAAAAAGCCTTTGACAAAAATCTAGCACCTTTTGATGATAAAAGTCCTGGAGATTAGCGATTCAGGGACATAACTCAACAGAATAAGGGCAGTTTACAGCAAGCCCATTGTCAACACCAACTTAAATGGAGAGACGTTCAAAGCAATTCCAGTAGAATCAGGAACAAGACAAGGTTGTCCACTCTCTTCATACCTACTCATTATAGTTCTTGGAATCTTTTTTTTTTTTGGTTTTTTGAGACAGGGTTTCTCTGTGTAGTCCTGGCTGTCCTGGAACTCACTCGGTAGACCAGGCTGGCCTCGAACTCAGAAATCAGCCTGCCTCTGCCTCCCAAGTGCTGGGATTAAAGGCGTGCGCCACCACCGCCCAGCTTAGTTCTTGGAATCTTAGCTAGAGCAATAACACAACTGAATGAGAGATCAAGGGGATGTGAATTACAGATTATGTGATAGTACACATAAGTGACCCTAAAATCTACTGGGAAACTCCGACGGGTGATGCACACTTTCAGCAAAGTGGCTGAGCACAAAGTTAAGTCACATAAATCAGTAGCTTTCCTCTGTACGAGTGATAGATTAAGAAATAATTCAGAGAAACAACTTTTCACAATGGCCTGTAATGATATAAAATATATCGTGGTTAGTCTTTCCAAGCAAGTGAAAGATTTGTATGATAAAAACTTTAAGATATTGAAGAAATAATTTGAAGAGGATAACAGAAAATGGCAAGACCTACCCTGCTCATAGACCAGGAGTATTAATATAGTAACAATGGCCATCCTATGAAAAGCAATCTACAAATTCAGTGCAATTCCCTTAAAATTCCCAAAAAATTCTTCTCAGATCTTCAAAGGATAACTTTCAGCTTCATATGGAAATGCAAACCAAACCAAACAAAAATCCAACCAACCAAGCAACCAACTAAACAAAATCTATACATATCAAAACCCCAAGATATCCAAAATAATACTTAATAATAAAAGAACAGTGGTAAGCATCAGCATCTCTGATTTCAAGTTGTACAACAAAGCTATAGTAATAAAAACAGCATGGTATTTGCGCATGTTGATCAGTGGAATCAAATTGAAGCATCAAACATAGATCCCCACACCCATGGACACCTAAATTTTTGTAAAGAAGCCAGAAATACACCCTGTAAAAATGAGAGTATCTGCAACAAATGGTGCTGGTTAAACTGGATGGTTGTATAGGAGAATCCAAATAGAGCCATACTTGTCACCCTGCACAAAATCCAAGTGGATCAAAGGCCAGATACACTGAACCTGATAGTAGAGAAAGTGGGGAACAGCCTTGAACCCAGTGACATAGGAAAAGACTTTCTGAACAGAATATCATTGACACAGGCACTAAGGTCAACAGTTAATAAATGGAACTTCATGAATCTGAGGAGCGTCTGTAAGGCAAAGGACGCCATCATTTGGACAAAGTCACAGCCTACAGAATGGGAAACTATTCCTTTAGCAATTACATATCTGATAGAGAACTAATGGCCAAAATATATGAACTCAAACAAACTAGTTATCAAGAAAACATATAACCCAATTTGAAAATTGAGTACAAATTGAAACAGATTTCTCAACAGGAAACTCCAAGGGCTGAGAAACAGGAAGTATGGCAGTTCCTCAGGAAGACAGGAATTGATTTACCTCAGGACCCATCTATACCAGTTGTGTTAGTCACTATTCTAATGCTATGAAGAGACACCATGACCAAAGCAACTCTATAAAAGAAAGCATTTAATTGTGGCATGCTTAGGCATTCATAGGTTTATTTTATTATTGTTTTGGCAGGCAGGTATGGTGCTGGAGAAGCAGCTAACCATTATATTCTGATCCATAGGCTGAGGGAGACTCTTAAAATCTCAGTGCTCACTAGTAACAAACTTTCTCCAAGGTCATGCCTCCTAATCCTTCTAATGCTTTTTTTTTGGTTTTTCGAGACAGGGTTTCTCTGTATAGCCTTGGCTGTCCTGCCACTCACTCTGTAGACCAGGCTGGCCTCAAACTCAGAAATCTGCCTGCCTCTGCCTCCCAAGTGCTGGGATTAAAGGCGTGCACCACCACTGCCCAGCCTTCCAATGCTTTCAGATAGTGCCTGATACTCCCCGTTCACAAAACATTGGAATATATGACCCTATGGGGCCATTCTTATTCAAACCACCCACTTTCCACTACCTGGTCCCCACAGGCTTGTAGCCATATCATAATTCTAAAATGTATTTTGTTCAACTTCAAAAGTCCCCATAGTCTATTGCAGCCTGAATACTCGACAGTGTTTAAAAGTCCAAAGTTTGAAGTCTCTTCTGATACTCATGGCAATCTGTTAACTGTAAACCACTGTAAAATCAAAATTAAAAAGCAGATCACATACTTCTAATATACAGTGGCTCAGAACACACACACACACACACACACACACACACACACTACCATTCCAAAAAGGAGGAAACTGATCATAGGGAACAAAATACCCACTCACTATGGACCAAAGTAAGACTAAAAACCAGCAGGGCAATCTCCAGAGTCTGCATCTTCATGTCTGATGTCAAAGAATTCTTCAGATCTCCAGCTCTTTCCATCTTTGTTGATTGAATCATACTTTGCTTTCCAGGGCTGGTCTCACACCCTCTTGACAGTTCTCCTTGGTATGTACCCCATGACTCTGGCATCTTCAACATCAAGCAACATCTTCTGCTATGTGGTTCTGGTTTTAGAGTCAAAGATATGAGAAAGGTGTTGTGGAATCTCCAGCTCAGCTAAGGAAAACCACTGAGGTCAGGCATGTACCAAGGGTATTTCTGCAGGAGGCCCAGAAGGGGTGAAGCCTGGAGTTCATTTGAAGACCTCAGGATGTTGGAAATGCCAGCAAAAGACTGGATAAAGAAAATATGGTACATTCACACAAGGGAGTATTACCCAGTCAGTTTTAAAAAATAAAATAATGAAATTCATAGGTAAATGGATGGAACTAGAAAAAAAATCATCCCAAGTGAGGTAACCCAGGCCCAGAAAGACAAACAAGCTATCTATTTGCTTATATGTAGATATATTAAGGCAATGATAATCAAGGGAAAATTCATAGAACATAGAGGTTAAGTATAGAGTAAGGGACTGGGGGAGACAGATCTTCCTAGGAAGATGTGTCTACATATCATTCACGACACCGATGTCTGTGTGTCGTCTCCTCTGCAGAGCTGAAATATGTGCATGAAATAATACTGTCTTGAAGTGTCAGGAGGGCTGGGAGATGACTCAGAGATTAAGTCCTTGCTGCTGTTGCAGAGGATCCAACTTTAGTTCCCAGCACCCACATCAGGCCGCTCTCAGCCACTTGTAACTCTGGTTTGAGGGTATCCAGTACCCTCTGAGGTTCCTGTACTCATGAGCACAGATACATACTTATGTGTCATGAAAGCCAAATGAATCTTCATCTGGGTGTGGTAGGCTTACAGTGTTAGTCCCAGTAGTTGAAACCGGAAGAGGATGGATCTCTATGAGTTCAGGCCAGTGTGATTTACATAGTGAGTTCCAAAACAGGCTTATGAAAATCCTGTCTTTAAAAAAAAAAAATCTTAAGGGCTGGAGAGATGTCTTAACAATTAAGGGCACTGGCTGCTTTTCCAGAGGTTCTGAGTTCAATTCCCAGCAACCACATGGTGGTTTGCAACCATCTGTAATGGGATCTGATATGTTTTTCTGGCATGTAGGTATATATGCAGATAGAGTACTTATATACATAAAAATAAATCTTTAATAAAAATCTTAAAAATACTTAAAAAAATAATTAAATGGGTCTGATATGTTTTCCAATTTTGATTTAAAAAATGAAAATTCAACTCAAGAAAAGGAAGCATTAGCTTTCACCCAAATAGCACATGATCTCAAATTATATAATTGTTTCTGAGATCTGGAAGCTGATCTACTTACATACTACTGGAAACTAAAAGACCGTGACCACAAGAATAGAGAATTCCCCACTAGTTCTGGAATAAACAGGAAATACAGTACCAGACTTCTGACTGGAGAGCTTGCCGTCACAAAAGTTCAGGTTCTGAGATTGGAGCACTTTCATCCCGCTTGCTAAGTCTTTGCCATCATTTTCTGTTACCTAATGGCTAGAGACTCTAGGACAGTAGTTCCCAAACCACATGCAGAGTCGATGAAAACCAGATGTCCCAAGACTAGAAGCCATTGCAACACAAACTCCTGGATGGATAAACAGGGCTATCTGTCAGTGTGGTGAGATGACGAAGCTGTGAGGTGACAGGCACAGTGTGACTAGGAAGGCCAGAGACAGTGTCTTAGGATTCGTTATGTTCTTTGCTTTAGCTACTATGAATCCATATTGCTTTGCTCATGGAAGATGCAATCAGCAAGACAACCTGAACCCAGTTTCTCCCTGTGAAGCTGGTTATAGCCAGATTAAGGCCCTACTGCCAGAGATGCTATCTTTGCCTACTGTGGATGCTTTCACTAAAGATCTGATGTGTGTGTGTGTGTGTGTGTGTGTGTGTGTGTTGCTCATTCTCCTGCTTGGCTCTTCACCTTAGAACTTAGAATTTGAGGTTAGTAAACCATAATGTAAAAGGAAAGAAAAAGTGTGGCTGAAGGCCTACAAGAGTTGCTGGGGCCAGACAGATAAAATGTCGGTGGAGAAGAAGACAGAGGAGGCTTAGAAAGCAATCAAAGTGAAGAGCAGTATTGATTGGCAGAGTCTTCTAGGTGACAGGCTGATGTTTGATATACTATATAGGTACGCAGTGAGCTCAGGAGACGGCTAACCTGATACCTTCCAGGAAAATCTTTCAAGCCAACATTAGGCACACATAAATCCACATACCTCACAAACTGCTTAAGGCATTAGCTATCAGTCAATAGGACATACTCTCCTTGCCACTAGTGCAAGAACCGCACTTATTTATGGAACACTCTCTGAAGAGGACTGTAATCTTTTAAAATATCCCACTCCACAAAATAAAATAAAAGGCTTTTGTAAGCTTTCGACTCTGTACGTCAGCACTGTGTTAACCAGGAAAAGCCTTTGATGCAACTATCTTGTGTGCTATATATTTTTTTTTGGCCACATTTTTCATTGAGATTGATGTACTCATAAAAAGCTAGTTCAAAGGAGCATACAATTTTAGTATGTTTTAAATTAATCGTAATTGAACTCAGCCAAAAGTAATGCTTTCTAAGACAGGTATGGGTTGAACTGCCTGTAATAGTTTAAAATTACAGTTGACTGGGCTGCAGCAACCCAATGCAAACAAAACGCTTTGTGTGTTTCTAAAGACGTGGAGCTCCAAGTTGAAAGATTTGTTTTATGTGTATGTGCCTGAATTATACATGTGTGCCACGTGTGTGCAGTGCCTTTGGGGGACCAGAAGAAGGTGACAGATTCCCTGGGATTAGAGTTGCGCATAGTTGTGAGTTTCCCTATGTGGACCGAACCATTGATAATGATCCTTTGTGACAAATAGCAATGGTGTTGGACCATATCTGTAAAAGATAGAAAGCATGTGGATTTCTGCACTTGAGTTGCCGATCGACGTGGTGATACTGTGATGTAATTAGCATAAACCAGAACTGATTCCTGGAGGAAATATATACAGCAAGTTTTTATCCTAACAACTCACACTGGTCGAGTCTATTGTCTTTCTGTTATGAATGACACAGCTAGATTGCAAAGCACCAAGTGGCTTGCCTTAGCTCAGAACACTAATGGGCTCCGGCGCTGAATTAAAATCAATCCACATGGTCCCAGAGCTGGAGCCAAGTCTCTCTTCCTATCCTACAGTTCCTGTACCTTGCCTATCTCTGTGTGCAAGTAGGGGTGAGGGCAAACAGGCTGGCACCTCACTGCAGCTGGGAACTAGTGTACGGGGCAACTCTGTTTGCTTCTGCTGCTCTGCACGTGACGACGGATCACGGAGGAAACTCTTTGAGCTTTGAAAATAAATTTTAGCAGAAAGTTGAGTGCATAGACTTGGAATCTGAAGAAGAGCCTTCAGAAGACTTGATTATGTACATGAGAATACAGAAGCACATCTACCCACAAACCCTCGTGCAGCTGATTGAGGGGAGGGAACACCGAACAGGGGGTCTCTGAACTCTTTTCACTGCAAGTTGTACACCAGTGAGCTTCCGTGGTGCTTTCCATGCTTATGGTTTGTGTTATAGGTATATCCATCTGACTAGTCCACTTGTTTTATGGGACAAAACTAATCAGTGCGTTGGATAACGACGCTACAGATCTGGGTGATGTAAATGTCTAGTCATGTGGTCACTTGCAAGGCAATCTTGCATGTCACAGGAATCAAGTGGTAGCACATTTAATCAGTCTCACTGGCATAGCCTGAATCCCAAAGCTTTGAAGAGTGTTGCCAGATACCACATCTGTGCTTTCATTCTCTCTTCATCTGACATTATCAAGAGGTCTATGTACAACAATTCCAGCCATTTCCAGGCCTCAGTTTGATAGGCGAGAGTGATAACTTTTGGAAGAAACATTAAAGCTGTGCCAACCCTATATGATTGTTAACAACCAGGACACTAGTCTAGACATCTTGGATCTACAGAGCAATTAGGCTGATGAAACAGTGCTATGATTTGGTGGAATATTACTGAGGTATGGTGTCTGCTGTCATAGAGTCCTCCTCAGCTTCATGCTTTTGGGAAAGAATAATTCGGGGCAAGGTCATTGATTAGTGTCTTAAGGTTTGTATTGCTATGCAGAGACACCATGACCAAGGTAAGTCTTATAAAGAAGAACATTTAATTGGAACTGTCTTACAGTTCAAAGGTTTAGTTCATTATCATCATGGAGAGAAGCATGGCAGCATGCATGCAGACATGGTGCTGGAGAGGTAGCTAAGTGTTCTACATCTGGATAAATAGGCAGCAGGAGGAGAGAATGACAGACTCTGGCTTGAGCATGTGAAATGACGCCCAAAGCTACCCCCAGTGATATACTTCCTTCGACAAGGCCACATCTACTCTACCAAGGCCATACTTCCTAATAGTGCCATTCCCTTTGAGCCTGTGGGAGCCATTTTCATTAAAACCACAATAACTAGGTCCTGATTCTTCTCAAACTATACTCCCTAATTGGTTTTATGATGAGTACTCTTATACAAATATACACTAAGATTTTACATAAGGGCAAAAGTTTTGACAAATTTTATTTGTCTTAATCGAGTATCTATATTATAAATAAAGAGAATACATTGATTATACTTTATGCACTTAAAAGGGATTTTGAGATGGATAGTCCTAGTCCTGCTGTATCAAAGGAACCGAGTTCTGTTCCCCAACACCCATATAGAATGCAGAGTACATTGTTGTGTGTTTGTAATGACAGTGCTATAGCTAGGGAGATAGAAAAAGTCCCTGGGGCTCAAATGGCTGGCCTGTAAATAGCCTATTGTGATAGCACACACCGGAGTCTTTGTAACGAGCATAAGTGTTGGGCAAACCATAGAAAAGCTGCCACTCTTACACACTGATACAGCCTTGGGCTTAACAGGGTTATGAATTCTCATTGACATACTTTATGGTGGCTATGGTGGCTTTGAATAGGAATGGCTTCATAGGATCATCTAGAATGTGTGGTCATTAGGGAGTGGCACTGTTATGTGGGTTAGGTGTGTCCTTGTTGGGGCAGGTATGGCCTTGTTGGAGGAAGTGTGTCACTGGGGGTGGGCTTTACTCAAGCCATGCCCAGTGGAACTTTTTTTCCTGCTGCCTGTTGATCTGAATATAGAAGTCTCTGCTGTATCTCCAGCACTATTCCTGCTTCCATGACAGTAATGAACTAAACCCCTGAACTGTAAATTTAATGTTGTCTTAGTTAGGGTTATATTGCTGTAAATAGATGCCATGACCACGGTAACTCTTAGAAAAGAAAACATTTAATTTGATCTGGCTTACAATTCACAGGTTTAGTCATTATCGTCATGGTGGGAAGCTTGGCATCACATAGGCAGACACAATGCTGGAAAAGGAGCCAAAGGTTCTACATTTGGATTGGCAGGCAGCAGGAAGAGAGAGTGACACTGAGCCTGGCTTGAGCTTCTGAAACTTCAAAGCCTGACCCCAGTGACACACTTTCTCTGACAAGGCCACATCTCCGAATAGTGCCATTTCCTATGAGCCTGTGGGAACTATTTTCATTCAAACCACCATAGATGCTGTTCTTTATAAGAGTTGCTGTGGTCATGGTGTCTCTTCACATCAATAGGAACCCTAAGACAGTTGCCCACCATTAAAGCCATGGTAGTTATTTGCTTACATATTAGACACCCAGTATATTTTTCTTAGGATACTGTACATTTCATAACACAGCAGTTGTCCATCTTTAATATGGAAGATGCCATTTAGTGGTGAAGAAAAGGATTCTCACCCTTTAATGACATCATTCTATTCTTTGTCCTGCAGACAGTAACAAATTCTTCCTGATGTTTCTGAGAATCCCTTGAGGACATTTTTATAGTTCTGTCATCTCCAGTGTTCAAACAGTAGGAGGCTCTTTTTTTTTTTTTTTTTTTTTGTAGAAAACCATATGATTTTGTGGGAATAATGAACTAGAAATAGAAATTAATTCCAACTTGTTATTCTTTGCTTATCTATAAGGAGAACACTAAAACCCAGCCTTTTACCTGATGACATGAACCTAAACCAGTGCAGACATTTCTTATTCACAGCTAGGTTCATGCTCAGCCATGCTGCAAAGTTCAGTTACATGACTGATGTACTGCTTTCAGTTGCCACTTCAAAGTCAACAACTGCTGGCATATGTGAAACATCACTTATTATAAAATATGATCATCTTTTCTGTCGCTGAAAATGAGTGTGCTTTCACTTACTGTAATGTCTTCCATTCTTTGAAGCATACCAGACACACAGCAAGGATTCAGCATTCTTTTTTCTTAATTTAAATACACACACACACACACACACACACACACACACACGAACATGAGGATTTGTCTGTACACCAAATGTGTATAGGAGCCAGTGGAGGCCAGAAGAGGGCACTGGATTCCCTGGGACTGTAATTACAGAGGGTTGTGAGCCACCGTGTGGCTGCTGGGATTGAACCCAGGTCCTCTGCAAGAGCAGCCAGTGCTCTTAACTGAGTAATCTCTCCAGCCTGAATACTGAACACCCAGTGTTCTTAAAAGAAGCCCATTTACAATTGGGATGAGGCAAGAAGTCTGCAAAGATGTCTGCTATCAATCCCTTCCCTGCAGTGTGTCTGCGCTGGTTCCTACGAGGTCAGATCTGACTGTTCTCTTCCTGTCTCTAGGCAAGACATGTACTTTAAAAAAATGTTAAACTTTACTAATAAGAAAAACCCCTTACAAATAAGAAGACAACACACTAAAATGAACCAGACTCAAAATTTATAGATTTCAAGAACTTCCACACAGTTATAAATAGCTATTTGGAATTGAAGGTATAGAGCTTCACGTTGTATTTTTACACTTTCATTGTCAAATACGCACATTTCCTTTTTATTGAACTAGATATCTCTCTTTCATAATATAACCTGATTATAATTTCCCCTCCCTCTACTTTTACCAGCTCCTTCCCACGGCCCCTCCCATCTGGATCCACTTCCTTTTGTCTCTCATTAGAAAACCAACAGGCTTCTATAGAATAATAATAAAAGAAAATGAGGTAAAACAAAGACTGACACATTGGAATTAGGCAAAAGAAACAAACAGAGGCCCAAGAGAAGACACACAAGTCAGAGACTTCCTCATTTACACTCTTCAAGGATCTGTAGATAAGAAGAGAGAAGAAAAAATCTAAGTACAAAAAATAAGATAAAATTTAAAAAAATATAAAGAAAGGAAGAGCCCTGAGAGAGTATTATTGGACAAAGACCTTCCAAAGACGCTGTTGAGTTCATTTTCTGTTGGCCATCTGTTTCCTAGTGAGACTTCCTCTGAGAAAACTAAAGTTTTCTTTGCAAGTTGTTATCAACTGGAGATTGCGTCTGAGTTAGGGATGGGGACATGTGTTCGCTTCTCTTTTCAGCTCTATGAATTCAGCAGAAGCAGACTTGTGCAGGCCTTGTACACACTGCCTCTCTCTTTATGACTTCATGTGTGTCTACCATGTTGATTTATAGGACTTTGTTTTCTTGCTGTACTCTGAGGGATCCCCTGAGCCCTGAGAGGGTGGGAATTTAGGGGTGAGCATTTCTAAGGTTTCTCACTTTCTGCATAATGTCTGGTTGAGGGTTTCTATATTTGTTCGCATTTGCTGTAGAAGGAAACTTCTCTGATGATAGCTAAGCAGGACACTAATCTATGATTAGAGCAGTACTGGGATTGACTAAGTGAGTTGTTGGCTAATGGAGCCTCATAAGAATCCCCCAAACAATTCAGGTTATTGCCAAGACTATAAGTTGCTCTCCACAAACTGTTAGCAAGACTCCAATACTGAAGACAACATCTGTACAGTGCATCAAATATAGAAGAGTTGAACTGGTCTACACAGGACATGTGTGCCTACATGCCAGCATCCTTGGCACAAGAAGGTACTCTGCATGCTTCCGAATGAGAAATGTAAACACTAACCCAGACACAAAATACTTTGATCTACATTGATATCCTGCCTGAAAGATATGCTAGCTAATACAACGAGAGCCCTAGGTTTGTGTGAGTAACCAGCCAATAACTGATTTGACTAAACTCACTCCGTAAGATGGAATTCAGACACAACACTTCTCGGATGACCAAGAATATGAGACCAGATAGTAGGAGACCTAGAGTAAAAGCAGATATTATTGTCCTAAAAAAGTAGCAATAAAGTGACATCAAATATATTTGTATGAACTTACCCACTAGCAAATATGAAAAATTCATGATAGGGTTAGAATTAGGAAAACAATTAGCTTCATATCCTTTCACAACTCATATCTACTGCCTGCATTCACTCCTTTCTCAGTCCCTAATATTTAGACCTTCCTGATATTTTCACTTCATATGTGCATCTGTTTCCGTATACGCACAGATTATCAATTACATTCCACAAAGAGGAAGAACATGTAGGGTTTTTTTCTTTCTTTCTGAGCTTGTGTGACCTCAATTGCATTATGCATTCTAAGTCCATCCTTTCTCTTTTCTATAGCAGATATTTGGAGTCAACGTAGTTGTGCATGAACAAGTGAGTGGATAATGGGATATTATTCAGATTCAAAGAAAAAATATAATTACAAATTTTCCAGGAGAATGGACTTGTACGTTTTAAGCAATTGCATTTGGGGGATTCAGATGACGTGTTGAGAGCTATGGGCCTAACACACTAGAGATCTGGTAGCCCCCTTTTTCCTCTGGAAGCAAACCATGTTAAAAGAAACTGATTGCCTGGGAAGACACTCAGTTTTCGTCACAAGGTACAGTCAGAAGCCTGGGATCTATTGCTTCAGTCCATTTATTGAGGAAATTGGCCATTCATGTCACAAGGAGAGTGCTGGGAAATCAGCTTAGCACATTCTACAAGCTCTAGATTCAGTGAGGGACCTTTCAAAATGTGAAAGGGAGAGAGATTAAGGAAGGTACCTGATGTCAACCTCTGACTCCATGTATATACTCACACACAGGCACAACCCACATAAGTACACTGTACTTACTTCTACACACACACACACACACAGACACACACACACAGACACACACACACAGACACACACACACACACACACACACATGTGGGAGAATCAATATCAAATATCACTCCTGTGCAAAGAACCTTGAGAGGAGAGAACAGGAATGATACTTTACACTCTAAGAGACTTAACTTTTGCTGAGCCTCACAGCTAGAGTTAATGATAAACCTTGAGGTCACTTAAAGAGTTGAGACTGCAATCCTACTGTGTATTCAAACTGTTTGTTTAACTTGCCTTTAAGAGAACAATATAATAGCCAACCTTAATTGCCTTGGGTAATCAACTTTTATAACCTAAGGTAATGTATAGATGTATTCTTAATTTATGTACTCTTCCATGCCCTTGAACCAGAATAATGTGAAAACTAGATCAGTCCAAGGCTTAGAAGCCCCATGAAAGAACAAAAGAAACCAAGCTCTGTGCCCTTGACTGGGGACAGACTTGGCAAGGTCGGGTCTGGGGCTGGGGACCAGGTAGTTAAGGCTTCAGTTCCTGGGAACCTGGCTTTCTCCTCTGTAGAGATGTGGTTATTGATCCTCAGGCAGCTGGTGTCTGCATTGTCCTGTATTCTTTGTAGTAGCATTGTCTGACTTAGCTTTTCTTGGCCCACTCTCCCTCTGCAAATAGTAAGATGGCATATTTCTTAATAAGCTTGCTTGGCACAGGACACAGCTTGTGCGAGACCTCCTGACCCTAACTTTTCTGTCTTCTTTATCTTCTTATATCTGGACCTTCTTCTTAGGATCCTGTCAGGCAGAATGACCTACTTGTTTAGGTCATAATGTGTATGTGTTATGATAATAATTTGCCAGAAACATCAAGTATAGGTTAAAAGTAGCCACATATAATGAGTATCATAGCTTCCATAAATGCTGAATGCCACATACAGAGGATGTTGTTTGGTAAGCAGTGACGTAATACTGTTTGTCATCTGGGTCAGTGGGGTCAGTTGGACTCAGTGACTTCATCCCTTGGAAAACTCTGTTAAAGATTTCTGAAAAGTATCCCTCATTTGGTTTCTATGATGCTTTCTGGGATGTTCAGTAGATACAAAGCAATGTATGTCAGGGCAGACAGACACAGAGACAGATTCACAAGACAGCATTCAGGCAGGTACAAATTCAGACTCATATGACAGAAAAACATGGGACACATAGGACAAGAGAAGCACAGAATTCAAATCTGGGCTCAAGGTAGGTTAAATTACTCAAAGGGTAACTGTTTTTTAATATGTTTCCTTAATATGACACCAACATATTATTGGTGACTCTGAGTTATCACTAATGCATTTAAAACTGACAGCCCTAGTAGCCTTGTGAGATAACCCAGTGTGGAGGTCAGCTGCAGGATGGAAAAGCCACATAGCAGGAGGGGCCTTTAGAGAAAGAGCAGGGCATCTTAAAGTGTCAGGGAAAGCATACTTAGAACAGAGATAGCAAGACAAAAATGGAAAGCTGCATTTTTCATGAGTAATTCAGAACAGACTTTGGAAGCTGCATGGCCCTAATAATCCTGTATCTCACCTATTTCAAATCTGTCACAATGCTTGACACCATTCACGTGCTGAGGATGACTTCTCAGAGCTTAGCACAGGAGAGATGGTTAATGCATCACCCTCTAAGGTGGTCCTCATACTCCTTGCCCAATGACTGACACTCACGCAATTTAATTTCTGACCCTTGACTGTGGATGTGAGGCTGTGACCCACTTTTAACTAATAAATACAGCATGACAAAGCTAATATGGTTACTAAAGCCTCTTGTGCCCTGGGCATCCTCTGTTCTCTCCTCTTATGCCTGGCAGAGCCAGCTGTAGTCATGTGAGGCCAGGAGCTGTTGCCTCTCCCAGCAGGATATTGCAAGGATTGACAGTATCTAGGGATTGCCTTTGAAGCTAGCTATTTCTCTAGCATATCCCCGAAGTGGCTGCAGCCTCAGCAGGCAAGATCTGCCAGCCTTGAGAGGGATCTTGGGGAGGAACTGTGGAACAATGAACCACAATTATACCCATAACCCTTAGACCCAAAGGACAGAGATGAAGCAAGGCCACTTGTTTGAAGTTGCCAAGTGGTATGGTACTCAGCCACTCACCAATAGATACCCAGTGCAGAATCTATAAATTCACCAACGACTGATGGTCCAGGAAATTTATAGACATCTTAAAATTCTATTCGGAGTAAGGATTTTTGGAGCTGTGTAGGACTGAAAAACCCCAAGCTCATTATTAAAATTTTGGTAAAGTATCTCAACTGGAATTGTTTAGCTCCCCAAGCAATGGGCCTGGTTCCAGACTGAGTCTCTTTTGAACACACAGGCCAGTGCTCAAGTAATCCCTGACTCAAGTTTTCCACAAACATTAATTAATCATGTACTTGGCTCCAAGGACGAAAGGAAAAATATATTGTTTTTTACCCCCCAGAAATTTATACTGGAATGAAGTCAGTCTACAGAAAAAGTAAGTTAAAATGCAGGGTGGAGGTGGGAGGGCCATCTGCAGGACATGTGCTGAGCCCTAGACTGCTCCTGGTCAAACTTCAGCCTGTGCTAAGAACTCCTTCTTTATTTGAAACCGCTTGGTTAAATAAAAAGTATGGATTAAGGCTGAGGTAACCACATAAGATCAACTCCTAACCTTTGAACACATTCCAGAATTCCTAGAGAGGGGCTGGAGATGCAGGCCAGTTGGTGGAGAGCTTGCTTAGCAAGCACAAGGTCTCAGATTTAATCCCTAGCACCGAAGAGAAATAGGGTGCATGGGGTGCGGTAGCAGTCCAACACCAGCATCAGGGGTTCATTGTCATCCTTAGCCATAGAAAGATTTTGAGGCCATGTGGGCCACATGAGTCAGACCTTGACTGCAAACAAACAAATTCCTGGAAGAGAAGCCATTCTACAGCCCACACTGAGGCCACTCTTAACTTGATGCTGGTGTCATGGGTAATGATTGACCTAAGGCCCATCAGCTGATGAACTGGTTTAAAAACTTCGGTATATATGCACAACAAATTACTATTCAGCCTTTAAAAAGACAAATAATACTGTGGAAGCATGAATGAAACCATAACTTATTGTGCTAGCTGAATCAAGCCTTGTGCAAGAAACAAAACAAAACAAAACAAAACAAATACCTCCCAAAACCCAAAACAAAAATCCAGACCATGTCACTTTGTGTTCTTAAAAAGTTGAACCCATCAGAGCAGACAGTGTACTGGTGTTTACTAGAGACCAGGGTGGCAGAAATGAGGAGACAGTGGTTGAAGGGCACAGATATTTCTCCAAGCCAGAAGGAGTAAATCTCAGTTATTTGTAGTGATGAATGTCTTGATTAATTTGGCTTAGTCATGCTCTTGTATGACAGATTAATGATTTCCTTTGTACCAATAAGTACACAATTACCAAATTCCAATACTCAATTAAAAACAGATATGTGGGGGCTGGAGAGATGGCTCAGCATTTAAGAGCCTTGTCTGCTCTTTCAGAGGACCAGGGTTTGAGCCCCAGTACCCACATAGTGATTCACAACTGGAAGTCTCGTTTCATGGAGATCTGACAGCCTTTTCTGGCTTCCTTGTGTACTACAGACACACGCAGGCAAACACTCATACACATAAAGTAAAACAAAATAAAAACTTTTTTTTAACAAAAGGAGCACATACTGCTCTTGCAGAGGACCTAAGTTCAAGTCTGGTAGCTCACATTTCAAAGAGTCTGATGCCCCCTGCTGGCCTCCACAGATACCTGCACGCACATATATACATACACAGATAACTAAAAAATAATAAAAATAAATCTTAAATAAATATATGAGTGTTAATTTTTTTATTGTTGTGACAGAGTAACATAAGGGAGGAAATATTCTTTTATCCCAGGGTTCTAGAAGCTTGGGTTCCTCATGGGAAGGGGTACATTGTGAAACTGCCTACCCTGATCCTGGCAAGGGGAAGCTGAGGTAGTGTTCTATTTCCATATTTGTTACAGTCCATCTCCAGGCTCTGAGATGGTGCCACCTGCATTTAGCATGGGTTTTCCAACTTGTACTGCACCAACTCCTGCCTCCAGTTCCTGCCCTGCTTGGGTTCCTGTCCTAACTTCCTTTAATGATTAACAATGATTTAAACATAAGCCAAATAAACTCTTTCCTTCCCAGGTTGCTTTGGTCATGGTGTTTCTACACAGCAATAGTGACTCTACCTAAGATACCACTTTAGTGAATCCTCTCCAAAGGGGTTTGTTTGTTGTTTGTTCTGAGGCAGAGTCTCTTTGTATAGCCCTTGATGCCTTGAACTAACTACATAGACAGGTTGACCTCACACTGCCTCTGCTTCTCAAGTGCTGAGATTAAAAAGGTATGCTCCAATGCTCCAATACATTCGGCAATCTCTTACACACACACACACACACACACACACACACACACACACACACACACA
>JANHMN010000001.1:92881291-92894828 GCA_030674055.1 Rhabdomys pumilio
AGGATGGGCTTACCTAATGAGTGGATACTGACTCTCAGGCAAAGTAGTGCTCTCGGTGTGACAGTGGCTTTAACAGCAGACTTGCCTCTGATTGCTCTGGGGTGGTTGCCTGGCTCCAAAACTTGTACATTATTTCTGAACCACATTGTGTAGAAATATTTCAGAGAATAATTCTAACAGGAGAAGGGCCAAGAGCTTAGAGACAATCCCTTACTCAACGGGTAAGACAAGGGTTTTGCTTTGTTTTATTTTGTTATTGTTGTTGTTTGTTTGTTTGTTTTGGACCAATGGGACCTTGGAATATTCTGGAACACCAGTGATGATTCTCAACTTTGACCTAGAAAGTGGGTTGCGTAATGAGTGGTCTCTATGTGATAGGTGTGCCACCACATTAACTAACTAGATTCTTGGTGTAGATTCTCTGAAGTTCCTGCCAATTTTTATGTTGATTGTACAGGTTTGAAAACAGATAACCAGACATCAGGCAACTTGATGACTGGAGTAAGCATCCAGCCACACCTGTGTCTAGAGACTTGCCCCTAGAACTTAGCTCTGCTTCCTCTTTGACACAGTGGTGTAGAATCCACTCCACCTCCCTCATACTTATTTTGTCTTTCAAACTGAAGGGTCAGGGAAAACTTTTCCCCACCATCCTTTGAGATCCTTAGGGGATCCTCAGTGGCTTGCTGAAGCTCTGCCTGCATGATGCATTGTCTTAGTCCTTGAACATTACTATAACAAATTAGAGACAATCGAGTTGAAAGAAGAGAAGATTATGGAAAGTGATTCTGAAGGTCCTGGCCCTGTCTCAGGTGTCTCCATGCTTTGGCTCTGTGGTGAGGGCTACAGGAATGCATGGCAGAGAAATCCACTTTACCAGAGCTAGGGTTCAGAGAATGACAGAGACCAAGACTGGGGTTCCATAATCCCCATTGAGTCCATGCTCACTGTCCCAAAGACTTTCTCCTGTGTGTATGTGTGTGGTGCATGTTGTGTGTGTGTTTATGTGCGGTATGTCTGTTGTGTGTCAATGTGGTACATGTGTGTGTAGTGTGTGAATGTGGTACATGTGTGTATGTGGTGTATGTGTGTATGTA
The DNA here is from genome assembly GCA_030674055.1 of Rhabdomys pumilio. Taxonomy (NCBI): domain Eukaryota; kingdom Metazoa; phylum Chordata; class Mammalia; order Rodentia; family Muridae; genus Rhabdomys; species Rhabdomys pumilio. Next base: position 92,882,389 of record JANHMN010000001.1, read on the forward strand.
TGTTGTTTGTGTGTATATAGTATGTGTGTCTGTGTATGTGGTATGTGTGTGTTTGTGGTGTATGTGTATGTGTGTGTGCATGCGTGCATATAAATGTAGTGCCTACAGGGGCCAGAACATGTGGCTGTGAGCTGCCCAACTGGTATGCTTACAACTGAACTTGATCTTTTGTAAGAACAGAATATTTTTTTCACTGTGTACTGGGTGGTTTGTGTGTCAACTTGACACAAACTAGAGTCATTAGAGAGGAAGGAGCTTCAGTTGAGGAAATGCCTCCATGAGATCCAGCTGTAAGGCATTTTCTCAATTACTGGGAGGGCCTAGCCTATTGTGTATGGTGCCATTCCTGGGCTGGTGGTTCTGGGTTCTATAAAAAGGTAGGCCAAGCAATCCAATAGGCAGCACCCCTCCATGGTCTCTGCACCAGCTCCTGCCTCTAGGTTCCTACCCTGTGTGAGTTCCAGTCCTGTCTTCCTTTGTTGATGAACAGCAATGTGGAAGTGTAAGCTGAACAAACTCTTACCACCCAAACTTGCTTCTAGGTCATGATGTTTTGTTCAAGAATAGGAACCCCGACTAAGACACTTTCTCTTCAGGCCAGCTTTATTTTTTTGAGATAAGGTCTCTCCCTAAAGGTGGAGCTCACCATTTTGGTTAGGTTGGCCAGTCAGAAAGCCAAGGGGATCTGTGTCTGTCTCTTCTCTGCACTGGAGGTACAGAGGTGCACTGCTTTCTTTATATGGGTTCTGAGGATCCAAACTCAGGTGTCTGTACAGCAAGGAAGTTACTCACCAAGACATCTTCCCAGCTGTAGACCCTACCTTTGAATATCCACAGCACCTTCTGATAACACCACTTTGAGGACTAGGCTTTTAACATATAGATTATTGACATACATTTATCCAAGCCATAGTAGCAGATTCTCATTCCTGTAATGACTGGGTGAGCTGTGTTGTAAGCACATGTTTTAATTAACCCAAGTGGAGATAGCTTATCTAGCTGCTCAGACTGCTCATCAGCAAGACATCTTTTGTTTTTATCTCGGGAATGAACCCAGGGCTTCTTTCATGCTAGGCAAGCAGTGAGCTACCTAGCACTAGCAGCAGCCCAGCTTACATGCATTTCAACAGTGGCCAGGTTCACTTACCAGCATCTTCCAAAGCAACAGCCATTTGTAGAGCTTGCTTAGCCCTCTTGAATTCCATTCCTTCCTTCATCTGCTTTCCTTCTGATCTTTCCCCAAACCCCTTGAAGTGGAAATTTTTGGTTTGCTTGGAGACTCAAATGTGTTATGTGATATTTTTCTGGAAACTGTTTTATGAGAGGATGTTTTGCTGAAGCAGACACATGAGAGGATGTTTTGCTAAGCCGGACAGTTGATGGGACTCACAATATTTGGAAGGTATAAGTAGAACCCAACAGACAGCAAATGATGCTCTTGCTTGCATTGGTTCGCCTTGCAATGCTTTGCTGATCTCCATTGATCTTTGGTTGTTATAACTTCATAGAGAGAAAAGCACAGAGGAACTTCTTGTAGTTTTCCAGATGCTTTTTGCCACTTCCTCAGATTTGAGCCTATTAGGTGAATCCTTGAAGTTTCTGGTTTCTTCTGGATTGAGCAGCTGCTCCTGATTTGTGTTTGGTGTTTGCCAATTGGACTGGACTGCCACTAATCATTCATGTCTGATGTTTTGAGCTGGACTGCTGATATCTTGACAACAAAGATTGGAATCACCCCAAGAACTACTTCTAAACAGGTCTACAAACCCCATTTCCTTTTAGCATCTCTTTTTCCCTACTTCTGGTAGATCGACTAGAAGGGAGGTTGAAGCATTAAGAAGCCCAATTAAAGTAAGTTTTGAAAAATCCAAATCTACAGTCCTTGTTAAATTTTTTCGTGCATGTATCTTATTCTTTTCTTTTATAATGTTGACCTTATTAACTGATATGGAAGGTCCACAAGCCCATCTTCTATTTGAAATTCTCCCTCACACCAAAACACCAAAGTTCCAACTGTATAGAGCACCACTCTCTAGAAATGCATTCTCTAATTCTTTCCTTCTCCCTTTATCTGATGGCAAGGGCTCCAGTTCTTTAGAGGGGAAGGTGGCCTTCCTCCTTAGCTAAAGCAGCATAACCCACGGTTTGATAGCTCTGCCCGCTAGTTTTATGTCAACTTGACACAGCTATCTCAGAGGAGGGAACCTCAATTAAGAAAACGCCTCTGTCAGATTGGCCTGTAGGCAAGCTTGTAGAGTCTTTTTAAAATTAATGGTTGATGAGGGAGGGCCCAGCCCATTGTGGGTGGTGCTGCCCCTGTGCTGGTGGTCCTGGGTTCTATTAAAAAAAAAAAACAGGCTGAGTAAGCCATGGGAAGCAAGCCAGTTGGCAGCACTACTCCATGGCCTCTGCATTAGCTCCTGCCTTTAGGTTTCTGCCCTGTTTGGGTTCCTGACCTGACTTCTTTCCATGATAAATAATGATGTGGAAGTATAAGCCAAATAAACCTTTTCCTCCCCAAGTTGTTTTGGTCATGATGTTTCATCACAGCAGTAATAACTCTAACAATATTCTTTAAAAAGGCTATTTGTGTCTTGTTGCAGTTGGGTGATTGAAAGTAAGAAGGAATCTTAAAATCCAGTATACCTCTCAGTGGGACAATAGACTTGTTCATTTTCTTTTTATGACTGAGCAAAAGGGAGAATTCTGAGTGTAACGAAGGAAGTCTAGTCACTGTTGCAGCAGGGTCCACTACTAATACAAGAGCTCTGCACACTAAGCATGCTCGCTCAGATATCCTTCCTCAGTGATGACATTAACCCCTGTATCTCTTTCTGCCCCAACTGCTACTTTAATTTTTACTTTGGCCAAGATTTATTGAGACCCTAAATTCTAAAAGTCAATACATTTAGAGAGACCAGCACTTAAATTATTTTACAAATTGGCTCCCTCCTCCCTCCTCCTTCCCCATCTCCCTCCCTCTCTTCTCCGCCCCTCCTCATCTTAACAAGTTTTGCTCTCAGTATGTTTAAACCCATCTTTCTGTTACACCCTGCTTCCTCTTGTTCACATTTTAGAAAAAATAAATCAATGGTTGAAGGGAACCATCTGGTTGCAATTTCTTTGAAGTTTTTTTTTTTTTTTTGTTTCAATCAGAAAATTCCCTAGTTTATTTTACTTGGCTGCTTTTTAGGGTGTGATTGTTTCAGTCGAACATCTAAATATCTTTCTCAAAGCTTCCACTAAAGTTTGAAATCCAAAGGGGATGAATCTATAAACCAGAAATGCCGATAGAGGGAATGTAGACCCTAGAGCAATAGATTTCCCAAGGGTCTGGACCCAGCCTTTCTGTAGACTAGACACCTAAGCAGATGTGTCTCTGGGATTCATGGCACTTCTGGTACATTTTCCCATTGTTTTCTGGGTAGGGAGAAGAAAGTAAATGGTGGTTACTACTGCTTCAGAGGAGCATTGTCTGTAGAGTGGTTCCTGCTCATAATTGAGATTTTGTTTATGCTGTTTGCCTTGGTGTACAGTTTGGTCTTAATTTAAATGTTTCTCTTTATGGTTTAATTCATGCACAGTCTTCATTGTCTCTGTTTTAGATACAGTGAGATTTTAAAAAGTGGTTGGCAAAGTCCTTTGAGAGCAAGATGCCTTCTTTGGATTTATCAAGCTATGGGCAGTTAGTGCGTTTATGACCTGGCTCTTGGCAGCTGGTGAACTTTTCACAGATAGGAACTCAGTGGGCAAAAAGCAGGAAGAACAGTCACAGAGGAACAGTGAATGTCAGATTCTATGTTCTGGGGCCATTGGTAAAGTGCATCCCCAGAGCTGGCTGGATTCAGCTTAGCTGAATTGGCAACTTTCTAGTAGGAAAAGCAGCAGAGGTGTGGAGGGTTTGAGGGGGCTCAGGCACCCTTGGACTTGCTTGGCATTGGGAGTTGTGTTGGAATCATTTGGGAAAGTGGTGTGGTAGAAGAAAACAGGGAGCTGTGCCAGAGCATCAGGGCACCTTTGGGAACAATCGAAGCCCACATAGCCTAAAGGCTCCTGCATCTTCAGGACACCTTGGGCTGCTTCTTAGAGAATTACAGTTATAGCACAAAGAGAAGCCAGTTTTCCTACAGTTCAGACTGTGCATTGGTCTGGATCCATAGATTATCTGCATGAGGCTTTGGGAAAGGCCTACAGGCAGTAGTTATCATTGGGTTCCCTAGGGTAGTGCATTATCAAAGGAAATTTTCTCGGACTTTGGTGAATTTCCAAGGTTTGTACTTAAGGCAGGATGTATGCATGCTGACTTAGAGGGAAGCAGGCCAGCTTACTTAACTATTATTCATACAGTTGATGCTTTTTCTCTCCCGGCTTCTCCCAGATCCTATCCAACCAACTTTATGCTCATTCACTCTCTTTTAAAAACAACTCAAAACCCCCAAAACAATAAAACCAAACAAAAAGTCTCTCTCTTTCCCCACAAAACAACAACAAAACAAAACAATCCAAAATAAGCAACAAGATAAAAATTCCAAAACAAAGAAAAATGAGACAAAAAGCTCAGCAGACTATCATTTAGTTCCCCTTGTATTGACAACTACTCCTGACATGAGGCCTACCCATTAGTGTGGTTGATATACCCAGTGAGACTCCATTGGAGAAAAAGGATTTTTCCCTTTGCTAGCAGGAATCAATTGCAGATGTCTTCTCACTTAAGCAGCAGTGTGAGCCAGTGTCCACTTCCCCCTCTCAGAGCTGGGCCCCTGTCTGGTTTGAACCTGTACAGGTTTTATACTTCTGATACACTCTGAGTTCACATGTACACCAGTCCTGCTGTGTCTGGAAGATGCTGCTTCCTGGGTTTCATTTGCCCTGTCTAGCTCTCACAGTCTTCCACATAGAACCCTGAGCCTTGAAGGGTACGGGTCAATGGAGACATCACATTTAGGGTTGATGGTTCCAATAGCTCTCTCTTTGCACAGTGCCCAGTTGTGTGTCTCTGTATTAGTTCCCACTGTGGTGATCTTTCAGTTTGAAGACCCATTATTAGGAAGTTCATAAACACCACACACTGAGGCCTTATCTCTGTATCCACAAGTAATAAAACAAAAATTTTGTTTTCTTTCTCTTCCCATTCTGCAATCAATTCTGAAGTTGGAGGAAGAAAGGGTAATTGATTTATTAACTTTTAAAAACACCATGTACATTAAGCTCAACTTTATGCTGACTAGTACTAGTTATCCCTGCTTCTATAGCAGCAGTGTCTTAAGATATCATTCACAGGTACCCCGCCCTCCCAGTGACTTCCATACATTTCCTTAAAATGTCCATACTCCAGGTCTAGCTGTTATTGACAGTTCTCAAGTGTGCAGAATTGTTACCTATGGAGGCCCTTCTTGCTGCTGGCCTTGTAGGCATGTTAGTCCAACCCAAGATAAGTGATTCTTCAGAATTTTTAATAGATTCATCTTTACTAATTTTAATTGTGTGTATATGTATGTGTTTATATGTAGAGTATGTACATATGAGTATGGATTCCTTAGAAGCCAGAAGAGAACACTGGATCTCCTGGGACTAAAGTCACAGACAGTTGTGAGCTACCATGGGTGCTGAGAAAGAGCAGGAAGACCTCTTACCATTCAATCATCTTTCTAGACCCAGCTTGTATATTTTTGATATGATTTCTTCACAGTGTTTTTCTAGACATTCTTGGCTGTTTATTTTTGTAGAAGACAGTTGTATATGTCAGCTATCTAAAGATATCTATCTATCTATATCTATATCTATATCTATATCTATATCTATATCTATATCTATATCTATATCTATATCTATATCTATATATCTATCTATATCTATCTATCTATCTATATCTATCTATCTATATCTATATATATATATATGCATGTGTGTGTGTGTGTGTGTGTGCGCTTTTCATGACTGTAAGAAAGCATAATTCTCCAGCACTTTGACCTTTGACTTTTAAATACCTGTGTATACATCCTTGTTTAGTCGTGAAGCATGGCATTTCAATGAAGAAGACATTATGGAAAAATAATGTTTATTTCATGAAGAAGCAATTGGTTAAAGAACCACAAACACACTCTTGCTCTCAAAGTCGATGCAGGAGTTTAGAGGTGACCCAAGGCTCAGGGTTGTTGGTAATCCTAAGAGAAACCAAGGTTTGAGGGTGCCTCTTCTTTTTCTCTTTGGCTAACTTCTTTTAACTCAGGAAAGTCATCTCCTGTGAGTCTGAGAGCTTGTTTTAAGGTGTGAGCACATATCCATGGGGGGAAGAATGAGAGGTGGTAAAAGAGCTTTGGGGAGATAGCATGGCCCAAATATCTAAAAATGAGTTTCTGATCTGTGAGTTTCTCTTGGCCATGAAAAAATAAATGAAAATTATTAATTAGCCATACCTTGGCTACACACAAAGGAATTCTCGAATAAACAGAAAAGCAGCACAGAAAAAATCTATGTCTCAAATACATGTGCATTTTCCAAGAGACTTTACAATGTCAGCTAAAATTATTTTTTTGCATTGATTACATATTTTTACAATGAGAATATGTTGGCCACTGGAAGTGCTGGAAATGTAGAAATGAAACACAGTGACTAAAAGAAAGGCAGGGTAAAGGGTTTATTTGGTTTATATATCCTGAATCATGTCAATTGAGGGGTGACAAGACAGGAACCTGGAGGAAAGAGCTAAAGCAAAGTCCTAAAGCAGTGCTGCTTCCTGGCTTGCTCCTCATGGCTTGCTCAGATGGCTGCCTTATTCTGACAGTACCACCATCCCAGGGATGGCACTGTCCACAGTATGATGCAGGCATTTATTTTTTTTCAACTGAGAGTTTCTCTTCCCAAATGACTTTAACATGTGTTAAATCGACATAAAATGAACAGACACATATGGTGTGCATGAAACCACGTAAGTCTAAGATTTATTTATCTTTCTCCCACATTAAAAGAAAAGGTGGGGAGGGGACTGAGGAATAGCATGGGCAGTCAGTGGAGATAGATGTCTGAATATCTCTAAAAATGTAAAAGGAGAAAAGATAAGCAGTAATTGGTAAATGATGTTTGAGGTAATTCTCAGATAAAGGGCTAAGCCAAGTTATAATAGAAGCATATGAACATACAATGAGATCTGTTATAGGTAGAAAAGTAGCAAAAGCAATTTAAAGAAAAATAAAGAGTTTGTTTGGCTTATAGTTACGGAATGCTAGAAGCCATAAAGATGGGAAAGGCATGGTATTCCAGCAGGAGTAGAAGCCTGAGATTACATTTCATCTGCACACAGGAAGCAGAGAGGAAGAACAGGAAGTAGTGTATTCTGAATAAGCTATAGAGTATAGACTTGAAAGCCTACTCCCAGTGACATACTTCCTCTAGGGAGGCTGACACCTAGGTAACCTCCTCAAACAGCGCCATCTACTGGAGGCCAAACATTAAGTATCTGAGCTAATATGGAACATTTCTCATTCAGATCATTACAAACACTTAGGAGCAAGATATTGTATTGATACACAAGTTATTGCAAGATGATATGCACATAAGCTGTCTATCATAAGTATATAAGAGTTATTTGAAAGTAGCATATTAGTCATCAGCAAAAACATAGATAACTACTAAGTGCTAAGGAAGTGAGCCTTCTGGAGTAAATCAAGATAATACTGGTAAGAGTTACTTGTTCAGTATTTACTGTGGACCAGGAAATGTTTTAAATGCATTAAATGTACCCACTCATTTTAATATTATTTTCATATTATTGATAACCATATAAAGTAGAAACTATTATTATCATTCAAGGTTTTTTTTTTTTTTCCCCTAGGCTGGTCACTGAGATGACCCTCCACATTCAATCCTCTGCCTCCACTTCTTGAGTGATAGGTTACAGAAGAGTGCCTCCACACCTATTTTTTTAATGTAGTACTGAGTAACTGAGGGCTTTGTCAGTGCTAGGTCATCACTCTTCCAGCTGAGCTGCAGCTCCAGGACGATATTGAGACCAGTAGCTTCCCTGAAGGAGTGAAGAGCCACATTTTGAAGTTAAGCTCTCTAGCTCCAAATGTCACATCTTATAATAATCTTATAGACATTAAGTGACACTTATTAAGACATAAGTGTCTTATAGAGACACTTAAAAAGAATGGAAAAATTCAGCTTGTGGACCATTTTAGTTAGCATAACCTATGTGTAAGGAATCGCTTCTGAATATAAATACATAGGATGGACATGTTACCCAAATTATATTTTTATTCTTTAAAAAATTCTTGTATTAATGCTTTGAGAATTTTATAAAATGTATTTTCATTATATTCATCTTCCTCCCTCAATTTTTCCCAAATCTTCCTTCCCCACCTCCCTACCCACCCAACTTTATTCTCATTTTCTCTCTCTCTCTCTCTGTCTCTCTCTTCTCTCTCTCCTCTCTCTCTTCTCTCTCTCTCTTCTCCCTCCCTCACTCCCTTCTTCCTCCCCTCTGCACTAACTCCAGTTTGTGTTGGTCATCTACTCCCGGGAGTTTACTGAATTAATTAAAAATATATTTATTTAGTTTTATGTGTATGTATGTGCCCGTGTACCCAAGGGTATTTATGTTTACCACATATGAGCAATGCCCACAGAGGCAAAAGAGTGCATCATATCCCTTGAGATATGATGAGTTTGGGCCACCATGTGGATGCTGGGAATTGAATCAAGGGCCTCTGCTAGAGCAGTCAGTGCCTTTAACCATTAAGTCATCTCCACAGCCTCACAAGTAGATTTTTTTCTTTTAGATTAAAAAAATATTAGTACTTTAAAATAGTTTTGAAAACCAGTGTGAATGTGAACTCAGTTTGGATGATGTCACAGAATACTGAGATGGTAGACTAGGAAACTCCTGAGGAGGTTGATGCTGAACCAAGGGGTTCTGGGATCCAGTGTCAAGTAGTCCAGGTCACTTGTTGGTGACTTTGGCTTCACAGCTTGCGTGGTTACAGGAAGTTGTTAAATTGGCTAATGATTTGTCTTTCAGTTACAATCAACTTCCAGACCTCCCTCCTCCATTGCTCCAATAACTGCCTCCCCGCCCCCCACAGGCATCTTTCAGATTGCCATGCCTCTCAGAAGTCTTATTATGCACTCACATTCTATTGTTATTTTTCTAGCTTGACTATGGAAGAGAGAAAAATGACCAGTTACAAATAGCTTTAATGCAGAGCTGTCTGGGATCTGCTTGAAACTTTGTTTTAATCCAGATTTTTCCCTCCAGAGTATCTATGTTAGTGTTATTCATTTGAATGTTAAAAGTGGGTCTGAGTTTATAGTGCATTCCTTCAAAGTTAGAACAATCACATTTAAGCCTCTGTTCCCTTCTCCTCATCAATGGTATTTTCTCTCTCTTGGGCTGGAAACATGGCTCAGTGATTAAGAGGGTGCACACTTCTTACAGAGGACCTGAGTTTGATTCCAAGCACTCTAGTCAGGTACCTGTAACTGTGGCTACAGAGGATTAGATGCCCTCTTGTGGCCTCTGCTGGTATTTGCACTCAAATGCCTGCCTGCCTGCCTGCCTGCCTGCCTGCCTGCCTGCCTGCCTTTTTACCTTCCTCCCTCCCTTCCTTCCTTCTACATTCAGAGCATATGGAATGTCAAAAGTCTTTGTCCTGGGGACCAGAGGCTTAGATTTTGGTTCTGGTACTCTGGCCGATGAGCTGGCCCTAGGATGCCAGATGAGGAGAAACAGACTTTTTGAATATTTACCAAGGTGATTGTGAGAAACAGAATCACAAAATAGGGTGATGTGAGGTTCCAAGCAAACAAAAGGGTGGATGGCAAAGGGGCTTCTGACATGTGACATGGTTGTATGTTCCTCTCTTGCTTCTCCATGATGAGTTATAGATTGAACACGAATTTAGTCAAGTGAACATTAACATGTTAGTTGGAAAGAAATGTACTACTGATTATGGGCTATTTTCTTTTGGTCAGTATGCATACACAGATATATTTGGACACTAGGCATGAATAGTTGTTATTACTCATAGAAACACCAGTGCATGAGATATAATCAATAAATATATGCATCTATGCATTACTTTGGAATCTAAATAACTTTTAAAGTTAATATTACCAGGGGTAGAGGTTTCTGGCGTCTTCACTTGGTTGGTGAAGTCTGTCATAATGTTTCCACTTTTTTAGACAGTCTTGCTTCACACTTTCTGTGTCCATGCATGGTTACCACCTCGAGGTGCACTTGCTGTGTGGATGTGTGCTCACCATCTCCACTTGCACTTGGTGTGTGTGTGTGTGTGTGTGTGTGTGTGTGTGCCCACGTGTGTGCCTGCGCTCACCACGTCCAGTTGCATGCATCATAGATAAATACTACTTTCTTTGAAAAATCTAGGGCTGTGAACTCACAACCCTCAATTACTCAGGCCCAGGGAAGTGGTGTCAGAGTTGTGGCAAGTTGAGATGTAAGTGCAGTGGGTCAGGTCTGTCTCTATGAAAAGCTGCTCATTGGAGGCAGCCCACAGGGCTCTGTCCATTGCAACTTTTAGAGATTTTTAAAGCAAATAAACAGAGCTTGATTTAACCATCATATAAATGCACCCTCAATGGTTGAAGATGAAGAGTTACTTGTCTCTCTGTGAGATAGATAGAAATGCTATTTCTACTGCCAGCTCACAGCCGAGTAACAAGAAGGTTGAAGGCAGATGGTGGCCTCTGGTAGGAGATGTGTGAACTGGGTGGACTTTTCCCTTTTTAATTTTTTTATTTGTTCCTGAGGTATGAAAGCAGGATTTCTCCCTTGCTTAAAAGGAAAAGCCCTTAGACATATGGGCTGCAAACACCACTTCTGCCCCAGGTATTTCCCAGAGCTGTGCAAGCATCTCCAGCATCAGGTGTTCTTAGAAGAACTCAGAGTTCTCTTCTGGTTAGGCTAGAACTGTTCTTCAGGTCCCAGCATTCCTGCCTCTCCTGGCTGAGGTATACCCTCTGTACAGTATGTGCTGGGGCCTCATTACTGACCAGAGACAGTCGCACACGTGAGCCAGCCCCAGGGAACTGACTATGGTACAGTGCTGAATAGAGTTTTCCATTCTGTGTTTGGCTTGGCCCCATCCCTGTGGTGTCGTGCCAAACCTGCAACCTCCTGTCAGGAGTCATTCAGCCCTAGATGGGAAATATTCCTCATGCTGTTGTAGGAAAGCTGATCTTTCATGGTAAGCCTGGCAGACTGTTTATTTGGCCAGACCCAAGCAGGGAGAAGCCAGGCTTTCCTCTGTAAAGAACGCGTCTACAGCGGATGGTACTTGTACTAGTAAAAATATTTAGGTTTGTGGTGTTGGCCAGGCTGCTCCACTTAAAAAAAAACGAGAAACTTGTAAATGTAGAACTGAAAATCTCCTCACTTAAAACCGGGGAAGCCAAGGACTGTTTTAGTTTAGTAGCCAAAGTGAAGCAAAGTATCATATAGGATGTTATCTTAAAAGTAAAAATGTTTGGGTCTGTCACCTCAGAGAGCCAGTAAAATCTCTATAAAGTGAGAGAGACAAGTGGGTGACTGTAGAAATGCCAAAGAACTAGTGGTCTCAGCCCAGGGTCTACAGGGCTCTATGGCAAATGCCTGGGGCCAAATTTCCCATTTTGATATACTGCAAGCGAAGGAAATGAGACCTTGGGATGCTGGTAAATGCTCTGTTTCATGACTGTAGAGGAGTGTTTGCTGGTGTTTGCTCACGATCATCTGTTGAACTGAGCATATATTAATTCAAGAGATATGTGGTATGCTTTATTTGTAACTGGACTGTGTATAGATTATTTAAACACTTTATAATTATATTAAAAATGTGTATGTGTGCATGCCCAGTTGTATGTATATGCACTACGACATGCAGGCACCCACAGAGGCCAGAAGAGGGAATCAGATCCCCTGGAACTGGAGTCATAGGATGGTTGTCAGCCACCATGTGGGTACTGGGATCTGAACCCAGGTTCTCTGTAGCAGCCAGCTGAGCCAGCTCTTCAGCCACATAGATCTATGATTATTTTCACAGTAGGTACACAGAGGATAGACACCCAGTTCAGCAGATGAGCACGAGCAAACACCCTTACACTTCTCCACACATGTCAGAGTCAGAGCATTTATCAGTATCCCAGAGTCTCATCCTATACTCCTCATGGTCACTGCCTCTCTCCTCCCCCATTCTCCCCAGGAGCCATACAGTATGTGTTAGCATTTCTTCTAGGCTCCATCCCACAGTTACCTGGCAACAGCCAGGTAATGCCTGGCTTGCTATAAAAGGGGCTGTTTGGCCCCTCCTCACTCTCTTACTCTCTGTCCCTTCTCTTCCTGCCCTTTCTCTCTCTCTCCCCATCCCCCCTCTCTCTCCATATGTTCTTGGCTGGCTTCTCTCTTCTCTCTTCTCTCTTCTCTCTTCTCTCTTCTCTCTTCT
>JANHMN010000001.1:92894838-92908793 GCA_030674055.1 Rhabdomys pumilio
TCTCTTCTCTTCTCTTCTCTTCTCTTCTCTTCTCTTCTCTTCTCTTCCCTTCCCTTCCCTTCCCTTCCCTTCCCTTCCCTTCCCTTCCCTTCCCTTCCTCCCTCCCCTCCCCTCTTCTCCCCTTCTCTTTCCCCCTCCCTGCCTTTCTCTACTCCCTTCTCAACTCCCTTCCCCATGCCCTAAATAAACTCTACTCCATACTATATGTACCTTATGGCTGGTACCTCAGGGGGAAGGGATGCCTCAGCATGGGTCTGCAGGAAGCATCTTCTTCCACCTCACCATACTGTGCTTCTATAAAACATATTCTGGTCCTTTCTTTTTTATAATACACAACAGCATGCACTCTAGCTGAATTTTATCCAAAATTAAATTTCTAAGATATATCATTTAATTCTAAGGACCATCAATTGTCATTTTCCACCACAGAGAATATTCTATCATATGAATGACATCTTTCGTCTGTTCTACCATAAATGTTTATTTGGGATGTGTTCAGTTTTGAGCTCTTAGGCTTCCTGCTTCTGTGGTTGTGTGTGTAGATGTGCACGTGTGCTTACATTGTGAGTACCTGAGTGTGCTCGTGTCTGCACGTATGATATGTTACAGTCTGTCCTAGTTTGCTTACTGTTGTGATAAACTGTATGACCAAAAACAACTCAGAGAGGAGAGCATTTATCTTAACTTACAAGTTACAGTCAGTCTTTGAGGGAAGCCAAGGCATGAGAATACACCAGAGACTGTGGAGGAACGCTTAGTGCTGGCTTGCTCCCAGACTCGTGTTCAGTTCAGCCACCTTTCTTATGCAGCTCAGGCCCATTTGCATATTCCAAATTTATGAATAAATTATTCTATATTACCCATTGGAACATTCCCCTCTAATCTTTACATTTCAATCTGAAGTCCACCTAGGATAGTATTCTGAGTGTGTGATGAGATCAATGTTAGAACTTTCCTGTTTCATGTACAGGAGGCTGGTTGATGCCAAACCTGCTGAGATGACTATTCCTTCTGCTGCTGCTCTTCGTGAATCAACTGTCCACACATGTGTGTCTGAGCTCTGTGCAGTTTGTGTCTCTATTTCCATGATATCTCCCAGGTTTCTTGGCTTTATAGTTCATGATTTCCTGTATCTTGTACTTCATGTGTAGGAGGGGATGTGTTTGTCCTTTTGATTTTCTACATAAACATCATAATCAGCTTTATGCATTATATTTATAGCTCAATTTGGGGAAGTGAACATATATACACCATTTACTTTCAATCCATGACCAAGAAACATTCTCCCACTTCTTTCATTAAGCTTTTGCATTTATTTTGTGTGAACTAGTCTACCTCTTGCTAGATTCACTGCCAGGGGCTTTGGGGTTTTTAATGATCCCCACAGACTAGTCCCTTAGGAACAGATGAGAGTTACTTTGGTGACCAGGCAAGCTTTGGTAATGTGTAAGAAATCACTGCCTGTGGAAGGGATGGATGGACAGAAGCAGAATCAGGCAGATGAAGAGAGATAATTGCAATACATGTATGCTTGGGCAATCCACTAAGGTGGTCTGAGCAAATAAATATAGTCTGCCAGAGAGTCCCATGTTGGATTGAACTGGTTGAATCTTCTTACACTTGTATTTGTTGGCTGTGGAATGCCTCAGAAAGATGTACTCTTCTGGTGGGGTCGGGGGGTGGGGGGAAGGCTCTTTGCAGATGTTGCTCGAAGAACCCCTGGCAGCTAGGGCATGGGACTCTTTTGGTGGGGAAACCTGGTGTATGTCTAGGCGCACAGAATCCAGCAGTGTTGGTGGAGCAGTCAGATGGTCTTCTATGCTGTTCAAACTCTCTTCTTCGTTCACATTCAAGCACCAGTTACTCCAGGGCCATGATGGACTGGTCTTGCTGGAGAAACTCAGAGCTCAGTAGATCGAATCATGACCCTCTCTGTGCTGATGGTGTCAGGCTGAGACAGATAGTCCTGCCTTCTTCTAGTACACAATTCTAGATCTCCCTAAACCACAGCTTACCTGAGGGGTCTTCGTTCTTTGTCTTCATGCTCTGTTCAGACCTTGTTAGAGATGCCCAGCATTCTTTCTATTTACTTATATCTCTGTCTGAAGAGCAAGGCTAACTTTCTGGGAAAGATGGCAAATCTCCTTGCCTGCTGGCTCTATCCCTGGGTGTAGTTTGGAGCTAAAAGGGTCTTTATTTCAACTCTTTGATAAAGTATGATCTCTTGGGATGTAGATCTCTTGTGCTGTGGGGATGAGCATAAAGTCCTAGAGGAGGTCATGGGGTGATGGTGGTTGGGGGGTTGTTACTGCATTGGTCTGGAGCCCTTTGGATTTTTCAAGTCAAATGTAATAGTTGAGTTCTTAGTTCCCTGTGGAGGCTTATTTACTGAGGATGATTTCCTAACCTCGAAGACTGAGCTGCTGTCTCAGCTGTGACATTTAGCAATACAGGGGACTTCAAGCACCAAGGCTTGTGACCCTATTGGTTGGTTCTGCTGTCATGAGTCCATTCTTATAACAGCCACAGAATATTCTGTCTACCTCTAAAATGATATTACGCAGAGTAAACATTTTGTAAGAACTCAGAAAATGCTGATTAACCAAGACACCAAGGGCTGGGAAAACAAATAAAAGAATCCATCTAAGTATCTGCTTAGCTGAAATGAAGTCACTCCCTGTTTTAGGATATGAGAATCCTATGCAGAGCAAATAGAAAGTCTAAATATTACAAATTTAAAAGTCTGGGAATTATGAAATATCTTGAAGTAAGTAATTAAAGCTCACAACAGAGCCAAGAGACAAATTAATAATCGTTACGATACACACTGGAGAAGAACAAGAGCTCAAACCAACAGCCTGACCTATTCCTTCCAATAAAGTTACAACCAATTAAAGTGCAAGGAAAGAAGCACTCTGTGTCTGTCCTAGAGCATTTTTGTCATACTATGGTTATCCTAAAATAGTGATTTTGTTCTTTTCCAGACTGTGTTAGAGCCACAGACTTATATACTTCTTTATGCTATATATTGAAGTCCCCGTCAATTAATAGTATTTTATTTGAAAAATACTTAACTTTGTCTATATTTTATCCTTTCTGTCATTGTTCATTTTCCCTCAATTCTAATGTTTTCATGTGGAATATTTTTCCTTTGGCCTGGAGACCTCTCTTTGGCATTTATTTTAGAACAGTTCTTACAAGGCACAGTGGTTTATTGTTGTTTTCTGAGTTTGATTGTCTGGTGACATTTTTAATCTTGTTTTCTCTTTGGAACACACCTTTTCTCACTGGTGCTCTGAAAGCTCCAGGTTACTTCTCATGGCTCCCACCATAGGGTGTCCTACTGTCATGGCTGCTGCTGTTTCTGTCCGAAGTTGCAGTTTTCCTTTGAAAGCTACTGAATGGTTTACTCCTCTGGCTATTAAAAATGTTTTCTTCCTGGCTAGAGTGTGGATCTGCAGTGTGCCCCCAAAATGCTGAAGTCCTGATTTGAGCTACTGAGAAATTCTGGAACTTTCAAGATGGATTGTCTAGTAGGAAGTCTTGGAATATTGAGACACAACCTCAAAGGTGGTTGTAGAGCACTATTTGTCTGTCTTTCTGTCTGTCTATCTGTCTGTCTGTGTCCATCTGTCCGTCTCTCTGTTTCTATCCCTGTTTTTTGTCTGTCTCTGTCTCTTTCTCTCTCCCTCTCTCTTTCTCTACAATATAGGTTACTGTAACAGAAAGCTGATCACAGCTTTGATTTCCTTTCCCATTTCTTTATCATGCAAACCGGATGTATTGTTGCTTTTAGATCTCACTGAGTAGGGCTTAGAGATGAGTTGCTAAGAAGTGTGGAGTGACATCTTTGATGTTCTAGAATATTCTCAGGCACTATCACACAAGGCTCTTGTCTTCCCGATGGTTTCCTTCTTTTCTCTTCAGTAACTTGACTGTTTATACTGTCTTCCCATGGACTCGCTTGCTGTTCGTCTTTTATTTTCCAACTGTTTTTTTCTCCTGTTCTTTAATCTAGATGCTTTAAACTAACCTAGTTTTTAGTTCTAATGCCCCCTCTATTTAATCTGAAGATTCTATTTAATCCATTTGACATATATCTCAATTTTAGAAATTACTTTTTCCAGTTTGATTAGTTACACTTTCCTCCATTAGTAATTAAAAGAAGTTGCAGCTTTTAAATATCTGTGTGAGAATTTTATAGTTCACAGTACCCAGAGCATACTCCTATAATTTTCTTTTACTTTTTTGTTTGAACATTTAATTACCTCTCTTGGCCTGATGTATATGTTTTAAAGTTAAATTCCAGGTATGTCTGAAGAATTATTGAGGTAATGATGATGCTCTGCCTGCATCTGTCTTCCTAGGGAGGGGATTAGGGTTAATCAGCCTGAGAGAGCCCCTTCACTTGGTCCAGGACCAAGTGTATCCAGGCCTGTTTTTCTCTCTTTAATCCTAAGGCTTGACCCTTTAAAGTCTTCTGGTGTCTGGCATTTTTATCTGGACCTGTTTGTGTTGAGGGTCTCTGAGCTCCAGTTTGTGTATACTCAGTTTTCTTAGGCTGTTGGAATTCTAACTCAGATTTCCAGGGTTCTGATTGGTGCTTTTTGCGTTGCGTCTTTGATCCTCTGTTGCAATCCTGACTTCGTGTGGGTGTGGGGGTTACCATTGTATCGAATGGCCCTTCCCCTCAGTATCTCAATATTCAAGTTTTTCTTCTTCAAATAATTCCATGATGCATGTTCTCCAAGATCCACCAGGTGGAAAGGTTACCTGAAGTTTTCTAACAATTCAGGAGTAGGAAACCCGAATTCTTCCTGAAGGAAAATGTCTCAGATTTACCATTATGTTCCTAGTGCCGTCTCCAACTCTTGACATGAAGATGCTCGGGTTCTTGTAACAAATAAAAACGTGCAAAGTATCAGAGTCAGAGTATTCTTCTTCCCCTCCAGTCCTCCTCCTTCCACTCCTCCTCTTCATCCTCCTCCTCCTTCTCCTCTTCTTCATATTTATTCTCCCCCTCCCTGTGGCATTAAGGACCAAATCTAGGGTCTTATGCATGCTAGGCAAGTCTCCTACTGCGAAGCCACATCCCAAGCCCCCCACATTGGTTTCTGATCAAATGACTTAGCCAGGACTTTGTCAAGGACTCCTTAACACTCAGTTTAATTCTAAGGTATTTTATAGAATGTTTCTTCCCAACTTGAATTCTCTTTTATCTTTACCTCCTTAAATATCTGGATCATTTCACTGAATCTACCCTTTGATCTCAAGTCGAACTGACAACGTATATGACAATAGAAGCTGAGAATGTATTTGAGATATTCACACCAGATGAGTATTCATAGGCTGCCTCTGATGGATTTGCTAGATGTTTCACAGAATCAAAAACTGTGCTAAACACACCGTGTACTAATCCCTCTTGAATCATGATATGCTCAGTACTGAAATTCTAATCTCATAAACTTGAAACATACATTTAAAATGTGGTATGTGTGTGTGTGTGTGTGTGTGTGTGTGTGTGTGTGTGTGTGCGCGCACATAGGAGATCAGAAACATTGGATAACCCTGGAGCTAGAATTATGAACAGTCTTGAGCTACATGACATGGTTGGTGGGAACAGAACCCTGGTCCTCTGAAAGAGCAGGGCATGCTCTTAACCACTGAGTGATCTGCCCAGCCCCAGTACTCACCTTTTAATTAAAATGCTTTGTTAGATTTGGGAAGTTGGGTTTGGGGTGCGCAGAATTATTTCATCTAGATGCTGTGTTTGTGTCACTCACAGCTGTCCCCATGGCCGGAAGATGGATGAGAAGCCCAGAGCTGGGTCTTGAATTCTGAGTATGTGTCAACTGCAGTGGTTTTTATCTTATTTATTATTAGATTATTTCATTTAATTTTAACAACCCTGGAGACTGTTGTTATCCCAGTTTTCAGATGAGGGACCTGAGGCAGGGGAGGTCAAGTCACTGTCTCACAGCTATAGCTATAGCCAGTGGTGTGATGTGGTATTAACTAAAGTACCACTGTGAGTTGCATTCCTTACTTCCAATTCTC
Source organism: Rhabdomys pumilio (assembly GCA_030674055.1). Classification (NCBI taxonomy): domain Eukaryota; kingdom Metazoa; phylum Chordata; class Mammalia; order Rodentia; family Muridae; genus Rhabdomys; species Rhabdomys pumilio. The sequence goes on from JANHMN010000001.1 coordinate 92,900,896, forward strand.
CAGATGATGAAGACAAGTAGAGTTGTCTGAGCCACTGCTCTTGTTGACCACATCACAGCAAAAAGGAAGGCAGTGCCTAGCTAAAGTTTCCTATCATCTTAGGCATCTCTAATTATCCTTTGGAAGTCTTTCCCAGTAAGCATCAGCTGGTTCGACCATTCGGGCTCTTCCTATCATGTTTCTTGTCATCTTCACTTTTCCACTGCAAAGTTCCACCAAACTCAAAAAATCTATAACCCTACACTGCCCAGGACTGAGGGGGAAAAGGCTCAAAGTGTGAAACGGAGCAAAGCATTTTCCACAGGGGCAGGGGAACATCGGGGTTTCCTCTTTAAGAGGTATAAATATCCTTGGGTGAAAAAAAAAGCATAAAAGTCACTTTTTTGAATGAACAAAGATCAGGACATAGAAAATACCTATTGAATAATCATACCAGCGTTGCTTAAACTGTTAGAAAGGGAGAAGCATAGGCCATTTTCCTTTCAGGAAGAGGTGAGCCAGTCAGCCAAATGGAAGAGACAGAGTTCTGTTTTTACAGATGTTCAAAGCTGGGAAACAACTAAGACTGTGCTAGGATGTGAGAGGAGAAAGAAGAGTGAGGGTTCTCAGCTATGATAGCCCCCAGTTAGGGGGCTGCCCACTTCTGCTTGTGCAGGTTAATCAGTCCAGGGACTCTAAGTGGGACCTGCTGAAAATCTGGTGATCATGGACAGTATGTGGGGGGAGGGGTGCATGGAATGGAGGAAGGGAGGAATGGGGGAGGGAAAGAGGTAGTATAAACTACCCTGGTGAGATAGTCTTGTTTGTTTGTTTTAGACAGGGATGTGCTACACAACCTCTTGAGTACTGGGATTCACTATGTACACCACCTCACTGGACCACCGTGTTGTCAAGGCCTGCCCCATTATGCATCTGGAAGACATTCATGTAAATTCAGAAACGAATACTATGCCAGAAGGAAATTTGGGAATTTCCCAACAGATACACATCTCTATTCCACATTACTTTCACAGTTTTCCCAAAATGCTGTATGAAACAGATTTGGGCATTATCCTGCAATGGAAGGGACAATGGAAACAAAATCTTAATTTAAATTTTCAGTTATCATAGTCACTTATCATAAAGCTAAGCTTTTGAAAAAATGTATTCAAGTCTTTAGACTTCTGCCATTTTTTGAATATGGTCTGATATTCACTGTAACCATTAGATTTTCTTTTATTTGTTAAGATTTCTAACTAAACTCATTTTTCCTTATGCTTAATAATCCTTAGGACTTTGGGGATTGGTTGTTTTGGTTTATAAGCTATATCTTATAAGATATGAATTACCACAGCTCAATTACTTTGAAATATTTTATGATCCAAGCTACAGTGGATTTTAATGTAAAGACTCAGATGTGAGTTGTCCTTCTTCAGGAACATGGATAGCAGGAGCTGCTGGGATACCCAAGAAGAGGAGTGGAAACATCACAGACACCAGTGTCCTCCGAGTTCCTCTCTGTTCTTCCTCACGGTGCTCAGAGAACTCTCACTTTCTGCCTAGCAGACTCTGCTTTCATTTGTGGTCATGACATGGAATATGTAGGGAGTGTGTTTTAGACTCACAGTGAGGATTCATGAGAGATGCCTGGCATCATTTCCCCAGGGCTTCTCTGCTTTCTCTTTTGTGATGGGCACCCATTCCAGACTGTTTCTTTCTCTATCAAGAGGCTCCATCTGAAGTCTCTCTCTCCTGGACACTCATCATGTCATTTGGCTCAATTATGTACTGGTTCTCTTCTCAAAGATTTATTTTCATCTGAATGGGTATTTAGCCTGCATGTGTCCATGTTCACCTTTGTACCTGGTGCCCTTGGAGGCTGGGAGGATGACATCAAATCCTCTGGAACTGGAGTTACAGATGGTTCTGAGCAGTAATATGAGTGTTGAACTGAAGCTAGATTCTCTGTGAGACCATCCAGTTCACAAAGCTGATTCACCATCTCTCCTGTCCATCATTTATGCCCTGGTTCCTTTCCAAAGCCCCATAGTCAGTATCTGGTCTGCTTTTTTCCCCCATTCTTGCAGTTTATCAGAAGGAGAGGTAAGAGTGTGTCTGAGCTGTCAGTGGAGGCTTACCTTGTGTGTGTGTGAGTGCCACGATCATTATTGAGCATAAGGCTTGGGGTATCAGTGCATTTATATTTAGTTCCGGAGGCTCAAGAAGCTGGGCATGTATGTTCACTTGGTGTTGTTTGCTTTTCTGTAGATGCATATTTAACTCTTGTTTTATCTCCTATCGTCTCCTGCTCTTAAGTATCAAACCCCCATGGCTTTGCACATGCTCAGCCCATGTAATCTGTTAGCTAGCTTAGCAAACAGAAAGCCCTGGCTTAATTGTGGTACCAAAGTGAAGTTACTTAAAGCCCAGACTCCTGTGGATTTACTTGATGTAAATTCAGAGATGAATCGATTCTCTTACACTAAGGTAGAGATTTACAGTGACCTTGACAGATAAGAGCCATACTGCCTTCTAAATACTTCCATTATAAATACGTATCATTCATTTTCCCCAACAACTTTGCACACTGAATTAGAATGAGGTCAATCTGATTACGACAGTTATCAATCACAAAACATCTGCTAAGGCATTTATTAGAATAAATTTCAACTTTGTTATGAGAAACCACTTTAAATTGTTATATTCAGTTTGTATGAATCTATTCTAATTCCATTCTCTTAAAATATTTATAGTTGTCCAATTTTGTGGAAGGAATTTATTAATCCAAGCACATTAATAAATTGAGATAGGAAGACCATGAGTTCAAGGGTAGTTTTGGCTAGATAGTAAGTCTAAGACCAGACTGTGATATATAATGAGAATTTGCTAAGAAACCTCCACAGTAGCATTTTGTTGAGGGTCATAATGCTCAACCATGATGAGCGAAACTATAATAACTGAAGGGAAGCCAGAGAGTTTCAGGCACAGATGCTTTGCTTCTTTGCTTCTTTGTGATTTTATTTTCATGATTACTTCATGTCCCTTAATGGATACGTGTTTCTTCTCTTGCTATTTATTTTCATAGTTCAGCTAGGAGAAGTTTGTGTGCCAGCTGCATTGTAAGGAGATTTTTCACTCTGCTGTAAGTGTCCTTTGCTAACATCCCAGTCTATGACGTGCAGAACCAGTCTACTTACAAAGGGATGTTCCTTAAATGACCATGTAAAGCCAGGAGTTCCATCACTGTGGGAAGCACACATTTGGAGGGTCATTTCAAGCACAGAGGCTCTAGGTGCAAACGTCTTCTGGTTAACATTTCATATGAGTTTTAATCTTCATTTATCTTCTGAGATGAAAAGAATGGGATGTTGGCTGGTTTCATTTTCAGCCCTGTCTGAGACAGCACTAATTGTTTTATAATTTCCACCTTTATCACATTATGATAAAACTCTATGGTCTGGGGCTCTGAGGGATAATCAGTGGTTAAGAACATTGACTACTCTTACAGAGGAGCCAGGATCCATTCCCTGTGCTCTTAGACTCATAGCCACCTGTGACTCTGGCTCCAGGGGATCTTATGCCCTCTTCTGGCCTCTGAAGGTACTACAAACACATATGTACATACATACAGACACACGCAGAAACATACAGACACACAGACACACAAACACACACACAGATATACACAGACAGATACAGACACACAGACACACAGACACACACATACAGAGAGGCAAAACACTCATATGTACAAAATAAAATGAAGTAGATCTTTAAGATAAAAAAATGGCCTCTTGTCACTCCATCTTCTTTGCTTTGTCAAATTAAAGAGTATAGAATAGCTTTAGAATTACTTGTTATATTGCAGTCATGGTGCTAAATATTTTATACCAACTTGGATTTTTAATTCTGCTGATAGTCTGAGAAGTACATAGTGTTCTGCCCATATTAAAGTTGTTCATATTGGGAATTACGGATTTAAGTAATTTACCCCCAAATCTCAAAGTACAGTGCTAAGGTTAGGACGAAAATTTAACTCAGAACTCATGATTTTAGATACTGTCTGTTTGATGCTGACCCTCTGCACTTTCTCCTAAAATTAACTTTGGTTAAAAAGAAAACAGCTAAAGTTTCCTGAGGCAGAAGGAGTTGGGGGAACAGAGAGGATGGAGGATGGAGAACAAGGCCCTCTAAATTAACTGAGCAAAAATAAAATAAACTCAAATATCAGCTCACGAAGACTGAAGCAGCAAGCATGGGGATACAGTCTGCACCACGTCCTCTGTCTACATATTATAGCTTCCAGTTTAGTATTTTAATGGGACATCTGAGTGTGTGAATGAGAATGAGAATGTGAGTCTCTGATTCCTTCTCTTTGGCTCTTTTAATTTTCTGTTGGCTTGTCTTGTCCAACTTTGATATGATGGCTTTTGTTTTATTTAATTATATTTTATGTTGTTAAATAGAGATAAATATATATTTTTATTTGTAATATTCCATTACTCTCTGTACACATACACTGTGTGTCCTGGAAGTATCATTAAATATACATATATGAATTATTATTTAAACTATCTTTAGGATAAGTCTATGAAGACAGAGGATAAGCGATTTTAAGTTATTGTTCATAGATTTGGGGGATCTGTGAAAACACAGGACAGAAAAATATCCTGCAATTCCAGCAGAAATAAGTTTCATGGAAATAGACCTAGTTAAAAAATTAATGGACAGCGTAAAGCCACCATAGACCCTGAATGACGAGTGGGTTAGAAAATGAGCAATGCTTGCATGAGTGAAGTCTGACTGATTATTATGCCAAGCTCCCTCTCCTCTGGTCACATTACATGATGTAACCAGATGAGTCAGAAATTGGATCTGCATGGGGAGATGTGGATGACCACAGCTAGTTCTTGCTTCTGCAGACATTCCAAAAGCCCTGAAATCATTTTGGGAAACAACAAAAGCTCGAAATTTTCTCAGTGACATTTATTAAAATGCTTACACATAGAGCAGAGGTTTGATATGATGTCCCAGAAGGTTCTCCTCCTGGTCTCCACTAACCATTCTAAACGGGATCCCTTCATAATGCCCAGCTCAGCTCACTGCCTTCACCTTAAAACTCACTGGATGTAGCTCCGCTGGTGTTGCTGTAGTGTTTTTTTCTCATCATGAACTCCCTGTTGTGTCTAAGAACTAGTCTTCATTCATGTTGCTTGTCATCTGGAGGCTTGCATTTATGAAGCTGAACTAAGTGGCGAAAGTTCCTTCTGAATAAGGACTGAGACTGGACTGCCCACTCCTTCTAGGACGCATGCATCTTAGTTACTGCGCTATTGTTATGAAGAGACACCACGAGCAAGGCAGCTTATAGGAGAAAGCATTCAGTTGAGGGTTTGCTCCAGAGGATTAGTCCATTATCACTGGTAGAGGAGCATGGTGCTGAAGAAGTGGCTGAGAGCCCTGTTCTGATCTGTAGGCAGCAGGCAGTGAGGGAAAGAGAGACTGGCCCTTTGTGTGGGCTTTTGAAACCCCAGAGACCAGTCCCAGTGATCACATACCTCCTCCAACAAGGTCACTCTTAGACAGTCCAGCTAGTGGGTGACTAAGCACTCGAATATATGAGCCTATGGGGGCCATTCTCCGTCAAACCACCACATAATGGTAGTTCTTCAAATCTGGATTTGATTAGATAGAGAAAGTTATGACTTACTTTGGAACTCCTCCATCAGACAGATCCAAGATGATAAAAGAAAGAGCTTAGAAACTGTTCAAGCTAGAGTCAAGAGGGCTGTAAATGACACCCAGGAGTCAGCCTTCTGCATACAATTTTTGGATGCCTTGATGCCCACTAAAGGTTATCAAATTACTAATTCACAATTCTGCATTTGAGGACTGTGGTGGTTTGAATATGCTTGGCTAAGAGAGTGGCACTAGTAGGAGGTGTGACCTTGTTGGAGGAAGTGTGTCACTGTGGGGGTGGCCTTTGAGACCTTCCTCCTAGCTTCCTGGAAGTCAGTCTTCCCCTGCTTGACTTTGGAATAAGTTGTAGAACTCTCAGCCCCTCCCAAATCATGCCTGCCTGGATGCTGCCTTGTTTGATGATAATAGACTAAACCTCTGAACCTGTGAACCAGCCACAAGTAAATGTCCTTTATAAGCGTTGCCTTGGTCATGATGTCTGTTCACAACAGTAAAACCCTAAGACAAGGACTAAACACTTGTGACAAGGTATTTGAAACTCCTTCTCCTTTTGAATTTATTCCTTTCCCTCTCCTTATTTCCCATTCCCTTTCTCCTCAAGTGTGCAGAGATCTAGGGACAAATCTGTGATCTATAATAAGTTTCAAGTTTTAGTCTATAGGCATCTTTTTGACATTACATATATGTGGGTTCTGAGACTGATCCTATTCATATGTCTTGAGGTCCTAAATGGTTTGATACTCAGGACACTGCCAAGTTTTTCTCCTGTTCCAAATAATTTCTCTCAACTTTCTCTGACATCACCTTTTTGCTTCCTTCTTTTCAGATAGATATTAAATGATAAATGTCATGTCTTTGGGTGACATGGTTGCTTTTAGACTTGTCCAGTTCTAAGGGCCATGGTTATCATAAGGGTCTAAAAATATTTGATGCCACAAAATATAGCAAACAAAATGAGTAATGAAATGTCATCTGCCTTGGTAAAAAAATGTTTTAGCTTAGAGCCTTTTTGTAATAGAATATCCCATCTAAACTCCTGTAATTTGAGACTCCAATGTGCAAAAGTAGGAGAAAACATAGAAAAGATCAGTAGATTTTTGTTATGAAGTGAAATAGTTACTCTTTTTGTTGCTGAAACCAGATGTGAAGCGGCCTCAGGGAGAAGGTTTGTTTTGGCTTACAGTTTGATGGATCTCAGTCCATCTTGGTGGGGGAAGGCACGGAGATGAGAGTGAGGCAGTTGATCATATTGTGTCCACAGTCAGGAAGCTGAGAGTCAGTAGGACTTGGAGCCGGGCTGTCCAATCTCAAGGCCCCACCCCAGGGACCCACTTCCTTCAATGAGGCTCCATCTCCAAAGTTTCCACACTTTTCTAGAACGTTGCCATTAGCTGAGGACCAAGTATTCAAACACATGAGAACATGGAAGACATTTTACATTCAAACCAGAGCCTGGGGCAGCGTTGTCATCTAGGTGAGTAGAAAGACAGCAGCTATTCTTGCCATGCGTTCACAGTGCTGACACTCTGACTCTCAAATCTAGAGTGACAAGTATGATTTTAAGAGTGTCAGGTGAACCTGACAAACATGAGTGAATCTCTGAGATCCCATTGGAGGAGTGGTCATTTTTCCCAGTGTTGATGAAATAAAGACATGGTAAGATCTAGTTATACAGTACAGCCAACACAGAGAAAGGAGCCAAAGGCAGTGAGATATGCCAGTGTTGGTTAGCCTCATTTACATCTTTCCGTCGTATTTGAGAGAGTGAACATATTCCTGAAGTTTTAACTTATATAGGTCAAGACATTCACTTTTTTTTTTTTTTTAAAGAGCCAGTGTCTTAGTTGTGGTTTCCATTGCTGTGAATAGACACCATGACCAAGTTGACGTTTTGAAAGGACATTTAATTGGGGCTGGCTTACAGGTTCAGAGGTTCATTCATCATATCATGGCAGGAAGTAAGGCAGCATCCAGGCAGGCATGGTGCTGGAGGAGCTGAAGGTTCTACATCTTCATCCAAAGAAAGCCAGGAGCAGATTGTATTCCAGACAGCTAGGAGTATGGTCTCAAAGCCCACTTCCATAGTGACACACTTTCTTCAACAAGGCCACACCTCCTAATAGTGCCACTCCCTAGGCTGAGCGTATTCAAATCACTACAACCAGTTTGCCTGTGTGTGTGTGTGTGTGTGTGTGTGTGTGTGTGTGTGTGTGTGTGTG
>JANHMN010000001.1:92908803-92946706 GCA_030674055.1 Rhabdomys pumilio
GTGTGTGTGTGTGTGTGTGTGTGTGTGTGTGTGTGTGTGTGTGTGTGGTGGAGTCAGAGGGACAACTTGTAGTAGTCATTTTTCTCCTTCTACCATGTTTTTCTCTGAGATTGAATCTGTGTTGTCAGGCTCAGGCTTGGTGACCAGTGCCTCTACCTGTGAAGCCATCTCACTGGCCCCTTCTGTGTCTGTTTTCACAGGAAAAGATGATCATATAACTCAGGTCCAGTCTCTTTGTTTCCTGTCTTGGTCTTGAGACACAGCCTTGCACACACAGCATCTTCTACTATGCTCTCCTATGGCAGCCACGAATCACTCACAACTCCTTCTTGCAGTCATTTGAACGTTGCCAGTTATTTCCTGTTGTTTTAAGCCCCCATCTCTATTAAAACCTTTCACTCACACTTCATTTGTAGCAGCTTTTCTCATGCTATAGCTGATTTCTTGTGCTTTGTCTTTGTTCCTCAAACTGCATTCTTTGAAAGCAGCAACCCTGCTTCTTTTTCACCTTTATATTGCTAGTGCCTATTGCAGTATTTCATGTTTATGTTCCAAAACAGAAAACGATGGCAGATATTTTTCTTTACTTTCCCATTCCAGGCTAGCTGCTGTTTTCTGCCATCATAAATATAAATATTCTCAGATTTTTCTTATTTCCCTTTGAGGGCTGTCATTTATAAGGGTAACCACTCAGTCGGCATATTGGATTTTCAGTCCAAAAAACCACTTTGAGGTAGACAAAATGCTGTAGAGGGAGAGCATGAAAAAGAAGTTAGAATTTACCAGTAAATAGCTACCTGTGCCAATTCTGGAAAACTGCTTGGAAATGAGAATTCGTCCAGGAGAAAATGGAAGTAGGAGCTTTAAGAACTGAGACACGGGTGCAGAGACCCAAGAGGATGTCACCAGTGAGGAGAAAGCCTCCGTGTTAGTGAGGTGCTGGTGGTAGTCACTGTCGTCTGTTGAGTGAGCATCCTTAGTTTATGTGGCATGTACCAGACAGGTAGTTAGGGGGTATCCTGTGGAAGGTAATCAGTCTCCTTGTCCTGCACTGGAAAGGTATTGGTTTAAACTAGTTACAGGAGTATTATTCCTCCTAGCTAACAATGTTGTATTGGTAAACACTCCTATTCTGAGATGTAAGGAGGGATTCTGTCTGTTGTCTCTCCCTTCTCTTGTCTCCTTTCTTACCTGCTTTCCTTTCTCCATCCCTCCTCTTTCTTGTCTTCCATTTCCTCCTCCATTTTTCTTTCTATGATATCAGGAATTAATCCCAGGACCTGGTACATGCTGCATTTGAGGCATTGAACTCTACTCTTGGTTCTCAGGATGCTTCTTATGACTGTGTGTATACCCCCATACTTAGAAGCAAAGAAGGAATTCTCCAATTGCCTGAAATATGTCATAGATTTTCACATGAAAATAAAACATTGAAAAAAACAAAAACAGACCCATGTAAACATTAGAGTAAGAACTATCAAACAAGGGATTTCTTTCAAATATGGAAACCTTCTGCTGGTGAAAATTGACTGCCCTAAGAAATAATGGTGGATTGTACTAATGTTGTTTTGTTTTGTTTTGTTTTTGTTAGTTTTGTTTTTCGAGACAGGGTTTCTCTGTGTAGCCCTGGCTGTCCTGGAACTTACTCTATAGACCAGGCTGGCCTCAAACTCAGAAATCTGCCTGCTTCTGCCTCCCAAGTGCTGGGATTAAAGATGTGTACCACCACCACTGCCCAGCTACACTAATGGTTAATTATATCAGAAAAATTCATCTTTCAAGATAAAGCCAGTCTAAGAGAATTCATCAACCTAAAGGCTAATAACAGCTGCCAACCAATACTGAAAGCAACAGGATGCTGAACAGCAGACACAGAAAGGAGGTATAACCCTGGTTCATTACAGATAAGGGAGATGCCCTGTCTGTAATGAGTATGTGCCTGTATATCTTCCATATAATTTACGGCGCAGGTGACTGGTCCTCTAACATGAAAATCATGGTTGGTTAGGTACTCTCTGTGGTAGTTTAGATAATAAATGTTCCATAGTTTGGGACATCTGAATACTTTGTTTCCAGTTAGTGGAACTGTTTGGGTATATTTAGAGGGTGTGGCCTTGATGGAGGAGGTGTGCCACTATGCGTGGGCTTTGAGGTTTCTAAGCCTGGTGCTTTGCTTTCTCTGCTTCTTGTAAAAGATGTGGTGAGTTCTCAGCTCTCTTCTCCAGTCACCAACTCTGTACTCTGCCATCATAGAGTCTTAGAGTGCATGAACTAAGAGCCCAAGTGAAACTTCTTTCTGTATATTGTCTTGCTCATGGTATTTTATTACAGCAATAGAAAAGTCGTTAGTACATTTTCCCAAATTATCTTCTTTCTAGAATGGAGATACTTAGATCATTGGACTGACAGGTATGGTCAGTACAGTGTTTGTCAAATAACTTTAAAATGGTAAGTTCCTTGGTTGATAGATTTTATTTTACTTTACATTTTATTTTACATTACTTCTTAATGCCTTAGTTGTTATGAGCTTCTTTTTAAGAGTCTGATTTCCTTTAAGGGTATTTGATGCCTGGCCCTACATGGTCATCTTGAAGAGATGCTGCTAGCCTTGTATAAAGCCTCACTAACTCAGCCATCTTGAAGCTGATAAGAGGTCCCAAGAAAGAATTAGGTTGTGGACATATCTGCAGGGAAGCAAACCCAATCATCTGTATAAGGCATAGCTTCCAAACAAGAGTATTTTTTTGATTAAATGGCTCTCATGCTGCTGCTCTCTCCTCTGAGGCTCCTTGTAGCCCCTTTGGGTCTTCTCCACTGATCTCAGGTGGAAGACAAGTTGTGGGGCCATGCTCAGGTTCATAGCTGCTGGCTTTTTGAAGGACTCAGAACAACACTAACTGCCTCTCAGTGTAACTTAAATCCTAAACCCACAGGGTTTATAGGAAACTTTAACCAGGTTTGGAATGCAAGATTGAGCCTTTTACTCCACATCCAGGTATCTTTGTAGATGTAAAGAAGTCACTGAGGAGTCCGCAGAACTCGTTAAAACAGGCTTTCTGGAAAGAAATCCACATGGCTTAATCTTCTTCATAAAACACCAACACACATTGCCAGGAATCTGCCTGTCGATTGGATCTAAGTCTGTTGGTGAGTCACTGCCGGAAGGCTTGTCAGGGTTTTGCTGTATTTTTTTGGATGGCGTCTTCAGCCTCACTGAATGTTCCAAGGGAAACAATACATCTTGTTTTATGTTTCTTCCCTCAGTGGAAAAAAGAATCAAACAAATATTTATATGATTTCACCTAAATCTGGTTTCTCACTAGTGAATCAGGGCTATGATTTATCTCCAGTTAGTGGAATTTTACCTCTCTATTCTGTTCCAATAACTTTTTCATCTTTAAAGTTTCTTACATATCCAAGCATGCCTTCCTTATTTATAGTAAGATTTGAAAGTGGCTGCGGTAGTGGAAATCTGTGTTATGTGCCGCAGCCTTTTAAGGTATTGTATTCTGTTTTCCCTACTGACCTGTACAGGATGCTGTTGCTCCCATGTTGAAGGCAAAGAATTGGGCAGTGGACACAGGTCTTTCATGAACCTGAGTATTCTCTTAGCTCTGCATCAAAGGATGGATAGACAGACTCCCTTCATAGTCTAAGCTCTGACTGTCCTTTTAATTTCCTTGCTGATTGGAATATAAGTCTTTTAAAAAGCTTGCCAGTTATATGATACGAAGGGGTCTTCCTTTAAGAAACCAGGGGCCATTCCTCTTAATTTTTTTCATCAATGCAGATAGAGTCCTACTCCTAGGCTCTCTAGCAGAGTAAATTCCTTTAGTGAGTTTATTCACTTTAAAAATAAGAGAATCAAAAATACACAGATAAAGGTTTCATTGGAACATGGAAGTTCCATGTATGGAAGTGAAGGACAGAATAAACAGACCATAAAGACAGGAGTGTGTGTGTGTGTGTGTGTGTGTGTGTGTGTGTGTGCGTGTGTGAACATATGTGTACATGTGCCGGTGTATGAGTGCTACTGTGTGCTTGTGTGTGTGTGTGTGTGTGTGCCTGTGTGTACATGTGTGTGCATCTGTTGTGTGTGTATATGTTTTTTTGTTTTTATTGTGTGTATGTGTGGTATGTATGTGTGTAGACCTTCTGTAAATGAGAAGTATATTAACTGAAAACTAAGCCCTCAAGTGCTTTGAGGTCTAGTCACTTACAATCATTTTGTATTGTGAATGTGGATAATTAAAGAATTAGTTTTGTTGCACAGACCAAGTTGCCTGTGGGGATGAGGAGTCATTTTCTGCATTGATAAAAGCATTCTTGAAGATGATAGAAAACACATGTGAAGAGACCAAGCTCACAGAGCAGGAATGGAGCAGAAGTGAGAAAAATCAAATGTGGCAAGTGGTAACACTTGGGTTCCATATCTTACCACTGTGACTGGTGAATCTGTCTGAGCTTAGTTTCTCTTTGGGCTTGAAACACATGGCATTTTATTTACATTTTCTTATAAATAAGATATTTGCTTTTCATATTTATTTTAATATATATATATATATATATGTGTGTGTGTGTGTGTGTGTGTGTGTGTGTTTTGCCTACATGTATGTCTGTGCATGACATTCATGCCTGGTGCCCTCAGAGTCTAAAAGAGGGTGTCATATTCCCTGGAACTGGAGTTACAGAAAGTTGTAAGCCATGACATGGGTGCTGGGAACTGAACTTGAATCTTTTGCAAGAGTAGCCAGTGCTTGTTTTTCACCACTGAGCCATCTCTCCTGCGTCCATGCTCCTGTCTTTATACCAAAAGAAAAGATAATCCCAACATTTTATCAGTTGACTCATCTTGTATTCATAGTTTTTAAAATTATATTTTTGATAAATGTAGCACGAGCTGAAATTTTAAAATAAACTTGAGTTATGTTTATATTGACTTTAGTATTTAAAATCTATGGACTAACATCCCTTAAAAAGTTGCAACTTAGTTGAAGACTCTGCATACTGATTAATTGACCAGAACATCTTAAAAATCACTACTTATTTTAAAATCTAGAACCTGTCTGCAGACAAATACTAGTTTGGTGTCACACAAGAGCCAATCTCTCCTTTATAGCAGTACAAAATGGTTCTGACATTACTGTGTATTTCTGCATCTCTTCGCATCTGTCTTATGTTGTGACTGTCTCATATCAGACTCTGTGTGCCCATCCCCAGATCCCCAGATACTAATATGATAGAGTAAATGAAGGGAAGCATCATTTTCATGTATTACTACTTTTTATAATTATTATACATTCTGCCTGACATAGCTCTCATTCCCCCTGACCTGATGGAAAGTCCGTACTTTGTGCTACTGGGCTGAGTGCTCTTCAGACCTTTGTCTGGCTTTGCCTTAAACAAGTTTGTCATCAACCTTGGACTTCTCTTTATAATCCAATATGTTGAATTTCTTATTTCTCAGACTTCATTTTTCCCTCTCTTTTGTTTTATGGATTTTGAACTAGTCAGTCCAAGTATGTAATTGTATATCCTCATAGAAAGAGAGGCCATCAACGAGAAGGGGTGGGGTGATATTTGGAGGGCAGAAAGGAAGAGAAGAAACAATATAATTTTATTTCTACTTAAAATCATTTTTAACCAGCACATTGGAAGTTCCGTGGATGGGGCATTGGTCAGTGGGTTTACCTGTAGAAATAAGTGGATGCTTGGCTCCTTTTAAATTGAAGATCTCAATGTTTATTTGTGGTTCTTGTCCTAAGGCTGGTCAACATCTTTAGAATCTGCCAATTCCCATGCCTTGGTATATAAGAACCTCTGAGGCTGATGCTACTAATTGTTCAGGGTGTGATCTTTTTGTTTTTCTTTTGGTACATTAGTTTAGCACTTCTTCGATTTTTTTAGCTCAAACTATTGTTTCCTAGCTTGGAGTTACTGTAGATGACGCCCCAGGCTAAATCCCACATTTCTACTGAAGGTATCCGAGACACAGCTGTCTATTATGCAGGACTGTCAGAGTGTTGAAGGATCAGCATGACTCTTAAAGCAGTTGCCAAGGTGTACCTCAGAATGCCTGCTATCTCTAGAGTTTGCCAGACCATGTATCAGCATGCCATTTCCTCAGGCTTCCTCTGATTACTAAATCAGAAAGCATTTACCCACTAAGCCCTTCAACTTCAAGTTGTTTCCATTATTTTTTTGTCATCTTTTTTTCACCCATTCTGCTGTTTGTTTACTTCTCAATTTCCTGTTGAGTGTGTGCATTTGTCAGGTTCTCACAGAAAAACAGAACAGTAGGACATACATGCATGTACCATATGTATACACATATCATAGTTACATACATGCACAACAGAACAGTAGGACATACATACATTCATCATACATATACACACATCATATGTACATGCATACATGCACACATGCACACACACACATGCGTGCGCGCACACAGTTATGAGAAGAGATTTTTAGATTGGCCCATGTAGTGATCAGAGGCTGGATAGCTTCTCAATGGTTATTGGCAATCTGGAGAAGCAGGGACACTTACAGGACCTCATGCCAAGAATCTAGAAGAGAGCTAGTTGAGCAAGCAGTGTAAGAGCTCTAGTTGTAGACTGAAGGTCTGAAATCTTCTGGAGAGCTAGTGAAAGTTCACGTTCAAGGCTGAGCCATTTAGAAACTGATGCTTGTGGTCAACAGAAGTGGCCAAAGATGAGCCCACTCAAGGGAGGCATGCTACACACATGCCACGCCTCCCTTCTTCTTCATTCTATCTGGGCCTCCAGTCTATGGGATGGTGCCACCCATGCTCAGGGCAGCATTCCTCACGCAGATCTGCTGACCCACACACTGATATTCTTTGGAAACACCCTCAGAGATACTCTCAGAAGTCTGCTTCATTTCAGTCAAATTGGCAACCAAAATGATCCGTCACCATGTGACTAGTAGCAAGCAGAGAGGAACATGGTAGGGAACTTCCATGTTTACCTAGAACCTGTTTCCATTATCCCCTTTCTTTTAAAATATGTTCCACAAAGTCCATGGTTTGGCATGCATTTTATGTCTTAGTTAGGTTGCTTTTGCTACATTGCTTGAAACTTTGTATGGTTTCTCATTAATAAGCTGGAAATGTGGTTTGAATTTTAAACACTGATTCTCTGACAACTCACATGTTGGGGTGGGGGGTGGGGGTAGATTTCACACTCTTGAGAGCCAAACACCTTTATAAACTTCTAATGTATTTTATTTTTGAGAATGAGCTTGGGTGGTATTGGTGGTATGTTTGGAGACTGGCTCAGGCTAGCCTAAACTCACGACCCTCCTCACTACTTGAGTGCTGGGATTACTAATGTGTATTTCTGCCAAAGTTAACCTTTGTTTTATAGCATATATATTGTCAATGTGTGTTTGTAAGCATTTAATTTTATTAACGCTGCAGAAGGTTTCATTTTTACCTATACCAATAATGCAATTGTTTTTGACACTACATAAATTTAATCCCTTAATAAGTGGATTAAGCAATGCCTAGTTCTCAGAAGGAACTTACTGGATAATTGTCGTTTATAAAATTAACTATGAATTTGGTTAAAGAAAAAAGGCATAAATCTGTCTCTGGGCATGAAATACTGGAAATCTCAGCTGTTGTCGCCAAGGGAAATCAGTGGACTCTGTTATGTATTACGCTGTGCATTTGAGAGCTCCAAAGGTCAGTTTGGCATGTACCATTGTTGATGTAGCATGGAAGAATGATTTCTGATTCTGGCATTACTTACTTGCCTTGCTCATTTGCATTTCT
This sequence comes from Rhabdomys pumilio, assembly GCA_030674055.1. Lineage (NCBI taxonomy): Eukaryota > Metazoa > Chordata > Mammalia > Rodentia > Muridae > Rhabdomys > Rhabdomys pumilio. Next base: position 92,916,605 of record JANHMN010000001.1, read on the forward strand.
TCATATGTCTGTTGAAATTCAAATAGTATTAAAGCATAAAGGAATTAACACACACCCATTTACTCAAGTTAACATACACAGCGGTGGGGTCAGATTTTTACCATATTTGAAAGTCTTCACTGGTTCAACAATACCTTAACTGTGTATCACTAAATCTACTTTCTCTAATACTCCTTTTAGCAAGCTACTCATGATAGGGGACTTTTTTTTTTTTAATTTAAAATTAGAAACATTACGGACTGCACCATACTTGGCTTAGTAAAGTTGACTTAAAAGATGCATTTGTATTCCTTGATTAAAGGATAAAAAATGTAGTGAAAATAGAAATACTTATTCTCTGAATGGGAACATAAAAATTCAGACTACTTGTTCTGTGAGAGGGGCACGTTCTCAGTGATTTTATGTTTACATCTGGGTAGGCATTGTCGCCATACCAATCAGGCGTAATACTCAGAACCAAAACATTGTATTATGGAGCTTTAGGAGATTAATTTTGTGGATTTTTGAACTAGTCAGTCTAAGTATGTAAATGTATAACCTCAGATTACCAAAGATTTACACACATACACTCTGCACAGGCTTGATTATAATTTTTTTTATTTAAAAAAGAGCAAAGAAGGCCTCGAAAATGTTCATAAAATCCTAATACTAAAATTCGCATTATTTATTCCAGAGGGTATCCCCCTTCTTTCCCCCCCACTCCTTCCTTTCTTTCCTTCCCTCTCTTCCTCCCTCCCCTTTTCCCTCTCTTCCTCCCTCCCCTTTTCCCTTTCTTCCTCCCTCCCACTCCTTTCCTCCTTCCTTCCTTCTCTCCCATCCTCCTTCCCTTCTTCCTTCCTTCCTTTCTTCCTTTCTTTCTTTCTTTCTTTCTTTCTTTCTTTCTTTCTTTCTTTCTTTCTTTCCTCGTTCTCCCTCCCTCCTTCCCTCCCTCCTTCCTTTCTCTGTTCTCTGCCTCCCTCTCCCCATCTTCCTCCCTCCCTCTCCCCCTCCCTTCTTTTTTCCCTCCCTCCCTCTTTCTTTTGGCCCTTGAGATAAGACCAGGTAAGTGGTCCATCGTCCATCACTGGCACAACTCCAGCCTGCTGGGCTCAAGAATCATATAAACGAATGTACTTGTTACTGTTCTAAAGCCCTCACTTGGAGATTCCATTATTAAACTGTTTATGATATGACCATGTTTTAAGTGGTATTTCTGTCTCCTGCTGCTTAATGACACAAAGATGCTGTGAGATGTAAGGATGGATGAGATGACTGACAGTTTGTTAGGGAAGGCAGCAGGATGACGCAGCTCTGTGAAGAGAACTCAAAGGTATTGGAATTCAGGGCCACCAAGGGGAAGACTGAGCATATATATGTACCTAAACATTTGATGTATGGCTTTTTAAATGAGCCATTGCTGTGAGTTAGTGTTTGGGGCAAAGGGAATGATATTATTTCTCTCCTGCCATCATCTTCTCTCCATTGAGGATTTGATTAACTTAAAACTGTGTTTGTTAGTGAAGTTCAGTAAGATCCCAGTATTTTAATTTTTTATTTTACCTTGTTTATATGAGTGTTTTGCCTACATGTATATGTATCATATATATGCAGTACCTATGGAGGCCAGAAGAGGGCATTAGATCCCCTGAGAATGTCATCAACAGAGGTATCAGCTGCCTCGTAGGTACTTAGAATAGAGCCTGGGTCCTGTGCAAAAGCAGTAAGTACTCTAAACCATTGTTCCATCTCTCCAGTCCTAAGATCCCGGCAGTTTGTGTGATTTGCTAATCTGCTAATGTTGGTTCTCAGTAAAGCAGCTGTGAATCCCCTTTGCCTCACACATTTGTTGCCCCCTTTTTGGTCAGTGCACAGCTGAGGCCAAACACTTCATGTCTAGCTCATTCCTGTGGCCGTGTGTGCATGATCATGTGCACATGTACGCTGCCTGGCAAACACTGTCAGCCCTGCTAGTCTAAACATTTCCTGAAACCTGGAAGTATGTGTTAAGTAATCAATAATTCTGGCTCTCTGGATCTGTATGGAAAATTTCCCTAGTTTTGCAAAGTGTTCCATTCAAGAACGTGACTAACCCTTAATGAAGTCTTCCAATTTGCTGTTGATGCATCACATGAATGAAACGAGACTAAAAATGTGAAAATAACAGATGTTCTTTTATGTCCAGGGAGAATGCTTCAGATTCTCAGAAAAACATTCAGTGGGCACACCCAAGAGTCCCTAGCATAATTAGAGAGTAAAATTTGAATTAAGAAGTATTAAATTATTTTATGTATGTGGGTGTTTCCCTTGCATGCATATCTCTGTACCACATGTGTGAAGTACTCAGGGAGGCCTGAAGAGGGCGCTGGATCCTCTAGAACTGACGTTAGAGGCGGTCATGAGGTACCTTGTGCGTGCTGGGAATCAAACTTGTTTTCTGGAAAAGCAGCCAGTGTGTCTAACTGATGAGCCATCTCTGCAGCCCCGCACTTTACAGCTTGCAAACAACCTACTATGGATAAGAACTCGCATCACTAGGTTCCTAGCAGTTTTGTCCCTAGAGCATCTACCCGATGCAGAGTTGATGGTGAGGCACATGGATGTTGCTCTCATCATTACTGGGAAGAGTGGAGCCATGAAAACAGTTAGCCTAAGTCTTTGAGCCCTCCCTGAGTCGTCCACTGAGGTAGGATAGGGCAGCAATCAAAGTGTGGACCACAGTATTGGGCAGACGGAAGTTCTTGTCTAAGAGAGATTTCTTGAACTCATGTCTGCCAGGTAAATACTACCACTGAACTATCTCTCAATTCCTCTTCCTTCACTATTTTGCTTTGAGGCAAGATCTTAAAGTGGAACCCTCCTCCCAAAGTCCGGGTAGTCCTTGAACCCATGATCCTTTCAAAGTTTCTTGGATTGTAATGCCAGGCTCATCTTAGTATAGTTAACTGTTATAAACATTTTAAATGCACTCTACAAATTACATTATTATGTTGCTTGCAGGTAATGTGTCAAAGCAGGATAGAAGTAATTTTCAGTGAAGGATACAGGTAGAGAATTTTAACCTACTCGATTGGACACACTCTTGTATTCAACACATGATTTCTACACAATTTGTGTAATTCTATAAAGTTATCTTTATAACAAGATGTGTGGGAGCCATGGCTGCCTGCAACTGGGATAGCTTGGGATATCAGTCCTGCCAAAGTTTTGCACCTGGGAGCTAATAAGATGCCATCAGTAATGTGATTGATTCAGGCTCCCCCTCCCACTTCCCAGTAGCTAACACATACTTTCCACAAAGCAAATTAACATGATTCATGATTCTTTCTGGCAGAAAAACACCTGCTGATTAAACTTGGAGATACAGATGCTAATTTGGAATGAATCATTCGCCTGTCAGCTTATACAAGGTAGAACGGATCCACACGAATCCTGTCCATGTGAAGGGCTGTGAAGTGAAAAAAAAAATCTAGGAGAGGCAGCTTTTCCTCTCATGTTTCTCTCTACCTGTGGTGTGAAGCGAGCAACTTTGTTCTGACTAATGGACCTAATTACTAGTTCATAAAGATCATTTGCTTTATTAAAAAAACAACTGTCAGTGGAAGCCAAGTATCACATAATTTTTTTGAAAAGTATTTACTTTTAAATTTTTCTCTCTTTGTGTGTCTGAGTGAGCATGTGCACAGATGTGCAGCTGAAAGGTGCACTTTTCACTCTGTGCAACTTTTATGTGCAACATTGTGTGCAAGTGTGGAGGCCAGAAGGGCATCGGATCCCCTGAAGCTGAAGTTACAGGGGTTGTGAGCTGCCTGATCTCAGTGCTGAGAGCTCAGCTTGGGTCTTCTGCAAAAGCCGTGCATGCTCTTAACCACTGAGCTATCTCACCAGCTCCAAAATATAATTAAAAAAGAATTCATGACTAAACGTTTGGGGAAAGTTATGTCTCTATTAGAGATTGATAATTTAGCCATAAATAGACCATTAATTTTATTAATGATTGACAAGTTTTTTCTTCCCAGACTGGGATTTTTTTATTGGGTATTTTATTTATTTGTATTTCAAATGTTATCTCCTTTCCCGGTTTTCCTTAGGGGACCTCCATCTCTCATCCCCCCTCCACCTGCTTCTATGAGAGTGTTCCACCACCCACCCACTCCTGCCTCCCTGCCCTGGCATTCCCCTACACTGGGGTATCAAGCCTTCACAGGACCAAGGGCCTCTCCTCCCATTGATGCCCGACAAGGCCATCCTCTGCCACATATGCAGCTGGAGCCATGGGTCCCTCTATGTGTACTCTTCTGTTGTTGGTTTAGCCCCTGGAGGCTCTGGGGGTTCTGGTTGGTTGATATTGTTGTAATTCCTGTGGTGTTGCAAACCCCTTCAGCTCCTTCAGACCTTTTCTTAACTCCTCCATTGGGGTCCCCATGCTCAGCTCAGTGGTTGGCTGTGAGCATCCGCCTCTGTATTCAGACTGAAATATTTTAATTGGAGGGAAGTTTGGGTAAAGATTAACTGGTGTTTGCTAAATCTGTGGAGTTCTCCAAATTAAAGTTGGAGATTTCTAAGAAATTCTAAGAGAATTCTAAGAGAAATTTGTCACTGGGGGTGTGGAATTTAGCACCATCTTCTCACAAGAAAATTTCCGCATAGTAGAAAGAAAATTAGGCTGTTGAGTGGCAGCCCTGGGCATTCACTATCTAGTTGATGGTCTAAGCACCTCAGTCTTGTACGATCCAGTATGCTCTGGCTGCTCCTCATCTCTTCCATCCCTCCGTACTTCTCCTCTTTTCTTCTTCGTGAAGTTGTTTTGACTGCATGTATGTGTGTGCCTGGTGCCCATGGAGGCCAGAGGAGGACGTTAGATCACCCAGAAGTGCAGTTACAGAAGATGGTGAGCTACCATGTGGGTGTGGGAGCCCAACCCACATCCTCTGCAAGAGCAGCATGTGCTCTTAACCGATGAGAAGTCTTTTTAGACCCTGTCTCTGCTTCTTTAGTGTCTTAAGATTATACATTATATTGATTGAATGCAAAAGAAACCTGTGTTTACATGTGCATTCTGTGCGAATCTGCTGAAATTCCTTTGGGTGCACTGAGGCGAATCACCTTCCTTTTAAAGCCACTAGTGAATCCTCATAGAACAAAAGTTGTTTAGCAGTAGAGAATCTTCTAAGTTCTGTTTTAATCGCTAGTCTGTTTCCCCTAGCACATGCTTCATTTTTGTTGTGGAGGGGTCTTTTGGCATTTCCTGGAAGGCATCTTGGATCCTGTGTGGAAAGACAAGTTAGGGCTTGCAGGGTTAGCATAAGGAGTGTGGGAGAATGCCTTTTAGGCTGCTGGGACTGTAAGTCATTCTCAGCAAAACCCAGTGCAGCTTTAGCTTCTGGGCACTGGGGTCCAGAGCCTTCTCAGCAGGAACCACTAAGCCTGGGCTAAAGATCTGCTGTGCTCTTAGCTAATGCCTTGTCTGGCATCTTTTTTAATAATCAATCTTAAGCTAATGATCTGTGTTGGAAAATGCTGAGGAAAACTTGTGGGCTTTTCTTGTCTAATATGCTTCTTATTTAAACTGGAAGGCTGTTCAGGAAACAGTGAAATAATACTTCAGAAATATTTGTGGTCCTTGATATGTGATCCAGAAATGAGAAAAGCATAGGTTTATTCCATGTATAAGAACTCATTTTAATATTGCATGGAAAACCCAATTCTTTGATGTAAGATATCAGGAGTCATATTAAATGATTTTTCTCTTGGGATAGATAAGATAATTATATGTTCTGGGCTGTAGATCTGAAACTATTCTGAGTATAATTGTGCTCTTTTTGTTCTGAACTGTTAGAGAATGACTTCCAGACCTGATCTTTATCCATTTTGGACAATAGAATTTCTGATGTTACATATACACCCAGAGCCATGAGAACCATTTGCAGAAGGTCCTAGAGTTGCTTTGGAGGAGTGTGCGGTTTAATCTGGGGATGTGGATACAAATGAATCAAAGGACACAGTCTACAAAATAGTGTTGGACTGTAGACTTTAAAGCATCCTGGAAATGACATTTTGTGTGTCTATTAATATCCTTTTGAATTTTCTTTATAAGAAAATGAGATATTATGTTCAGAAAATTTTCGATCCAATGTAACTTACCATTTGGATATTTTAAAGATTTATTCATTTATATTTTATGTATGTGAGCAATTGCCTACATGCCTGTATGTGCACCATTGTGTATACAGTGCTCATGGAGTTCAGAGATGGGCATTGAATCCCTGGGGACTGGAGTTATAGATGTGGTAAGTTTCTGTTTGGGTGCTGAGAATTGAACCTGGGTCCTCTGGAAGAGCAGCCAGTGACTGCAACCACAGAATCATCTCTTCAGATTCCCCATCTTGATAGTTTAAAAATATTTCAATGACATGTTAGAGTTGTATTCTTTGAACAGGAATTCATTTAGAGATGACTTAGTCTAATATCTTTACTAAATAATGGTTGAAACTGAATCTAGTGTATTCTCAAAGGAAGAGTAATGAATGACCAGAAACTAAGCCCCGCTCACTATTGTGGTTTATTAAGAAATATTGTGCTTTGATATTGTCATCTGCTGGATGTAGGGTTATTTTTTTTATCAGTATAGAAAATTATTATAGATTGGCATCTATTTATAACTTTTCTCTATCCTATTTTTTATTACATTTTTCTTAGTTGTTGGCTTGACATCAGAGATTTTCTGGGATTGTCAGTATATCTGGGTTTGTTTAGGAAATGTGTTTAAACTATTTCAAAAGTAATTAACAAGTACTATAGACTAAAGAAGATTTTGTTTAAAAAAAAAAAAAAAGAGGGGCTCATGAAACCTAGACTGGTCTCAAACTGACTATGCAGCCGAGGATGGTCTTAACCTTCAGATTTTCCTGCCCCTGCCTCATGAGTGTGGAGATTATTAAGTGTTGCCACCATGAAGGATTTGTGTAGTGCTGAGAGTTGCATGTAGTGTTTCATATGTGCTAGCATATTAGATAAACTCTATTTTTTTCTTATAAACTCCAAATGCATAAAGTTCTGTATTACCTTGTTTTAGAATTCAGGGGCAGATTTCAAAACTTCTAATTATATATTTTAAAGTGTACAAATTATTGGAAAAAACAAAAATATAATTTCTCTTCTTAAATTTACTTACTAGTGTCTAGTATACCACTCCCCCAGATTCACTTGAAATGAAGTTAAGATCTGTAATATGGAGTCTGAAAGGACCAGGTTAATGAAATACTGGTTCACGTTAAGCAACACTTGCATTGGTTTTGAAGAGAAGATTGTAGATGCAAATTAAATATTTGTTCCCCTCTCTTTCCCTCTTCTTTCTACCTTTTGTTCTCAGCCGAGGTTCTGTGTATCCTAGCCTAGTCTCAAAGTCACTGTGTAGCCTGAGGTGATTTTTGAACTTCTGACCTTCCTCCAGAATGCTGGGCTTACTGATACAGGCCACCACATCTGTCAGGCATGTCTTCCAGGTTGCCATTCTTTTCTAGTATGTTGGAAATTTAAAACCACAGCCCAGGATATTGGGAGGATTGAACACAGGCAAGAGGCTGTAAATGAAGCTTGGTTAATGAAGTTGTCGGCAGACGTTCACGGCTTCACATACTTTGTGCTTGTGATACGAGCATGGAGAGGATGATAGTGTCCATGAGGTCATGGAGTCTGTACCCTCACGTGGTCTATAAAAATGTAAACACAATTGCTTTGAAACACTGACGATGCTTGGGAAGAATTATCTATAGCAAGATGACCATATGGAGAAGTTTATTTTGCTGCAGTGTTGGAGGAAGGTTTGCTCTGAACTGTGTTCCAGCTGAAACATCCTATTACTAGTGAGCTAATATTCCTGCGACCGGGGATGTGTTTCTCAGAGACAAAGGAGTCTCATTAGGAGCTCAAGGATAACAGGGAATTTGAAAATTTAAAGTGAGTAGTGAAGGTAAGAGGTTGTGACTATTTACCTCTAGGATGAGGTGGAGGACAACATGAGCTATTTTATCAGATTATTTTAATACAGGGAATAGTGAGGACTAGAGCATCAGTGTCAATAGCATTGTATTAACAATGAACATTTAAAATTTTTTTTAAATTTATATGTTCATAAGCTTTGCTTGTATGGGTGGATATGTACCATGTATGTGCCGGGGTGGAAGGTGGCCACCTGAAACCTTATAGTGTCTACACTAGAAACCTACCATGCAGGTCATAATTTCAGATTTTCAACCCCTGGCACCATGAGAGCAAATTTCAATGATTTATTCCTTGTCACCCAGTCCACGGTACTTGGTAATACAAGACAGCTGAACTTTATTAACTCATTTGCACATTAAAAATTTCACAGCTGTTTACTTAAAAATCAATTTGTGTCTTAAAAGGAATAGCCATAAATATGAAAAAGACATGTAGACACTTCACATCCCAACCACCACAGAGAGATTCAATGAATTAGGAAAGAAAAAAAACGCTGGTTTGAGGAAGCCTGAGATTGGATCCAATGCTCGCGAATGGTGGTAAACTTGGAGTATCATCTGGAAAAGGGGGAAAGAGACTGACAAGGGATGGGTGGAAGGGTTTTCTGACCATTTTGAAGTACTAGTTGAGGATAGTGACTGTGGCATTGAAATGGGACCAGTGAGTGTGCAGGTGGCTTCCCTGGAGAAAGCATTGCCATCTGCCAGAAGCCAGTGCTGGCAAGATCCCCATGAGGGTGGCTTGAGGGGTAGGTCCCTTGAGAACCTACAAAAGAATGCCATGGATGCCAAGTGGCACAAGGAAGAGGTGAGGCTAAGAAGAGCTGAGTGAGTAGGAGAGTGCCCACCAGACTGAGACATTCTGAGCTTGAAAAGTCATCCATTTGCTTTAAAATTCTTTAAAGAACTTACCAGTTTAAGTGAAAGCTTTCTTTTTAAATCACACCTAAAATTATTTTTAGAATATCTCTTATTTTAATGTAATTTTAATATGTAAAGCAGATTTTATTACTTATAGTTAAGCTGTAAGTGACAATGGATGACTCAAGACAGGCTCCAAGGCTCAGAAAGCTACCAGCAAAGATAGAGTCTTTCTGTCCAGCCACAGACGGCAAGAGCAAGATGTTCTAGATTCAACAGGAGGGCAACAGAGGGCTAATGGCTTCTCAAGTTCAGGACAGAGTTCAGGTTCAGTAAGTTCTCTAACATCTCTTAGCTTAGTCAACCAGTGAGTTTATTGGAGTTGCTTCCAGGACTACAGGGATGAAGGGTTCCACGGTTGCTCAGAGGCAGAGGAATCATAGGATAAACCTATCTCCCCAAAGTCTTGGAGCTCCTTGAACAATCTATAGTCAGCTGAGAAAACCGAAGAGCCTCTGCTCCCTATAAACTAGCGGGTCTATTTCTCCCTACTTCCTCCTCTCTCCCTCTTGACAGTGCTGGGACTGCACTCTGTTTTTGCACACTAAGTGTGTATACTCTCCCACAGAGTTCTTAAAAGTTATCTTCCTTTTATTTCCCCCCTCTCCTCTCTTTTTCTTTCTTCATCTTTCATTTGCAAACTAAGGACCTGTACATTCTTAACAAGCCACCAACCAATAAACTATACAATAGGTTCTTGGATTTTCTTGAGTTCATTCCATTTATGTAAATGAACAAGTTTTGATTTTTTTTTTTAAAGGAGAATTTTGACTGTGAGGGACAGAAGTTTTTTAAGGACTGGTGTTATCACTTGTGATTGACATGGAGCAAGCCTAAATATAATTATCCATTTTATGAGATGAAAATACAATTTCTGTTGACTCTTAAGTTTTAAGGTGTCTGAAAATTTAGACTAGAAGGTAAAAAATTACAGTTATAGAATAACCTTTTGAAGCAATGCAAATTATTCGACTTCCAGTGAATATTAGAGGTTGCTTCTGTATGAGCTGATGAAAACAGGAACCAGAATATGAGAATGTAGCTTTTATCCTAGAGACAGAAATAGAGCAGGAGTGTTGGAAACCCAAGCAGGAAGTGACAAAATACAGGAAAACAATGAATACTCAAAAGACATGCCAAGCAGAGAAGGGAGCTGTGCAGTTCAGGGGGCGGGGGGCAGGGCTGGGGAGGGCAGAAGCTTCCAGAATGGTTTGATATTCATACTGCTACAGCAATTTGCTTTCTTCTTGCTCAGTATTTGGGGGATTGAGTCTTAAAGAAGAATAGGCTGCTAATTCTAAGACTGTCCATAAGCTGAGAAGATACACCCAAGCCAGTTGATACACAACTGTGACAAAGCAAAGCAGGAAGCAGGAAGACACAGTACAGCTTTTCAAAGTCCACAGCTCTGCACTGCTGAGCTCAAAGACACCGAAACAGGTAACATGACAGATGAAGAATGCAAAGATATTCTGGAAAACATGATCAGTGATTTCCAAAAGGACGCAAACAAGCAGATGAATCAGTTCAGGGCTGGGAGAAGAAAGTTAGCAATGCAGAGTGAAAAGGAGCAAACTAGGCGAGAAAATTAACAATAAATGAAAAACAGTCAGCAACACAGAAGAAAGACTCAGCAAAGGAACTGAAAAATTTAAAAAAAGACACAAAAATGAAAAATCTCACTAAACCAAGTAAAGAACACAGTGTAAAGTGTCACCAGTCGACTAATGTAAGCTGAAGACAGGAGTAGGGACAATGTTAATGAAATATTATATTCAAGCATAATTGAGAATGAGGCAAGTGTGACCACAGTACTCAAGAACTCTGGGATCCTGTTGTAGGGTATCCTCCAGAGAAGACAACTCAGACATGGGTTTAAGCCAATAAAAAGTATATATTAGCCAAGCGACCACGCTGGGTGTTTGGGAATCCCAGTGTAGCCCTGAGCCTTTCTCAGGGTGAGCTTTTAAGCACCACCCCTCCCTCCAAACTCATATCTTGGGTTGACATATTTCAGTTAACGAGAACCATTAGCCAGAAGCAAAACTACGGAAGCCAAAAAGCAAGGTTAGTACATGTAGAAACTTTCTCAGAACTATGAACTTTGATGGCTTAGGTATTCATGAGTTTTATGGCCCAAAAGATACTTTCATCATAGAGTTGCTCTAAGGTCTAGGGGCTGTTACAATCAAGAGAAGAAATTAAAGAAGACACAGGATAGGAGAAGTAGTCAAGATAAACATTAGGTATATAGAGTGATTCAATGATCATATCAAATTAACTAAACACGGAGAAGAAAAAGGCACTCAAAAAAAGAAACATAAAGAAAAAAACAAAAAACAATATTATTAGTATTCTCAGACAGATAAGGCAAATAAATAAGCCAGGGTATAATAAAACTGGAAAGATAACATAATAACATCCCCTAAGATTTGAATATTTGTAATTTCAGTTAACTATGGTAAAGACTCTTCAGTATAGCTTAAAAATATTCAGAGAGACAACATTTACATAATTTTATTATATCATATTTTTGTAATTGATCTGTTTTACCATTAATTCTTGATGTTAATCTCTGTGTGAAGTTCACAAATAATATCTTTCTCAGCATGCATATCTAGGAAAAATAGTCCATACGTAGTTCATGTCAGTCTGAGCTGGCAAGTACCCACTAAAAGTTTGGGTAGACGTTTTCTGCTGAAGAGACGGCTCCCACACAGAGTTAAAGAAAGAGCTTGTGGAGAATAAAAGGTTATAGCAAGAATAAAAAAAGTTTGTGAGGTTTGGAAGACACTGATGAATTATCCCAGTATCAAAAACAAGAAGGTAAGTACATACAACATGAGGAAAAGAATAAAGCAAGTAGATGATCAACCATGGAGGCTAACAGCTGACCAGGTTGTGATTACAGAGAAAAGAAAATCATGGACACATACTAGATGATTCCATGTAGTACCACATGAGTTTTCAATAGAGAGGCCTACAAAGAATCCAGCACAGTAAAGGAGCCTGATTGTTGTAAACAGACAAACAAACAAATAAAAACCAACACACACACACACACACACACACACACACACACACACACACAACCAAGAGAAAGATTTTAAAGCCTTGAAGGGAGACCACAAACAACAGGCATGTAGCAAAAGTACAGGAGTCAAGATAGCTCATACTGCTGAACAGAAGTGATATAAACTATGGGCAAAGGATCTGAACTGACTATAGAAAGCAACCTTGCAACCTGAAATTCTATAACCAGCTAAACTATGCATCACATACACAACTATACCAGCTTCTCTGAGACATGGTGTTCTAAAAGTTGAATGTGTTTCCAAGTGTTCTTCATGAGACTGTGTGGTGGTTGATCATTGGATAGTTTTATTTATGGTGTCATCAATGAAAGAGCAGATATGAATATCTCCAAAGCCAGCTTCAGCTCTAACATGTTCCTTGTAATTTTGTTTGTTGGAGCCCAGCTATGCCAAGGAGGTTCCACCCCAGATGTCTTGCCAAGTTATTCCCTTTTCTGTGCCTCTGTTTCTCTTATATTTTCAGAGTTGGTGTAGAAAATACCACCCCAAATCCACATTCACGTAGTACTGATGCTATTTTTGCAAGAGTAGCTATGCAAGCGTGAGTACTGACTTTGGATCTCCATAAGTAACAGGAAATCTCGGGGGAGAATTGCAACATATTTATGATCTCAGTGCTTGGGAGATAGAGACAGGGAAACCCTGGGGCAAGCTGGATAGATGAACTAGCCGTATTAGCCAGCTCTGTGTTTGTAGCAGAAGAAAGTGTGACTGAGGAAGATGCTATAACCATAAGCCTTCACATGTATGCAGGCATAGGAAAACAAACATGTGAACAACCACACACATACACATATCATATTTCTATGGATTTACCCTTCCGGCTATGAAAAGCTGATTATAATTTTCAAAGATTTATGAGAGCAGCACAAGTCTAATTTCTTTAGGTAGTTTCCAAGTTAGTCTTTTGTCCATTTGAGTTATCTGGGAAGAGGAAAATGAATTGAGAACATACTTCCATTAGATTACCTGTAGGTAAATATGTGAGGCATTTTCTTGATTAATGGACTCTTGATTAATGGATTCTTGTTAGGGGAGGACCCAGTCCACTGTGGATGGTGCCATGCAGGGCATATAGTCCTGCTGTGTACAAGAAAGCAGGCTGAACAAGCCATGAGGAGCATGCAGTGTTCCTCCATGGCCTCTGCTTCAGTTCCTGCCTCCAGGTTTCTGCCTTGAGTTCCTTCTCTGACTTTCCGCAGTGGTGAAGTATTATCTAGAAATAAAAAAATAAATGAAATAAACTCTTTCCTTTTGGTCATGGCATTTTATCACAATAATAGAAACCTAAGTCAGGTAGTTATTCTATATGAAACGTAAGAAGAAAGGAACAGAGCAGACTTCTCTCTTCTTAGCACTCTGGTGTCAATTTGAATAGTCCATTGAGCATCATGATGAAGTGTCACTGATAAGGAACACAATGTCTTCATTTTGGACCTGGATGAAGTCTCTCCAGAGTCAGAGATACAGGCACCATCACTTAGATTGTCAAATTACTGTCTTTTCTACATATTGGACTTTTCAAATGAGGCAAAAAGTCAGTAGAAGAAAAGTTGGAACAACATGTCCCTAGTGAGTCGTTTTTTTTGTGCTACACACAGAAAATTAAAAGTTGAGTGAATCTCCAAGTGAAGAAATAGCACGCTGGATCAAATTAATACAATGTGCTTACTATGTATGATTCATGCTATTGAACCTCATCATGACCTACAGGGAATAAAGAGGCAGTTGCTAAAGTTGACAGCAAATAAGGACATGATCGAATGTTCCAGAGTCAAGGCCCTTCCTATTAAATAACTGATAACCAGGTTGTAACCATTTGTTGCTTGTTTTGAGACAAGATTTCACTATGTCAGGGTCAAAGACTGGACCCTGACAGACCTATGAAGCTAGGTCCAACAACCTGTCTGAAATAGGCCGATTAAAGGTAAAGCTTGGCTAGAGGGATGGCTCAGTCAGTCATATGCTTGTCTTGCAGGCCCTGAGTTCAGCCTTGGAATACATATAAAAATACGAGGCCGGTGGTGTGTTTGTAACTCCAGTACTGGGGAAGCACAGATGAGATTATCCCTGAAGCTGCCTGGACAGTCAGTCTGGCCTAGTTGGTAAGTTCCAGGCTAATGAGGGATGCTGTCTCAAAGGAAGAAGGCAGTGTTCTTTCTGATGACACTTGAGGTTGTCCTCTAAGTTATATGTTGTCCTCTTGCTTACACACACACACACACACACACACACACACACACACACACACACACACGAAAGTAAAAAGAGATAGAGATAATGGTGTAATTTACTATTATTTACTCTATTTGTAAACTCAACAGTCTCCACCCAGGATCTACTGAAGTGAGTATTTTTAGTCTGGGATTGAGCTTTTCATATGAATATACTATTAGGAAGTGAGATGTGTGTTTTTCTACAAGAGCACGTGGTTACTCCAAGAATGTCAACTAAAATGTGCTCTTCAAATACCCCCTGCCTAAACTCCAAGAATTCTTGATTAACAATGTATTCAGAGATATAAAACAGAGTTGATAATAGTCTTGGCTTTCTATTTATAGGGTTTTCTTTTTAACCCACAATTAACTTTGATTAATGGGCAGTATAGATGAGATTAGATTTCTCTCTCTGTGTGTATGCATGCACATGCTTATGTGTAACTAAATTAAGGAACAGTTTTTAAGTGATGGCTCCCTCTGCTTGTGTATTTCTTTCCTCTTCTTAAAAGTAGAATTCTTGCTCATTAAAAGGAAGTTACATTTTTACTTGCTGTCTGAAAACTACTTTTCTTCTGTGGGTTGATGGATGAGGATGCTATTTGATCACCATTCATTCATTCATTCATTCACTTGGTCCCTGCTGACAGAGAAACTTTGTGTCAAGTTGGTGATGCTTCTTCATTGAGAAATTAAAGTAAAAAAATATCACCTTCTGTCTCATCTCTTCTGGGAAAAATAAATTGAAAAATGTTTATATGTGTAAAAACCATGAAAAATAGACTATGTGGAAGTGTGTGTGTGTGTGTGTGTGTGTGTGTGTGTGTGCGCGCGCGCGTGCGCGCGCTAGGAGCACCAAGAAGTATTTAGGAAAATAACACTCAGGTTATATTACAGTGTCATAGACTATGTTCATGTCTTTCTACCAAAAATCATAATCAAAATTTGTGTGTTACTATTATTAATATTAAATATATAAAGAATATTTTGTTTCTGTTTTTATCTAGGCCTATATTTTTTTTTCACATTAAAAGCCTTATTACCTGGGATGAATCAGGATAACATGATCAAGTCCCAAATTTTACCAAAAATGCTTTCCTGATATCTTCATATATTTTATGACATTTTCTTAATTTTTAATGTTATTAGAAACAAACAAGTGAAAAAAAATGAAGTCAGCAAGCTATCAGAGAAATCTGCAATTTACAGCACAAATTTTCTTTGACTAATTTTGAATTCCACAGCATGAGAACATAGGCCCAGAGGGAGCTAGAAAAGTATTAATCAAAGGATGATGGAATATTGGCTTTTAAGTCCAGGATTTCAAATCCTTGCAGTGAAAAGGAAGAAATGGGCTGCCTTATACATCCAGACTTAATGGAAGAAGCCAATGACACCCACGCAGTTTTACTTTAAATAACAAATACTTTCTGTGTGTCATGTATCATTTAATGCCTTAACATTACTTTTCTTAGAAATATGAGTCACTTTGGCTGAATTTCTAATTTGTAAAGATGCCACATTTTAGCCCACCTTTGGGGAAGTCTGGTCTTTGTGGTGTGAAGCAAATCCTTCCTGATTAGGGTACCACTAACAGACTGGGAATAAATGATGGACAGAAAGCAAACAGACTAGAAGACGTGCTCTTGCCCTCTGATGGTACTGTGGGCTGAGAATGAGTGTCCTGGTATTGCCTGCATCTACTTTGACCAAACATTTCTTGTTAGAGGAAATTTCTTATTCTAGCTGGAACAATTAATGTTTTTTTTTATTGAATTTGAACTCTTTGCAAATAGACATGGTAGTGATATTGAGAGATGGGTGTACCTGTGAGTCACCTTTGACTCCCTTTTCTCTTAAGATCTGCCTTGAGGGGCTGGAAGATGTCTCAGCTGTTGTGAGCACTTACTGCTCTTGCTGAGGACTTGGGTTCGGTTTCTAGCATTCCTATGGCAGCTTATAATCTATACTTCCAGTTCCAAACAATATGATGCTTTCTGCTGGCCTCCACAGGTACTACATACATGTTGTGCATATATCTACATGAAAGTGAAATACTCTTATGCATAAAACATAAAATAAATTTTTTAAAAATACCTATCTTTAGCCATCTATATAATCTCATGAACTTTCTCTTCTAGCTGTTACTGTGAGTTCTTCTGTGGTTGGGGACAGGCCAATAATCAGCCCTGGTGTTCGTATAAAGATGCAGACATTCTCTTTACTATGGGTAAAACTGGACTGCCGAGTGAAGCATGGTTCTGCAGTCAAAACTAGTTTTCCTAATTCACTGCTCAGGTTTGACTCATGACCTCACCTGAAGGATCATGTGTACTTTTCAGTGTACAGCACTGGAAATGGCAACTGGTGACTTATCTTGGGCAAGAGGTGGGCCTGTCAATATCTGTCACAAAAGAAGACTTGGAACTTTGATCTCCAAAAGTCAGGATTCTTATTTTCTTTTCTTTCCCCTTGTCTGTCTTACATCACATCATACTGTATTTTTGTCAGGATCTGGTCTCAAACTTTCAATCTTCTAGAGTTGAGATGTCAGCTGAGTGGCTCTGTTCCTGACCTGAACTGTGGTCTTAACTACTCCAGGTAGAAGGAACGTAACAAGCTCATCTTGGGGCAAGTTGATTCTTCAAAAGCCAAGACTGGATGACTTTGAGGGCTTTCCTTGTGTCTTTAGCTACATCATTGTCTTCTATGGAAGACAAGAGTTAGGAAGGGGTGGTGACATGGTACAGAGGAGAGTTGAAGATTTCTCTAATCCATCTTTCAATTTTATAGTGGGAAACATGAAGGGAAGGAAAATCAAGAGCATTTGTGTAACACTCTATTCTACCAGCTTAGGTTGGGCCCTTGAATAATAATAATATGTTGACTATTTAACTGCTCTGATTTTAATGTTATCCTCTAGAATGAAGGTTCTTGTAGAAATAGGGATGAAGACGCTTCCACATTCATTTTCATAATTCTTGAAGTGAAATACAAAGCTCTTGTTCCTTTGCCATGACACTCGAGGCTCTTACTACCAAGTGTGTGATGGCGTGTTCAGTCACATTGTTCTTTATGTTTTCTAGCGAATCTGTGCTTCAAACTCACTGAGCTTCTGGCAGTTGCTCAAACATTCGTCTATGAGCTCCCTTTTGTCCTCATTTAAATGTTTCATTCTGACAACATCTCCATTCCTTACCTGGATTAATACAACTGTGTCTTCACAATTTAGCTTGGGCAAGGTTAGCTCTTGGTACGCACCTTCACTGAGTAGTTGATCCATGATCATGTTCAAGGTGGGTTCAGTTTATCCCACCATTTCTTTTATAATTTCATGCTTATCTGCTAGAATGGGGAACCCATCTTTCATCTCTACATGTTCACATGATAGTGCCCAACTGACAGTAATAAACTAATAAACTTTTCAGTTGATAAACATTGTTGGAACTTCTTACATGGCTTCCTTCCTTAATCAGAATCATAGCTTTGACATTTGTTAAATGGTAAATGTTTATCATAATAAATGATTTCCTTGTGGTAGGAGATGAGAGTATAGAAATATTGGTAATATCTTAGTGATGTTGACATAGTGAATTTGTTTCTCACTAAACAATACTTTTGGTTTCCTGTTATCAACATGTTTTTGAAATCCAAGTCAGCTGACTTTAATAAAATTTCCCTAGCATTTGTGAAATAGTCCCCCAAGAGTAAAAAAAAAATATGTTTTGTGGTTCAAATTCTGGAAAATCAATTTTTAATCATTTCTAAACACTCATAAAGAGAGATATTTGCTCTAACCCAAACAATTTGGATGTTATTAGGAACTGAACATATTCATATTTAGTTACATGTTGAAACAAATATTAAAAATAAAAGGAAGCTTTCTATAGGAAATAAAGACCATGTTATATTAAATGACTTTGAACAGCACTCTGAAATGTTTATTGATTATATGTTAAATATTTAATGAAAAATTACACAGTCTGTGAGAATTAGATATCAGAGACTTAATTGGTTAAAATTTGGCTAATGTAGAAAGTGGCCATTTGTTTGGCCCTTTAACACACCTTTAATCCACTAGAAAGAATTATCTAAATGTTATGGGCTATAAAGTTATTTCTTGTTTATCTCTGGGCTCAAATTTGTTCAATCTGGGAAGAATATTTGAGCGGTGTGTATGACTACTTGGGGACTGCGAAATGTGGTGTGAATTATAAAGATTGGATTCTTAATCTAAGTAAAACCTTCACTGTTGGACAGTCTTTCCCAACTCATGAAGGTCTTGCATTCACAGGAAAGTATCTTTATTCATTTATCCTTAAACACACACACACACACACACACACACACACACACACACACACACACACGGCATCTATTTTATTGTGACTATCCTGTCCATGAGAAAAATCTGTTTTGTTTGCATGCCTATTTACAGATGTTTACACATGCCATAACTTTATATCTTATTTTGGGAATGACTTGAAGACTAGGCTGAAAATATGTTTCTGTTATAGTTCTTGAATATGTCTTGTATTAGCTACTTGTTCCCTACTCCAACAAGAGCAAGTCAAAGGAAAAAGCATTTGTTCTGGCTCATAGTTCAAAGGTACAGCCATCTTGGTGTGGGAGTCATGGCAGCCCGGAAGCAGCTGGTCATACTCATACTGCATCTGCAGGCAAGAAGCAAAGGATGAGGAATGCTGTGCTCAGTTCATTCCTCCCATTATTAAGCCTAGTACTCCACCCCCTGGAGCTGAGGACCAAACCAGGGCCTTGCAGTTGCTAGGCAAGTGCTCTACCATTGAGCTAAATCCCCAACCTTGAGAAGAATATCCAAGGCAAAGAGAAGAGTAGTGAAAAAGCACCTGAGTAAAGTATGTATATGGAGACGTACACAAGAATCAACTTTATGTAGCCATGGGTGGTTGAACCAAGAAATACAAATAAGAGACTATAAAAGTTAGAGTCAGAAGATGTCAGATCCCAGTAGGCAGGGGCCTCTGTACGTTCCATATTCTCATCTCCAGTATCATCCTAACAGTTTTTAATGAAGCTCCTTCTTCAAATCCATCTTGGGCCATTGCTGGACTTGTGTTTTGTGAGTTCTCGAAGAAGAATCATGGGAAAATGTATTCTAGCCACAGAAATGACATGACACGATTCACATTTTAATGGTATCAATCTGGCTACTGTATAAAGAAGGAAATGAAATTTATTTCTATTTCCCCACCACAGAAACAGAAAGTAATGTTGTTAGCAGTGTAAGTAGAGGTGAAAAGACGCTGGAGGTGGAGCTATACGGAGGAGAATGGAGATCAAGGACCAGTATGGTAACTGAGATTTGATAAGCTCCAGGTCATGAGAGTGAATGGTTGAAATGAAACAAGACACATCTGAGGAGAGCTGTGCCTGCGAAGGTTCATCTTGATTGCATTAATAGAGATGGGAAGACTCGTCCACTATGAGTGGTGCCGTTCTCTGGCGGGGATCTTAGGCTGTGTAAGTAGAAAGGAGATCTGAGCAGCAGCATGTATTCATCATGCTTTTTGATTGTCCTTATGACAGGACCCACTGCTTCAAGTTCCTGCTGCTCTGACTTCCTTACTATGTTGAACTTTACCTTGAACTGTGAGCTAAAATAAACCTTTTTTTTTTTCTACTAAATTAATTTGTCAGAGTACTTTATTACAGGTCCAGGGAAAGAAACTAAAACAGTGACGGCTTTGTTGTTGCGCAGAAAGAAAATTGTGATCTGTGGTTGCACCCTGGTAAGCTTCAAGTTTATCATTATTGAACATTTTCATCTGATTTGAGAAGTCTGTGTTACAGTCAGAATAATGAAGTGATGTAGTTTAACAGGTGCCTGCGTGGTCTTTTTTCTACACTGTATCAATTGGTCACCTTCCCACCTGAAATCTAGGGCACGCTCACTCCGAAGGAATTGTGTGCACGTGTTAGTAGAGGACACATTTTGTTCTTCTGTTGTGACTCATCCAGACTGAAAGATGAAAGGATGAGAAACTTCAGACTAAATGTGGTCTTAAATGTTACTCATTATAAATTCCTTGGAAAATAACTCTATTCCTTTAACAGAGATGGTTTTTTAGTCATCAAATAAACAATTTCCTTAACCAGGAAGGAACAATCTATGCTTAATTCTGAAGAACTCATTACTAGATGTCTCCAGAGAGGACTCAGAAAGCTGATGGAAGTGGGACAAACTCAAGTGTGGTTGGAAACCAGGGTGGGTAGCCGGAGACCAGTGTCCAAACATCTGGATAGATGGATCCAGAAAACAGGAGACACCATAATATAATAATTCTACCAGAGACGAGAAACTGGTTGAAAGGGAAAAAAGCCATTTATTAACTAACTCCAGTGTGTTGAAAACTGCTGGGTTGCTTTTAGAGAATGAGAAAAGTTCTTGGGTTGATGTTTTGCTGGGATCATCTACAGCCAGGGCAGATGTACAGAGCTGGTAGCCTGATGCCCATGTGCATACAGGGAGCATTGATGAACTCAGTGGGTTTAAAGTCAAAAGGGAGGGAACATGGCGTTGGTAAGGGAATGGAAGAGGTTTGGGAGAAATTGAAAGGTAGCAGGGAATAGACACAATCTAAATATTTTATATACATGTATGGAATTACCAATGAATAAAAAAAGAAGTGATTTATGTAGATAATCCAGAGGTAATGTTAGCAAGAGGCAATGATATGTAGTCTTGGTTCAAAGTCAACACAATATGTTTCTAAGAAGTACATATTTCATTAACTGGAAAATTCATTACTAAATTGCCAATAATTCATATTTAATTTCTAAACCTGGAATGCTGTAGGCATTTCCTATGGTGCTCCAGTCCCTCCTCCATCCTTCCTGTTTCTTGCCCTAACTCTCATTAGCCAGGTTCAGGCTTAGTTCAGGTTTCTTACTGACTCACCCTGGATTGAATATGCTACTTGACTCAAGAAGTCAAAGGAAAATGACTTATCCACTCTATTGGAATCAACCACTTTCCTTCAACATGTTTGTGAACATGAAAGTCTCCATCTTTGTTTTATTGTGTGGGAAGCTTTAACTAGGAAGCACAAACATGAAATTGCCCTTTAAATCCAGCAAAATGAGCTGAACTACATTCTAGGTTATAACGCTTTGTTTTGGGCTTGATGTTACATTAATAAATGGAATTTTCTTCTTGAGCGAAGCACTCTAACTTTTCCACCGTTTGTGTCATTTTCATAGTATAATTTCATGACTTTCTAAAGCAATGCAAACTGCAAAGAGTCAAAATCACATTAAAAAGTAAGTACAAAAGGACATTCTGAATTACACTGTGGTATCTCGCATATTGGATTGTGCGATGATTTTTCTTCAGGAATGTTTGAAATCTTGTCTGGGATATAAAAATATATATTCAGACTAAATATTCATTAGTGTGTTTTACAGTGGAAAATATGTCAAATGTACTTAAGTGGTTATTCAACTGCATATGTCTCTCAACTTCTCTTTAGACGATTTCTTGCCAGAGGGGCTGAAATTAAATCGGAAATTAAATCAGATTTCTTTAACTGCTTCAAGTTAAATACTTGAAGTTGTAGATGCTCGGCTCTTGGTTGTGACAGAGATTCTAGAGTTTATAGTGGTATTTTAGATGTTTCAAAATATGGTGAAATTAGATTATATTAAAATGCTCTTGCGAGATTGCTCCAAGGGGAGGTGATAAAAGAGATTTAATGAGCATGCTATGTAGTTAATCAACTTGCTTCTGCTAAATGTTTGTTCTCCCAGCGTGGTGGGTGGAATGATAAATCCTTCATATTCTCAGGCATCTGAGTCCTTAGTCCCCACTAAACCACTGATGTCAATGGGCAGTATTTATATTGGACTCGAAGCTTTGTATGCCGTGCAAAGTTTGTGGGTGTTAAAAAACATTCTTTAAGTATTTTGACCTTTTCTTTCCAATTTCTGTTGTCTGTTTGAGTGTTTGCTGACATGATTTATGGGCTGTAGCTAATGTTGGAACAGAATTTGGTATGCATTTGGGTTCTAGGACTACAAATAATCTTGTCACTGAGTTGGAATATTGCATATAATATTTTTTTATGTGAAGAAATGAAAACAGAAACCAGAAAAAAAAACTCCAAAAATTGTGACTATATAAGATTTTATGTGACAGAACCTAATGAACTCTTTATTTTTTGCATTATATAGTTTGAGTGATTCATATGTTTCCATTATTTCATGACAAATTCCTGCCATCTTAGGGCTCCAGCTGGCCCTGATCATCAAAGGTCATCACAATTGGACCTGTTGGATTTTGAAATCCTCTCTTGGAAGGAGAAGGCTGGTAAGGAGTGTGAGCCCCTTTCCTGAGTACCCAGCCACTTCTCCCAGTGAGTCATATGCAGTTCTTCTCATGGTCTTATTGTCTAGGGAAGGACTAAAGGGTATAGGTAGGGAGGGACTCTGGGAGCGAGGATTCCGTCTTTGCAGCCATAGGCAGGGCATCATCCCTGCTGACTGAAGGCATTCCAGTGTGGTTGCTTTAAGTCATCCTCTCTTGCTTGTAACCATTCATCCCACTCTCTGTAAGATAAGATATATGTGTTATAAGATATATGTAGTATAAATTAGGCCATGTATACATAAACCATAATATATTCATATTTTAATAAACAGAGGCAAACTTCTACTTATAACTTTCTAATACTGCCATTTGTAACCATGAAGAGGTCAGTTGTTGGTACACATTATTTTCTTTGCCATCTGTTGTTCTATTTTCCAGGAAGTGAAGAATGCAAAGGAATTATCTATAGTTATAAGGGGATTAAGTCATTAAAGGGACTTAGTCAAAAGGTCCTGCTGAAAGAGGCAAAAGGAAGAAGCATGGAGTAATTATCATGAAGTCAGAAAATCAATTTGTCCTGTTCACATTCCCAAATTCCCTAGGCTTCTTCAGTCCCTCTGAAACAAGAAACAACGCTGTTTGCTTCCAACAAAGAGACAGTTTTCCTCTGCTACTGTTCCACTTTTCTGTGTCAAAGGGCCTTTGAGGGCCAAGGTCATGTCTATACAAGGTGCGCTGACAGCTCCCACAGAGACTGCACCACTTAGTGTTGACTGTATGGACCGAGAGCAATAGGAGGGAGAGGTGGATTTTCTTTAAATATCAGAACCCGTTATAAAATAACCTAACTTAAACATTTAAAACCAACATATGCGATTTTCATCAGTTAGAAAAGAATTTTGAAATCAACTTAAAGATTTTAAATTAATCAGAATTAAAGCATTTGTGATTGAGATCCCCTTAGGAACTGGACTTCTCAGAAAATTGGCCTTCTGAACCTGTGGGAACTAAATGCAACGTGACTGTGTTTTGTAGTTCATGACTATTAATATCAACTGTCGTAGCGACTGGGGACATTAATACATCTTAGCTCTGTGTCCCAGCGAGTCACTTCTAACAGTGGCAATACTATTCCCTCGATGTAATCAGTACATAGGGCAGATCCGATGTACTCAGGTTGAATATTTTGTTCCTTCGTGAAGTCAAAACAGACAGCTTGGATAGCTATGTTAATTAGTAAACAAATTGAATGGTGCAGATGCTAGAAGTCTACCCTGTGAGACCAGTGATACATCTTTCATTTTCTGGTTTCTCAGTACCAGAGATGTGAATGGAAGACTTCTATTCTCAGTTTCAAGGGACAGTCTGGATCACTTCTGTTGTCTTCACTTCTGTTTATTTGCGTGGTGTGTGTGTGTGTGTGTGTGTGTGTGTGTGTGCAGTGTGTGTGCGTGTGTGTGTGTGCATATGTGTGTGTGTGCAGTGTGTGTGCATGTGTGTGTGTGCATGTATGTATGTGTGTGTGCATGTGTGTGTGTGTGTTCATGTGTGTGTGTGTGTGTGTGTGTGTGCATGTGTGTGTGTGTGTGTGTGTGTGTGTGTATCAGACTCAAAACAATACAGGATCTTCTCATTTTGTTCCCTCTTCTCCCATTATGTCTGGTAACTTGATCCTGCTGAGAAAGGATACATCATTTCTTCCTGGAAAAGGAAGAGGTGGGACACAAAATGGCACAGATATTTCAGGGCACTGTCTGCAAGGGGAGGTTCTGATGCTCAGGTCCTGTTTCCCAATTGGTTCTTGATTTGTCATTAAAAAGAAGCCATGGGTCAGTTGTTGGGCAGAAGGCAGAAGTAGTGCTTTTGGGTCCCTGGAGGGAAGCAGAGATACACAAAGAGGGGAGTTTTCGTCATGCTTTAGAAATAGAAGAACACAGCAGCCATGTGAGGTCTCAGGAGGACCCGGGGCCTGGGGCCACAACCACAGGCAGGTAGTCGTGGATGTTTGGCAGGGGCCAGATAGGATTAGCAACTAAGTTTAGGGTAGGTGGAAGAGACTGAGTTAAGAAATTGGCAAGGGCACGATTTTCTAGGTGAGAAATAGTAGTGCCCAGCAGCAATTGTGCCAAAAAGGCAAGTTGTAGAGGAACAAACTGTGTATGTGTTTTTTATCCAAGGACTCAAGGGTCTCTCAGCTGGGAGCTGTTAGTGCAGTCACCTCCTGGGGCAAAAATAGGTAGAACAGAAGAGAAGCCAGGAGGGGCTAGTAGCATGGCCGGTCTGGAACAAAGGCAGTAGCATAAAACTTCACCCAACAGTACTCTCCCTGTCTCCCTCTAAGCGAGGTTTCAGCTGCATTCCCTCTTACACGGAAGCATTGTTGGAAAGTCTGGGCTTGTGGGCCTTTTAAGCTTGATCGCTTCAGTAGAATTTATCTTTTAATATATGAACAAAATTACTTTTAGAGGATGGTTCCTATCGACATGCTGAGTTAGTTATGCTGGCATTTCTGCAGCATCATTGTATGTGGGGGCATGGGACACTGGGTGGAGAAGATCTGGGCCAGGCCAGGGCCTCCTGCTGGAGTGTGTGTATGTGTGTGTGTGTGTGTGTGTGTGTGTGTGTGTTTGTGAGGGGGCTTTATACTCATCAAAACTGTTTGAGAAATGTGTGTATAAAATAAACTGAAGATAAATATCTGTCCCTCCACTAACTTTTATTGACACATTTGTGCAAATTAAAATAAAAATATAAATAGGTTTGATATGTCCCAGTGATAGTGCACAAATACCACAAAATATCTCAAAATTACATTGTGTGTGTGTGTGTGTGTGTGTGTGTGTGTGTGTGTGTGTGTGTATGTATGTGTGTTTGTGTGTTGGGGTACAAGCCACAATGGGCACATGGAAGTCAGAGGACAGCTTGGTGGGAGTAGGTCCTCTCTTTCCACTATGACATCCTGGGGATGAAACTCGGGTCATCAGGATCAATGACAAGTCCATTCATCCGCCAAACCATCTCACCCGCTTCAATAGGTCACAGTGCTCTTCTATATAAAGATGAGTTTTGATTTATTACAAGATAGCTTCTCGGTTCTGGTTGTGTAACTTGCTGCTGAAGAGAGTAATACTATGAAGCCTTCCTTTACAAGTGTGCTTGGACAAGTGGCATTGATTGTTGCAGAAAAGTCCGATGTTAGAAATGGCAACAAGCAATTCTACAGTGATTTCTAGGAAGAAATTGTCCCTTAGTGGACCACCATTTATCAATAGCAAAGCAAAGCAATTTCATACAGGGTCATGTACATCTTTTCAGAGAAGTCATGTATGTTTGTTTATTCTAAAGACAAGATCTCATGGTATGTATAAGCTTAGGTTGGCTTCTAACTTGCAACACTCTTGCTTTAGTCCCCGAGAGTTGGGATCACAGGCGTGCATTACCATGATCAGCTGAAAACTTGTTTGCTAGCAGGTAGTTTTCAGACATGAGGACAATCGAAAACGTCTTCTGGAAGGAAGAACAATTTCAGAATGATTATCATTACCGTGGAGGCTTCTTATATATTAAAAGATGATAACAGTTATAGCCTCTTTCTTGGAGAGCACGAGAACATATAGAAAGGGTTGAGTGGGACCCTAGAAATTCACGTATACCTTAGAAATAGGATATGGCAGCTTTGAAAGTTGTCTTTTGTAACACAATGCTTCTCTTAAGTGAATGCCATAAGTAACCCATTTTGTACATGTTGAGGTGATCGCAGTGAGCAGAGGGTGAACTTCAGAGCAGGCCATATAAAGAAACTAAAGTTTTCTGTAACTTTTTGCCAAGGCATGATACTTTCCATGAAAAAAAAAAAAATCGTTCCTTAGACGTAGTCAGGACGATACTACAAACCAGAGTCTTAAAGCTGGAGAAGTCATTAACCCATTGTAAACCTGCCCAGATCCAAGGCAGACAGTGCTTTTCTCAGAAAGCATGTAATATTTGGCAAGGAAGGGAGCTGAAGTTTTGGAACTAAGATTTCCAAGGTGTGTGCACAAGCAGCATTGGTTCCTGACTTAAGCCTGAAAGACCAAAGACCTTATTGCTAAAATTCCTTCCCATGGAAGATGTAGCAATGTCTACCCCTACTCCTAAGGTCCCGTGGACAAACTGAGGCGTGATCTTGCCAAAATGAGATTCCTAGTTCTACTCTAGGAAACTAATGAGTTTATTGATCTTCCTTACAGAGCATAGTGAGGGGTTACTTAAATGAGTATGGGTGCTCCTCCCACAGTGGGCTGCACCAGGAAATCCTTTACCCAGCAGAGGCAAGGGCTCCTCCACAGCTGCATAGATGGAGCCCCCTTTCCTACACTTTCCCAGTCTATAGCTCCTCCCTGAAGCTATATATGATTAAGGAAGAGTTGTATACCATCAGTGGTAGGGAGGCTAGATACTCAAATGTCTTGTAACCCTCTCCACCCTCTCTAAGAGGAAGTGCAGTGAACAAACCCAGCTGGGATGATCTTTCTCAAGGAAGTGCAGCTGAACTCCCCAAGATGGCGGTTTCTTGGCTCTGCAGACAGTCATCCACAACAGACCTCTACCTGCCACCTCCATGGACTTACTAAAGAGTATGTCAGTTCATTCATTTAACAGATTTTTATCTAGTAGCCGAAGTACTGTGAGTCTTGTTCGATTTACAGAATCCTACCCAATGAAAGTACCCACATCTATAGAGTTTATGTATCTATGTGTTGTAATTATATATTGTATTTTATTAAAATGAGCTAAATAAATTCAGTCAGTTTCACATGTTCTCAGTGTGGGCAGAGCTGGTCTTCTGGAACAGGTGAGTGATACAGTGCTCTTAGATATGGGGAGGGGCAGCGGTGGGCTGGCAAGATCAATAAAGGCGCTAACATACAGTTGGGAGATTCTTTAGCACTGTAGTACATGATGAATTTCAAGTGACCAGAAATGAAGATGAGAGATTTTCTATCTTGTGGAAATGACAAGTGAACGAAGAGACACTCTCCTTACTGAATTCTTTTGTCCAGTATTCATGTGCTGACTCATCAATACTGTACCTATAAAGTGGTGCAAACGCTCTGTCATGATGAAAAAGTAAACTAAACTAAGGGAAGCACTTACTTGCCCAGTGCAGTATCATCAGAGCCACCCACAGTGTCCCAAATACCAAGGCCATTATGTCTCCATTGATTAGGTATTCTTTTTCCTTTTAAGATTTATTTATTTTTCATGTGTGTGGGTGTTTTGCCTGTATTATATCTGTGTACCACATGTGAGCCTGGTGCCCAAGGGGGTCAGATCTTCTGGAACTAGTGTTACAGATGGTTGTGAACAGTCAATTTGGGGGCTGAGAACTGAGCCCTGATTCTCTGGAGGAGCAGCCAGTGCTCTTACCCAATGAGCCACCTCTCCAGCATCTTGTTTGTGTGTTTCCCAAGCACTAAGATTGCATGTTTGTTCAACCACATCTGGACCACAGTGACTAGTTTTAATATGTGTCTGTACCTATTATTCATGTTTCTTGTTGATCTAAAGTAATCATAAATAGCATTTTGTTAGATTTATATGGGTTAGGGCTATGTGTGCTTGATTATATCATATATGTAGTTTTTAATGCAAAATATATTTTGGAAATCTATATTTTAAGGCTGGGAGGAGGGTTTTATTCTTTAAAACTAATCTTGGTGTATTTAAACGTTGGAAAATAGAATATATTTCTTTTGGTGTCTGAACACAGAGTCCCGAGTTTGAAATTGTTGGCTAGCCATATTAATTGAAATAAAATTCAGGGGAAAAATAGAACAATTTATTGTAACACAAGCCAAGAATGACTGAAAGTAAGTTAACTGCAGTTTTCCATACCATTTATAAAACATATCTTCATGACTCACGAGAGGAGGTGAGCTTTAGTAAGTCCACTGGGTCAAATAAGCATGACTCCCTAAAAGATATCAGGGTCCAGTGGTGTGATAGTAGCTGTGGAGGGATATCAGGAGAGCTTGTATGTGGTCTGAAGCCTGTGCTGGTCTGGCTGAGGCTGACCCTAAGCCTGTGCTATTCTTCTCCCTCACAGCTGTTGCCCAAGAGGTAACCAAACTGGAGGCCAGAGTCTCCCCAGCCAGACTTTTTTTTTTTTCCTGGCCCACAGAGGCTTCCATCCATTCCAGTTCAGTGAAACATTACCGAGTTTTCATTTCAAGACTTCTGACTTTACTGGAAAGAGAAATTGGACAGATGTCCTGGCCATTCTCAGACATTTACTAAACTGGAGTCCAAAGTCAGAGAGGTCAGAAGCCACCTCCACCCAATTCCAGCTACAGCTTGTATGCTATATGCTGTGTACCCTGATACCCCTGTTCAGGTAGCCAGACATTTCAGTGAGGAGGGGAGGAATACAGCATATTTACAAATACTCGTGGCAAACTAAGAGGTTAGAATGGTTTCCATTAGTTTTTGGGTGTTTGTTCCAGTGCACATATGCCTTGTGGAGAACAGAGGAGGCCAGATGCTCCTGTGGGATACGCTGGTAGAGACAGAACTTGGACCTTTCTCACCCATTCTGCCAGAATAATGTTTGCAACATGTAGTCAAACCTAAAAGGCACAATCCATGATATCTTTACTGACTCCCAACTGCCTTATATTTTTAGGGTGTCATTCTAAACCTTTAAAGAAGACCTCCTAAGAACCTTTGATTTAACAAATTTGGCATGTTGCTGAGTGCTGGGTGTAGTGTGACGGGCTACAGTGATGTATCCTCAGGAGATCTTCTGTTCTCTGTGAGACTGGCATGCCACAGTCACACAAACAATTAATTACACTGGAATCAGGAACATACAAAGAAAACCTAAAGGGCCCCCAGCTATGGCAATGAGGCCATTGGCTTCACTCTTTTCAGAATGTAGCTTCACATGTGGACTGGTTTCTGGGATATGGGGGGAAATCTAGAAGACACACAGGCTCTGGGAAGATAGGGGCTTGGATGCCAAATACACCAGTACCTGGCTGATCTGTGGTTCTATTTCTTTTCATTTTCTTCTGCCATAGTGCTCCTTTCTGGCCATCATTTTGTAGTTATATCCCTATTCTGCAAAATGGCTAAAACACAGTACTAACCTCTGGGTGAGTCATGTAGCTTGGGGAGCAAAACCCCTAGTGCTAATGCAACTTCAGAATGCCTTCCTTTCATAGAGCTCCAGGTCCATAACAAAAGTTGGACAGGCCTTGATATGTGCCGACTTTATGATGTAAGCTGAGCATATATCCCCTGTTATTCCTGTTTGTCATATTAACCTACCAACCATATTCTCACTGACCTTGAGCTAAGCATGCCCCAAATTATATCTACTGTTTTTATGTCTGAAACTATGACTTCAGTCTGCCCAGGTATGTGCCTGCCTCTAATAGACTTTCCTGCTCAGCATGTATAGGCTCCCTGAATAAAATTCCTTTGATGGATCCCCTAGGCCTCAAAGGGCGCTCCCTCTTCTCTTCTCTTCTCTTCTCTTCTCTTCTCTTCTCTTCTCTTCT
>JANHMN010000001.1:92946716-93024462 GCA_030674055.1 Rhabdomys pumilio
CTCTTCTCTTCTCTTCTCTTCTCTTCTCTTCTCTTCTCTTCTCTTCTCTTCTCTTCTCTTCTCTTCTCTCTCTCTCTCTCTCTCTCTCTCTCTCTCTCTCTCTCTCTCCTTCTCCTTTTCATTTTTTTTCAGTTGTGTGTGCCTTCTGCTTTGCATTCACCTAGAAGTGAATCTATTGCATTTAAACATCTCTCTTAGATAATCTTAGCTCATGTGGATACCTTTATCCAAGTGGATTATATGCAAACACTTCATTTGAGGTGAACCAGGGGTAGATATGGACCTTTGGAGTGTGGAAAAAAGTTTTCAGGGTAAATGAAAAACATTGGCTAAAGTTCTGTGAATGTATTTGTATGGAGAGGTATCCCAGGAATCCTAGGACTTGCTGGGCATGTTCTTATGGGGGGGGCGGGTAAGAAAGTTGAACTTACAGGTCAGCCAAGGACTATGCCACGTTCCCTAGGTAAAAGGTATGGGAGGTTGGGCTTCCCAGACAAGGTCAGAGAAGGGCAAGCCCTGATGGTAAAAAAGACACCTCCATTTTGTTCTGAGCTCAGATGAGCTATCTAGTCATGGTAGACTGCAACCTAACTTAGAAGGGTTTCCACATACTCAACTATGTGGAAACATAGCAAAAGGTCTCATTTTCTGCAAGGCAGAAGAGCCCGCACCATACTGGTACCCTGCAGTTGGACTTCAAGTGCCTAGAGTCTGTTTCTAAGTCGTCCATTCTTCAGCATGCTCTCTCTGTCCAAGAGGTGAAAAGTAATTCAAGATCAATCCTTACTCACATGTACCCTATGAGTTAAATAACGAACCTCCAGATGTTCTAAGGACATAAGATTTTACCACCTCAGTCTGGAAACAAAGCAAGTTAGACTACGTGGTACACCATTGGACATCATACTTTCTTTTATACATCATACTCTCTTTTATACTACAATGTACCTTTTCCTGATTGGTTACTCCTAATTAATGTCACCATTGAATTTAGAGGACATGAGTCTTTATTCCTTTATAATACCAGACAATTCCATACTAAGAAGATTGCCTGTGTCAGGCTAGACCATTACAACAAACTATTTATAATACAAATTCAAGAGAACCTTAAAAAGGGATGCACTCAGAAAAATGACATAAATAGCATTGGGTTGACCATCTTTTGTAGTTTTGCAGTAAAAATTCTTTCAGTTGGTTATGTGTGTAGGACACAGGGTATTTATACTATCAGTTTAGTGAGCAAATTGAGTGCTAGTTGCAAGAAGACAGCAACCTTATTCTTCTTGTCAAATAGCTCTTTACTGTGCCTGTAGCATGGGCAAATGCTTTGGTGTTTCTGTTTAAGTAATTTACTATAATTACATTTCCTCTTATGTGTAGTTTTCCTTCTCCCAGTTCAGTGTGTTTCAGGCTGGAAAGTCTATAGTGGGCACCTCCACCGTTCTCTCTTCTGCTCTGTTCATTCTCTACTGGTTTTTGTTGTTGTTGTTTTGTTTGTGTTTGTGTTTTGTTTTGTTTGGAGAGCATGTAACTAGGAACAAGGGGATACAGAGTATAGGAAGATCTTCTGAGCTGGAGAGATGGTCCAGTTGGCAAAATGGCTGTTCTACAAGCATGAGGATCAGCTCTGGATACAGCAGTGATTATTTGTAGCCCCAGCATTAAGGGCACAGAGACAGACAGATCTTTAAAGCTCATTGGTAAGCCAGAACAGCTGAACTGATGAGTTCCAGAATGATCCTGATTCAAGAAAAAAAGTGAAATGAAGAGCGGCTGAGGAAGACATCTGATGTCAACTTCTGGGCTCCATACATGTATACATATGTACGTACACACATGGAAATATATTCATATGGACATGTGTATGTGATACACACACACACACACACACACACACACACACACAAAAAAAAAAAAAAAAACCAAAAAACCACACACCTGTCACTGACATCTTCTGAAATATACTACCTCAAAGTGAATTTTGTCATTTTTGTTATGAGGTCTTTTGTGGATCATTGAAGGTTTTCCTTCCCACAGTATTTACTAGTATTGGATGAGTAAAAAGTTCTTTCTGTAAATCCTCTGATTTGTATGGATGGATCTGAAGTCTCCCATTGGGGTCTCTCAACCTGCTAGGTCTTTCTGTTTAGCAGACTCTGTCATAATGACTCAGACCAGCTTCCTTCAAGGGAGCTCTTGTCTATCTCCAGAGAAGCTCACATAGACTTCAAGCACAGACTATTTATTACCTGTCAGATTCCAGTGAGTACTTACAAATGTATCCAAAATGAGTCTGTTGTATGAGATGCCAGGGATATGAGAATAATTTAGAGGAGCCACCCTATTCATTTAGCCCAGGGGTGAACGTGGATTGAAGTCAGAACACACTACGTAATCTTATAGCCTGATTTACATAGATAAGCCAAGCCTTTGCTTTAAGACCCAAAAAGATCTGTTTATTTTAATTGTCTTTACTTCTCTAACCCAGCAGAATTTCTGAGAATATGGCAAGTGGAGAATGGGAAGGCAAGGTAGACAAGGAATATGGGGAGGGATAATTAACACAGTGACTTTGAAATAGTCATATGAAAACTTTCAACTGTAGAAACTTCCTAAAATCTATCTCTCTCTCTCTCTCTCTCTCTCTCTCTCTCTCTCTCTCTCTCTCTTTTTCTCTCTCTCTTTCTCTCTCTATGATACACACACACACACACACACACACACACACACACACACACACACACACGGAGTTTAAATGGAATTACCATATAACTGGATTACATTGCTTCCCCCAAATATTATAGGCTATCCCATAAAAATCCCAGTGACAGGTAGGGGTTAGCTCTTTTTGTGTTGTTGGTCTTTCCAATTACAGGCTAATTTTCATAGTGTCATAGTGCTGGAAAGTTCTATGCAGGCCACCAAAGGAAAATAGTGATTTTCAGTCTTACCCACATGTGAACCCTATGAGCAACAAAATAAATGGCCTTAAAAGATATCCCCACCAGTGAAATAATGGTATAAAAATACCAGAGTAATCAACAGCTTACTGAGTGGGTTTAAAGGCTGCTGCACAAGATAGAACCCAAGGCTAATGAAATGAATGAACAGTTCTCAAGAGATGGAGGAAAAAAATGAGGCAATAAACATGAAAAATACTAAACCTTGGAGAAGTGAAAATTAAAACTAAGCTTCAACTTCACCCCTGTGAGACTGGCATCCATTAATAAAACAAATAACTGTTGATAAGGATGCAGAGTAAAAAATTCTTTATCCACTACTAGTGTAAATAGTAAAATAGTCCAGCCACTATGGAAATCAGTATGGATTTTTCTTTAGAAAAAAACTATAATTATCCCAACATTTGACCAACATAAAATTTACCCAAAGGACTCTCAGCCAACATATCACAGAGATACTTTCCCATCAGTGCTCACTTCAGGACTAGTCATAGCATGTAGGTTGCAGAACCCAGGTAGGTTTCCAGTGACATAGGAGTGGAAATGGGATACATATGCACAATGGATTTTTTTTCTCAGCCATAAAAAGGAACTGAGTTATGTAATTTGAGAGAACATGATGTGGCTAGACATAGTTAAGAGATATGAATATCACGTTTTCTCCCTCTTGTGGAGCCTATGTAGATACATAAATCACGTGTGTATAATATATGGAAGTAGAAGCGAATTTCCCCAGATGAATGGAGGTGATTTTGGGGAGTGGGCGTGAGTGTTGAGTTTGGAGGCACATGCTCTAAGGACAGTACCAAAAGCGTTCTTAGGAAATTACACTTTTGTGAAAGTCTTGTGAGATTTAGCATCACATGTAAGGAATATATAATTAAAATATTTGAAGGAGAAAAGGAAAGAGAGAGAATATCCAAAAACAGGGTTGAGAAGCCATTGAGGGATTTGGCTGGGTTCAGAGAAAGAAAAGTGAGAGACTGGAAAGTAGATGCTACAGGCTGTGTACTGTTCCAATACCTCCGTCCACACTGCACGCACTTCTTTGGATTCTGTGAGGTACCTACTTAATCTTTCAATAAATGTTTTCAATCATGTCTTGAGTAATATGCACAGGAAATCTGAAGTCCAGACAGGTTAAGTATTTGGAAGGTGCAGAGCAAGCTGTCAGAAGCTCTGGGAACAGACCCAGGGCTTGAGGCCATTCTCTTTGAATGCATGGAGCTATTGGCAAGATTAGTCAGGGAACATGTCTTCAAACCTCCGTCTGGGCCTACATCAGAGTTCTATGTGCCTTTGAGAATTATATTAGTGGCGTTTAGTTTTCAAATAGATAGTCTCACTTATTTGTTATAATTAGTAATCAATCTCTCCTTATTTTATTGTTTGTCCTCAGTTCTAATTCTTTAGTGGACAATTAAATTCCTCATCTGAAGTGGAGATGCTTCTTAGTGGCAGAAGCAAGTCCTACTCTACGAGTTAGTAAGAACCCCAGATTGCTGCCGTAACAGAAAAGTTCTATGGTATGTATGTCATATTTTATATATTAATACTTATATTATTGTGTATGTTGGAAAACTATATGGGTACCTCTAGAATTGGAAAATAAAAAGCAAAATTAGGCAAGAAATGAAGAATTGGGAGAAGGAAATAATGACAACCGGCAGGAAACCTAGATAAAGACGTTGCAGACAATATAAGGAATTTCTTTTTGAAATATTTGGTCAGTTTTTTTTAGTGTACATTCTTAAGATTTTCATATTAAAAGAAAATGTTAAAACAAGGAAAATTTGATTTATTTTCCCTATTGACTAAACCAAACCCTGTTCAGGCTTATTCAAAAAGTATTGCTGTGCCCGAATTCCTGGTGGGAAATCTGAGAGTAGTTTTAAAAAATAAAATTTCAGCAAACATACTTCTGGATAAGACAAATAACTATGTACAGAAATTCTTTATTCAGAAAATATTTTTCCCAAAGACTTTTTTTATCTAAAATCTTTAACACTGTCATAATAATTGTGCATATTTATGAATTATTTTAATCATGAGCTGTTTCACTAATGTATACAATCTGTAATGATGAGATGAGAATATTAACCGTATGTCCAGTGCCTCAAGTATTTATCATCCCTTTTTGATGGAATATTCAAATCCTCTTTGCTGAATGCTTTTAAATGTGCGATTAATTGCCTTTGAACCTAATTTCCCACCAACTGGTAAAAGTGTTTCCACCTGTGTAGCTGTAGTCCTGGACCTGTGAACTGTCATTCCTCTCTCCCACATTCCAACCCACACATCCTCCCCAGCCTCTGAAAACCGCCCTTTTTGCTGCCATTTCCATGAGGTCAACTTTGGAGAGTGTCTCCTGGAGTCTTTCCTGACCTCCTTTGGGATGGACTCATCTCTGTGATTGATTCTCTTTACAGTGTGACGCCTCCTAAATGTCAGAAGTGAAACTGTCACTTTTGATCTCAGGTTCACCTGGCCTGCAACACTCAGCTGCTTAGCTAGTAACTATCTGTGAAACTCTGAAACCCGCTCTTCTCCTGAGCAGAACTCAGCTGTTCTCCCATCATGCTCGGTCTGAGAGTCTGAGTTCACATAATTTTTACGCCTTGGTAAATTTCCTCATTTATTTAAACCCCAGACTTGGGATTTTTCTTCTTTGAAGTATTCTCTTTTCTCACCTGCCAGACTTTGATCTTTTATTCAGACTTATTTTTAATTAACATATGAAGTTGTATGCCTTGGGGCCAATGAGATGTCTTAGTAGATAAGGGTGTTTTTCATGCAAACTTGGTGACTGAGATAGACTGTGGAAGCCATGTGAAAGATGAATAAATTGAACTCACTCCATTATAGTGTCTGGCCTCTGCATGTGTGCCATGGCATGTTGTCTATGTGCACATTCAGCATGCATGCACACGCACAGATAAACACACACATAAGCACAACAGAGACTGTATGTATCTGACATAGCATTGTCGAGAGGTGGAGTGCAGTTCCTGGGCGGACATGTTCTCCCACATAGCTACCATGTTTGTGGTGAGAACACTCAACAACCAGTCTCAGCATTTTCAAGAACACTCTGAAACGTCACACACTGTACTCTCTATGCTGGACACTAGGTGTTTTCTTCTATGTATGGCTATCTTCTGGGGCATTCTCCACCCTGCCCCCCACATCACCCCTGGTAACCAGTAGGCTGCACTCCAGATCTATGAGATCAGGGAAAACAGGAACCATTTCAGATTCTCAGCAGCATTTTTCTGTGTCTGGCTCATTTCACTTTACATAATGTCTTACAGGTTCAACTATTCCGTTGTAAGTAGCAGGATTTCTTTCTTTTGTGACCAAAGGATATTGCATTTAAATCATAAGCACAACTGACCCAGCACCATAGGCTCATTCTGTCAGTGTCTCTCCACTTCACTGCTAGCACCTTGCTCTAATATAAACCAGGTCTCAACTAAACTGTTGCAGTGAGTCCTAGTTAGCTCCAGTTGTCAGCGTGACATAAACTAGATTCATCTAGAAACTGGGAAGAAGCCAGAGAACCTTCCTCCATGGTTCCTGCCTCTGGGTTTCTGCCTTGAGTTCCTACCTGCCTTCCCTAAATGATGGATTGCGACTTTCAATTGTAATCCAAATAAACTCTTATTTCACCTAGTTCTTTTGGTCAGGGTGTTTATCACAGCAACAGAAAATCAAACTAGAACAGGATGGCTTATTTTGTCTGCCAGAATGTTTTAGCTATTCTATAATAGGGACTTTCAAGTCTCAGTAGTCTGCAACAATAAATATTTTTGGGGGGCATACTTCTGTTCCGTTAAGAGTAGACTGAGGTACATCTGTTGACTTCAGGTCCTACGGGAGTGGACCAGTCATCACGTCAACCTTGCCAGTTATTGTAGTAAAGGAAAATAAGTGTAAGAGCTTTGGATGACTATACACTGGCAATTGAATCTTCATTCTGGAACCTTAACAAACATTTTTGTCTTTTCATGGTTTAGTGACTAGAGCTAGTCACACGACCTCTGTGAAACAGGAAAGTGCCAGGAAAGGCAACTGTTTTATGGACTTGGAACATGGTGTCAGGCTGTCTGTTTTTAGTCTTGCCTTCTTGGACTAGAGTCTTTGAGTAACCACCACAAGGATAGTTTCAAAGCATTATTACATATGTACAGAAAGCATTCTACATATATACATATGTACATAAAGAATTCTGGTGGTATTCAAGGTCCTATGTACCTTGACCCTGACTGCCTGCCCGTCTAACCCATAGCTGATCCTGACTCTACCATGTGATCTCACCATGCATAATTTACGTCCTGTCCTTCTACTCTGGATATGAGCAACAGCTGCATTCTACAACCTGTTCTGTGCTTGGTTGGTGTGCTGGCTGGTTTTGTGTGTCAACTTGACACAAACTGGAGTTAATACAGAGAAAGGAGCTTCAGTTGAGGAAATGCCTCTGTGAGATCCAGCTGTAAGGCATTTTCTCAATTAGTGATTAAAGGTAGAGGGCACATTGTGGGTGGTGCCATCTCTGGGCTGGTAGTCCTGGGTTCTATAAGAAAGCAAGCTGAGCAAGCCAGGGGAAGCAAGCCAGTAAGTAACATCCCTCCATGGCCTCTGCATCAGCTCCTGCTTCCTGACCTGCTTGAGTTACAGTCCTGACTTCTTTTGGTGATGAACAGCAACGTGGAAGTATAAGCTGAATAAACTCTTTCCTCCCCAACTTGCTTCTTGGTCATGATGTTTGTGCAGGAAGAGAAACTCTGACTAAGAGAGTTGGCTTATCATGCCTTGATCTTATGCTTTAGTTCTTATTAAGATCACAACCTCAGAGACGTCATCCCCAAATTTCCATTAAACTTCCATTATTTATTTCAAAGCTTTGTTCTTCAACTGTCTGAAATTACCCTGTCTTTAAAGAAAAGGACCGTGAGTCGTGTGTGTGTGTGTGTGTGTGTGTGTGTGTGTGTGTGTGTGTGTGTGTATTCATGTTATATGCATGTGTTTACATTCATGTGGAGGCCAAATGGTGAACAGTGATTGTCTTTGTAAATCACCACCACATTATTTACTCATTTAGAGACAAAGTTTCTCACTGAACCAAGAACTTACTGATTTTGTAATGCTGACTGGCCATTGAACCCCAAGTATGCTCCTTTCTCTGCCTTCCCTGCCTTGGGATCAGAAATGGGGGCTTTGCCTCCCTCCTTTTCATGTGGGTGTTGGGATCTGAAATGAGACCTCAAGGCTTATGAAGTAAGTACTTTGTTGACTGAGCCGTCTCCCAGTCCCTAGAGTTATTTATCTTTCTATTAGCCATAACTATTATGAACATTTGAAAATCATTTATTATGGTGCAAAGGGAGGAAAAGAGGTAAGATAGGAACCTACAGACAAAAGACGGCTCAGAAGATGGTTGGGTCTGGGACGTGCATCTCTGGGAAGGTCTTTTTGCTGCAGTGGTTTAGCATGACTTGTTATAACATATGACTACTGAGAAAGTTTCCACCAGGGTACAGGCAGCCTGATCAGAGATGCCGAACAGCTATTTGAAACTCAAGATTAACGTGACCAGCCTCCTGACTCGGCACTTAGAAATTATAGGGGCGGTCTCTACATTTGGTAACATGAAAATCAAAAGTATTTAATAGATAAAAAGCTGTTAAAAAATTAAAGAATGGTGAGAAGCTAAAGTGATTGCTCTCAAAAATTTAACTCAAAGTTTTATTCGAAAAGCTGAAATCTTATACATCTCTCAGTAGCCAAGTAAAGGGAAGTTGGCCATTTGTGAGCTATATATTTTTAGTCTGACCTCCACATGAGTGGGCATATGCCATACAAATATTTTCCTAAGGGGCAAAGTGAGCAACAAGCTTGGTCACATTTTAACTATTGGAAACAGCGTATGTAAAAGGAAAAGGCAAAGGGGAGGTCAATCAGGGCATGTTCCAATCCTGTGGCTTTATGGATATCTGAATCAACAGCAATCAAGCTCAGACATCCATGGTTGCTACAGTGATTAGATATTTAGGTCAGATGTTTCCAGAAACTTGGTGAAGTAATTTGAACTGGAGGTTGCTGGCAAGAAGTTAGAGCAGAAAGCTAGGCAGAGATGAGATTCTGATGTGGAAGTTTCCAGATCTATTTTCTTATACTATCTGAGGATTATTCTGCCTCTTCCTGAAGGTTGGGCAGAGACAAGAGAGAGAAGAATGGATCGAGATTACATTATGTCCTATGTCCCTGCCTCACTCCCTTTAAAAGACGAGAACTGACTTTAAAAGATAAACCGAAAATACACAACTGCTTGCTAAAGAGAAATAGAGATATTGGTTATGCTGTAATCTTTCCTTAAAGAATTGTTAATTATATCACAGAAAGTTTTGAATGGAGACCCTGAGAGTCAGATTTCTTTGGTCAAACTCTGGTTCTGCCAATTCCTTAGGCTGTGCATGTGTTAGATTTCTCTTTTCCTATGCTATAGGGTCACCAAAACCGAATGAACGAAGATGTAGACCCACCACCTGACATTTTTATCATAATGAATTTTGATTCATTATAAGTCTATTCTTAGTGATTGTTTTCTTAAAGCTAGGATTTGTTAGGAAAGATGATTTGGACATCCTCTTGCTAAATTTATTTCAAAGCAAAATTCACTCTACGTATCCCCAGAAGAGCTGTGTGGTTTTGCCAGGATTTGGATGCAAGGATGGAATGGGATATATGGTTCTCTTTAATTCTATTTCTTTAATCCATTTGACTGTTTCTTCTCCATTCCCAGTGTTGGTCGTAGGGTATCCTCCAGAGAAGATGGCTTAGACATGTGTTTGAGGCAATAGGAAGTCCTTTTGAGCCAGACAGCAACTACACTGGGTATTCAGGGCTTTCTGCCTTTCTCAGGGTAAGTTTTTAAGCACAAAACCAATAACCTGGGTTTACATGCTTCAGCTAACAAGAACAGTTAGACAGAAGTGGAATTACAGAAGCCAAAAAGCAAGGTTAGTATATTCAGAGATTTTCCCCAGAACTATGGACTTTGATAGATTAGGTTTTTGTTCTTGTGTCTTGGCAGGTGAGGATGTCTGTGTGCTAAGTTCTGGCCTAAGTGGTACCCACATTATGGAGTCAGCTGTGCTAATGTGTGGGGCCTCCTAAGGTCTGAGACTTGTTACAATGATCTATTACTACTACTACTATTACTACTGTTATGACTACTACTACAGTTTCTACTATTAATATCAGACTGGGCCTTTCCATGTAGCCTTGGCTGTCCTGGATCTCTTTATAAAGATCAGGCTGGCCTTGAACTTGTAGAGATCCATTTGTCTCTGCCTCCCAAGTGCTAGGATTAAAGGTGTGCAGCATCCTTCCTTGTTCCTGCTATTTTTAAAAAACTAAGCAAAACAAAACAAAACAAAAAAACCCAAACAAAAACATAGTTATTTTTAATAAAATGTAGTTTAATAAAATGTAGAGTATTTATTAACTTATCTTCTCCAAGATTTCTTCTTTAAGCGTAGTAAAATTTTGGGCTAAAAGAAAATCAAAAAGCTGAACAAACAATGAAAATTTGTGCTCGTTTGAAACAGAATACTTAGAAAATTTCTAGGAAGTTTAACTAATAATAGTTCATTTAATTTTTAAAGATTTTAAAATTTCATTTTATGTGTGCGAGTGCTGACCTGCATAGATGGATGTATATACCCCATGTGTGCAGTGCGTCCCTAGAGGCCAGTAGTGGGTATCAGATTCCCTGGAACTGGAGTTGTAGATGGTTGTGAAATGCCTTGTGGGTGTTGGGAAACAAAGCCTGGTCTTCCACAAGAGCAGCTAGTGCTCATAATGGCTGAGCCATCTCTCCAGCATGTAAGTGCAGAAGACAGCTTGTAGCAGTTAGCTTCCACCCTCTGTCCTCCCCCCATCCCAGGAGTTCAACTCAGGCCATCAGGATTGGTGGCAGGTGCCTTTGTCTACTTGGCCATCTCATAGACCCTGAGTGTGGATATTGATTGACATTTTGCTGCTAATGTCCATTATTTCTTACACTTTGGTCACTGTATGTCATGTACTGATGAGGAAATGGATTCTCAACAGACTTAACAGCCTAGTTTTCATCTATTTTAGAAGTTATTTTCAGGAAGGCAGAAGCATGTGTGGCTGTGTCTAAAAAAGTTTCTGGGCTGATTCAGTAGTCCTTCAGGATGATCTCAGCTGCTCTTGGGGAAGCTTACTTCCAACCTCTTATCCAGCCCTGCCCTTCAAGAAAGAGAGGCCTCTTACTATTCTTGGAATGTTTGTCTTATGCCCAACATGGCATTGCCTCCAACCTCCAGACAGATACAGTATAGCAACTCTTAGGCAGCCGACACTGGCTTTTCCCAACCTAAAGCAGCACCAGCGTCAGTATCTTTGATTTTCTGATAACCTCTTGAAAAGTTGGCATAATCAGAAAATGGATCACAATTTTGCCCTGTACAGTAGCAACAACTTTACGTCCAATATTCCTGCATCCTTGAATAGACATGGTCCCTCCAGTCACTCACATTGAGTCTCATGTAAGCTGGCCTGTTTTCTGGAAGCAGTTGATGAAGATGTGTGACCAGGGAATGACTGGATAAAAATACTTCCTCAGGGTTTAGGATTTGAGACAACATATTCCAAATGAGATCTTTTTTATTAATATTTCCTTCT
Organism: Rhabdomys pumilio; assembly: GCA_030674055.1. Taxonomy (NCBI): domain Eukaryota; kingdom Metazoa; phylum Chordata; class Mammalia; order Rodentia; family Muridae; genus Rhabdomys; species Rhabdomys pumilio. The sequence goes on from JANHMN010000001.1 coordinate 92,958,389, forward strand.
GGACCACCATGATAATAACTTCTGCAAATTTGTTTCTTTGTGTCACTTCATAGAGACCTAACATATGTTTGACATACGCCAGTGCCCTGTGTGTAATGAGAATGCAGTGACAAGGGCATGACTCTGGTAGTTATCAAAACCCCATGTTTTATTTCATATGTATCTAATTTCCCCTGTCTCTTTATAGCTTGTCTGTAGCCCAATTTTGCTAATTTTGGAGAGTGGATTTGAGGGTTACTCCTGTGGGTAGATGTCGTTACAATCCTGAGATTCCATAAATCATTAAAAATATATTCCAATTTCTCTTTCCTTCAATCCCTCCCTCTTTCCTTCCTTCTTTCCTTCTCTCCTTTCCTTCCTTTCTTCCCTTTCACTTTCCTTCTTTATTCCAACCTTTCTTCTTACTATCCTTTCCTTCTCTCCTTTCTCCCCTTTTTCCTTCCCTCCTTCCTTCCCTCCCTCTTCCTCTCCTTCCTTCCTACCCTATCCTTCTTTCTTATTTATTTCCTCCCTGATTTCCCTTTTCCTTAGGTCTCATATAATAGTTCAGTAGTCTGGGACTCAAGCTACTTCGAGATTTCTAAATTGTCTACAGTAAAAAATATTCACTCTTCTCATCTCTACATTGTACCCCTAGCCTTCCCAAATGTGTTTTAGGTAGAGAAAGAGATAGATATAGATGAGACAGACAGATAGACAGACAGACAGACGATAGAGCCATTAAAGAGCTGGGGGGATCCCTTTGTACCTCTCCATCCTAAGAAAACACCATTACAAAAGAAAGAAAAGATCAGAACACTTATTGAAACATACTCAAACATTACCCCGGAGCATTTACCCCTCACACACATGTTATACAGAAGATAATTTTTAGAATAAAGGAATTGCATTTTATGTGTCAACTGGAACTTGATTCAGTGGAAATGAGCTCCATACCCATTTTGAATCATAGCTGCCTCAACCTTTGCTGTAGATGGGTAAACACTGTGCTTTCACTTTTGTGATGTTAGCAACCTGGTCTCTGTGATTCACTATTTTGCCACAAAATGCCTATAATAACAACTTAGAGATATGTTGTTATATTTAAATAGAATAACTTATGAAAAACTAATGTAACATTGGTCATGTTGCAAACAATAAAGTTGGTTAATTCTTTCAATTCCTAAGTCCATGGAAATAAGAGATAAACGAGTCACAGTCCTTTCAGTAGGAGCATGGCTTCTGTACTGGAGAGAGGACAAGAGTGAATACACACTGGTCATAGACACTTGGGGAGAAATTGCTGCTATGACTGTGCCAAGTGGATATAGTAAGTAAATCAAGTGCTAATGGCTTATCGCTGTATACGTAGATGAGAACATCTCTCCGCCCTCATCAGAGAAGTGTCTTGTAATAGATAGTGATCGGTATAGGGATCCTCTACTGGTCGTGGTGCAGAGAATAAGTGCAGAATACTCAGCCCCAACTGAGAGATCATGCCCCTCTTCCCAGCGCTCAGGGATGTCATGGAAGAGGGGCTGGAGCTGTCCCCTGGACACAGCAGGGCAGTTGCACATATGAACAGTGCTTGTGACAGTATTCACAAGACCTGTACAGGTTCAAGGTGATAAAAGCTTACCATGGAGGGGACAGGTGGGTACAAAGTTCCATTCCTGCTTGAGGAGCTATTGCCAGTTTATAGTTGCTGGAAGAGAGAAAATTAACTTTCCTTAATGATATGACCCGCTAGTAAGTTGACCGTGCTCTAGGGGAAAACCCTACATCCAAGAGTATTTGAGAGGCACATATATTACTTGATGAGCTAGTAAGAAAGAGGGCAGAACTTTGAGTGGGTAGAGAGGTGGGGGGGGTCAAAGAATTAATAAAAATACTATTTTAAGAAAAGAAGTTGCAATTCTTTTCTGATTACGTGGTCTTGACTAAATCATTTATTATGATTCTGAGTTTTTTTTTTCCAAAGTGAAGTGTCAATAATTATAATACATACCAGGTTTCATAAGAGCCAAATGATGAAATGTATTTGACACACTTGGAAACTTTTAACACTCCGCTTCAATGTGAGTTATAGGTAGGTGGTATTAACACATCCCCAAATTTGCACTCTTCAGATTATGCTGAAAATCTCCATAACATGTTGTATAATTATTTGATGTGTATACTGTGTATCTCTCTTCTTCAGGAGGAAAAAGAGACACAGAATTTTAGCTTCAGGCCCATTTTTGCTAGGAACGAAGAGTTCACTGCCAGGTGGGTTTGTCCAAAACTAATTAATATTCATAATTAATTAGGAATTAATAATTTATTCATAATTAACAACTACATAAAACACACTTTGTAGTTAGTTGTTCTAGTAATGGAGGACTTCAGTGCATGAGGGCAGCGTGCTGGGAACTGAGGACAGTTTAATTTAGTGAGCTCACAGAGAATGTACTGGAATACTGGAAGTCAGACCTGGAGCTGGGCTGGGGGCGCTGGAGGGCTCTGAATGTCCTGGTGAGATCAATGTTTAACGTGAGGCCATGGAAGATTTTTATGGATGTACAAGCTGTGACTTAGAACAGTTGGGAAAATGATTAAAAGGAGACAAGAAGCAAGGAGATGACTAAGAGACTATTTTAACATTTTTGTTTCAGACTAGAGTAGGGCATTTGGTCATTGGGAGACTCCACGGTGAGTCTGTGTCTAGGAATGTAGCAGAGCATTATTAAGCAGTGCGTTCAGGAGGAAACTGTCCGAGTGCTACTTTTGGACAGACTTCAGATGTGTGTAAGAAACATCAAGGCAGATGACAGGCAAATTCTGCTACTCAAATTCCTGGGGAAAGGCCGTTGTCATTATTCTACCACTTGTGACTCATCTGTTTGTTTGTTTGTTTGTTTGTTTGTTTTTTTCTTGGCTGCTTCAAGCTCATCTCTGAGTTGGGCCCATTTTGTTTTCTTGGATTCTAACATATCTCACATGTAATTTTTTTTTTTTTTTTTTAGAAAAACTTATTTTATGTATGTGTTGAGGCCAATAGCTTAAGTTATCATTAAAAAAACAAAAACAAAAACAAAAAACAGTCCCAGGGTTTTAAGAGAATATTGGGAAGGGTACCACACAACCCATGACAGCTCTTAAGCCCACGTCAGTTGGGGGGTAGAAACATGGAAATATAGGCAACAGCTTTTCCCATCACGTTTGCACAGTGGAAGGCCTGGCATTGACCAGCCTGGGTAACTTTAGTGTGTGGCAAGGTCTCAGGTTTATCCTTAGTGGTTAGTTGCCTGTTGTGGTGATTGGCATGGAAGCTTGAGAGCCTGGAGTAGAGAGCCTGGTGAAAGAGGTGCTTAGGGTGTGGACTGTCAGCAGGTTGGGTTTATATGAATGAATAGGCATTTGGTATTAGATGGTTTTCAAAGTTCCGTTATTGTGGTTTGGAAAACATTTGTAAGTAGACCCTCTCATCTTCCCAAATCCACTACATCCTGCCCTGTTAATCTCCTTTCAAAGTTTGCTTTCATGTCCTGTGTGTCCTATTGTTTCCCCCTCCCCACTCTCAGAATATCCTTTGCCTTTTTTTATTTTTTTTCTTCTTCCTGCATTTAAAAGCTGGGGACCACATATGAGAAAGAGTGTGTAGTGTTGTGGTGTTTACATTCTGGGATGCCTCTGTAAGTATAATAATTTCCAGATTTTTTTGTTTTGTACATTTCCTAGTCTGATTTTTCTTTGGAGCTGAATAAAATTCCACTGTGTATATATGCACCACGTTTTCATTATCTGTTCGTCTTTTAATGGGTATTCTTGCCAGCTCCATTTCTTTGCCGTTGTGAATAGAGCAACAACAAGCATAAATGTAAAAATGTTTCTGTGAAGGACATGGGGTCCTTTGGGTATATACCCAAGGAGTGGTCTCGCTGCATAATAAGGCAGCTCTATTTTTAATTTCTTGAGGATACTCTAAACCGATTTCCACAGTGGCTATAGTTTGCAGTCTCACCAGCAGTGAGTAAGGGTCTCCTTTTCCAGCCCTCTGGCATTTCTTTTCTGAGTTCTTGATGACAGCTATTCTGAGCAGGGTAAGGTATTGTCTCAGAGAAGTTATAATTTCCATTTCACCAGTGGTTGTGGATGTTGAATACTTTAAAAATGCTTATTGGTCATTTGTTTCTTTTAAGAAGTGTCTATACATCAACTTATTCTTGAGAGGGGGGATGGAGGAAGGGAGGGAAGGAACGAGGGAGGAGAATGTGTATTGGTAATCTTTTAGTTCTTTACAATTCTGGATAATAGCCACCTCTGAAATATAGCTCGCAGTGATTTTCTCCCATTCTGTTTGCCTTCTGCTCTGCTGGTAGATTCTTTTGCTGTGCAGAAACTTTTAAATTCCATGCACTACCATTTGTCCAGTTGTCAATCCTAGTTCCTGTGTGACCGGAGCCCCATTTAGACTTGTGCTTGTGCATATAACTTGGAGAATGTTCTCTGTGTTTTCCTCTAGATGTTTCACTAATTGGGTTTGAAATTAAGGCTTCAGTTATCGATTTTAACACTATCCATTTTTAACAAATCCCATTGGTTCTTTATTCTTAGGATTTTTTTTTTAAAGTGGATTCAGATTATGTAGTCTTTATGTTCTGCCAACTTTAGTATTCTATGATACCAATGTAAAGAAAGGCATATGGTACCATACTTACACGGGGTCCTTCTTATTGTTTTTACTTAATATGCTAACTAGACAAACTCTTTTAGCTTTTAGCTCAAAATATTTTTCCCTTTCAAAAGAAATGCAGTGTTAGGGAATATATTACATGCAACGGAGCATGTGTTTGTGGTTTGGTAAGAGACAACCCACTAAGTTCTCCACCCCTTTCCCGTTGTTGGATGTTGGCTACAAAAGCTCAGCAGCTTAATCAGTGATTATGTGCTCTGAGCTCAGAGTTCCATTTGCAATCAGCGAGGCCAACAGCTGTAAACACTCTTGCTTTCTGCCTGGGAGAGTTGAGTATTCCACCAAGCGCACATCACAGTGGAAAACCCACTGAAATTCCTTTTCAGTGTCTCTGCAACATGCCATCCCACAGTTGTACTTGAAGATAGCAGAATGTCCCCTGCATTTACAGTGGGCCTTTAGACTTTGCCTGAAACCTGGTAAGACTCACTGTGTCCTCGGTGTTGGGTGCTTTGAAATCAAACTCGCCAGTAGCCACCGGTTTTGTTTACATCCCCTCCTACTCATTATAATTTTTAATGATTTATTTTATGTGTATGAGTACCTGCATATATGTATGTACATTACATGTATGCAGTATCCAAGGAGGCTAGAAGCCAACATGTAGTCCCCTAAACCTGGAATTACAGAGAGAGGTGAACCACCAAGTAAGCGTAGGAACTGAACCCATGTTCCTCTGCAAGAGCAGCCGTGCTCCTGACAGCTGAGACAATCCTCTGTCTCTGACCGGGTCTTAAACCTCTTTTGCTAGGGATGAAGTGCAAAAAAGTGTGTTAATTGTGAAATCTTAAGACACTTTCCTTGAAAAAAAAAAAAACCCAACACATATCTTTCTGTCTTGGCTGGGAACAGAGGGTTATTGCTTCTACAGAGGGGCAATATTTACATTGATATTGTAGTTGTTATGATTGAACTAGGGGAAGGGAGGAAGTGAAAGGGAGGGGTGGAGGAAGGGCAAAGGTGAAAGAAGCTGGATTTGGGGCAAAAAACTATTTGAAAATATTTTATTAATGAACTTACTTCTTGACTTGTACATTGTCAAGGGAAAATCTTTACAGGTGGGCATCAGAAATGCTCCTGATGGCACTGTTAAGATGGGTATGTCTTCACAGATCAATTCTTCACTACCCCTGTACACCGTAGGCCAAGAATAGTGAGTCTGGGGCTGCATAAGCTTTCCTGGAACATCCATTTTTTTTTGCAGATGATTTTTATAGTAAAATAAAGATGACAAATTTTAAGAAGAGCCTTTTTAGAATAAGCATAAAACTTGAATAAAATTCCCATTCACGATGGGTGGTTTCAGTTCTCAGTACCCATTTCCTCAGGCTAAGCATTATCCCCCCGCACACACCCTCTATAGATTAAAAAATGTTAAGAGTCACTTATCTCTTATGCTTTAGAGATTAGTAAATTATGCCACAAAGATATAAAGTTGCCATGGAAACCCAGATTTATAAATGCCAGTGTCATTCATCCAAACAGGCTCTGTCTTCATGGTCCCAAGGTGATGGGGGCAGCTCCAGTCCTATGGCTCATTTGTGGTAAATCTGAAAAGCAGGCATCTTGTTTCCACCAATAACAAGAAGAATTTAATGTGTCTCATTAGGTTTGGATCATATGCTTATTACAAAACCAACTAGAACTCTGCCTATGCTCACATGTGTCAGATACTGGAGTCAGAGATCAGGAAAATAGAACACAGTGATTGCTCTGTCGGAAGAAAAATAGGTAATAACCATGGAAGACAGTGTTAACCTGTAATGCTATTACTGTTTTAATTATTTGTTTTTGACACAGGGTCTCCAGTAACTAAGGCTTGTCTCAAACTTGCCATCGGAGGCCAACCTTGAAGTTCTGGCCTGCCTGCCTCCCCTCCCAAGTGCTGAGATTACAGGCACATGCTACCAAGCTTAGTTTATTACTACTGGCTTTATAACTTTAAAATCACAGCTTTTCACAGCGCTGTGGCAAAGGGAGAGATTGGTAGTCTTTGGACCTGCAGAATGTGTTTCAAAAGCGACTTCTCTTGGAGTTTAGAGAAAAGAATCAGATTCTCATTAGATCACTTCTTGTACCAGAAGCTTCTCACACATACTCCTGTGACCTCTCCCTATAATCCAGAGAGATCCAGTGGTCCCTCAGGGAGGTCACAGTTAACTATGACAATTCTAAGTGCTGCTGTTATCTTCCTGAAAGGAACTGAATATTTTCTGTGCCTCAAATGACTTTCTAACTTTCCCCCTTTTCTATGACATCTCATGGATCATGGTTGAATTCTATTTTGAGTATATAAAACCTGTAACACAATTAACAAGTGGGCCCCAGGGAGAGACATGAACTTTATTCTAACACATAACTCATCTCTCCACTGCTAACTTCCAGAAACTTCTCCAAGTGTTCCCACAGTCTGCAAACTGACTAGCCCTTCCCCATCATCCCATAACCTCTAGATAATGTTGGAGCTATTCCTAGGAGGGCCTCATCTTCCCATAAGCAGGGAACTTCTTTTGCACAGCCTTCTTTCATCCATAATTACCTTGATACACAAATGAGGAATTTCTCTGACATGTTCCACGGTCTGTTCTCCATTTGACAAATTTTCATTGTCCTTTCTCTGTTGTATCCAAGGCATGTGCTAGTGTCCTAGAGAGAAGCTGGCGTCTTGTCACAGTTCTGTAGTTCTGGCTTCTGGCTGCTGATGGTCAGTGTAGAATAGTCTGGGAGGTTGTTTATGTCACTGGTAAGAACTGTGCTTATGTCTCTAGTTGCCTCACATTGCCTGCTGCACTCAAAACTGCAGGACACAGTTCTGACATGAAGATCCAGGAGTGGAAGTGAACCCTCTACTGCTTCTAATTGTCCATGTAGTACCAGGGAAATGTTAGTGGTTCCCCCCTAAAACAGACAAGAGCCAATCTGATGCAGCTCATAGCAGGGTCTTTATTCTAATTGAGCTAGCTCAGGTTTCCCTTCCCCCTACAACACTCCACAGTCACACAGGATGGTTTTGGTGATGGAGGAGCCCTGAATATCTATCAGGGCAAGGATTTATAGTAAGCAGCAAGTGGAGGTTAGTGTGCAAGCATCTACTTGGAAAACTACTGGGGCCTTTAACATAATTGTCTGCTGCTGGGAGTCATATCATATACTTAATTTCTGTTCTCCTCTGCATTGGTGGTTGTTAGGCAGGAAGTGGGCTTGTAACCTGTGGGTACAGGTTTGTTGTGGGGATAACCTGGAGATGCTGATCTTGTTGGGGGTGTAACCTGGAGATGCTGGTCTTGCTGAGGGTGGCCCTAAAAACTGAAGCTAGGCTTGGGTTTTGTTTTGGGAATAGCTTAGAAACTAATGCTAGATACCAGCCTGTTAGTTTACCTGAATTCAAACTTAGGTCAATTCTCTAAAAAATGGAGTCTGAGTTTAAAAGATTTGGCCTCTCACCTACATGGTAGATGCTTCACCACATCCCCAAGTTTTGGAAGATAGGTGTTAGACAGCCTTAAGGCTTTTTTCTTTCTTTCTGCTGCTTTGTTATCATCTTGTATGATCCTGCTGAGGATTTGTGGGTTTGGTAATTCATCTCTCTCTCCTTTGGGCAATGTTGCTGGTCTTACTGCCTGTACCCTAACAGACAGTGATGCCTTGCTCATATTTTTAGGACGGTAAATGTGGTTCATTTTACCCAGATCTTGCTATCTTGCTGTGTTGGGAGGGGCATCATTCCAAGCCCATGATCTTGCTGCAGCTGTTGGATCACGTGCCTTCTCAAGGGACCACAGAAGAACCTTAGCTGCTGGTGAATGTTCTTCCTGTCTTACATTCAATCCATATGCTGAATATAGTATAGTATTGCATCTAAATTAAAAAGGGAATATCCTGGATGAATTTCCCAGTGTAGATAAAGGTGCTAAAGATAACAGAAGAAATTGAATCCAGCCATTTTAATTTTCTGATAAACAAATGGAGTGAGCATAGCACATTCACAGCCACGTTTAAAATGACATGGCAAACATTCAGTTTTCTTTTGGCAGTGAACATAGCTACTTGTTCACAGAAAATATATTTTCTTCTAAAGACAGTGTAATATTTTGAATTTTCGTCTTGGAGGAGGGAAAGGACCAAGTTTGTTTGCAGTCACAACGTTAAATAATGGTATTTTAAGGGAAATGAAGATAATTGACCACAAACTTGATTACTGAACTCCTTTTGATAACACAAAGTCAATTGTGTGGATTCAGTAAAAAATAAATAACCAAACAGTTTGTGTTTCTAGGCTCTGAACTTAAATACAGAGCAGATTTCTAGGCAGCGACAGTAGGAGACTCTCATGGAGGGATTTTTCTCTTGTCTTTGAAGGTCTGAAGGAACCCAGGAGTGACTGCTTAGTTCTGTCATGCATATATTTAAAGATAGCAAAATAAAAGCAAAACAAAGCAAACAAGCAAAAGCAAAGCAAAAAAAAACAAAACAAAAAACAGCTTAAAATAGCTCAGGGTCTTGAAAGATAGTTCAGTGGTTAAGAACCCCAGCTGCTCTTGCAGAGTCCAGGTTCTATTCCCAGCACCTACAGTTACTTGTAACTTCTGCTCCAGGGGATATGATGCCCTCTTCTGGCTTCTACAGGCACTACATACTTACACATGCACATACACACATTGAAAAAGTAAATAAATCTCTTTAAAAAGAGAAAAACATCCAACAGTACATAACTAGGGTTCATAGTGAGGACCTACTGTTCCCTCAAATTAAAATTGTATTTCCATTGCACATAAATGCTGTACTTCCAACTTTGGTTATGTACTCATATGGAAAACATAATTCAGACCTCTGAGGAATGTGCTTTGAACTCCAACTCAAAGTGATAATTATAACTACCTAATGACAACTGACTGGATTTCCAGAACATTCAGAGGAAGAAATAACTCATGTTCCTGAGTATCTCAAGTTCTGATTGTTATTCCTTATAGAAGTATTTTCCTCCATTAGAGACACTTTATCTTTAGAAGAAGAAGGAGGAGGAAAAGAGGATGAGGAAGAAAAGAAGAGGAGGAGGAAGAGGAAGAGGTGGAAGAAGAGGAGGAAGAAGATGAAGAGGAGGATGAAGAAGAGGAAGAGAAAGAGCTAGAGAAGAAGAAGGAGGAGGAGGAAGAGGAGGAGGAGGAGGTGAAGGTGGAGGAAGAGGAGGAAGAAAAGAAGGAGAAGAAGGAGAAGAAGGAGAAGGAAAAGAGAAGAAGAGGAAGCAAGAAGCAGGATCATGTCTGTGGTGGGTGATAGAATGTCAGCCTTTGAGTGTGCTCTCAGTCTAACCATGAGCTCTGCCAGCAGTGGCTTGGGTGGGGAGGCGGGAGGGCTGAGGGCTGTGGATGCTGTGGCAAGAGAAGTGCAGAGAGAGGCAAGAAAGACTTCCACAAAATTAAGGATGGCAACAGCCTGGATTGGAGACATCTCTGTGCGCTATTTCTTCCACCATGCCTTTGTGCGTCCACAGGATCTTGGAGGCATGCCTCTTATTCTTAAGAAAAAGCCTGATTCAAGGGACTCTCCAGATGGGCTTTGATATCCCAGCACAGTGCTGGCATTCTCCCATCACAGCTCTTCCTGCTGTGTCCTATTCCCTGTATGCAGGTGTGGCAGGTGGGCAAGCCCAAGGCCAGCCAAGCCGCAGAGGTGCAGGCAGGTGTGTGACTCCCTCAGGGTTGGGTCTCAAGCTGACGCAGAAGACAAACTTTTGACAGAAAGTGAAAGGTTTTAATCAGTGTTGCACTTTTGAAAAGTGTGATTTTTATCTTGTAGAGCAAGCATCTTCGTGGTGGTGGATTTTCTTCTCCGTTTCTTTTACATTTCAAGGTCCCTATCGAAAGCGTCAAGGACACACTGACTTCCTTGATCCAGGTCTTAACTATTTACTAAAACTAGACTTCTTGGGTGTGACAATTCAGGTTTAAGCAATGTAAGCAAATATCAACCATGGATTTCAAACAACAAAAAATGCATAAATGGAGCCAGATTCCACTTACCTCTCCCAGGTGTAAGTCAGGCCTACGATTCAGATTAGATCCTCAAGGGCTAATATATTTTTTCAGTTGTTGATAAGGGCATTATGAATTTGACCAAAGACCTAGACCGTCTTTACACATTGGTACATAAGAAAATTTGAGCAGAATGGATTTAACATTTTCAACACACATACTAGAACATCAGTAAGTGTGCTAGTTTTAATGTTTTCTTTTAGTGGAGTTTGGATTTTTTTTCTCCTTTTGCTTATTTATTTGGCTTTGGATGTTTGATGTCCTTCACTATCTTTCTTTGCCTGGCTTTTCTGCATAGGACTTAGGATGCTGAATAAAACTGGTAAAAGTGGGCAACTTTGTCTTGCTTCAGATCTAAGAGAAAGTCAACATCAGCTATGGAATTTTCATTTGTGGATTTTATTGTGTTCAAAAAATTTAATATTATCTCTATTTTGTTGAGCCTAAGAGACAGGAATAGTTGAATTCTGCCTATCGTTTGTTTGATCCTTCATTCTGTTCATGTAAGTTATCAAGTTTATTGATTGTTACTTGCATCCGATGCAGGAATCTTGCTTGACCATTATGTATACACTTTCCAATGTACGTTAAGGAATTTGGTTCATTAGTTTTATTTATTTATTTACTTTACCAATGTCATATATATGTGAATACATACATAATATATGTGTATATTACATACACATATAATACAGTACACACTATATATTATACATGCAATATAATCATATGCATTATACATGTAATATATACATTATATATATATAGTCACACCCACACGTCCACTCTCTCTGACTGTCTTTCCGCATTGCCAACCTCCCAATGCTCAAGCCCCCACCCTCTTTCATGTCTTTTGTTTTGCTTTGTGACTCCCCAAGTTTAATGTGGGATTGTGGTCTCTACTCCAGGAAGCCAAGTGCAGCCACCTTACCTGGGGAAACCATTAAAATAGCCAATTAATAATAAAAAGCAGAAAAAAATAAAAAGCAATGCAATCAATGTCACATTGGGAAGAGGGACAATGCTATCCAGTGACCCTCTCAATCCCCTTTCTGGGATCTGGAAGGGAAATTACAGTTTAAATATAAGGCATAACTAAGCAGTCCACTGTGAAGCTGTGGTCTGCCCACTATTATTAACCCATCATTATTCCAGTCTTGTTCCATCTGTCAACTGCTAAATCTCTTTTCTACTCTTTGCTCTCCTTGGTGTCCTTTCCTTCTCCCAGTGTGAAATTCTTTGGGAAATTCCCATTCCCGTCCACACCCCTCTTTGCTCCTTCTCTCCCTCTTTACCTCCTTCCCTCCCTCCCTCCTTCCCTGCCTCCTTCCTTCCTTCCCTCCCTCCCTCCCTCCTTTCCCTTTTTTTCTCCTCTCTCTTTTCTGAAGCTCCTCTAGTTTTGGCTCCCGGGTGATTTTGGCTTTCTCATATGTGTTTGAAAGGATTCACTTCTTTTTAACTGTTTTAGAATAATTGAAGAAAAATTGATGGTTTTTGTTTTTTACATTTTTTATTGGATATTTTATTTACATTTCAGATGCCATCCCCTTTCCCCATTTCCTCTCCCTAGAAAACCCCTATCCCATCCCCCCTTCTCCTTTTTGCTTTTATACATTTTTTAAAATGTTAACCAAAGGCTTTATAAGTTTGGTAATGCTCAATAACAAGATGCCCATACAATCAGAAGTGTAACCCAATACCCAACCTAGATATATCAACAGTCTTTGACTGGAGGAGACATACTAACATCCGCTTCCATGTCCCCACCCCCTCATCTCTTTCTTGTACCTTACTGACACAAATTGGTATAGTTATGCTCTAATTGTATTTTAAAAGTTTTATTTTAACAGGAAGGGTGATATGTAGGAGGAGTTAAGGTGGGAGGAGTAAGGAGAGGAGGAGGAGATGGGGAGGAGGAGCTAGGTGATGAGAGAGAGAGATGTTTTTTTTTTTCCCCTGTTTGTGTGACTCAGGAAGGAAGCTGTCTGGTCCTGGGCTTTGTTTGATGGGAGTGTTTGATGGGGGGACTCTTCACCATAAACTCAGACTCAGTGTTTGGTACTGGTCTGCTCAGACTTTCTCCAGGCTACAGTGCCTGTTGGCACATCATATTTGATAACAGTTAATAATAATCCTTTGGATATTTAGCTGTATATGCTTTAACATTTCCCCTTTCATCACTGATGATTTTTGCTTTGGTCTTTTATCTTTTCAAAGCTGATCTACCTAAGGGCTTGTCTCTTGTTCACTTTAAAGAGAACTGTATTGCACTGACTTTGGAACGGGCTATTTGTTAGACACTATTTTGTTTATTCCATCTCTGATCTTTATTATTTCTTCGGTTGTAGAAAATTTGACCCACTCCCCACAGTTCCTAATTCCTTATGGCCCTGCGGCAGGAGTTTCAGTGCTTTCTAATTTTTTGTGCAAGTATTGATGGCCAGCAGCATTCTTCTTGGTGATATGTCCACCATGGATTTTAGGGATTTTATGTGTAGATGGGTTTGTCCTTGACTCAAAACTAAGCTGTGAAGTTTCCATGTAGCTCTCAGAGCTGTTTCTTCTCACTGATTTTTAGCTTTCTTTCACTGTGGTTGGAAAAGATACTTGATATGATTGCAATTTTTGAAAGATTTGTCAAGATTTGTTTTGTGGCCTGTCATATGATCTACCTTGGGGAGTTTTCCTTGTGCTGATTGAGGATGCATGCCCTCCAGCTGTTGAGCTGTTGTTCTTAGATGTTGTTTGCCCAGATGTTTCATTGATGATGTATTCTTTGCTGAAAGTGAAGTGTGAAAGTTATACTGTTACTGTCCATTAATATCTGGATCGCACATCTGGATTTTTGAAGACTTAAGCCATCTATTTCCTAGGTAGGTATAAGTTCTTACCACACCCACTTACACTTTCTAGTTTTATGGCAGTTTCTTTATTTCTTCCTCTGGGGTTAAGTGATTTACTCTAGCAATGTGCTTTGGTTCTCTGTGGGTTTTTTTTTTTTAATTTTTCTCTCATGGTTTTTAGCTTTGTGTTTCTATAAGTATCTTTTTTTCTTATAAGATATTTTGAAATGACATAACAGAAATGTTAAGAAAGAAATGAGAAAGAAACAGAAAAGCATAATAATACTGGTTCTAATAACAGCAGCCCCCAACATGAGCTCTTAAAGTCCCTCCTCCCAGCATTCCGAACTGTCAATCAGTGCCTCACTTTGCATCATCCTGTATCCTCTTCTATCTTGGCATATGGATGCCATTGTGATTTAGTTGCTTTGTTTTCAGTTTTTATACAGACAATACGAATGGTTAACACAGCATGTTTATCTTATCACAGTGTTTTGGATTTGTCCGTATAGTTACTTTTTCCAGTAAGTTTTTGTACCTTCTAATGTTCTCCTCTAAGGCAACAACAGATATTTCACTCACCATGCAGAACTCCTTTGATCTTTCTCATAGAACAGATCTGGTGGAGACATATTATCTCCAACCTGGTTTATGGGGGAATGTTTGTCTTTCTGTCATGGCTTTGCTTGGTAGAGCATCTTTGGTGGATAGAATCTCATGCTGCTCCCTCTGGCCAATAAGATCTCTCCAAAGAAGTGAGGTGAGCGCTACAATGCACAGGATTTTTTTCATTGCTCTTGCTAGCTCATAAGACTTCCCCTTTCCTTCCACCTCTGAGAGCTTAGTTATGAGATGCCTTAAGACAGAATTGATCAGATTGAATCTGAATGGTGACCTATGACCTTCCTGGAGCTGAATATTTGTGTTCTTTGGATTTTGAGAGGTTTTATTTTATTGTTTTTGTTTTCTCTTTGAATATGTTTTCCATCCCTTTGTATTTCTTAAGTATTTCTTTTTTAAGATTTGATTTTATTTTATGCATTTGGATGTTTTGCCTTTATGTATGTATGTCCACTACAAGAGAGCATGAGATCCTTTGGAACTAGAGTTATAGATGGTTGTGAGATGCTATGTGGGGGCTAGGAATTGAACCCAGGTCCCCTGCAAAAGCTCATAGCCACTGAGCTATCTCCCGCTCTTCTTTCTTTTTCTCAAACTTGAGTAGCCCAAACATTTGCTTTTACTTCTACCTAGAAGCTCCTCCAGATTCCCTTTTCTTCTGTACATTTTCAAATAGCCTGCTGCGAGCTCATAGATGTTGCTTCTGGTTGACCTGTTCTGCCAGTTTCTTCTCTCATCTTTACACCTACATTTGCTTCAGCTCATGGTTTTCAGCATGAGTTTTAAATGTGTTTTCATGGCTTTTGTTTTGTAGTTTCTATGGTTTTTTTAATCTCTTATATTAGGAGACTCCCTTTTAAGACAGCTGCTTGAAACATATCTGAGAGCTTTGTCATACTCATTTCTGTATGGACTGCTTCTCGAGCCTTAGTTTGACCACTAGGTTGACTGTTATCCTCTGAAGTTCTTGATGATTCTTGGTACACGACATTGTCCTTGCATTGAAGGACTGAGTTTCAGTTCCAGTTTTCAGAATCTGGCTTGGCTTTTGTGTGATCTTCTAGAAAGTAGGCTGCCCATTTTCTCTGATGCTGTCATCACTTTAGCTATCAGTACTAGACTGCCCAGTTTAGGGCTTTTTGTGACTCTTCTCTTCATAGGGTCATTTCTGTGCCAGCATCTGTGGTGGTTTCATTGAGAAATGTTCCCTCTATGCTCAGATTCTGAAACTTTGATCTCTAGTAGGTGACATTCTTCAGAGAGGTGATGGAACTTTTAGGAACTTACTGGAGGAAGTTCTATGTCACTGAGGGGCAGAACTCTGAGAGTTTATACTTCTGGTTTGCTCTCTCTGTTTCCTATTCCTGCTGCCATGCCTCCTCTGCCATTATGGATATCTAACTCTCTGGAGCCTTACTCAGAGAGTAAGGTCTTCCTCAAATCTCTTTTGGTCATGGAATTTTGTCTCAGCAACAGAAAAATGAACTTAATACACATTAGTGAGTGAAGCAAGCTGTTCCCAAACTGAAGTTGGAGTACCACACTGTGACAGTCTGGGACATCATGATGGGCCAGAGGGAGTGGCAGTACATCACCTCTAACCTCTCCCGAGGCATAAGACAGACCCAGACTCCTGTTCAGTCACCACCTCTGCAGTGAGGCACAGGGCTCTGCATTGCTCTGGGCAGAATCACCATAGATACACTCATCTCAGACTCCTGTTATGGTCCAATAGTGTGCCACAATTAAATTGAGTCTAAAACCTTCCAGGATAAAATGAGCACAGCCCTAGAATAGCAATGGCCTGCCTACTGTTGAGGAGAATGTGCTCTATGAGGCTAATGTAACAAAGAACAGGTGAAGCAAGAGGGACAAGAAGCTCAACAGATAGGGTCCACATGTCACCTCCTGACACAAGGTACTCCGGTGGCTCTGTAATCAGCACCAGGTCTTTGTAATGTTAAGATTCACCAGCCTAATAGAACATCAAGGTATGATTCTGTGCTAATGCTCTTAACCTACCCTGAGTAAATAGACTGTATCTCCTATTGCTGAGTATTGTTGGTGAAGGCAGTCACTTGCTCACTAAGGCAGATATTACCATGGATTGGGCATGTCTCTTACAGTCACAGGGGTCTTCAGAGTCTCAGAGGTGCACTGGAGTCCACATTCTAACTGGCCATGATTCAGACCAACACTTATTATTTTATACTAGGATGCAGGTCTCTGTTTGGCCCCATGGAAGGGTCAGAGTACTTGGCTGGCAACTTTATCTTTGAACAGTGTCCCAGCAATAGCTGTGGTGGCTAAGGTTAAAGGCGTGGGTGATGTTGATGTTCTCTTAGCACTAATTAGCTAACGGTAAATTGTATTCCACCAGAGTTTCATTGACTCAGTAAATTGTGCTGCTTGGATGTACACACGTTGGGAGCCTATGGTGAGGAAGAAATTTGGGTGACATGGAACCAGAGAATAGGATAGTTTTCATAATATCAGGAAGGGAGGATGAAGGTTAAGTATCTACCTTAAATACTGAACCTGGATCTTTTGCAGGACATATTTAATATAATTTTAATTAATGGTCTTCCTCCTCCTCCTCCTCTTCCTCCTCCTCTTCCTCCTCCTCCTCCTCTTCCTCCTCTTCCTCCTCCTCCTCCTCCTCCTCTTCTTCCTCTTCTTCTTCTTCTTCTTCTTCTTCTTCTTCTTCTTCTTCTTCTTCTTCTTCTTCTTCTTCTTCTTCTTCTTCCTCTCCCTCTCCCTCTCTCTCCTCCCTTTCTCCTTCCCCCTTTTCTCCTTCTCCTCCTCTTTTTCCTCCTTCTCCTCCTCCTTTTTGTCTTCCTCCTTCTCCTCCTCTTTCTTTTTTTTTTTTTAAAGAGGCAGAACAACTAAGCTTGTAGAAGATTAAAACTCTTATATTGTATTATCCCCAAGCAGAGAAGGGCAGTATTTGAACCCAACTCGTGCTCAAATTTACCAGAGCAGAGTAATTGACTTTAGGTCATATGTACTGAGGATTTAGGGAAGATCACATATGGTGCTGCAGTTTCTCAACTGTAGAACAGAAGAAAGAGATAGTGACTTCAATTGGAAGCATATTCTGCTGACATAAATCTGTTTCTCATTAGAAGCCGCTCCTAGGCAATCACTGATGGTTGCTTTCAGCAGTGCATGCTACAGACTCACATAATAGCATGGCTTTCAAACAAGAAGTTCTAATTGTACCTACAGGCACAATGGCTAAAGTTAGGCTGATGTACTCGGCTCTTCATCCAACTACACTATTGTATTTCACAAGACAGATGAAAAATGGTGCAGCCAACATTCAGAAAGCATTCCCACAAATGCCCCAGAATAAACAACTTATGTGTTTTTCTCTTGCCTGTCCGAGGTTAT
Source organism: Rhabdomys pumilio (assembly GCA_030674055.1). Lineage (NCBI taxonomy): Eukaryota > Metazoa > Chordata > Mammalia > Rodentia > Muridae > Rhabdomys > Rhabdomys pumilio. The sequence continues at coordinate 92,975,992 of JANHMN010000001.1, forward strand.
TTAAGTGGAAGCAAAGTGCAGGGCAGGGGTGGGGAGGGCTGAGGCTTGCAATGATCACATGCCAAGTCTAACCCACACCACCATGTTACTTCTTGTGGTGAGGCTATCCTAGACAGACATGGTTGTCATTTCCTAGATGTGCCTTTGCTATTGATGTCCTGTGTCATTAATAACCCAAAACTGCCTTGCATCTATATATATTTCTACATAATTTCAGCAATTAAAGAGGACTTCAATTTTGGATATTATCATTCTTACCTCATTTTAAGTAAGTATATCTAGAAACCACTTCATTCTTAAAATGCCATCTCTGCTTCTAAACTGAATTTCAGATTGTTTCTGTCTTAGGTGTGGGTACTTTAACAAATCCTTGTTTATCCATCAGAGGAAACTCTCTACTTAATCTGTTTTTCTTAGCTCACAATGCCCTAAATGAGATGATTACAGTGTACAATGTCTCTGAGTCATCGGACTGGAGTCTCCTGTGCTTGCTTTCGATACAGAACATTAGGGTATGGCCTGTGGCTCTTTCCATTCTTTGATGTAGTAAATGAACAGCTTACATACTCATCAGCTGTGGTAAAGGCCCTGACTGAAGAGCCATCACTTTCCAGGACCGTATGAGCAGATCGGATGCCATTTGAGCAGCACAGCCCTATGAGCAGCCCTAGGAGCAGGGAAGCAGTAGACTGGGAGGCACAGGATAGCTGCAGAGGGCATAGAGCAGCTGGACATGTCTCATGGATGTAGACACATCCAAGAGACAGTGGACAAAAGGGACTCACATCTTTGAGGACCATTATAGTCAAAGCTTGTTAGTGGTTTTAGTTTGTTTTGTTACAATATGAACACATTTGGACTGGGAATATAGCTTGCTCAATACACATAAAGCCTTGAGTCTGATGCCAGCATTACATAAAGTAAATATGGCAGTAAACATCTGTAATCCTAGCACAGAGGCAAGGTGATTAGAAGTTCAAGGTCATTCTTGGTTACTCCTCTCCATAATGAGTTTAAGGTTATCCAGGGCTACCTGAGACCTGTATCAACGTATCAAGACAGACAGACAGACAGACAGACAGACAGACAGACAGACAGACAGACACACACACACACACACACACACACACACACACACAGAGAGAGAGAGAGAGAGAGAGAGAGAGAATTTAATTTTAGAAATTAAGCTTATTTTAATGATTTTTGAAACTGAATAAAGAAAGCAAACTGGTTAGCCTTTTCTGCTTCAGCTTTCCTGTCAGGACAAAGGGATAGAATGTCTATAACATTGTTTTAGTGTTCAAAAGTCACAATTCTCTAAATATATAAGCACAGCGAGCATGTTAATGTATATACAAGATTCTGTTTGAAGGTTCACAAATCTAGACTATGAACTTTGATAAAAAGATTTGTCTATTTGCATGCCTGTATATATACATGAGTGTGCTTGTGAGTGCACCTGTTGACACACGCAGAAAACAGAGAGGAAGTCAGGTGTCCTCTATCACTTTCTGTGTGTTTCTTTCCCTGATGCAAGGTTTCTTCCTGAAAACAGGGCTCACATGTTCTCAGCTAGGCTAGAAGCCAGCAAGGCCCTATAGTCCTCCTGTCTCTGATCTCTCTGGAGCTGTGGTTACAGGTACTTGTGAGGCTGTTTAGCTTGTTACTTGAGTGCTGGGGTTCATACCCTGGTCCCCATGATTGGAGAGCAAGTGCTTTTAGCTGCTGAGCCATCCTTTCCAGCACTCTGGTTTTTTTGAGTTTGTTTATCCTCCTCTACGTACTTCAATCTCGTCCTTAACTTTTTTCTCCACTTCTGAAATGTAGCATTTGCAAGGAATAGAACACATCATTTTTATTGTTTCAAATAAAAAAAATAGTTTGTTATCATTCTTATTCAATTTAATCTAGGTGTTACACGTGTAACTTTTGGTATCTGAATCCATTGTTAAACTCAGACTCAAGGATGGAATCCATCCTGTATCATTTGTTTGTCTGGAAGTCATGTATATGTCATATGTTTATTAGGCCGATGCCGTGGCCTTGGCGGAGACCATATTCTATGCCAAAACCTAGCAACTATGTTAACCTTGAACTCTACAACTGCCTGGCTCAGCCTCTTGCATGTTCAGATTCCAGCATGCACCATCACGACCAGCCATATATTAATGTTGAATCAACCTCCTCTTCACTATTCTCCTGAAATTTTTCTTCCTTTTAGTAATGAGAATGTGGCATGATGAGTATCAGTGTTATCCATGAAATAAATTTGTAAAGACTACCTTGTAATTGTGATTCTGGAGCTGGGATGCTTCATTCCCCTTTGCTCTCAAATAACTACAGGGCATTTTCTATGCCTGTTCTAATCCACTTTAGCTTCCAAATAAATGATACAGAGACCTGGCACTTTTCTTAATGAGCTGCAAGCACTTAGCCTGGGGGGCTCTGAGCTATTCTAACTGATGCTGCCTGCATCCTCACCATGTGGTCCTTTCCCTGCATCTGAGTCCTGCCCTGGTTCGCTTAGGTCCACATGTGTCCTCATGACTGCTCTCTCATCGTGACCTCATGGCAAATCCTCCTGGTCCATATACATGGTCTCTCTTCCTTTCTTTTCTCCCTCTTTCCTCTTTCTTCTACTATACTCTCTCTCTTTTCCTTGGGATCCCCAGACTGGAATCAGAGGTCTTGCCATATTCTCCTCTGCCCAGCTAATTGGCTGACTTTCTCTTTATTAACATACCAGAGATGATGGAAAACAGTCTTTACATAACATTGAAACTGAAGACACTTGACCAAGCCAAGGCCTGCAACCTGATGTCTGTGCATAGAAATCAGTATTGGATGAATACACAGTGCACAAAACCATCCCCCAACACTACCTTGTATTTAGAATGTAGATCTCTCTCTTTTTCTCTCCCTTTCTTCCCTCTTCTCTCTCCCCCTCTCTTTGAGTATCTTCAGCACCTACTCTTGTGAAGGAAGGTGACAATTCTTGTATCAGTTATATTTCCTGTGTTTTTGTGTCTGTTCTATCCCTTGCCCACAGTTTCTTTTTTTCTTTCTTTTTTTTTTTTTCTGGTTTTTCTGAGACAGGGTTTCTCTGTGTAGCCCTGGCTGTCCTGGAACTCACTGTGTAGACCAGGCTGGCCTCGAACTCAGAGATCCGCCTGCCTCTGCCTCCCAAGTGCTGGGATTAAAGGCGTGTGCCACCACCGCCCAGCTTCCACAGTTTCTTTATTTGCTCCCAGTGTCTGCCATTTGTGTCAGACATCAGATATCTAAGATAAGGCTTTAACTTTTTAACTTTTCCCATTTTATTTCATTCTAGATGTGGCTGCCACATACATGCCACTAACCACATCTGATCGATGGAAACTCATCAGTGGCTCAGCAGCTTTACATACAACTGTATGACTTGGAGCCAACTTTCAAGATCAAACGTGGCTCTTATCTTGAGCCCTCTCGGGTTCCTCCTTCAGATTCCCTCTGAACTAGATAAGCACAATTAGAGAGATGGCTCATTGCTTAAGAGCACTGGCTGCTCTTTCACAGGGCCTGAGTTCAATTCCCAGCAACCACATAGTAGCTCACAACCATCTATGGTGGAATCTGATGCCCTCTTCTATCATGCAGGCATACATGCAAATAGAGCACTCATATACATAATATAAATAAATCTTTAAAAAAGAAAAGCAGAATAAGCATACTAAGTACAATATTTTACAGTTTTCTAGGTCCATCTTTTTTGTTCAAGGTCTTTTCCTCCTTCAGGAAATCTCTCTTTTCTCTCTGGTTGTAGATGGCACTCACATGGTTCCTGGAACCAGCAGTGATTTTGGCACTCAGTTCTGCCGGTGGTGGCCCTAGCAAGAATCCCCACTCAGAACTTCTGTATCAGAGACATCACACTAGAACTGCAGCATCTTGAACGTAGATACCATTCCTTTATTTTATTGAGAAATAATTATTCTGTTATACTCCGAAGCACTTCCTATTCAACAGACAGCTGAGAAATGTCTGGGCTGCACTTTAGAAGTTGGATGTTTAAACAAATGGAGGAAAATCTCAGATGAGAGTGTGAGGCTGTTCTGGAGGGACAGGCTTGTTTTCTCTCTAAAGCAGTTATGAGATCATCAGTGTTGGGAAAGAAGAATGGGAATAGGGAAAGGAGTTTTAAGCAAGACTTGCCTTTTGTAAGAACAGATGCAGCATGTGACCACATCATATTTAACGAGAGAACAACAGAAATTTCTGCTTTCCCATGTGGTTAGAGAAGAGCTGGAAACAAGCTTGGGTTAGGTCAAATTGGTTTTAAGATTTTTTTTTTTTTTCTCAACAGCATTTTACTCTTTCAGGCTCAGAACTCAACCCAATGGAAGGCCAGAGACATTTGCAAGCTTTGTTAAAGCTAGGCTTTGTCTTGCCAGAAAAGATGGAAGAACTTTATGAAGATTTAAGATAACTGCAGGAAAGTAAAATGGGAGGATACGGCCGGAAATAAAAATAATATAAATAAAAAATTTCCTTCACAATCATCAGCCCAGAGTGAATGGTTTGGCAATGTGAGAGTTTCCACACTTCTCAGTTAGATCCAGCAGCTACCAGTTAATTTATTATCACGACAGGACACAGTTCTGAAATAGAGGAAATGGATTACTTCATCTGCAGAATTAAGCTGCTGTTAGATAATTTGTGTCTCAGTATTTTTATCTAGAAATAACACGTCATCTTTGAATTGACCTCTGTTGTGGATTTATGCATGTGTGACTAAGGACAACACTGGTTAAGAGTATATGGGGACTTTCTTATTCATTCACCTCCAGCAATGAGGTCTGGAGTGACTGTAACTCTCCTATTATAAAATTGAGTAGTTTCCAGGTGACCTTTATAAATATTTAAACATTTAGTGTTTGACTTCCTTTAAAATGCCTCAAAGGATAATTGCAGGGGAGTTGTATTCATGCAACTAGCACAGCAAATGGCTTAGCTATTCTATTTTGAGGGCCATAATCCACTATAATTGCCTGTTTGGCTATTGTATCATACTAACTCAGCTGATCCTCCCATGATTCAATGGTTTGATTCTCATTTTATAAACAAAAATCTCAAAAGAGATGGTAAGTCATGAGCCCAGGGAAAATCTGTGTTTATGACACATACTGTGTAGCATCTACATGGTGTCTCCACATTCCTGTTGTTATTCAGTATAGATTTATCTGAAAGACGGCTAACACAGGAATTTTGTAAATCAGGAAAATTAAAGATGTTTGTGCATTGCCCAAACATCTTTATCCAAATGTTTATTTGACTGAACCTACAACAAATACAAGTGTTTTAATAATTGATGCAGCTAGCCAGATATTAGTAGTCATGAAGGTACATGAGGACGTACCTCTTTGGGATCTGAGTGGTGTCTCTGGCCCTGGGTAGAAACATGACATTCTGAGATGCCCTTAAATCAGATGATTACTGTGTATCTGGATGTCTGTTTGATAAAGAACAAGCACATATGGTTCTCTTCTCCATAAAGAGTTAAAACCATTGGGCCTGTCGATGTATTTATTTTAAAAGGAGAGAAGAAAGATTTAAGGTTTAATTATCCCCAATCCTGGGGCAGCAATCACCACATACATTCCTATAAATGTGTTTTCCTGCACAACTGTCCCTTTGCTTAATGTCCCTTCATATCCCTTGAGGGTGCCCCACTTTACTCTGTAATAAATTGTATTTTATACACTATATTCTGTGAATTCTTTTAATGGAGATTCTTTTAGTGGAGACCAGGGGCTAGAGGGAGGGTCAGGGTGATTTCCCAGTGTTATCCTCACATTCAGTCACACATAGTGCTTAAAATCAACGGAGGTATCAGGAGATGAAAATGTGCTGCTGACCATGATGGCATATGCCTGTCATCCCAGCACTTGAAAGGATCGGAAGTGAAGGCCACCTTTAGCAAGTTGTAGGCTAGCCAGGGCTACAGTGCCATGTTTCAGAAATTAAGTAAACATTAGCTGACTAGATGGGTATGGTGGCATACATGTGTAATCTTTGCACTTAGGAAGAGGAGACAAGTGAACTGCAAGTTGGAGGCTAGCCTGGGTTACATGGTAAGTCAGTGCTTCAGTGTTAGCCAAACAAAAACCCTAAACAATCAAAAACCATATTTTATAGAACTCCAAGATAGAGCATCCTGTCTATATGTAAAATCTTGCCTCTAGGCCAGGTTTATTTTGAGAGGCTATTGGGATCTGTTCATGATGTACCTAGATAACACACTTCATCACACTTCATCTAAATAGACATCAGGCCACCTCTTGAGTTTTGGATTTGGATTATGGGTTTGGTTTGGATCTTATGTCATGAACACTAAATATTCGGAACCATACAGAGGAAAGGAACAATCTTTGTAAATGACTAGAGTCTATCACCTCTGGAAATGTTAGAGGCAATGGGAATGTCCAGCTTGAGAAATGGAAAATCATTATTTTGAAGAATCAGAATCATGTGGATTGATTTCCCCCTAGGAAAGTTCAGGACTGATGGATGAAAACATTGGGGCATGCACTCTCTCTTCAAACCAAAATGTAGTCAAAGTATTTAACCTTCTCAGATGCAAATATTTTATTACTCAGCGTGGTGTTGAAGTTTGATCTTTGGCTATGCACTGTAATAATAAATACTGGCCCCCAAGACAGTTGCTCCTAGAAACAAGAGAATCCTCACATGTAATGTGACCTTATTTCTCAATTTAAAACTATTATTAAATAAAGATGCTGACAGCTAATAGCTGGGCAGAAGAGATACAGGTGGGGTTTGGGATTCTCTGGGCTTGGGGTCTGAGAAGACCAGAAGGAGGGAGAAGGTGAAGAGAGTAGGAAATTGCCAAGGGTTATGTCTTAGGGATTGCTGCTGTGAACAGACACCATGACCAAGGCAAGTCCTATAAAGGATAACATTTGATTGGGACTGGTTTATAAGTTCAGAGGTTTATTCCATTGTCATCAATGTGGGAGTATGACAGCATCTAGGCAGACACAGTACAGGCAGAGCTGAGAGTGCTACATCTTCATCTGAAGGCTTTCAGTAGGCTTCCAGGCAACTAGGATGAGGGTCTTAAAGCCTACACCTACAGTGACACACCTATTCTAACAAGATCACACCTACTCCAACAGGGCCAAACCCTTTAATAGTGCCATTCCCTGGGCTGAACATATACAAACCATAACAGGGTAGCTGAGTCATAAAAATATGCCCATGAGGGCTAGTCAGCTGGAGTTAAGAGTATCCCAGATGGAACATGGCAAATTATACAATGGGATTAGTGATGGGGAAATAGAATCTTGTAGCCTAGAGGGTATATATTGTGTCCAGCTGTACTGATGATTTAGACTTTTATAAATATAAAAGTTGTGTGTATCTTTTATTCAGGAACTACTCACAGACAGGGTAGAAGCTCTGGATTGAGATTAAATATTTCAACAATTAGGTAATAACAGAGTGTTAGATCCCTTGGTAAGTCAGTAGCAGCTATAGTAGGAAGGAATGTCACTGGGGATTTATGTCTACTATTGAATTGATGCTAGCTTCCACAGCGCAGGAGTTTGTAACTAAGAAACCAAGGCTAAAAAATGGTTACATAATCTGTTCAGGTATATTGCTAACAAATAACTGGAAACTTTTTTTTTGTCTTTTGAGAAAGGGTTGGTAGGCAGGAGGTCAGGGGTCAGGGGTCAGGGGTCAGGAATCAGTGATATTGGTCTATCACTCCATTTTTACATGCACAGAGACAAACCACACAACCCTCTCATTTAATAAGAGGAGAAAGGAATTTGTTTTTTTACAGATGTACCAGATATTGAAAATCTTCTCCAAATAAAATATTCTGAATCATGCAGTTCCTGCAAAGGCACATAAGGTGATTCGTGACATCCACAGTACTTGACCTACATTGAAGAAAAAAATTGTTCCTACTGTGTATCCATATCTTATAACTTCAGATCAATAAGATAGACATATCCATACTTTGTTATATAATTTGCTATATCACTTAATTATTTTTCTATTATTTTGTAGGTTATGGGTGTTTTGCCTGCATGTATGTGTGTGCACTATGTATATACAGTGCTTACAGAGGTCAGAAGAAGGTGTTGAATCCCCATCCCCTGGAACTTGCATTATAGACTGTTGTGAGCTACTGTGTGTGCATAGAGAATTGATTCAGGTCCTCTGAAAGAGCGGGCAATGTTCTTTACAGCTAAGCCATTACTCCAACCCCATGTCACTTAATTATGAAAGATGAAACTAGCCAAATTAAACACTCCTAACTCATCAACATCTAAACTCTTACAAATCAACTACCCAGCTACCCTAGAATTGTCCCAGGAGTGTTGCTTTCACTCTATCAAGCACTTTCTTATCTAAGTAAATCTTTGGCTCACTCACTGGCTTTCTATGTCTGGCTACACCTTTTCCCAAGGAGAACAAACACCTGGACTGGCAGAGTCACCTTTTTTGGATGATGTCCCCAAAAACATGAGTATGGCTTTGAACTTTAAATAATAAGACATTGAGGGTACTGAATGCCTCGTGAGGACTGAGTTTAAATATCAACCAATGGTCTAATAAACAGGACACTTCTGACAATGACATACTGACCTCCATCAGCAAGAGACAGGGGACAGCTGTGGTATAAAAGAATTAACAGGAATGACTTCATAGCCATCAGATCTCATTTCCTAAAGCATGAGGTAAGAGAAGGCACAGATTTACTAGGGGTCACAAGCAATCCCTCTGGCTGATTTAAATCAGGAAAGATGTTTACTTGAAGGTTTAGAAAGGAATGGATACTGTGATTAGGTCTTTGGCCTGAGACTGATTCCCTCAGGTCATTTTTATCTACAAACCCATCAGAGGACACTACAGCCTGATCTCAGAATCTTTAGCTTTGAGGTCCAGACATTCTGTCGAAAGAACATCTTAGTTCCTGTGAGCAATGATAACACAGAGCTATCAGAACTAGGTATGTGTGATGTGACGAAGGAATGAGGCCATTGCTACAGCTCCTTAAAACTCCTAAAATAAAGTAGCCTTAACAGCATCTATCTTCATCTGTTTTCATGTAGAATTGGGGGATGGTTCCTGCTGTGTGTCAGGGCCTTGGGCCATCTTATCCAGTGGCCACACTGTTTTTCTAGACTTGTCTCATCTGGGTTTCCATGACTTATTTCCTCTGTTTTTCAGGAAGTGGAGTGGAGGCAGAGGCAATAGGAGGCTCTGCTTTTTCACTTTGAGTCCCAGACATGCAACCAATCAAATCATGGACACATGAAACATCCATCTCTAAGGGAAAAATAAAGAGCCTATATTGTGAGTGGCCATGTGATGCAGATAAAATATCTATGATTCTAAGCAGAAGGAAAAGGCTAAAGTAGCAAGTGAGTGAGTCCGTGGAAACATGGCTCCCTACGGATGAGTCTACTCTGTTTGTGTATTTGTCTGCTTTTTCCACTGTAATTTTCAGTAAAACTACACTCTAGTCATTTACTGAAAAGTATGCATTGGTGTTCTTACCACATAGATATCTCAGTGTTTAATATGGTCAATTTATTAAAGTCCATATTATGTCCTTGCTACAAATAAACAGTCTCTTTAAAAATGTATTTATTTTTATTTATGTGTTTGAATGTTTTTGTCTATATGTGTCTGTGTACCACATGCATGCAGTACACATAGAGGCCATAAGAGGGTATTAGATTGATGAAACTGGAGTTATAGGATGTTGTGAGCTACCATGTGGTTGTTGGAAACCAAAGGCTGGTCCTCTGCAAGAGTAGCCAGTGCTCTTAGCCACTGAGCCATCTCTTCAGCCTCTGTAGTTGTTTTCTATAAATAGATGTGAAAACAAGTCATGGAAACCCAGAAAGTTGAGACAAGTTTAGGAAAACAGCATGGCCACTGGATCAAATGGCCCAATACCCTGACAAACACTTCAGACTAACCCCCAGTTTTACATGGATGAAGCTAGATATTAATGAAAGGGCATTGCTGAGAGCTGAGGGTGCATTATACAGTGTGCTGGTGGAGGGGAAAAGTCAGTAGTCTAATTAGGGAACTGTTAACATGTTATTCATTTTGTAGAATCCTTCCAAATAAGCAACAAAGGGGGAGGGCATGTCTCAAATCATAGTCACATGACATATCTTTCTCCAAGGGGAAAAATCGTCTTTTATTGTGAGTGGTAATGTGATCCAGATAAAATGTCTATGATTCTGAATGGAAGGAAAAGTCTAAAGCAGTAAATGAGTGAGTCTGTGGGAAAATGGCTTCCTATGGATGAGTCTATTCTATTTGTTGATGATCATTTGCCATGATAAGACCAACTGATGAATTATTAGAAGACACGGAAGCAAAGATTTAAGAACATTGAGAAGCAATACCCAATACTGGGATTAAGAAACAAACAAACAAACGCCACCAATAATGACAGTAGTAAAAATGGAGGAAAAACTCAAGTTTCATGGCAAAATTCCAGGTCAGCAAGAATGCCCCAATAATTTGCAAGGACATCAACTTGATACAGTCAGAGATGAACTTATTTCCCATTTCATGCATTCCACAGTGGTGTCCTGTTCTCTTCTTTCAACAATAGGAAGCTGGCTCACTTGAAGTTTGAACTCAGTTTGTCCTGTGTGCTTTCAGGCTTTAGCAATTCTCCTCTGAGTGTTTTTTAGGTGACGGCTACTATCTTTGTCTGTGTTCTATTGCTATGAAGAAACACCATGACCATAGCAACTCTTATAAAACAAGGCACTTAATTGAGGTTGCTTGTTTAGAGGTTTAGTCCATCATGTGGAAGAACATGGCAGCATGCAGGACGACATAATGCTGGAGAATTGGCAGAGAGTTCTACATTCAGATTTACGAAGTAGGAAGAGATGGCCACTGAGCCTGGCCTGAGCATTTGAACCCCCAAACCAGCTCCCAGTGACATACTATCTCCAACAGGGTTAAACCTCTTAATCCCTGTCAAATAGTGCCACTTCCAAATGACCAAACATTGAAATATATGAGACCCTGGGGAACATTCCCATTCAAACCACTCTATTCCAATCCCTGTTCCCCAAAGACTTGTAGCCATGTCATAATGCAAACGTGCCTTCAGTATAACCTCAAAATCCCCCACAGTCTATCGAAGCCTCAATGTTGTTTAACAGTCCAAAGTTCAAAGTGTCTAAGGATACCCATGCCATTTTCTTAACTATAACCCTTGTCAAATCAAAATCAAAAATAAAAAACAGATCACAAGTTCCAACATACAATGGCACAGAACATACATTACCATTCCAAAAGGGAGGAAAAGGAGCATGGTGAGAAAATACTGGACCAAAGCAAGATCCAAACCCAGCAATGCCAACTTCAAACTTTACATCTCCTGTCTGATGTCAACGTCAGATCTCCAGCATCTTCAGCTTTGTTGACGCAACACTCTTTTCTCTATTGGTCTGATCCTACACCATTGTCAAGTTCTCCTTGGCAGGTATCCCATGCTTTTGGCATCTCCAACATCTTTGGTTCTCCAACATAATCCAGGCTTCATTTTCACTGTTTCATACAATATCCTCTCTTGGCCTCCTTGCAGGGACATGTGTGATACACACACCTGGCTTCAGTGTCTCCTTAGCTGAGGAGTGAGATTTCAGGCCCCTTTTCTGATATTCTTGACTTCAAAGCCAGAACAACATGGCTGAGGGTATTAAGTTCTGCTGGGCTTGCTCAATTACTTGTACATCAGCTTTCTGTTGTTGATGGGTTCCTTCACTGCTTAACCTTTAATTCCTCTTCACAAGTTGGAAGTGTAGCTGGATAGGGCCTTGCCCTGAGATCACCACTCCCTTTATTCTGTTTAGCATTATGTGTTTCTTTAAACTTTTTATCTCCTTGAGCCCTGGACTTGCCTCCGACATTACATTTACTGAGGACCCGTTACCCTCCAACTGTACAATTTGTACTTTTCCGTGCTCAGCTTGCTTCTTTCCATTATAGGTCTGCATAAGCATGGCCACTAACAGCCAAGCAACAGTCAATTCTAGGCTGTCTGGAAATCTCCTCTGCCAGAGCTGGTAATCCATAACTCTTCAATCAGCCTCTGGCAGATTCTTTGAACAAGGGCAGAAAGCAGCCACATTCTTTACCAAAGTATCTCTAGATCACTTATAAATTGTCTTAGGATTTCCATTGCTCTGAAGAGACACCATGACCAAGGTATCTCTTATATAAGCAAAGCAAACATTTAATTGAGGCTGGCTTATGATTCAGAGGTTTAGTCCACTATCATCATAGCAGGAAGCATGGCTACATGAAGGCAGACATGGTGCTGGAGAAGGAGCCAAGAATTCAGCATCTTGGTCTGAATGCAGTCAGGAGAAGACTGGCATCCTCAGGCAGCTAGGAGGAAGCTCTCTTTTACAATGGGTGAAGAAGCCTGAGCATAAGAAAAGATCTCTAAAGCCCACCCCTGCAGTGACACACTTCCTCCAACAAGGCCTCATCTTCTAAATGTACTACTTCCTATGGACCAAGCATATTCGAATCACCACACCAATATTCTTCCCCTCTGAAACGCCTTAATCGACTAAGGAATGTCTTAATCGATGTTGCTCACAGCCCCACTGTCTTTCACATTTCTACTATTAAGCTCCACTAAAGTATTCAACTGCTTTTCTAATCCAAAGTCCCAAAGTCTACATTTTTCCAATAAATATCACATATCCCAGCAATAGATTGCTCCCAGTTTCAGTCAGTGTTCTGTTGCTGTGAAGAAAAACCATCACCACAGCAACTCTTATAAGAGAAAGCATTTAATTGATGCTTACTTACAGTTTTAGAGATTTAGCTCATTGTCATCATGGTGGGGAGCATGTTGGCATGCTGGATGACACAATGCTGGAGAAGTAGTCGAGAGTTCCACATCTGAATCTGTAGACAGCAGGAAGAGAGGACCACTGAGCCTGGTGTGGGCTTTTATAAACCTCAGAGCTCACTTCCAGTGACACGTCCTCCAACAACACAACACCTACTTCAACAAGGCCACACTCCTAATCCTTCTCAAGTAGTGCCAATATCTGATGACTAAGCATTCAAATATATGAGCCAATAGGGGCCGCTCTTCTTCAAAACACCACAAGTAGATTCCATCACAGCACCATTGTAACTTGGCTCTGCCTGATGTTACTTTTATATCTGAACATTTAGAGAGGACCATTTGTTTCTCTGGAAGCACCTGAGAAAACAAGACCATGTGAGGTATCTATGGGCCTTTCAAAATATTTCAGTGCAGATGGTGTGTTTTCAAACTTAGAGTCATTACAAAGAGACCCGATGAATACAGGAAGGTGGCTTTCATTCCACATACAGCCACATGTACATGCTGTAGGTTATGTAGGTGCAAGCGCCACACTAGAGGGAAATCTACCTATTCAATGGTGGTTGCACATAAACTCTGAAGAATACATATAAAAGAGATGTTTCTGAAATTGTTGTGCCTTGTTATCTTGTTTGAATGATAGGAAGCAATTGGGTCCACTTGAACACTTGAAGAAAAACAGAACCATTTTCTTCTGAAAATTCTCCAGCCAAAGAGTAGAACGCTAGGATGTGAGCCATGTTTGTCTACACTCCCATGGTGCATTCTAATCAACTGGTAAGTAAATATTTTGATGAGATTTTCAGATTTTCATCCCCTAAGATTTTCTTCTTCCTTAAGAAATGATGGCATCCATTCACTACAGTTCTGTATCTCTCCACCATATGCATGTGTGCAATAGCATTTTTGCTTTGCAAATTACATAAAATGTAAGTATTTGATTTTGGTATCCAATTATTGTATATCTCTTAGTCAGGATTTTATGATTGTGGTCAAGTGATTTGGGAGGGAGGGAAACGGGGCAGCTCTGATTTTAAAATAGAGGTGTGTGAGGGTTTGGTGTGGGTTGCAGGCTCTCTCTAGAAGCACCAAGCTGGATTCAAACAAGTAAGTGCAATGCCAAGCTTTGACCAGCATCTTTAAAATATGAGGGCATTTTCCCCTCAAGAAAATAATGAAACCAACTGATGGTAAAGTCATTTTTAGAAACATTCAACAGAGAACTTCCACAAGCCTTTAAGCCACAAAATCAACTTTGAAATATGAGTCTGCTAGCCAAGAGCATGTGATGGATGGTGTGTGGGAAGCTATCAGCTGAAATCTTGAGCCTCGTGGGACTTGAAGTTGAGAATGAAGGAAAAAGAGGCAGGAAGGATAAACTAGCCTGAGAAAGCACAAGCTCGTTTTTATGCTTTGGGCCTGAAAACAAAACAAAACAAAACAAAACAAAACAAAACAAAACAAAACAACACAAAACAACACACATACAAAAAGAGCATTCTAGCAATTTGGGAAGAGATATATTTTTTTTCCTGTTCAGTTAAGAGTCACTGGGACATTCATTTCCAGTATTGCATTCTTTGCTTAAATAGACAAGTTTCAAAAGTAGCAATCTTAAGGAGAGTTCTGCCCCTTTTCATATTCCTGAAACCGCAGTTGAATATAAATCAAAAGCTGCGGTCCTGTACAGCAGGCATCAGGTCACAGTTGCTCAGACGGAGAGGGCTCAATACACAATGTGCTTGCAGAAGAATATTGACAAATGACTTGAGGTTAATCCCTGGAACCCATTTTAAAACTTTGATAATGGTTGATACATGACAGTCAGAAGGCACATCAAAAGCACCAAGCTTATCTGAAATTATAATCAGAGTAACCATCTCTCTAGCCTACATAACATGATGTTTTGAAAACAAAAAATACAAAGGTGAAAGGAGGGACTAGATTTCGATTTCACAAATTTGTTACCTGTCCTCTATATTCTTACTATGGCATGTGTACTCCACCTCACACATAAATTACGTACATATACACATAAATTATATAATATAATATGTAATATAATATGTAATATTATATACATATTATAATATACATATATATAATATATATAATATAATATACATATAATATACATATGCTACAAAACATCATGTTATGTAGGCTAGAGAGATGGTTACTCTGATTATAATTTCAGATAAGCTTGGTGCTTTTGATATGCCTTCTGACTGTCATGTATCAACCATTATCAAAGTTTTAAAATACAGGCTTGATCCTGGAAACCCTAACAAGCTATGTTCAGCCGCTCATTCCTAGTATTCCAATTAAGGAGGTGATAATGAAAATCAGAGAAAATAGGTTTATTCAGTGGGGCCACATTGGGTAGAGGAACAAATAAGTTAATCTAGAGACTCTGAGATGCCATTTTCATGATGCTGATGTGAGGTTTCGATTTAAATACAGAGCAAGAACTGTTTAAATTAGCATCCTTAGACAAGGTGTGAGCCTTGGCTGTCAGTAACCCATCATGTCTGAACTCTGTTTTTCATGCAAGGCAGACTCACAAATTGTTGGCCCTGTGTGAAATCTCTCTGTAGGAGGCAGCCTCCTTCTTTGGTTGGTATCAGGCTTCAGCCCCCTCTTCCCTCCATTTGGGATTCCTGAGAAATTTAAATTATTTGAGCTCCACTGTTTCAGGAATCATAGCTAACGGCCCTGGAGATAAATGTCTCTTTGACAGATGTCCTCTCCAGCCTGGTGAGCCACCGAGAGATCAAAAGCTAAAGACTCTGACAGATGGCAGCTCTTCAAGTGTCCAAGTCCACAATGCCCAAAGCTGGCTTCACTCCTCCTGAGTCAAGTGGGCATTTCCTTCATCATCTTGTCATTCACAAGCAAAGGACACCTGACTACTTGATCAACCAGCTCCAACTGATACAGCTCTGACTTTTATATACTCTTTTTGGAATCTTATTTCCTTTTGACATGGGTAGAATAATCCTGACTTTTCTGTAATGCAACAAAGCTTCTAACACTCGAACAGAAGTATTCTCTCTTCTCCTGGGCGATTGCTTAAGTCCTGTCTCTAGGTTCTGTGCTTAAATCCTTCAACTCCTCTTCACATTCCAGTGTCCCAAGCCATCTTAACATTTCAGCACACACCCCTCGCCTTTGGCTGTCTTAATCTGAAGAAATAAGCACAGAGGGTAACATAGGTTCTGTTCTTTCTCTCCTAAACTGTACTCTTTCCTTGCTTGTGAAGGTCCTATTTGTGATTCTTTTCTTTTGAACTCTTCAGCCCATCACTGACTCATTTCAGATGTGTAGGACATTCAAATGAACAAGTTGAATGCCTGTTGGCAATAAAGTATCTCTTCTAGGTCTTTAAAGACACAAATCTTTTTCCTATATTTTGTGATTTCTGGTTTTACATTTTTATGGAATTTTTGTGTTTGCCAAGTTGTGTGTCTCTCTGTCTATATGTGTTTCTTGTGGTTTTTTTTTTTGGGGGGGGGCGGTTCCTTGCTTCCCCTGTTTTGTCTTATTCAGGTTTGCTTGTTTTTATTTTATCATTACTTTTAGATGCCTTCTTGTTTTCTAATGACAGAGAACAAGAAAAGATGTGAATTTGGTTGGCAGAGAGGATCTGGGAGGAACTGGGGGAGGGGAACCATAATCAGAATATATTGTATGAAAGAAATTTATTTTCAATAAAAAAGAAAGAAAAGATACTTTTTGAGATTAAAAAATTTACATTGGTTTCAAATTAAGATCCTGGAGTCAGAGATGCTCCATCCTTTCCGCTCACTGTTAATTAATTATGTTGAGACTGAGACAAATTGAATTCTCTGTTTAATTGGTTTCTGCTTTCATAAAGTTCTTTTTAGACAGCGTGGTTATACCGAAGAAACCCAAAATATCTGTCAGAGAATAATACAAGTGTAGTTAAGTTTAATAATTTAATACTTTTCTTCGCCCTCCTCTTCCTTTCCTCCTTCCTTCTCTCCTTTTATTTTTTCCTAGCGTTTCCCTTATTTCTTGGGCTTTATAAGACAGACACCCATGGAGCCCTGACTGCCCTCAAGTTTACTACAGAGCCAGCAATGACCATGAACTCCTGATCCCTCACATGTGCTAAAATGACAGGCCTGTGTTGCTGTGCCCTGCCCAATAGCTTCCCTAAGTGAAGCCATGAATGGGTTGTGTATTTATTAGCGGATATTTTCCTTTCCTTCATCTCTTTGTGGTGAAACTCTGTGACTGTGAGTATAAAGAATGTGGCTCCCGTTCTGTCTGGTCTCTGACAAAACAAAGCACAATGGCTTCTTTGTTTCCCTCTCCAAGCTAAGCGCGTCACGCAGAGCAACTTTATATTTTCCCATAGTAAGTGTAAGAGAAGGCTCATTGGGACATCATAAATAAACAACTGGTGCTGGAAAAGGGGGCATTTCCAAGCTAGCATCCCCCCAGGAAATAAAGGAAGGCAGGTCAGCACCCCAGTGGCTCTGCTGGGTCTGCATGTTCACTGTCCTGTAACTCTCTGCAGGAGCAGAGGGTGTCTTGACTGAGACATGTTGGCTTGGTGATCTTGAGATGTCATTTCAAGATGTGTGCTTGGTTAAAGTCATGATATTAATTTTGTGTTTTTATCACAGCCTTACTGAATTTGACAAGAATATGGTAAAACAGCAAACTAAGGGCATTCTAAGGAGTATCTGTATGCACAAAGCAAAAGCAGACTGGTAACCCAAATACCCCAGTCTACTAGCAATGAAAGCATCTTTTAATGAAAGAGTCTTTCTTTGACAGTAGGTTAATCATATTTTAAACCACACTAGGTTAATACAACTAATCAATATGGATATTCTGTAGGATGGTCTTGTGCAGCAGGATATGTTCCCACTACATTTGTATAAAGCTCAGCGATTGGGCTGTATGAGAGGTAGGCGGAGTGAGGAGTTGGGAGGAGAGGAAGAGGAGGAGCTAGGGAGGGAGAGAAGTAGGAGTCACGGAGAGTCACAGGTCCGGATGGTCCAGGATAACAATTTATATCTTAAGGTTAGATATTGGGAAACAACTCTAATTGTGTGGCCAAATTTTTAATTGAGCATTTTTAAATATATAAAGCATTTGGATAATAATTAAGCTTTAAAGTCTCATTTCTACCGGGTACTGTGTGGATGGTGGGATAGTCTGGGCTCAGCCAAGCATTGTGGAGACAGCATGGGAGACTGGCAGAGCTATCTCCCACGCTGGCATCACATGGATGCCAGGGCCAGTGCTTCTTGCTGCTTGAGCTGCGGTAGCAGCAAGGACATGCTGGTGCTCGTGGCCTCAGGCCTTGCCTAGTCAGGAACATGATGCACCATAACAAGCCAGATTGGGTGCTACCATTTTAAATATTACCCATAACAGTCTTGAGACATGCTTCATGGAATACAAGTTCAAGTAGACTTCTTTGCAACAAAAATAAACCTTTTGCCACAAATGTTGCTGTATACCCACTATCCCAGTATTCCAGAGGAAAGCCAGGTCTAGCCGGGGCTACAGAGTGAGTTATTAAGGCTTAGGTCAGTCTGAGTTTTGTAATGAGACCCTGTTGGAAACAAAACATAAGAAAATCTTTTTTAAATAGCACATGTAAACAAACCAACCAAAACAGGTCACAAACATGAGACTGCTAAGATGCTCTGAGTTCTCCAGATATGATCACTCTGTGGTAACTTTTGTCATTAAGTTATAATGTACTATGTACCTTAAGTTTATCCGAAACATGAGATCTTCCTGTCTTAGCTTCCAGAATCCTGAGATTCCAAGTGTGTGCTACTACAGGCTTAAAATTAAAATGGGGTTGAGAATTTCATGCATACATACTATATTCACATCATTTCCATGCCACCACCTCCATCTCCTTCTGTGTTCTCTCTCTCTCTCACTCCCTGTCCAGTTGTTGGCCTCTTCTTTTATTATTAGTCTCTTACAAGAACACTCCGCTATGCTCATCTACTCTTGCTTGTATGTATATGTTTAGGATTGGCCACCTTGGATAAGACAGCCTTTCAGAATGTAAGTTAGTGTCCTCTGTATATGTCAGGGAAGGTGAACCCATTGAGTCTCAACAATATGGTTGCCTAAGGGAGATCCTCACAACAACCGTGCCAGTTCACATTCTCGTGCAGATGGGTAAATCTCACAAGGCTTTACTCTGGATTAAGAGATGCTGGAGAATCAGTCCTATCCAGATGGGTTTCCCAATCCCAAATATATATATAATTTTGTTATACCTTTCCTTTAGCCCTTAAGATATATAGACAAACCATCACAACCCCTATTTAAGTGTTCCAGGTCTTTCCCCAGTTTGAGTTACCTCTTGGTGGTGCACATATATGCATCCCTATAAATAGAATAACATTTGTATAAATGTCTTTAGTCCAACCTAAAGCTAGGGTATTTTGAAACAGTATGTGTGGGGGAAACCCTGCTGGAAAGGCTGAAGTCTAACATTATGGGAAAACTCTGAGCTTGGTGCAATATGGTGGATTCTCTTTGTCAAAAGGGCTTCTTCTCTGACCTTGTCTGGGGAGTCTGAAACCCGGATACCCTCTACCTGAGAAGTGACATGTACCCAAGGTTCCTAGAATGCTTCTCTATGCTAATGAGGTATCTTAGTACATTTGCCTTCAGCCAATGACTGTTACCCACTCTGGATATTCCTCAAACTATATAAACTTTGGTCTACCCCAAATAAAGTGTATGCATATGAACCCACCCTGAATAAAGGTATATACATAAGCTAAGATCACCTCAGAGAGCTGTTTCATTGAAAATCAAAGGAGAAAGCCTTTACCTAAAAGAGCTTATAACCTATTAGATCCTCCTAGAGATCCTCCCTTCTGTCTCTTGCCCCGGGCATTCACTCCCAGCTGGACCAGGATTCTGCATAACTCCACCCATTTTGGATTCTGCTTCATCCTTCCAGCCTGGTGTGCAGCTGTGTCTAGACACCCTGAGAGGAAGGAAGCGGAGGTTGCAAAACCACAGCTGGCCCCCCAAAACACGTACCACAAGAATGAGCTTTTGAAACTCACACACTGGAAGACTGGTAAGCTTGGAGGTAACAGCTCTTCTGTTGGCCTTCAGTGCTCGGCCAGTTACTCCTCATCATTCAATCTCAGTGACTAATTCACATCCATGGTTAAAGATGAAAGCAAATAGTTGTGAAAACAACTTAGCAGTGTCCCTACCACACCGGAAGGCACCCTCTGAGAAACAGCATTATTACAATCAATATTTCTGAAAAATCATTGTCCTGCAACTCAGTTTTACCAGGTTATTTTTTTTTTAATTTTTTTCTACTATAATATTTTTATTGATTATTTGAGAATTTCACATTATGCGCCCTGGTCTCACTCACTTCCCAGTCTTCCCAGGTTTGTCTCCTTGACTTGGGACCTCACTCCCCTACAAACAAAGAAAAAAGAAAAAGAAAACCCAAATCCCCAAACCAATGTCTCTATCAATACACATTCAATATGTGTCCCTCATATTTTCACTAAGGCATGGCCATGCTCCCAGTGGCCTTGATGCTTAAAGAAACCTGCGTCCTTCCCTGCCTGTACTCTCACCAGAAGCCATCAGTTGTGGAGAGCTATACTTCAGCATCCTCATCATGATTTTTAAGAGTTCCTTTTGAAAGCTTTCTGTCTAGGGTGTTACGTTATTGGAGGGAGTGTGGGAGGTAGGGTTGTTACAGAAGCCGTCTGTGACTTTATTTCTCAACTGTGAGTCTGCAGTCACCCATGTCACTACATAAGTAGCTTTCTCACCCTTTACAGTCAGTGGGAGCATGGATTCTGGACTTTCACAGGCTTTCTGGTGACAGCATGGATCACAAACATCCACACAGCCTCCAGCATCAGCATGTGCCACGAACCTCAGCATAGTCTTTGGTGACATCAGATGACTACAGACATCAACACAGACCTCTGATGCAGCACAGGTCAGAGAAACCACTGCAGCTGTTCGGTGGCAGCACAGATCTAGTGTTTCTATTAATTAGGTACATGTGGCATCTGTCCACAGTACTAATAAATTAACCTAATTTGAGGTTATGTTAGTAAGTGCTATAATTTTGTTCTTATGCATTTTTGAGCCCAGATACGAAGTGATTCTAACCACTGTCTAAAGCTTTAGTGGATAAAGTAGGCAGCCGAGTGTAACTGTAGCTGTCAGTAACAAAGGTAATCTAAGTACTTTAGTGTCCGTAACTGTTTGTGTGATCTATGAACAGCTTAAATGCTTACAGGTAAACCATGTGACAGGGATCAGTCAACTTACCAAAGGGAAGAGGACACTAGGATGGCCAATGAGCTAAATTTTAACCTCAGTAAAGCTTGTGGCCCTGAGTTCCTCCTTCTCCAACCTCCAGAAGAAGTTCTTCTTTTCATCTTTCCTTCTTTTCATAACTGTAGAAGGACATCTTCATGTTTCCTCATTTCAGATCTGCTTAGACAAGATCCCAAACTGAAAGTGATGTAGATTTAAATAAAGATCCTGTAGAGAAGAGAGAATGTCATACTTCTAGTTGGAATCTACAGTGTTTCTCGGAGGTTTACATTGTAGTGCTTATTTGTTTATTATCTATCTGTCTGTCTGTCTGTCTATCTATCTACCTATCTATCATCTATCAATCATCATCTATCTATCATGTATCTAGGTATGTATGTATCATCTATCTATTTCTATATACATACATATATATACCATCTATCTATGTATCTTAGTATCTAGGTATGTATGTACCTATCATTTATTTGTCTGTCTGTCTGCCAGGCTGCATGTCTGCCTCAGTGTTGGGGTGACCAGAGCATCACCAGCTTGCCACTCAGGAGAGGCAGAACACAACCTGTAATGGGGGTCCTCAGCCTGTGTTTTTCCAGAGTGAGAAACAATGGAGTCTGGGATGATTTCTTTTGTTTCCAGTCTCCAGTGTACCCAGGCACCACTGGTGAACCAATGGGAGTTGGGAATGGAGCTTCCCTGGCCCATGCTTTCCCTCAGGGCATCTACACACCAAGCAGGTAGGGGAAGAGAGAGCCCAGGATGAGAGCAGAACCAGGTTTGATTCCTAAACTGAGTGAGTATTGAGAGTCGGGAGGGTCTGAAAGAAAGAAGGCCTTCTCCAGAAGATTTAGGCAAAGCTCTTTACATGAAGCAGGCCCTGCCTCCCCACTCTTAGAAATTTTTGATGAAGAGGCAATCTTTGCTTGTTCAAAATGCTTTATTCGATGGTGAATGTGAATGCATACACCTTACTTAGGGTGAACCAGGGATTAAATATCTTTTGACGGAAGGGAAGCTCATTGCGGGAAAACTTGGGGCCTATCTAGATACCTTATTTGCATGAGGAACTCCAGGTTTTTATGCACATGACTGATTGCCGTGGTCCTCAGTGGAGTGTCCTGGCTATGTGTTCCAGAGCAGGTAGAGTTAGGCAGGGAGTTGGCCCCACTCCTACCAGTCTCAATTATAAGATTTGTGGGGTTTGAGCTCACTCAGCCTTACCAGCTCTTCTTTCTGGTGGTATGGTTCACTCACCTCACACCTATCTATCATTCTTCTATCAATCATCTATCTATCTATCTATCTATCTATCTATCTATCTATCTATCTATCTATCTATCTAATCTATCTATCTATGTATCTATCACCTTTCATCAATTTATTATCTATCAATCTTTCGTCCATCCATTGCTCCATTGCTTCATTGCTCCATCCCCCCATCCATCTATCCATTCATCCATCCATTCATCCATCCATCCATCCATCCATCCATTCCCTGGCCAACCAACCAACCAACCAACCAACCAACCAACCAACCAACCAACCAACCACCTCTACAAAGAGTGCACTATGGCCGATTTCCAGCAGCTTTCTGCTTCCTGATTAGCTGTGATAATTGCTGCTCCCCAACCTTCCTATCTATGGTGGAACAAAACTCCATTGGATTTTGAAACCATGTGTGATATGATCCTTTCCTTTATGTCATGATTAAAAAATAGCACAATTGATATTATTACCCACACAAACTCTCTCTCATGCTGAATGCTTTTGTTTCTCCATACTGTCACTTCTGCCATGCTAGAACTTCTTTCTCTCTGGGTTCCTGTAACTCTTCCTGCTTATTTTTTAGTCCTTTTGACTTTCTCTTAGAATCTCAAATCTTTCAGCTCACCTTTAAAAGAGTTAATGTTTTGATGACTTCACTCATCACTCATGAGCGCAGTGTCTGCACCTCTGGTGGTCTAGTGTCCACAACCCATTGTGTCACCTCTGCTGCACAGAGCTTTTTTCACAGCCTTTGGTTGACTATGCAGTTCTTGTTTCTTACAGTTGCATTATTATTTTTGTGTAAAACCCTTTTATCTCAATAGAAGACTTTCTTCTGAAAAGAATTGTGTTCTCTATTTCCATCATATTACAGTTTCCTCAGTCAAATCATGAAATTCTATAGTAGAGATGGTTACAGAAGTCCATTCAAAAATACAGGACCTGGGACCCAACTCTCTGAGCTCATTAACATTATCCCAGAACTAACCTCTAGGAAGTTGAATAACTTACCCACATGGAACCAGCTATAGCAAAGAAACACTGGGAACTTATATTTAGACCTGCTTATTATTTGGCAAGCTTTTATCTAAAACTTAAAGTGTCAGGGTTAAAAATAAATGCTGACCAAATTCTCCTTTAGACAGTGTCTAGTGCAGACTTTTAAACTCAACTGTTCTCCACAATAAAGAGGAACAAAATAATGAGTTAGCAAGGACTCCTTTTTAAGAGTGGCTGCCTTCAGGAGGCACTGACCTAAGCTCGGGGCATGTGATGTCTTAATAGGCAGACAGCCTCAAAGATCACTGACTGTAGGAACAGGAAGCAATTGCTTCTCATGGTTTTCAACATATTCCCTGTGGGACCTTAGTTGTGTGTTAAGCTTTTCCAAGTTATCCTGCAGACATTACATCTTAGTTTCTTTCCCTTGGGGAAACATGAGTTGGGGTTTGATGATTTAGACATCAAGTATACAGACATGAAGATCAAACAACAGAGACATCAGCTGGAATTTAACAAAAAAAATGTCGCTTAGTGTCTTATTGCATAATGCTAAATTCATTCAAGCAGCCGCAACCTAGTTTCCATCTTGTTAAAACATCTTTCTGGAGACTTTATCCTTTGGTCTGATACACATTTCAAGAAAAGTAAACTGGTGGTTGAGGACTTATTCAACTATGTTTTTTAGCTTTATAAATCAGTGAAAGAATCAATAAAATGTCACTGTGTGTAACATTAATCATAGAATATCGAAGTATTCTTTAAAAATATGACAGGTTTTGAAAGGAGTGAATTGGCCTGACCCGAGATGACTCCATGACAGGCTGCAAATTAGCAGTTCAGGAGACCAGGCCTGAGCTTCCACTTTCCAGAACTGGGCAAGTCACTTACTAGAACAACCACAGGTTTATGTAAAAGGGAACCCCCCTCCTCAACTTTCAAAAGGAAAGTTAGCCAAGTTTCAGCCAAGAAGTCAAGAGCTACCCCCACCTTGGCATGAAGTAAGAATAGTCAAGCATGCTGGAAGCAGGACCATAACCAATAATAGCATCACCCAGACTCCCGGAGACAGAACCCTCCAATAAAGATATAAATCACCTACCCCTCCATAGTCTTCTTTTTGGCTTTAAAGTTGAATCTGCGAATTCAGTCGGGGGTCCTTCCATACTAATGAAATTGGGTCCCTATATGAAGGAATTTGTTCAATAAATGCTCTTTGCTTTTGCATACTATTTGAGTCTGGGGTACAATTCTTCAGAGCCATTCATAGACCCGAACAGTTTATTTAGTATAGCCTCCAGAAGAGGGCTCATACATATATTGTGGGGGAGTGAAGCAAACCTCAGTTTTCTGTGTGTTTCTCCAGGATAGAGAGGCATCTGTCAGGGTTCAAATCACTCAAGACCAAGACTTAGTTAAGCAAAGGTGAGGAGAATCTTTCAGGGTTCAAATCACTCAAGACCAAGACTTAGTTAAGCAAAGGTAAGGAGAATTTAGGGGAAAAGCACAGAACTTAGACTAAAGAGGGTATTCTGTCTATTGCTGTCAGTGGTGATGGCAGAGACACAAGTAATGAATGCTAGCCAGAAATAAGTGGCATATTAATTTCCTCTTTCTGTGTGAATTGACTGAATTAAACATTTCTCCTAATATCCAGGTAACATTCAACCATATTGTCATAGTTGAGTTACATTAGTGAAGCCAACCACAATGAGCTGAAAGTAAAATCAACCGCAATCTGAACTGTGACCTTCAACTCCAGGCTTATGTTTAGAATACTCTTTAGAATACTTTTATTAAGTTTAGAATACTTAATGAAAGCATTCTAAAGAGAGATTTTGTAGAAGATGGTGAGTCTTCTTTACATAGGGATATGAGAGGAGGAGGGAACAGGGTGCTTACTCTTGGCATAAGGCTCTGCACAAGACATAGTACCCGTTACCAGGCCCAGGTTAACCTAACCACTGTCGTCTGCAAAGGCAGTATTAGTACACACCAGCCCTATGCGTGCTACCTATGTCTTCTTTGGTCATGACTGTCATGGCCCTGAAGAGCCTCTGAGGAGATAATGAGAACATCTGACTCACTATTCCAAAACTATATACATCTTAAAGTATGACTTTCATTTCTGCCAGAGCCTTTACTTCTTCTGAGGTATTTCAATGAAACCTCTGCAGCCTTTGGGTTTCACATGTATGTGAGCAGATGGAGAATCTTAGATGTGTGTCGGCTTTTGAAGGTTTTGCGAACAGTGGTGAATGAATTGTTTGATACACTGTTTGGCAGAAGGAAGCAGACATCCAGACAAATGAGAAAGTACATGGGTGAATGTATCACCATTTCCTCTCTGAAGTGATACTTGTGGGACTTGTTTAATTACTAGCTAATGAGGAGGGAAGGGGAGAAGAAAGAGGAAGAAGAGAGGGAGGGAGGCAGTGAGGGAGGGAGAAGGGAGAGAAAGAGAGAGAAAGAGAGAGAGGGAGGGAAAGGGAGAGAGAGAGAGAGAGAGAGAGAGAGAGAGAGAGAGAGAGAGAGATAAAGTTCAGCCACAGACATACAGTCAGGTTGGAACATAGGAGAGGTCTCAGGAGATCCTCACAGGATTCACATTTCCCCGGAGGATTTCCTGCATTTTTACTATACAATTCTCAAAAATACATTAAAACCATTTTAATTTAAATTTTATATCTTTCTTCTCTCAATAATTTTTCTTTCACCAAATTTAATACAGTGTGTATTTATTTTAAAAGGAGAGAAGAAAGATTTAAAGCTTAATTATCCCCAATCCTTGGGCAGCAGTCACCACATACATTCCTGTGGTCCTGGTTGCTGCTGACATGTGCTCACAGGTCATCCAGAATCCAGTCTGGATGTTCAAGTCCACACTCCTTGTTTGGCTTGCTGGCTTATTTCTCTGGGTGTCCTGTGAGCTGCCTATCCTTAAATAGGCTCCTGGGCTCAGGCTGTGTTTTAAACTTGGAATTCCCCTTCTCACAGACATCAGCTTTTAGCCCATCTTTTCCCAAACAATGGGGAAACTGGAAGATGGAAGGGATGCTTGCTCTAAATTGTCTGTCATCGTGCCATGAAGTAAATCCATTGACCACCTACCAAGCCTTTTCACCATTTTCATATTGAGTTTGTCCATGATTGATTACTTCCAGAGACTTTGTGCTTTTCTTTGTATTTGAACTAGTGTCTGCACTAGTCAAATGACAGGGAGACAAATCATTTATATGTTGGTTAAGCTAGGGATGATTTGTAAATTAGAGACAGTTATTGGCGAAGACCATGCACTGTCAGTCACAGTGCTGTGCTGTATGTCTCTCCTGACCTTGGACATGGTGTCCTTCAAAGATTGCTGTTAACATTATATTAATGGATACACACTAGATGCTAGCAGTGCTGGTTGTCATCTAACATGTTCTGTTTATCAATAAAGTTGTTGCCATTATTAGTAGTGAGATTAGAGTTCACATAGGGGAAGGTTAAGGCACAAGTTAAGATTAGTTTAACTCTTTATAGGATGAAGTTACATTTGGAATCAGCATATAAAAAAGATTCATTATACAGTAAACAGAAAACAAACTTTAATTAATTACACGATTTCACAGAAATAACTGGATATTGAATGTCCATTTTAATCCAGGGGTCATATTTCTGACAATCTGACTTTTCTCTTTATAAATCACTTACACAGAGCTCCTGACAATGGTCATGTTCTCTTAGCTTTTTCTCATTGGTCCTGGTCCACTTTTTAAAAAATTTGTTTATTAATTAATGTATTTGAATATATGCTAATATGTGTGCCCAGGTATACCTTTGTGTGCTTGTGGTGAGTAGAAGGCGGCAGTGAGTGCCTCCTCTATCATTTCTAATCTATTTCTTTTAGGTAGGGTCTCTCAGGGAACTTGGGGTTTGGATTTTCTCAGCTAGACTGACAGCCAGCAAGTCCCGGTGATACTCCTGTCTCACCCTGTTGGATCTGGGGTTACAGACCTAAATGAGACCCTTGCTTGGTAAAGGGGCTGGGATCTGAGCCCCACCCTGAAGCCATTAACTGATCACACGGTGAGGGTGAGTGCTGTCAGTAGCTGAGTCACCTCCACAGCCCCTTGCATATGATTTTTCCTTTCTGTGAACTCTCCCTAAGGTCATCTGCTTTTGTTCATACAAATTGTTTCACTCCTGAGATTAGGAGATTTGTGAGTACTGGACAGCTGAGATGGCTCAGCAGGTAGAAGTCCTTGTTGTTCAGGAGTGGCAACCCGAGTCTGATCCCCAGAAACTGTGAAGAAGGCAGCGCGTTCCCCCAAAGTTTTCCTTTAGTCTCTATATGCCTGCTCATGTGGAGATACCACCTTCCTCCCCTCCCTCACATTTTCACACAAACATACACTCATATGTGGAGATTCACATGCATACAAACATACATACACTCACACAAATATATACAATTAAAAAGAAGTACTTGTATATGTTGTATGCGGCACTTCCTTTGTATGGGTCTGCTTTGTGCACCCAGCTTTAAAGGAATATAGTACCTATTAGTTAAAAAAAAAAGTAAAATTTTTTTTTGAGAACTTTGGGAAATGTGTCATGTTTTTCCTGTTAAAATTTGACAAAGGCTATACACTTTACTTGTCTACTCTGTACTATATCTGTCCACTATACATTATATCTGTGTATTCCATGCTATACTGGTCCTGTATATAATACCTGTCCATTATACACTAGATCTGACTACTCTGTATTATACCTGCCCACTATAAAACTTACATAGTTACGGTACACTATACCTATCCACTATACATTATACTTGTCTACTGTGCACTACATCTGTCCATTCTACACTATACATGTCTACTAGTCATGGATATACCATATCTGACTACTAGTCACTATGACTGTCTACTGTCCTCTACATCTGTCCACAATAAACTATTGCGTCTGTTGTTAATAACTTCCTCAACTCTGTCATATGCACATGCTACTTAGACATCTCTGTATACTATATGCCCCAGGCCCAAATAAGATATAAATGCCTGCCTTATGGGTTACCTGGTAAATAAATCACAATAGTATGTTCAAATCAATGTGTTGTCTTCTTAGTTCAAAGAGATCCCCTGACAACCTGCTATTTTCTTTGGGGCCAGAATTTCAAGCTCCAGCCTCTTTCCTTTCATTTCAGAGAGAATATCCCAGCCCTTCTTCTGATTGTCAGATTCCAAGAAAGTTTGCAGACATAGTAGCCCCTGAATATCCCTGGCTTCTCTCTTTGTCTAGTGTCCTGCAGCTCTATAAATAAGATCATTGTGGTGCTCTCTGTTTCACAGAGTCAGGGGTCAGTTAATAAAGCCGTAAATGTGACAGTGTCATGTGGACACTGTGGTGCTGTGCTGTTCCAACTCCTTCTCATTATATTATGACAGCCATCAGGAGCATTGGTGCACACACCCAGAAGGATACCAAAGCTTACTTTCCTCACGACATGACCACTTATTTTTCTGATTAATTTTTCTGCTAGAAGCAGGGATGAAAAGGGGAAAACATTGTCTTGGTCAATAGCTGAATGTAGGGTGTCAGGATTTGTTGATTTGTTCTAGGAAAGGGACTTCGGCTGTCATCATTACTGTGTGTGTGTGTGTGTGTGTGTGTGTGTGTGTGTGTGTGTGTGTGCGCACGCATACATGTCTGTGTGTGCACATGTGTGTTTGCATGGACACGTGTGTGTGCATGAGTGTGGATGTCAGAGTACATGTGTGGGTAGATGCACATGTATGTGGCGATCAGAAGTCAGTGTTAGAAGTCTTCTCCAATCATTCTGTACTCTGTCTGTCACTGAACCTAAAGCTCACGGACTCAGGTCTAGTGACAGGCCAGCAAGCCCCATGGATCCTCATGTTGCTGCCTCTCTGGCACAGGTATCACAGATGTGCTTCAGCACCCAGTTAGTGGCTTTAAGGGTGTAAAGCCAGGTTCTCATGCTTGCAACAACCAACTGAACCATTCTCTCGCCTGGTAAACTGATTACCTTTCATATGACTTATATACAACTGTCCTAAGACCTATGAGGTCCTGCACAACCCAGATGGCCTTCTATACTCGTGTCCCGAGTACCTCTGAGAGCTGCTCTTTAAACAATATTGTCTCTTAAATTATCTGTGACTGTTTTGCCTGCATGTGTAACTGAGCGCCACATGCATACCTGACACACCCAAGGAGGTCAGTAGAGGGATTTGGATCTTCTGGAACTAGATTTACAGATGGCTGCGAACCACTATGTGGATGCTGCAAACTGAACCTAGGTTCTTTGCAAGAACAACCAGTTCTCTTAACTGCTTATCCCTGTCTCCAACGTTACTATGTTTTAAGATCTAATGCTGGGTGTTGTTGCTGAGAGCAGCTGCTCCTCTCTCTGTCCCACTAGTGATATTTAAATCACCCATTTTGGTGTTCTGTTTCGACAGCTGCTGGTGTTTCCATTTCTTTAGTATGGAGGTGCAGTGATGACCTCACTGCCATCTTCAGTTTCCTTTCTCTAAGAGGTAATGGTATTAAGTGGATTTTTTTTTTCTTATTCTGGGCGTTTGTTAACTTACATTATATAAAACACAAATGGAAATCCACAGAGTAATCAGGTACAGCATGATGTTTCCATACACAACAGATGCGCTCTGTTGTGGCTTGGCTGAGCTAATCGGTACGTCATCTCAGCTACACATAGGTTCTCCCTCATGAGAACACTTAAAATCTGTTTTCTCAGACAGTCTCAAGCACAGAACACATTGTGATAAACTACACTCATGCAAACAGCTTTCTGTACAGCTCTCTGTAGAGTTTTCCTTTCTCTAACTGAAAGTGTATCCTTTGAACAAATCTTCTCACTGGGGTCCCCAAATCCAGCCCCAGATCACCAATTTATTCTCCGAATGTTTTTCACCTGTCTGTTAACCTGTTTAATCTTCCTCCAGAGACCATCTCTTGATATCTTTTGCCAGCTTCTTAATTGATTGTTTTTTGCCCCATTGAACTTGGGGAGATTTTTTCCATCAAATTACTGGATCTCAGAACCTCTGGGAGAGTGGGAGAAAACAGGCAAAGGTACATCCATATGGAGCTGTTAGATTCGCACTGGACCATTCCATATCTGCTCTCTTGAGTCTCACTTGTCTGCTGTGCCTGTCACAGTCTTAGCACAGATTCTCTCACTGCTCTGCTGGACAGCCATGGCCCTGACATCCAGGACATGTAAGGTGTTTGTTTTCTTCCCCATCATGTATCTGGCATGCGTTCCCGCATTTCCAAACCATCTACAAAGCGTTTGGACAATGTGTTGTTGCCCTAGTATTTATCAAATTTTCTCCTTTCATTCATTCACCCAAGGAGGAAATCCTATTTAAATAGTGATATTCTGTACTGTCTCATCCATCAAACCAACTTAGTTTAAAACAAAGTAGACTATTGAATTGTTATTTTTTCAACGTTTTTAAACCATGTAAGGAAATGCGTCCTATATCATGTATTTTTAATAACTAAGTTGCAAGGATGCTCTCAGCTCTCTGAGAGACGAAAGTGACCGACTAGAGCATTTCTTTCTAGACTAAAGTCTGCCTACTCAACGAAAGGAGAAATGTCAGTGTTCACAATTTCCAGCATTTTTTACTTGCTAGCTCAGAACACAGGAAGGCTACACAAGGCTAACTTGCCAGTGGAGCACATTCCGCAGGGATTACTGTTTATCTCTTAAGAGCAAAAATACTGTTAATCTTTTCCCACTGCTTTCTCTCTTCTTCCTTGGGGATATTGTACTCAAGCAGAGCATGTGGAGAAAGCCTTGCTCATTCGGAATTTTGTTCTCTCTCTCAAAGTTCAATGACTAACGTGACTATAGAAATGTTCACAATAGCACTTAGATTGCCAGTAACTAAGTATCTGAGAGGAACCACAAGTCTGCCTGTATTGGAACTCTAGGTAAATTAACAAGAAGAAAAGAAGGGATGATGATGATGATGATGATGATGATGGTAAAATAATAATAATTAATTTACATATAGAAACTACCACATTTCTCTCATCTTGTTTAGAGATAAGTAATGGATATGCCAAAAGCATATTCCCCTCACTTTTAGGGCATGTAAAGATGCCCATAATCCACTAACTGAGAGAAAGTCCGTATAGAAACTCCAAAACAAGCTTTTAATGTTAAATCCTTAAAAAGTTCCTTGGTAAAATTTGATGCAAAGCTGGGGTGTAGGTCACTGATAGAACATGTGCTTCTTATGTTTGGGATCAATCTCCTGCACCATGGCAACAGAGAGGAGGAAGGAAGGAAGGAAGGAAGGAAGGAAGGAAGGAAGGAAGGAAGGAAGGAAGGGAGAAGGGAGGGGAAGGTAAAAGAGGGAGAAAGGGGTGAGGTAGGAAGAGAGGGACAAAAAAGAAAGGGAGAGGGGGTGAGGGGGTGAGAGGGGGGACAGATATTCATGCCAAGACTTCCTCCTTCTGATTCAATTTAAATGCAGTATATTTTAATCAGCTTAGTGGACAGTGACACTTTTTCAACTTTTCTAGTTAATTCTGTGGTGAGCAGGAGGGTTTAGAAAGATTACCCAGATTCCAGGATAATTCAAACAGGGGCCTGGGTAATATTTCAGAAAGCTCTGGAGAGACGCCTGGGTACCCGGGAGAAGCATCTCTGACCACAGAAGATAAGTTTGGTTATGAGATCCTAGATAAAAAAGGCCTGAGGCAGAGGGTATCTGGAGTCATTAGAAATAAGATAAGGCTAAAATCAGGCATCTGCTTCAGCTCGGGGTGGGGGTGGGGAGGACAGCAGAGGTTGAGGTACCTTTAGCAATTTTTTTTTTGTTGTTGTTGTTGCTGTTGAAATCTGTGGTCTCTGATGAATCCTAGTCCTTATCCAGAGGTATATGTGCAGGCTTGTAGTGGTGCCTGAGGCCCAAAGATGGTGCCAGATCCTTGGGAACTGGAGTTACAGGTGGTTGGGATCTTCTACTGTGCTGGTGCTGGGAACCAAGCCCATGGGGTCCTTCCTCTACAAGAACAGCCTTAAGACCTGAGGCATCTCTCCGCCTCCTCTTATTATTGTTTCTATCTAGAGTTGTCTTTCAACCGTAGCTAAACTCAGACCCCACAAGTAAGTCTAATTTAGCTTAAAATGTAAAACAATCTGTGGCTATTTGAGACAATGCAGGTATTGGCAGTGGACACCTCAACAGCAACAGCTGACTTCAGTCGGATGGAGTTTTACCTCGGCTTCCTTTCCTTTTTTGGATGCAAATTGCTAAGCAAACACTTTCCTAAATTAGATGCATATTTGAAGCTCATTTTGAAAGCGGTTGGACTTTCTTGTACTCAGTAAAAAAAAACAAAACTCTGTCACTTTGAGATGTTTGAAAATAGCATGCACTTTGGAACCTTGTTAGAATGCACGCTGGTAATATAGTATTCAACCTTAAGGAAAAGCATTAAGATATCTTTGAATTGGCCACTTAGCAGTTGTAATTAAACATAACTATTATAATTTTCATAGTATATTGATCAAACATTGTGATTTAGCTGACAACAATATGCTGATCAAAGCCCGATTCCTTATCGAAGTCTGTTGACTATTAACTAACATTAAGTTCATGTAAATGCCCATTTCAACCTTCATAACCCTCAAAATATGTCCATCTTGTCTCCCATTCTCATGTCCTTCCCCCTAAATCAGAGGTCAGGAAGTCAGCCCCACAAAACAGGACCAATTTCTCCCTTCCTTTGGGGTTTGGAACACAGACTTAATTATCACACAGTCTTGGATTTGTAGCTTGCTTCTACACTTTATGTGTGTCACCTGGGGAAATGACCTAACTGCCCACAGCTGTCCTTTCTTCAGCAGCAAGTGGGTTACTTGGCAGAGTGACTGAGATGATTCTGCACACCACACACCTCCTCTAGATTGGGGATCGTAATTTTGTACATTCTGGTGAGCAATGTATTCGTTTATAATAGGCAGTTGATAAGGTATGGACATGTAGTTTACATTTTGCGTTTTTTTTATTTGTGAATAAATGAAAAATAACTCCTCTCTCCACTTTAGCCATTTGCATTCACTTGACTGTACTGGATTAATTGCTTCATAGATGAGTTAAAGATATACTTGGGGGCTGGCAAGATGGCTCAGTGGTTAAGAGCACTGGCTACTCTTCCAGAGAAGAGAACCTGAATTCTCAGCACCCAGATGATGGCTCACAACACCTGTAAGTCTAGTTTCAGGGGATCTGTTCCCCTCTTCTGGCTTCCATGAGCACTATGCATATGTGTGGTGCACAGAGAGACATACAGGCAAACACCCAGATGCACAAAACAAAATGAAAACAATTCGATATATCCTTGTATTTTTGTTAAGTATTGTCAAGTGCTTAACAAGTGACAAGTGTTGAGCATTCTGGGATGCAAACAGAGGAAAAAGCAGCACATTTCATATCTCACACACAGGAATTGGCATTGGTTAGAATTTTCAAGATATAATATATATATATTTGTAGATCAAAACACCTTTATGATGGTCAAGTGGGCGTCCACTGTATGTCAATGCTGAGGTGCTCACTGACTAACCCCACAGGGCTCCCTGCACACCTGGGCTGGGCCATCTGTGACTGGAAGCCCTCTGCTTATTGCTTTCATAGGAATCATTTGTAGCACTTGCAGGAGGACTTAAGTATTGTGGTTACATCAGTAGTCAATTTTGTCCAAATAAGCATGTAGTCTAAAACAGAATTGGGTACATATGTGTTTCCTATCATTTATGGTGGTTTCATTTGGACAAATTGTTACCAAAAAAAAAATCTAATTGAGACAATGACCATTTTAAGTTTAGCAGGGAGTTTTAAAGTCAAGTCCTTGTGGTCCTAAGAAGCCTGGGTCACTTGCCAGTCCTGAATTTACCAATATACCAAGTAAAGAGACAAGTATTTGTGTAAAGCAGAGAAAGGAGGTTTTCTCATGTGGCTGCTTTGTGAAAATGAAAGACCAAAGAGGTCCAGCAATGGCCCTAGTTAATCTCCAGGGTCCGAGCATCATGTCGAGGTTTAGATATAGGGTATGCATAACTTCAGTTAACTTAGTCATTCTGGATTTCTGACAGCGTTGAAGACCTATAGTCTCATAGCCAATCCTGGCTATTTACCTCGAGAGAAATGATCTGAGTGGATGGTTTTCAGCTGACATTCATTCTAAAGCCAAGAAAAAGCCAGGTTCAAAACTAAGTGTTTTAGTCAAGAGAGACAGCAGAGGTTCTGGTTAGTCAACAAAAGGATGGACTGGGTATTAAGACTATCTTGTACCTCACTGGTACAAATAGGAATAATTATGCTCTAATTGTATTTTGAGAGAAAAGTTTTATTTTAACAGGAAGGGTGATATGTAGGAGGAGCTAAGGGGGAAGGAGCACCGAGAGGAAAAGATGGAGTAAAGAGAGGAGAAGATGAAGTAGATGAGAAGCTAGGTAATGAGAGAGAGAAAGAGAGAGAAAGAGAGAGGGGGCATGGAGGCAGAAGTTCACGTGTCTCCACCAGTCAAAGGTAGTTTACATAGCTAGGTTAGGTATTGCGTTACACTTCTGATTGAGCATTACCATACTTATAAAGCCTTTGATTAACATTTAAAATAATGTATAAAAGCAAAATGGAAAAGGGGGCACGGGATAGGGGTTTTCTAGGGAGGGGAAATGGGGAAAGCGGATGGCATCTGAAATGTAAATAAAATATCCAATAAAGAAATAAAAAAAATAGATATAGGGTATGAGTTAGACAGTCCCAGTTAAGTCCCACCCATTACTGGCCCATCATTGTCTTGCCTTCCTGTTTGTCCTAAAGTTGTCAGTAGCGTTTGAAATCTTTTTCTCAGTTGACAAGCTTTACCTTTAGCCGGCATCAGGGCTTCGGCACCATCTTTCTTGGGGAAAATTCCATTGTCTGTTTAGTTGAAGGGAGAGGACATAAGTGTCTCTCTAGAATATCATCTCCTGTCTGAATAGTTAGAGCCTCAAACAATGAGGAGTTCGTGTGTCCAAATGTCAAAGTGGCAAAGCCAAGAAACCCCGCTCTAGTGCCCAGCTTCCTGAACTCTGGTTTATGACATAAATGGGGTCATGGACTGAAAGTGGGGGTTGTGAAAAATTACAAGCATGGTACTTGTGTCACTATTGCCCCATGGGCATGTCTTGTCAGGCTAGTGACTATTGTAGCTGATAGGATTCACGTCTGGGTAAGATTTATGATTATTTTTCTCCTCTGGTAATATACACAGCACCTTCCAGCACTATGAAAGTTACTGGGGTGAAGCTTCAAGGTCAGTACCAGCTTGATCTCTCTATGTAATGTGACTCAAGTACATTGTGTTTTCAGTAATAGGGCTTGCCCACAAATTGTGTATAGTAACCTGGAGCATTGGTAGCCCCTGATATATCAACCATACTCCAGTGGATGGCCACATGGCCAAGAATATATGGGCAGCATAAGCCTGAACTGGATGGATGTTTTTAAAGTGAGGGCACAAAGTTGGGTGGTTAGGGAAGAGGGGTGGATCTGGGAGGAGTTGGGGGAGGAGGGGTGAATATGATCAAAATATAGCAAATGAAATGGTCAGAGATCCGTTTAGAACACATCAGTCAACTCTGAAATATTTTAAAGAGTCGGTACATGTTACAGTATTAAATATTCACTAAGATTTAATTATTCATGGAAAAATAAACAAGCATATCATATGAAACTCGCTTGTATTTTTAATAAATGTTGAAATGTGTGTATGCCAAACCATTGCATTAAAATATATTTTTTTATATTTTTAGTAAATGTTTGAGCTGTATTCTAATTTTATATACATATCCTAGGTCATAAAAATGTCCCAGAGGGAAAGGGGTCATGAACAGAAAACATTTAAGATGCCTTCCTTTAAGGGAGTGTCCACAAATTCACACAAAGGCAGAGAGAACAACCTGTCTATTAGAAAGGACCAAAATACCTTCCCTGGAAACGAGGATGTTAACCCAGAGATGGAAGTCAACATGTCTTAAAGTCCAATATGCGTAGAAACCATTCAAAAATTTTCTTTAAAATTTTTATTTTTTTTCTAGAATTTTACACACGAACACTTTATATTTTGATCAAATTCGTCTCCTCCAGCGCTGGGAAGTTTGTTAACGTGCAGAACTGCTCTCCTGTGAGATGAGCCCTGATGTTCTGCCGGCCTTAAGTTCCCACAGAGTGGTGCTGCTTCCGGTGCAGGGTCCACGTTCTCTGTCCTGGGAGGCTCACAACTCTGCCCAAGCTCACTGGGAGCGATCTGAGGAAAAGCTAGGCAGGAGGGAGAATCCCGCTGTTCAACTCCAGTTGGATTTAGAGTGATCATAGGAATGTTCACTTTTAAATAAAATAATTTAACTAAATATAATTTTGTTTCCAAAGTTTTATACAAAGCTTTTAAAAAGCACATAGATTCTCTATGAAAAGGGTCAGGCTTCAGTTCACTCCCAGTTCCTACTCTGGAGCCAGCGCTGACCCTTCTGTCCTTTGAGTCCACAGCGGTAAGCAGCATCTCCTAACAGCCATTGCTGATCCCCGCTTTTGGTTTGAGATAGTTAATTATTTCACCAGTAGAAATTAAAATCGATACTCATATGATATAGTGTTCTTTCTTTCCATGTTTATACATATAAATTTAATACAGTACATACATATCCACATCCTCTGAAGACGTTTCATAG
Organism: Rhabdomys pumilio; assembly: GCA_030674055.1. Lineage (NCBI taxonomy): Eukaryota > Metazoa > Chordata > Mammalia > Rodentia > Muridae > Rhabdomys > Rhabdomys pumilio. The sequence goes on from JANHMN010000001.1 coordinate 93,013,293, forward strand.
TAATTTTTGTTGGATTGACGTTCATAATTTCAATGAATATGTAGCTATAGTTCAGATTTATATTGTTGGCCATGGACACTTTTTGTAAACAAGCATGTTCCATAGAATTTCCATGTTTTTCTCTTAGTTTAGGATTTTCTGTGCACTGTGAGTCTGCATGTTCTCTCATGGTACATGAGGCATTTAATGCAATCCTGATCTTTGAGTGCCTTCTCCTCGGTTTTTCCTACCTTCTGATCCTAATCCCTCTACCATCGGCCGTCCTCCTCCTTGGCTAATGTCTTTCTGTACAGCACATTTTGGTATCAAGTCACTTCTGATACTTCTGAGTATGAATCCCCAAGAGGGAACAATTACTGACAAAGTAGCTAGGAGCCTCCAAAGTTGGAAGACACTGACTGCCCATCATGGAAACACTGGTCCCTCTTCTATATCCTTACCATCCTGTTCTGAAATTCCTGTCTTTTCCCTCTGAATTTTTTTCCCAAGTCTCTTTGGATCATTGAGAGTCTTTATTAGGCTTTTCAGCATTTGGAATTTGGATACTCTCTGATAGGCCAAGTAAGCCATTGCTGTACTGATGGCGACCCATCATGCACCTGCTGCCTTCATGTCTCCACAGAGGCATAAGTGGTAAGGACAATATGGATTCAAGACATCTCAGAAACCATGAGATAGGGAAAAAAAGTTATTGTTTTAACACAGAAAGACTTTGCTCTGAGCCTAGAGTGTTTCTTTGATGTGAGTTTTCAAGATTACCCAGGGGGAGGAAATTTGACATTCAACTTCCACAAATGGGGCTTTTTGCATATTTACTGTTATTTGAGCTTGAGGCTTTTTATATATGTGGTGTTATTTAGGCTTGCCAATTGTTTTTAAAACAAGATAACCTGTATTTAGAGAGGCTTGACAATTTACTTTAACAAAAAAGTACCAGAAATTGGACCCAGCTTCACATTTTACAGGACTGACCAGTCTATAAGATTCTTCATATGAAGAGAGACATAATGTCTCCAACATGGAATCCCCATTCTGTGTATCCAGTGCTCACAAGTGTCATAACCAACAGATGAGGATGATGCTTGGCTGCCCTTTAGTAACATGGCATGTATATTTTTGCCCTCAGTTCCACTAAGGAATTTGCTAGAGGTTGCTTTCTGCAGATGGAAGGAGCCTACAGATTGAGATATATCTCATCTATGAAGCTGAAGACAAAGCAAGCATTCCTTAAGGAATTTCCTAGAGACAATTTCATGCAGATAGAAGGAGCCTGCAGGTTGAAACACATCTAGTCTATAAATGTATACTTTGACCGTACTGTGGTGAGGATTTTAGGTGGCCTTAGCTTGGTGACTTGGGGAATGTGTCCACTGGATAGCATGTTTATTACTTTCTCCTGTTCCCTCCAAACACTGGCTATGAACCCAAAGTCCCATTAACAACTATCAACCGCGAAATGAAGCATTTGGAGGAGACTTTTATGAAGTCGGAAAGAAAAATCACAGATCATCAGAAGAATAGCACAACCTAAGTCCTCCCTCAGAGCAAAGGCGATATTGGACGTGTAACATGACAAAACTTCTTTATTTGGGTGGAGAAGTTGGAAAGATGGTGTGCAGCCTGTGTAGATTAACTGCTGAGAAGAGAAGCCCATGAGCCACAGATGCCCCATCTGTAGTCTGTCTTCAGAGGCACATGGCTCTCTGATAAACACTTGCACATGTGCTTTCTGGCTATGTGAGATACTCAGGATGGTGTTTGACTATGACTCTCCCTCTCTTTGCTCATTCCTCAGTTTTCTAGTGACCTGAGAAGTGGTAGAACTCATAGGCAAAGGATTAAAAGGAATTTCCAAGGGCTAGAGAGGCTACTCAGCAGTTAAGAGCACTTGTTGCTCTTACTGAAGACTTGGTTCCATTCCCAGAATCCACTGGTGAATCACACTATCTGTAACTACAGCTTCAGGGGATCTGACACTTCCTCTGGCCTATTCTGGCACAAAGCACACATGTGGCACTCATACATGTGTGCAAAACACTAATATACATAAAATAAATAAAATCTAAAACAAAAAAATTTTAGTAAGTATTTAAAATGTATTAATGTTGGGTTGTTTGATTTTCTTATCTGATATTTTAGGAAAAAGACTTCTGAACATTCATTTTATTAAATTCTCCATTTTTTCCTCATTTTTACTTATTTTTTTGAAACAGAGTTTCAATGTGTAGCCCTGCTAGGGTGGTGATCTCAACACAGTCTGATCTAGCTTTGAATTTGTGAAGATCACCCTGCCTCAATCTCTTGAGGGTTAAGATTACAAGAGCATGCTACCACTCCCAGCTCTGATTTCATTGCTTGTGATTTTCTTCCCTTCATTTTTGATTCTCTACTACATGTATGAGAAACACAATATTGTTCCCACTGCACCTAAACATATGATATATGTGCTATGATTCAATTTATAAGACTCTGCTTTTGACTTCTTCATAATGTGGTAGCCCTTCATGTGTCTGCATCTATTATGTGTGTGCGTGCATGTGTGTGTGTGTGTGTGTGTGTGTGTGTGTGTTTATATAACAACAATATTTATAGCCCCAAATAAAGAAAATTATTTCTACATGTTCCAGAAGATATTTACTGCAAATATTTTGTTTGTTTTTAAAGCATGTAAAACATGATTAATTTTTTACAGGAAAGAAAAGTACTGAATAAAAAAACCTAAAACAAAGAACAGCAAAAACAACCAACCAACCAAACTTCAAATAAAATACCATAGCTGTATTGATCATAATATTCCAAAATGATTGAGTCAGAGAATCAGGAGAAAACATACTGTATATTAAATAGCATTGCTTTAAATACATAATAATAAAATCATGATTTAAATTCTAACAAAAATGTGATGTCCTACATTCCAGTTGCAAAAGCAAGCAGCCATTTAATGTTTTCCCTTGGGTAACTGACTGGCCTTAATAGAAGTTTAGTTCTGTCCTCTTGTCTGATGTCCTAATGGGAATGGTGTTAGACCAATTTGGAGGACTGGCCCCTGCTTGAACTTTCAAATCTATTGTTAGGATTGATTATGAAATGTTGACCATTTATTTATTTGTCAATTATTTCTTTACGTTATATTTAGGATTGTTTTGCTGGTGTGTGTGTGTGTGTGTGTGTGTGTGTGTGTGTGTACCATGTGTGTGCAGTGTGCAAAGACCAGAAGAGGGCACCAGATCCCCTGGAGCTGGAGTTAGAGATGGTTGTGAGGTGTCTTATGAGTGCTGGGAATTGAACCTCCAACCTCAGCAAGGACTGTAAGTGCAAGATTGCAGAGCCATCTTTTCAGCCCTTTAATAGACTTTCTTAATAAGATCCACAATTGTATCACTCCTTTAACTGAATTGTGAAACATGGAAATTTAGCGTGAGTATCTGGGGCATTGAGGCATGGCCTCTGTTAATGTGAACCTGGCACAACAACCAAGTGTCCTTTGGAAACATTTCACACTATTCTGAGAACAGGGCTGGAGACAGTATTTGTAAGATCCATAGCTATGCAATGCTGAGATCCTTCTTATGAAAAATTAATAGGAACAGACTCTTGGAAGAAAATCTGCAGAAATAAGAAGCCCTGGGGCTTAAACCCCACTAAACTTGAAGAAAGCATGCCTTTTTTCTGGGCCTTGACATTTCCCCCTTCTATTATTAACAATAAAAATTAAAGAAAAGTCTAATCATCCACATTTTCTTTAGTTGGTGTCCTTACAGGGTTCAATTTGACTTCATGAGAAACTACTGAGTTGTTGCTGTTATTTCTATAAGCATTTTCTTCATTAGCATCAAATTTACTCCCTTAAGAACAAAATGGTATAAGCGTAATATGTTGACGATGGTTTCAATATAGCATCAAGGAAGCCTGCCTTTCAACTAAGTGGATGTCAGCAAATCCTTTCTTGGGTTCTTTGGGTGAAGATAGTTATGTCACCATTGGCTGTAAGCTACATCCTGATTCCAGGGTTAAAACAAGAATTTGTATATCTCAGAGTTGATGGAAAACAGTAATTGTTTCTTTTTTAAAAAAAAAATATTTAGTTTCTTTATATTTTATGTGTGTATTTGGCTGCAGATATGTGTATGCGCCATGTGTGTGCAGTACCATTAGAATCCAGAAGAGGGTATCTGAGGGCATCAAATTCCCTATTGTGAGCCACTATGTAGGTGCTGAGAATCCAGTCTGAGCCCTCTGCAAAAGCAGCCAGTGCTCTTAACTGCTGAGTCATCTCTCCAGCCCTTGGTTTTTTTTGTTTTTTGTTTTTAATTCTTGTTATGTTTAGTTTACAGTTTTACTACTTTTATTATTTAAAGCTTTATGAGATAACAGTTGCACATTCTAGTGTTTACTAATATGAATGTTTGGCCTAATATTTAACACATTTAAATACTTAGGGAATCCTCAGTTTAAAACATTTTGTGGCCCACCAAACAATCCTCACGGTTATGACTGGTTGTTCTCATCAATGTAATGATGCTTGTTTTATTTACATTTTCACATGATTGCGTTTAGTCAGCCTGCTCTTTGTTTTACGACACAAGTCTTAACTAAAGCTATCTATTTAAAGATTATAAACTCTGGCTGGCATTTGATCTTGTTTAGGAAGAATGGATTTTCTCACTGCTGGAGTTGCTGGCTGGCTCTCTTAGCACCGCATCTCAGCACCATCTTGGGGTTTGGGAGTATGGAGGACTATCTTGTGTCAAAGTATGTTCTGTCTGGTTGTCCTCTGCCTTTCTGTTAATCATTACCACTGTGGCCAGGTTCCAGCCCCATCTGGCAGTAATGAACATTGTCAACCGGGCTGCCCTGGGCATTGTAGGGGGTCTGCATGTTGCTACAAGGCCACCTTCCCTTTCCTCATTTTGGATATGGAGATTTGCTTAAGCTTCAGCCCTAAGCTGATCATTTGATTCATTTTATTATGAAGGTCCTAGTTTTAGTTCCTGGTCTAAGTTCTAGTGAAGTTTTAATCCAATGACTCTGTGTCGGACTCTTTGGCAGCCTCTCTTGCTTTCAGATATAGCGTCAAACTCTGTGGCATTACTCCCTTGGCTTCCCAACACTTCTGGTCCTAGCGATATTTATCTTAACATCTTATCTTACATTTTAAGGATGTTCTCTGCTCAGCCCAGTGTCATTAGTCCCTGTGTTCTTCTGGCTCCGTGCACACCTGCCTCCAAGTATAGATCATCTGTGTCTGGACCCCCACAGCAAGACATTAAAATACCGCATAACCAGTCAAGAAACTTACCATATGATGATCTTTGTGCTGCTGCAGGCTTGTCTTTGCCTCTGGAATATTTTAGTTCTGCTGTGCTGCTCAAGTGTTTGGAGACTTGTGTCTGATTATTTTTGATGTCTAGTTTTTGCCAATGAGGTTTTGGGTTTGGAGTGTTGAAGAACAAAGATAGGGCGGAGCCTTTACTGTAGGAACTGGTAGGTATAATTTTGGGTTTTAAAGAAATGTATGGATTTACCAGTGGGATTCAGGATGTGTTGTGTGGAAAGGACATGGGGACAGAAGATGTGCCAACAGAAGAACTGATGAAATGAAATGTGCCTGAATGTTAAGAGAAAAGAGTGAGTCTCCACAACAGAGGAAGACTATAGCCTGCTTGGTCCCCAAGTCTTTGCATCTCTAATTTTATTTATCTTGACTGCTATGTAAATATCTGATTACTGCTCTGGTTGTTGGTACTTGGGAGAAAGGAGCTGATCAGACTAAAGTCTCATACAATAGCCAATTTTATTCAGAGCATCAGACAGTTTACACTCTGATAGTTAAGAAGAGTCACATGAATAAATTGTATAAACACATGTGGCAAAAACATGTTTTTCCATAGAGCCATATAAAGAGATAACAATAGCCAGTTGGGATGAATAATCTGAAGTAAACTCACTCTTATCCGGTATACCTGGGAGAGGCACAAAAATGCATTCCAAGAACAATTCAATATTTTGAAAAAAAAAAAAAAAAACTGAGGTCCCAAGAATCTTGTCTTGGATTCTTGGAGTTATCTCACAAGTACTCAAAAACCTAACATGATTCCATCTTTAGACTGTGTTTTAACAAATGTCTATATTTATTTAAGATTAAAAAGGAAGGCAATCACTGCTATAGAGACTGACAGATTGAGCATAGGTGGGCTGGAGAGATGGCTAAGTGGTTAAAAGCACCTGCTGCTCTTGAAGAGGACCTAAGTTCCATTCCCAGCACCTGCAGGGTGGGTCACAACTCTCTGTAACTACAGTTCCAGGGTATCCAATTTTCTTCTGGATCCTGTGGGCATCAACACACATAGGTGCACATGCAGGCACACACAAACACACATGCACGCGCACGCGCGCACACACACACACACACACACACACACAACACACACACACACACACACACACACACAAACATACCATACACAAAACACACACAACACACTCCCACCACTCACATATAACACACACACAATACACATACAACATATATGCTCATACATTACCCCCCACCCCCACATACACACATAGTGAATAAAAGGTGAAGAGGCATTAATGTTAAATCTATTTCACTAAGAAGAGGTGGTCATGCTCATGTAATCCCAGCACTCAGGGAGCTAAGGCAGGACTATAGGTTAGAGGCTAGCCCAGGGCATACAGAGAGATCTTTGATGTGCCCTATCCCAAGGTTGGCACCAATACACATTTTTGAATATTCTCACTATGTTACTAGTGAGTATTTAGGAATTTTCTTCTTTATTCTTACATAGCATGTTCCAGGCCAGCCTGGGCTACACAGTGAGATCTGTCTCCAATAACGATCGTAGTAATAATAGTTATCATTAGTATCACCATCATCAATTTTCAGTTATTTTGTCAGACATTACACAGTTGTCTTTTGCCCAAATTGAAATATATCAATTTTTAATTTAATACATAATTTATAACTAAACATATGAACACTTATAAATATTTATATAGACAGCATAATTCCGTAACAGAATTTTACTATTTTTAGCAAAGGCAGATACAGAAATCAAGGGATAAGGTCTTTGCACTCCTGTTTGCTGTGTTCATCCCAAGGGCACTCTCAGGCAAGGAGCAATCTGCCTTTTTTCACCATTGTTTGTATTTTCTATAAATAGACTAAAGCTATATAGTCTTTAAAAACATCTGGTTTCTTTCTCACAGCACACCATTTTGAGATGTATTTAGGGAGTTGCAGGAACCCCTCAATCATTCCTTTTTATTGCTGAGTTGTGTTCCTTGTGCAGATGTTTAGTGTTCTGTCCACCCAGCAGCTGAGCTATGGGCTCAGGTTTTCTGAGACTGTAATTACACCCATACAGTCTCACGCTCTCTGTTCTCTGATCCTCTGAATCTGCCCATTTTCCTATCACTTCTCACTTGTGTATCTTTAATTTGCTGTAACTTCAAATTCGGCAGTCTTTTCTGCTTTTCTTTGTTTATTCCACGCAGGATTTTGCACAGCTGAGATTTATTTTGCATTCTTCCATTCTAAGCTAACTTACATTTCCTCGAGATCGTTGTTACCCTTTAGACCCCGCACCTTTGTTTCTGATTCTATTGCTTGTTTCCCCTGTGATGCACTGCCTGCCTTTTGTTTCATCTGGCAGATGTTTGACACGGTGCTGTGCTTTGCCTGGCAAATGGGATTCCTTTGAGAGCCTTGTTATTTATGCAAGTATTATCTTGGACTTAGATCCAGTGCAGAGAAAGATGGTTATAAAAATTGTGTTGTTCTGAGTTCTGCTCTTAAGCTCTGAAAGGCAGATCTGTCACCTCGTCCTGATGACAGTGTACAGCTTTGGTTTCAGAGTGTCCCAGGAGATCAGTGAGAATGCCCAGCCCATTTGTTGGTCCAAAACCCTTTGGCCTCTGCTTCCTTGGGAAAGTTCTGCATTGTACTCTTTTCTTGTCCCTTACGGAGTTTATGCTGCCTGTCCTAGCTGGCATTCATGAGGACTCAGGGAGACTCTGCTACCCTTGAAGATTAACTTCTGCATTTTTAATTTCTGGAATTCTGTCTTCCTTCATAACCCTGCCAGTTCTGTTTGTAAAGTGACTTTACAACTGTTATGGAATTGCATTTACTTTTATTTTTAATTTAAAATTACGTACTTTATTGTGTACAATGCAGTATTTTGAAACATATATGTGTTAGGCAATAGAAAAATTGAGGTGACTGAGATAGTTTCATTCTATTTTATCATGGATTCTTTTAAAATTATAAAGATTCATCAGTATATTACTATTTATGTTTTCAAAATCATTTTAATTTTGAAATCTTAAGGAAATAAATTATTCTTTTGCATTTATCCGTGAATTTAGTATAGGCAACTCACCTTACTTTTGCTTATAAAAATAACATTATGTATTTTTTAGCATAAAGAATTTATCTTAGTGTTATTTATAGAATAATAAGTATATTAGTGATCTTTTTCCATGTTTGTTTATCCGGATCTGTCTCCCTTGCTTCCTTTCTGAGAGGTATTTTAGCTTAGAGAGTTGATTCTCCTCATATACAGATTCAGACAACCTTTAAATAAAAGAAATTTTGGGAAAAACGTGTGTATTAGATACACTTCCAGCTTCTCACCACACTCTAAGCTATGCCCATCAGTGGTGTTTATGGTGAACATGACTTTCACACTGTGCTAGTTACCTTAAGTCACACAGAGATGACTCAAAGTTTGGAGAGTCTGTGTAGGTTGTATATAAACCCTTCAACATCTGTATTTAAGGCTTGCCTCCATGAGGATTCTGGAGCCAGTCTTCTGCTTCCAAAGGATGGCTGCATAAGAGTCAATGTCAAAGCTTTTATTTTATTTTATTTGACCTTAAAGAAAAAATTACTTAATTGTCTCCTGCTGTCCTGTGTCCTACTGAGAAATACGTGGTATTTATTCCCTGTATGAAATATGTGCTGATTTTTAAATCTTCTATTAATACTATTTTATGTTTGATTTTTTTATATTGTATCCTAAATGTGAATTTCTTTTTAGTATCTTGCAAAGTTTAACTGAAACTCCAAGATCTTTGATTAAATTAGGATTAACATTTCTTCCAATAGTTTTCCAATTTTTCATTTCTTCTCAAAACCCCCAGCTCGTTAAAGCTTTGTTCTTTTTCTTCAATCATTTTTCTCTCTGCCATTTCAATTATTCTGTCTTCATATTTACAAATCATTTCTCCTGAAGTAACTAGTCTTTCGAAATCTCATCTGACATTTTTTTTACTGCAGACATGACATTTCTAAGTTACATTTTTTTTTTTTTTAGTTTTTAAAGTTGTTTTTGTAAGTCTCGAAACCATTTCTGTGTTTCTTTCCTGTGTTTCCACATCAGTTTGAAGCGTAGGATTGCTCTGTGATGGAACATTTCTGCATCCATTGTTTCGAATCCTATGTTGCAAGAGTTAGGGCTGGAGAACACTTGCAAGCAGTGACCCTCTTTTCAGGGGCCCAGCAAGTTGAAATGTACCACCGAGTCAGATTAGATTGGAAGTTCAGGTTCAACACTGGCTAAGCCTGCCTGAAAGCTGCCACTCAGGTCAGTGGTAAAGGCTGTGTGTACTGTGGCTCATCATGCCCAGGCAGGACAATTATAGAGCTCCTAATGCCACTGAAGGCTAATCTGAGCCCAACTGAACATCCAACTGGGCACTCAAGGAGTTCCTTGGAGGACAACGCGTGCACACGGGCACAGATAGCATCCATGTCTCCAATCTTATATCTTCTCTTGTAGAAGAGCAAAAGCCTTATGGAGACAGGAAAAAGCTTGCTTAAGAAGTTTTACCACTCATTCTTGAATTCATTAACTTGCCTTTAATTATTATGACATACATGTCTATGCATATGTATGTGAGTATATAGATAGATACATGTCCTACTGAGACTATTTAATGTTGCCTGTATGTGCATGTATTACTGATCACGTGGGTTAGATAACCAATGAGGCTCTTTCCTAAAGACTGACTTTCCCTCTCTTAGAAGCCATGGCTTGCTCATCATTCTTCATCTAGAGGTATAGCCTTGGGAAAATCTCATCCATACACTTGGGTATGTCTACTGGTGTGGTTACTACTCAGGTCTTGTTTAAGTGGCCATAGTGTGAGCTTTCATGGTTGCAGCTTTCTTCTTGTGTCAAGAAGATAGTGTTTACCAGCTGACATCCTGGTTTGATTCTTTTTTCCTTCCTCTTCCTTGATGTTCCCTGAATGTGTGAGTTGTATTACAAATATCCCTATTGGAGCTGGACATGCCAAGCAGCAATGGTCTAGGCTAATCTCTGCACCTTGAGATGGTCACAATAATGCCTATTTCTTTCATCTCTATAATTTTCATCTTTATGGACCTTAAGGTTTTTGTTCTTTGCAGTTGTCTTAAAATAGCAATGATTTTTGGAGAATTCATACGTTCAGATCTATGTGACAATCTCCAATGATTTGTCAATGTTTTTGAAAAGAACCAATTATCCACTCCCAAAGACCTCATTCAATCCCTAGGCCTCTCATCCAATCCTGAGGCCTCTCATCCAATTTTGAAGCCTGTTGTCCAATCCCAAGGCCTCTCATCCAATCTCAAAGCTTTGCTTCCAAGAAAGATGAAAGCAGTCAATTTTTTTTTTTATGTAGTTCAGTTGAAATGCCAATATAGATGCAAAGATCTCAAAGGACAATGTTAGCTCACAGGCCATTTTGTTGGGTTTCTCCATGGACCTAGCAAGGGCTTATGTCATCATCTGCCACCACCAGGTGTGGGTGACATATTAAAGGACAATTCACAACTTCAGTTCTCTCTTTTTTCTCTCTTTGTTCACATGAGTTCCCAGACTGTCTCTCTTTCCTCCTTTCTGTCCTTCTTTCTGTCCTTCTCTGCTCTCCCTTCTCTATCCCCATAGCTCTGCTCCTGTCTGTCTGCCTCTACCCCTTCCCCAGGCCCTCACTTCTTCCCACTGACTCATAAAACCCTCTCTTAGACCAGGTCTGTCACTCCTCCTACCTCCAATATATTTCATAACAGACATTCCTAGATGAAGAGCTATGTGTAATTAATGGCTATTGAGAGAGAGAGAGAGAGAGAGAGAGAGAGAGAGAGAGAGAGAGAGAG